>CAJGYO010000005.1:80003351-80603351 GCA_904845875.1 Miscanthus lutarioriparius
CGAATCATGTCATCTAAATCATCTTCAACTCCGACACGTGCTCCACCATCATTATTACCATCCCAACCACCAGCATCACCACCTTGTTCATTGCCAAACTCGAAATCCATTTGTGCATCAAGCTCGGCTGAATATTGGGACAGGGATTCTATGGTTTCATCGTCGTATTCCTCCTCATCCTCGTCGTTAACAATAACCGTTTCACCATGATGAATCCACACTGTGTAGTCCTCAACAAATCCTCGTATAATCAAATGTGATCTGATGATAGTCACATCTGTCCATGCCATACGGTTCTGCAATCTTTACAGGGGCAAATAATTGTATCCTTATTCTCTTTCAATGTCGTTGCATGCTTCGTTGCGGCTTTAATAAATTTATCCACCTCTTCACGGAAACCTGTCTTGAACCTTAACGAACCATACATCCAAGAGTTCCTGTACTCCATCTTTTACAACAACAACAAAATAAACATTAAAGGACTACTTATTCAGATATATATAAAAATTAATCAAAGTAATAATTATTTGAGAATAATTGTATATACCTCAGATATATATGAATATAAATCTAATATAATTACATGAAGCATACAAACACACCATGGTAGAGGAAAATTAATTAATGGCCCATTTATCCATAAATAATTAAAATACATATTTATTGATTACAATAAACAATTTCAAAGACAACAATTAGCAATAATTATACTTTACACAATATCTTTCGTACAAACCCTAGTCCAATTTTATCAAACATAAATTTACAAAAACGAAATTAATAAAAAAACCAAACCCTAGATCTAGATCACATGCACATGAAACATCCATAAAACTAACTAATGGTTCACTAAAATCAAGAAACATGGACCAAATAAGGGTATGATCTTGTTCCCCTCCCTAATTTACCCTAGTACATTTAAAAGTTGGGTCTAATTTGCTCATAAATAGCTCAAGCACCATAGAAGAGAGAGAAAAACAAAACTCTAATTATTCACTAATCAACCATTAAAACTTCAAAAAAAAGTGTGGAATAGAATTTTCTTACCTTCTACAACCTCTCCACCAAAGAATTTGAGACCAAAACCTTCCCCCTTAGTAGAACAATTTTTGGGAGGTGCCCAAGCCCTCCCCAACTTTCTTTCACGGGTTGGAGTGAATGACCCGAGGAGGAAGAAGGTCTTTGCTTCTTGATTTTATATGGGGGTCATTTGTAGCAAGGCGGGTGGTGATTGAGCCGCCCCTACAAATAGAAGCTATAAATCTGGGCCATTTTAGGGGCGGCTCAATCACCACCGCCTCTACAAATACCACCATTTCTAGAGGCGGTGGTGATTGAGCCGCCCTAAAAATCATACTCCATTTGTAGAGGCGGCTCGATCACCGGCCCGCCTCGCTATTCCATTTGTAGGGGCGGCTGGTGTCTGGGCACCCGAGCAAGCCACTGTAGGGGCGGCTCCATCACCAGCCGCCCCTACAAAAAAAATGAACCGTTGCTAAAAACCATTTTTTACGTAGTGAACTTCTGGTCGTTTACTTCACTCCTCTATTTGTTTGTACACATCGGGGAGAGGTCGGTCACCCTAGCAGCAATTGCAACACAATTCTAAAACTAGGGGCCGATCCATTTTATACCCATCTACTGTTTACTCCCGAAATTTGCTCAAATAGTGCAGTCTACGTGGTTTTATGAGATATAATTGTTGAAGTATGAGGCAATTTCATGATTAATTTTAGAATATAGATCATGACAGCCTCAGATACTAGCATGTATAAATTTAATATACTAGTTGAACGCAGTGAGACGTTCGCGTTTTTTCAAGGGCCCATACCAAAACTAAGGTAAGCAACACATGTGACTATACAGCTGGCTTTATTCTATTAATAAAAAATACACATTTCAATTATTATATTGTATATTGGATACTCGAAATAGTCTTCAATAAAAAAGTTGTTAACTGCAATGTTGTTGATCTCATCGAGTACTGAACTTAGATGTTGACTTTGTCTCCATTCGACATTGTTAATCATGTCAAATACAATTTGACAACTTATATTCAATATTTGGACTTATGAAACCATCTCAAGTTAAAAAAAATTGTCAACTACAAAGTTTTAGAGATCTCTATAAACTCTATAATATTGATATAAAGTTTATGCTAATCCGACCTCATATGAAAAAGTTATGTTTTTTTCGCAAAACAACTAACATTGCCCGTTGTGCTACCACTACTAGTTGAAAGCCACCAACCGATAGTGATAGATATCACTACCAGATCCAAAATAGTTGGCAGTTATGGGCGCTGGCAGTGAATGTCAGACATATTGTTTCTATGGACCTTCTAAAGTTTTGGTGAACCACCCTAAACCTCTGGTTGTGACCAACTACATGTAGGAACATCGATACCTGTTTCTCAACAGTGGAATTGATAGTGTCTAGCACAAGACCCCTCTGTCTAAACAGATCGTAGAGAGCAAAGAAAGGGGCCCTAGTCATCCATAGCATCAGTAGACACTCTACATCAGTAGAGTTGTAAATCAATTGCAAGGTCTTCTTCCTATGCTCGTCTACTATACCCCTAGGACCATACACTATGGGGTCAACCCCTCTCCCCTCATGCTCTTAAGTCTACAAAATAAGAAAGCAACCATAACCACAACCATTGCAGCAGCCTAACTGGCCATAAAAGGAACGCTAGTTCGTTGGATCCATCTAACATGTAGGTATTAAAAATAATTTCAGTAACCAGGCATGCCTTTGCTGGCCTCCAAATGAGCTGCATTTGCATAATAATGTGGAACACATGGACAAAGTTTGCTTGGCCAGGTTGCTCCTACTAAGGAAGCCTCCCAAAGCCTACAAACCACATCATCGACTACATAGAACAAGGTAATCCAAGAAATAACACGAATTTCAACAGCACCATGTACACTAAACCCTAACCGAGCAACAAGCGCATAGTGAAGGCAAAATCAACCTCAACAACACCATCACAAGACTAGAATAGTCCAGATTAAAGCCAAAGTCATGCGGTGACTAGGGATTTGCAAACAATCACCTCAAATCCGAAGATTTGGACCGAACCATGTACCAATAAAATGAGATCCACACAAGATAAGGATACGAGAGAGGATATCACCTTGCTATGATCGACGAGCAACCACAGAAACAACATTAGAGGTGGAAATGTCTAGGCAAACAAGCAGCACCGCCATGGACTAGGAGAAGAGGAAGCATATCCGCGATAGAGGAAGAAGAAGACGGTCATGGGACACCAGGCACCACCACCACCATGCGAAGAAGACGAAGTGGTCAGCGAACCACAACCGGAGATGTAGCAGGCACACCAACGCCACCTCCAACACAGAGACGATAGAGTGAGAATTCCCCAACCCCAAGGGTCGGGAGCGTCTACTACCACGATGTCTATAGCGGGCGAATCGATGCAGGAGACTGGAGAGAGCGAGGGCAGGATAAGAAGTGAAGAAGACGAGAGGGAGGGGATAAATGGAGAGGAGTGAGGCAAAACCCAAGCAGCACACACCCGCAAGGGCCAACAACATGAAGGCCGAAAAGGCCAGGCGAGCACCCACTTGAGCTGAGCCCCGGAGAAATGAAATGTTTCCACGTGGCTAGGCCCATCCCTACTTTAAGGGGCGTGCGGGCCTAGCTCGCCGTCTGGGCCAGGCAAACAAACAGTTCTGGTTACACTAATAGGACCTAGCTGGACCCTGATCAAGGCAATAAAAACAGGCGCCTTGCTCTAACAAACGAGGCCTTATTACCACTTTTTGACACAATGGAAATCAAGAGCAATTAGATACTGAAAAAAATATGAAAGGATAAGGTTGGATGGTTGGAGATGTGAGCTTAGGGCCTCTTCAACCATCCCTTTGGGCTTTGGCTCATGCCTGCGCCATAGATGGCCAACGGGCCGGCCCGGTCCGGCACGGCACGGGCCTATGAAAGCACGGCCCGATAGGGGTCAGGCCGACACGGCACGCCGGACCTCCCGGGCCATGCCGAGCTGGGCTTCGTGCCTGCCGACGGCCCAGGCACGGCCTACTGGGCTGTTTTTCGTGCAGGGCCGGCCCGGTAAGCACGGCCTATTAGGGAGGCTGGGCCAGCCCAAGGCCCGCTTCAGCAGGCGATGACGGCATCGAGGTCGAGGGGGCCGTCGGCCGCGTCGGCGGCATCAGAGAGAGGAAAGAGAAGAACACCGCCACAGCATCAGAGGGTAAGGCTCCCCAAAAACAGCTTGCTGGAATCCCACATCCATCGTCGTCGACATCAGATAGAGGAAAGGGAAGAACACCACCGCCGCAGCCACCGAGGAGCTCGACGCGGATCCATAGGAGCACCACCGCCGCTTGCCGGAATCCCACATCCATCGTCGCTGCTCGCTGGATCCGTTGCACTGGTGCCGGATCCGCCGCTCTCGAGCCCATATCCACGCGTCGCCGCCGCTATTCACTGGATCTGCCGGAGAAGGGAGGGAGGGGAGGATGCGGGGAGCGGATCTGCCAAGAAGGAGCAGATTCGCGCTGGATCCACGCCGCCCCTACCCGGAGACGTCCGCGTCGGAGGAGAGCCACCCTACGCCGGGGAAGAGGGGAGAGGGAAGAGCGAGCTGCGAGGTGAGGATTTAGGGTTCGGGGACGAGGGCTCGAGGCCAGCCACCGCTCGGGGGCCTTGGGGGAGGAGGGCTGCTTCCGGTGTGCTCGAGGCCGGTGCGTGCGCCACGGCCACGTGGGGAGGCGAGGAGGAGGTGGCCGCCGGGGCTAGGAGGCGGCCACATGGGGAGGTGAGGAGGAGGCGGCTGCGTGGGGAGGCGAGGAGGCATGGGGAGGCGACATAGTTGGCCATGCAGCCCAAGCTCATCGGCCCGGCCCAAGCCTCATTTTTTTGGCCCGACCCAAGCACGGCCCGGCACGGATGCTAGCGGGCCCGGGCTAGCCCAACCTGGAGGAATAGGCCGTGCCTGGGCCTTACCCTAGGCACGTGGGCCGGCACGGCCTGGCCTGCTATAGAGCCGGCGGCCCACTGGCGGCCCGGGCAGCCGGCCTGTTAAAAGCCACAGCCGGCCCGCTAGCCCCCTCCCCTCCCCATGCCCGAACCCTATCCTCGCCTCCCCACGCGGCCGCCTCCCAGCGCCGGCGGCCACCTCCTTCTCGCCTCCCCACGTGGCCACGGCGCACGCGCCGGCCTCGAGCATGCCGGCAACCACCCTCCTCCCCTAAGGACCCCGCGCGGTGGCTAGCCTCGAGCTCCCGTCCCCGAACCCTAAATCCTCACCTCGCAGCTCGCGCTTCCCTCTCCCCCTCTTCCCCAGCGCAGGGCGGCTCTCCTCCGGCGTGGACGTCTCCGAGCAGGGGCAGCGTGGATCCAGCGCGGGACGACGCGGATCTGCTCCTCCATGGCGGATCCGCTCCCCGCGTCCTCCCTCCCTCCCTTCTCCGGCAGATCCAGTGAACAGCGGCGGCGGTGCGTGGATATGGGCTCGGGAGCGGCGGATCCGACACCGGTGCAACGGATCCGGCGAGCAACGACGACGGATGTGGGATTCCGGCAAGCTGCGGTGGTGCTCCTGCGGATCCGCGTCGAGCTCCTTGGTGGCTGCGGCGGCGGTGTTCTTCCCTTTCCTCTCTCTGATGCCGCCGCCGACGGATGTGGGATTCCGGCAAGCTATGTTAGGGGAGCCTTACCCTCTGATGCTGCGGCGGTGTTCTTCCCTTTCCTCTCTCTGATGCCATCGACACGGTCGGCGGCCCCCTCGACCTAGACGCCATCATCGCCTGCTAAAGCGGGCCTTGGGCTGGCTCGGCCTCCCTGACAGGCCATGCTTACCGGGCCGGCCCGGCACGAAAAACAGCCCAGTAGATCGTGCCTGGGCTGTCGGCCAGGCACGAAGCCCAGCTCGGCACGCCCCGGGAGGCCCGACGTGCTGTGCCGGCCCGACCCCTATCGGGCCGTGCTTTCACGGGCCCGTGCTGTGTCGGGCCGGGCTAGCCCGTTGGCCATCTATAGGAGGCGAGGAGGAGGCGGCCGCGTGGGGAGGCGAGGATAGGGTTCGGGCGTGGGGAGGGGAGGGGGCTACGCGGGCCGGCAGGGGCTCTTAGCAGGCCGGTTGCCCGGGCCGCCGGCTCTGTAGCAGGCCGGGCCGTGCCGGCCCACGTGCCTGGGGTAAGGCCCAGGCACGGCCTGCTCCTCCGGGCTGGGCCAGCCTGGGCCCACTAGCCTCCGTGCCGGGCCATGCTTGGGCCGGGCCCAAAAAACGGGTCTTGGACCGGGCCAATGGACTCGGGCTGCATGGCCAACTATGGCCTGCGCCTCCCAGTCTGATCTGACAATTAATGTCAACAGCGCTACCGGTCGGTCGGTCGGTCAGACTGAACCCGGCTCACGCATGATTGTACGACTAGCTTGCTAGATAAGAAGTAGGTAGATCATCGATCATTATTTTGTTTATTATTAGTTTCGCAGACCATATGAGCAACTTTTATTCAAGCTTTCGTTACCACACCCATGCATCAAGTCCAGCTTATGTACCAGGCCACTGCACAGTCTACGACAAACAAGCTAGGTCACATCCACGTACGTACAAAAGCCACCACATACATGCAACAAACCGAACACACTGGTACTCATGCACGCGCGTACGTGTAACGTACGTGTGTATATATTGTTGTCAGTACGTAATTCATCAGCTCGTGGCAACCTCGTCGGCCGGGAACAGCATCTCGATCACCCCGGCGGCCGACGACGACGATGACGGGTTGACGACGCTGCAGTTGAGGCGGATCTCATCCGTGGTGCCGGTCTTGACCTCGATGTTGCCCATCTTGATCATGGCGGCGGCGAACTTCTGCTTCCAGAGCGTCTCGTTGGCGGCGAAGGCGTTGGCGAACGGCGCGAGCGTGGCGTTGCGGATGAGCTGGTCGTCGGAGAAGTGCAGGCCGAGGTTGAGCGGCAGCAGCTTGTAGTAGTTGTTGTCCAGCACTGCCGGCGTGCTGACGTCGATCTCGGTGGTGTTGGGGTCGAACTGGCCCGGGCTGGGCGGGCACAGCGCCTCCAGCAGCGCCTGGTACGCTGCGCTGATGGTCCCGTTGGCCAGCCGCCGCCGGTTCGTGGCCAGGAAGGAGGCGCAGTGGGAGCGGCCGATGGTGTGGGAGCCCGACAGCACCACCATGTCCTCGACGCTCAGGTTCTTCTTCCTGAAGCCGTTGATGAGGACCTCCGCCGTGCTGTCCGGGCCCAGCAGGTTGTTGTTGGCCTCCGTCTCGTTGGACACGCGCCCGTCCCGCCGCCCCGCGGGCACCTGGTAGAAGAGCTTGCCCGTGAGGTTCACGCTGTCGCGGGCCGCGAACGCCAGGATATCGGCGCACGACACCGTGCGCGGGCAGCTCCGCTCCACGGCGGCCTTGGCGGCGTCGATCACGTCGAAGCCGCGCAGGCTCGGGTTGTTCGCCGGGGATTGACGCTCCGTGTTGCCGCCGGCGGGGTTCACGGACAGGAGCACGGAGGCATCGCAGCCCTGTGGAATGATGGGTCAAAAGCCAACCACCAAAGTTTAGTTTTCAGTTCTCACCATGATTAGTAAATGTGGCATTATATTAACTGTCAAGCAGGTGGCACCGTGGCATTAATTAATTATTCACACATTCAGGATTGAGATTAAGTCGTCTGTGGATAACACGTAGTATGCTTCAACGCTGAACATTCTGGACTGACAGTATAAAACCACGAATCAACACGTACTGATCTCAATTATTCAGCTCGTCAAATTGTTTAAACAACATGTAAACAAGTGTTGGGCAATAGAAGTATCAATCTTAGTACTCCTACGTATATTATATATAGTACCTGTTGGACGGCATCGATATTTCTCTCTCTCTCTCTCTCTCTCTCTCTCTCTCTCTCTCTCTCTCTCTCTCTCTCTCTCTCTCTCTCTCTCTCTCTCTCTCTCTCTCTCTCTCTATATATATATATATATATATATATATACTCTCTTCATTGTACTTAGTAATTATAAGACGTCATGACTTTTCAAGATATATTGTTTTTGTTACGTACTAAGATACACACTGTGTCTACATATATAATAAAAGTATTGTATCTAAAAAATAAAAAATGGTTTATATTTTGACTGGAGGGAGTACATGTCTAGTGGTTGTACCAATGTATATGTGTAGTAGCAAGCAATGACCATTGACTTGTTCATACAAAAAATTCAACGTTTTAAATCATAATATATCCTTAAAGACTAATTCAACAGTTGATCAGGCCGGGAGCATATGCTGCCAGGATCCAAAACTGAGCTTTCGTTGCTGTTGAACGATCTATTATTCAAGAGAAGAAAGTTTGAGAACGATAACCAAGACATGTGCACGTGTTCCCTGAAGCTTAGGGTTTTGTTTGGATTATTTTTATGACGTATTCCCTGAAGCTTAGCGTTTTGTTTGGATTATTTTTATGATAGAGACAAACAACCCCTTTCTGTTACCTACACTGATTGAACAGACTAAATTATTATTGTTGATGGAACTTTTACATAATCTGTGGCTCACAATACGTTGAAGACCATGTTAGGGCTTGTTTGATGTTCATGTATGCCCCGAATGCCTATGTTCCAGCTAGATGCATGCTCCGCATCCAGCCAATGAAAGTATAGTAAAGCTTTTGAATTTCCCCGAAGTTAAACAAGTACTCCATCCATACCAACCATAAAAATGTCGTTTATGGTTATGTATAGGTCAAACTTTTTTAAATTTGACTAGAATTAGGCAATAATTGAATCTTTTGAATTAAAATACATTCTAATAATCACAATTTAGGCACAAATCAGTTAAGTTAGCATTTGTATGCTGCCATTCGCCACATAGAGGAGATACTTATTATGTACTGTACTTCTGCTACAAGTAAACGAGTCGAAGAGCGTGGTACAGGTTGCAAAGCCGAAACAGAGTATGGGAATTGATGGAACCTATTTCTATCTCTCACCCATGAATTTAATAAGACAGATTTATATTTAAACTTTGAAAGTTCTAGGATGTCAAATTTCCAAACCAAATAGCCTAGTTCATAGAGTAGATATTCTAATTCCTCCAAAACGAAAGGATCTAAACGGGCCATTATGTAAAATATTAGCAACATTTGTAAGTTTATTGTCAAATATATTGAAAGATTAGTCCAACGATTTTTATTATGTATGGTAAATATTAATAATTTCTAGTGTACATTTGGTCAAAATTATTTTTTTGACTTCTTATGAAGTGAATGACACTTTTTTTTATGACAGACAAGGAGTACACCAAGAGGATTTCAGTTGAAAATTTTATTTGTAACATTCCCATCCTCTTATGTGCCTAACTTATATACAATATATTGGTCAAAATTAATACGTTTGATTTTACCGCAACTATTTCTTGGATCATGCTGTACTTTATATTTTCTTTTTCGTTTCTTGTACACAGGAAGAATATTATATGAGATATATTTCCATCTCTCATTGGTGGACACCACTTGCATGCATGTTTATTGTGTATATATAGTATGTCTTCTACACACGTACCCTGACAAAGCAGTCATGGAAATGGAGGCGGATGAGCCCGGGTGCGACGCCGGAGTTGTTGGCGAAAGCAGCCGTGACGACCTGACGCACGAGCGCCTCGGCGTTGGGGCAGGTGGTGTTGTAGAACCCCACCTTCAGCTGGGCGCGGCTCGCCGTCGGCAGGAGCAGACACACGGTGGCGACGCACACCACCAGGCCGGCAAAGCCGCCGCCGCTCGTCCTCATCCTCTGTCCCGCCCTTGCCAGAATGGCACTGCTATGCTAGCTGTGTAGTCTCAGTCTCAACCACACTTTAACTCGATGGTTCCGCCAACGTTTATATAGAGGAGTGCCCGGCCGGGGTCGGGCAGGGCAGGTTTGTTAGCTAAGAGTGCTGGCTAAGATAGCAGCCGGAGAAGAAAAGTAGTACTGCAACCTTATTAGTATATACTTTATATAGATATATAGAGGCTATATAAGCTTTGGCTCGTGTTCAAACTGACATGTCACCGTCAATTATGTGGTTGCGAAATAAATGGTGAGTGTATGGGACAGAAAATTCAAATTCTTCCTCCATCTGACATGAATGTTTAACTTGGTGTTTGTGGTTTGCAAAACTAGTCCATCCTATAGCTAGATGCAGTGGTGCATTACGAATCCATTCCTTAAATCTAGTGGAACGACCCTATTTTTGTGTTAATTTATACTAATTATTAGCCTGTGCAAATGAGGTGTTGATGAGCAACTCATTTCATTTTAGAGATCAATCAAAAAACTGATGTGTAAGAAGATGATAGACTACTGGCCCATTCCTCGGACCAAACAACCACTGAGGTTTTAGGCAAGATTTGTATTGGAGGATATGGTATATAATCCATATAAGTCTAGATATGTACTATCTCACTATAAAAAAAACAAAAAAGAATCAGGTGGTATGCAGTTCAATAGAGCAAGCGTGCCTGAAAATAATCTACGGGCCCAATGTTTTCAAAGGCAAACTTTAAAAGGAACTACCTCTGAAAATATAGTTATTTTCATAAGTGAACCTGTAAAAATCCGTCTCTATTTATATGATCATATCTATTTATATGAGGTGTCCTCTTAACACGTACTGTAGAGAATGAATGATAGGATAGATGCATGACGCGGACTGACTATTCCAGGGCACGTTTTTGGGTTCCCATTTTCCCATCGATCGAGGTTGCTCAAAAGTCAAGCCATAGGTACCGCGGTAGGTCCCTGACGACTGGCTCTCGATTTCCAGCAGAAGTGGTGTCCATCTTGATAACTCGTTAGGTCTGATAACGCGGCGATTCAAGCGGATTTTGTTGATCCATATCGTTGGTTTACTTCTACATACATACACACACACAATTATTGTTTACTCCTAGCTATTATTATGTGTAGTACTACCATACTGACTTGCAGTTCATACACGTAAGTATGGTATGCATCACGTGTCGGCGTGTCAGGCATCTTTATGATGGTTTTTCAGAATTAAATTTAGAACTGCGAGGTGACATTTTAATACAGTAACAAAGCCCTAATAGCCGCATGATTGTTAGGGCCTGTTTGATCAAAGCTTGATTATTATAATCTGAATTATGCATAGGATTATTTGACAAGTTCGACAATCAGTTGGGAGTAATTAAGTTGGACTTTAAGCACCTATAATCCCCTACCTAGTCTCACCTGGATTATGGGATTATGATAATCAAGGGGTGTTGATTATAATAAAACATCATGTGATCAATTCAAATTGGATCAAAATTTAATTATATAATCTGATTATTATAGTCAGAGAGGTATCAAACAGGGCCTTAGAGCCACGCCAATAAGACTTGGCTTTAAGCCAAGCCAACTCATCAATAGACAGGTTTATAGCCTAACTCGTACACCAACTAATCTGTATATATAATCTAAATATGAATTTGTATTCAATAGACAAAGATAGCTAGGAGAGGAAGAGCGAAGCTCAGCATGCGGAAAGAGTGCCTTGGTTTCTTCGTTGAGCTAGGGACGAACGGAGCTCAAGCATGGCTTTCTCTCTCCTCTGCCACATGCATATAGCTGACGTGTGAGGCAAAACGGTTATTGTACCCGCTCTTAGGCTACTCCCTCTATGTCTCATCCTCCATGGTGACCATTATTACTATATCTTTCTACGTGTAATTCATCCGCCGTGATTTTTTTTCCACATGTATACATGATCTTAATTACTTCGTCATCTCTGTAAATTGCAAGTAAGACTATTCATGATGGTAGTTCTAGCTAGAAGCCCCCTATAATAATAATAAAAAAATAACTGCAGTAGATGGCGATGAACCATTTGGTGTGCGTGTGTCATGGTCGTTGGTCCATGGTCCTTGATCCATCCCAACTGGTCGGCCTTTACCGGGAGTTGTTTGTGCACATCATGTGCCTGTCTTTGCCAACTGCCCAAGAGGAGGTAAGCTAGCTAGATGTGGATCTGACATATATTTTTCCAACTTTAGCTGCGCGTTTATTTAGGACTGCTGTCTTTGTCCAACTAGGCGTTGTTTGACATAGATGTGCACAGTGCAGTGCGTGCTCGCCACAAGTCAAGGTCAAGGTCATCTATCTCTGCCTCTCACTCTTTGTCCATGCCATACATGTACACATCACGCATCGAGTACAGTTGTTGTTGGGCAGTCGGCCTGGGTGGGAGGTTGGGACCAGCAACGAGTACTGTACAGCCATCGAGGATACTACGGGCCTATTTGGTACGGCTTATGTCAGTTTCGGTTTCATCTATTTTGCGTAAATCGAGGTACTGTAGCGTAAAGCTGTTTTATAAACCGGAGTTAAAATGAACTAGAAGCCAGAAAAAGCCAGTTTTTCTGGCTTCACCGGCTTTGGCTTCACCGATAAAGCCGATTTAGATGAGCCGTGTCAAAAGAGGCTTACATGTGTGCAAGTGCAACAAGTACAGTTGTTGTTGGGCAGTCGGCAACCACTATTCGACGGCACCGAAACAAACAAGTACAGTTGTGGTTGGGGTTGCTAACTTCATCCATTTAAGATCCACTTCATTACATCTTTTTTCATATTATTGTTTGTTTTTTATAACAAAAAGAACAGACGATGCTTCTTGTCTGAAAGATGTTCAGCCATCTGAATGATGATAGCTAGTTAGCTACTGTACGTATTCAAGTGTCAACTGTCAAGGAACGTACATGACTAATAGAGCTCATGACGTAGACATGGAGACATGGAGCACTAGCGGAAACAGTGAGTTTACCGTGTGCCACAGGCACTCGGCAAAGACAAAAAAAAACACTTGGCAAAAGATTTGCCGAGTGTAACGCTCGATAAACAGTATACGTCATGTACAGTGTCGGCAAACGCATCTTTGTCAAGTGTTTTCTATCGGACACTCGGCAAACACTTTGCCGAGACCTGAAACGGACGCTCGGCGAAAAAAAGTAACACGACAGCACGGAGACGGTCACGGCACGTTTGCCGAGTGTCAACTCCCAGAAACTCGGCAAACCTGCATCCTTTGCCGAGTGCCAATTCCCAGACACTCGGCAAAGCTTCCTCATTTTGTCGTGTGTCAAATTCCAGGCACTCGGCAAACCTGCCTCCTTTGCTGAGTGTCAACTCCCAAACACTCGGCAAAGATTCCTCCTTTTGCCGTGTGTCAAACTCCCGGGCACTCGACAAAGTTGCCTTCTTTGCCGAGTGTCAACTCTGAGACACTCGGCAAAGATGGGCCCAGAACGTACTAATGTTGGCTTCTTTGCCGAGTGTCACAGCACAAACACTCGGCAAAGAAGCCATTTTAGTCCCAGAAAGCACAGATTTTTGCCACGGGTCCCTCTTTGCCGAGTGTATTTTCATGGCACTCGGCAAATAGGGCTTTTGCCGAGTGTAACACTCGGCAAAGCTGCCACAAATAATCAGTTTATTTGTTTCGATCACAGCTACGTACCACATTCAAATAAACATCACGTCCATCATAGATAGTTCACAATAGGCATCACAGGCAGTTCATATAGATAATATCGACAACAAATTAATGAAATAAACTTCAGAATCACTAGTACGTTCATTCATAACCACAAATAATCACAGATAATCTACAAATGCAAATGCAAATAAAATCACAAGTAATCACTTAGGCCATGAGTTCCACTGCGATCACGCTGGGTCATGAGGCTAATTCGATGCCGCCAATTGATGTTGCACAAAGGAGAAGAGATGCATGTGTGAGTCAAGATTGCACAAAGGAGAAGAGATTGCTACACAACTAGTTGGTAACAAACATATAGCATTAGTCACTAAGTTTCTAGTGTCTGGGCATCTTTGTAAGATTGATTCTGTATAAACTAGAAACGGTGATTATAAGGTTGTAAAGCTACTCACGGTGCCTGAAACAGTGTTTAGAGAAGGTTGAGGAGGAGGGACTGGCATCGGTGGCGGAGGTTGACCGATTGCAGCATAAACACCCCTTGTATATTCAAATATCTGCAGCTCCATCCTCTACCGCTCTGCCTCCATCCTCCGCCGCTCTACCTCCATCCTCTATCGCTCTGCCTCCATCTTCGCCTCTAGCTCCTCCCGGCGCCTCGTTTCTTGTTCCAGCTGAGCCTACAATATTTCATCCCAATGTTACAATACAATGCAAAAGTATGTAAAAATCAATGAACGATGAATAAAATAGAAATAACCTGGAGTGCGTTCATCTGGAACCGTGTAGAGTCTGGCCATGGGCGTACCGCCGGACTGGAACCCTGCTCCGTGCTCGAATCTGGGAGAGAGTGGGAATACTGGTCGTGTCGATTATGCCATCGCCAATCCAGAACCGGCCATGCTTCTTGCCTCCTCCCGCCCTCATGACCACTTCTCCATCAAGGTCATGGGCACTCGGATCGTACTCTGGGCCATGGACCACCCTTGCCATCGATGTGTATCCATCGAGGCGACAGTGGACGGACTCGTTGCTGTACGCCGAGGGCGGGTCCTCCGAGTTGTAGGCAACGTCGAATATCGCCTTCCCCTTGTGGGCCAAAGCATATGCCATGAACTAGGAGCAAGGCTCGCCACCATGTGCCGCCGACTGCAAAAAAAAAGCAATATGATTAGAAATTATGCAGAGTTGAGCGTTAGAATAAAGAAATGAATTCGCGTACCCATCTAGCCGCGTATTCTAAGAGGTTGAGGTTGCCTTGATGGTGTGGTGCACCCGACATCAGAAAACGCCACTCCCGGCAAGCATTGTGATTCTCCTCCCACGCGGGGTAGCACCACCTATCCACCATCCGGGCCTAGCACTGCAGATCGTAGGCGCACCACCACGGAGGCACCTACGTCATCAAGTATATGACATATAAGAAGATAAAATTAAGCGTAATTAATCTCAGAAAAAATAAGTATTAATGTTCTATATTTACCTTCAAGTATTGTTCCAAGGTCAGGCTCATGGTTCTTGCCGCCCTTTTAGGGATCCTCTCTCTAAGAATTTCCACGTGGTATTGTATCACGGCCTGGATGCGCGCCTCGTAGTGCATTTCCTTGACGAGTTTCTTGGCGGCTTTGTCAGTCACAGCATCTGCCTTGGCCTCGTATCCCTCCTCGCATATAAAGAAATCCTGCATATATATAGACGTGATGTATCCAGTCATTATTTCAAGAATGTCCAATCAATACGATGTATTGAGCAATGTAGTGCGAGGAAGACTTACCCAAAGCTCGGCCTTGACACGCTGCGCCTTGTCTACGAATACCCTGTCATCCCAATCAGGGGTGTCAGGGACAACGACATAGTGGGCCCACGTGTAGGCCGGCTCAACATTTCCGCCGAACTGCACCAGGCCAGGGAACTTTTCCTTGATAAAAAGACCAAGGATGCCGTTCACATGGCGTGCGTAATCACCCCCACCGACCTTCCTCCAACCCCTGCCCAAGTGATTAAGATAAATTATTAGTTTTTATTGTAATTTTGAACATATCAAACGAAAAATTTGTGATAACATATAAAGTTACTTACTTATCTCCATCGGGTCGAATCAGCGGGCGTCTCTCAAGAGGTATCAGTCGCCTCGCGAGGGTCGAGGGACCTCGCAGCCACACACGTGATGAACTTGAGGAAGAGGTACCCCCTATCTCCTCCTCCACCCCTACCTCCTCCACCCCTACCTCCTCCACCCCTACCTCCTCCTCCACCCCTGCCTCCTCCTCCACCTGTACCTCCTCCTCCTCAGAGGATGAGTGAGCGGAAGGTAACTCAGACAACAATGAAGGTACAGGCGACGGTGGCCTCATCTTGCCTCCACCCTTCCCTCGACCCCTGGGTCTACCCCGAGGTCTCTTCCCGGATCCCTTAGCTGCATCGGACCCTTTACGCGTCGCTGTCGCTTTTGAGTAAAGCGACGCTATCCTCTTTATACCGCCCACCATTATTCAATCACCTGCAATTAAAAAGAGTAAACCAATCAGCACAGATAATACATTAAAATAGATGCAAAATAAACAAAACATACTTAGAAAATAACATGGTATGACAAATAATAAATCAATTAGCACGGATCATACATGTATTAGAAATAATCATTATGATCGGGATTAGCTAGATCATAAGTCTCATCATCACTATCATGCATGTCGATATAATCATCCCCGTGCTTCGAAGGAGGAATGTCGTCATCACCGTCATTGCTTAGAAGTAATCATTGAAGTAATTCTAAGTCCTTCACATTCTAAACCTCGTCTCTGGCGTCCTCGTCAGCACCACTTTCATTGTATACTTCCATACCCTGAGCTTCGATTAAGTCTATCTCAAAACTCCCATCGAGCCCATCTTCTTGAAAGAACTCTCCGTCATATGTGTTGGAGTCTATGTTGTAATCTTGATTGTTTGGGACAGGTAGTTTACCGTGTGGCGATACCTTGTACACAACATCCCAACCCTTAAGACGATCTATAGTTTGGCACGGGTGTGAGAGATAATAAACTTGCATGGCCTATTGAGCCACAATATAGACATCGTCTCCTGGTAAGACGGATGATTGTCAAATTTCGACTAGCCCAAGATTAGGGGTCCGCCTCACTACTTCAGGATCAAACCAATGGCATTTGAATATAACGGGATTAAGAGGTTTGCAACCATGAAACATGAGTTCGTATATTTCTTTAATTCTTCTGTAATACTCAACCCCATCTAAGCCTTGCGTAAAAACTCCGATATTTGTGGTTCTTCGATTGGGCCGACTCTGCTCGTGGCTTGTTGTGTGAAAGCGATATCCATTCACGTCATAACCGGTAAATGACCTGACCCTATAGGCACAACCATCGGCAACATGTCTCAACTCGGCACTCATAGACGCATCGGTTTGTCCCTACAAGTTCAAGCAGGGTAGTTCATTATATTAGTCGCACATACGAGCAACTTGTAATGTCAAACTAAGTACGAGCCAAATTGGACAGTACCTTCTGTTTGAACCAAGAAATAAAATCGGGCATTCCATTTCCCGCACCCTCTCTAAGAAGGGTCGAAGTTTCCTGCGGGGTAGGTTCCCTTGATTCACGCCAGAATTGTTCATGAAATTCCATGTACCAACGAGAAATAAAGGGAGTTGGACACAGAATTGTGACTACTTGAGAAAAAGTTGGTTGAGAACTTACAGCATGTACGGCTCCACTTCGAATAGGTTGGTCAACACATATAACATAATAGTGCACCACTCTTCTTGTTTCAAGGTCTTGTTAGTCGCACCACTTGCACTTCCTAGTTGCCATCGGAAAATGCTAAGGTTCGATTCATCTTCGCCAGTATTATAACGAGGGGGTGGATTATGCACGTTAGGAAGGTTGTCAGCATAGTATTTTGTTGTGAAATTTGACAACACCTCTAGAATGTATGCCTCTGCTATGGATGCTTCAATTTTGCATTTATTTTTACATTTAGTTCGAAGAACCTTTTGAAATCTCTCAATTGAATAGCACCAACAGCCCTGCACAGTCCCCCCCCATTCGTGACTCATACAGGAGGTGCAAAATCAAATGCTGCATCGGATTGAAGAAGCCAGGTGGAAAGATCTTCTCCAACTTGCAGAGTAACACAGGCGCCATTCTTTCCATGTCTGCATCCATGGTACGAGATAACTCCTTAGTACAAAGCTGACAGAAGAAATTGCTCAACTCTGCCAGCACTATCCAGACATGCTCAGGGACATAGCCTTGAACCATCACCAGCAGTAGCCGCTCAAGCCATATGTGGTAGTCATGACTCTTGAGCCCGTTAATTCACAAAGTAGCTAAGTTCACTCCTCTCTTCAGATTCCCTGCATACTCATCAGGGAACATTAACGTTTGGAACCAATCTAGTACTTCCCTCCTTTGGGCCCTTGTTAGAACAAAATTGGCCTTAGGCTTTCTCCATGACTTGCCGCCTCCGGGAGGCGCCATGTCTAGCTTTGGTCTATTGCATAACCTCGCTTGATCCACTCTAGCCTTAACATTATCCTTTGTCTTATCAGGAATGTCCATGATTGTACCAAAAATTGCCTCAGCGACATTCTTTTCAGTGTGCATTACATCAATGTTATGTGGAAGTAGAAGGTCATAAAAATAGGGGAGATTCCACAAGCACGACTTGTGAGTCCATGCATGTTCCTCACCATATCCCAGAAAACGATCTCCTTGTTCATTGACATCGAGAGCGTCTAACTGAGCACGAACCGTGGCACCAATCATCATCTGGGGTGCAGGGCCTTCAACTACTACATCTTTCGTAAAGTTCTTGTTGTCTCATCTGAATGGATGGTCAAGAGGGAGGAATTGTCGATGTTTGTCGAACGAAGAATACTTACCACCATTCGTCAACCAAATGAACATCAGATATGCCTTGCATACTAGGATGAGAACTTCCTATGACCACACCAGCCGCAGAATATCCCATATGTCAGAAAGTCATGCAGGGAGTACTGGTACCAAATATGCATTTTGAAGTTTATCTTTGTAAGTCGGTTGTATGTCCATACCCTTTCCTCCCAAGCACGGACCAAATCATCAATCAGAGGCTCCATGTACACACTCATATTATTCCCCGGATGTTTAGGAATTATCAACGACAAGAATATGTTATGTCGTTGAAAGAGGACGCCAGGGGGGAGATTGAGAGGGATAACGAACATGGGCCAACAAGTGCATGAGGCAGCCGCCATTCCATAAGGATTGAACCCATCTGTTGCCAATGCAACACGTACATTACGAGCCTCTAGAGCTTTCTCACGATGAATCATATCAAACCTTGTCCATGCTTCACCATCGGATGGATGCACTAGCTTCTTAGGATTGTATCGACGTCCATATTTGTGCCATGTCATCTGTTTCACGGATTCCTCAGTCATATAAAGCCGTTGGATCCTCGGTATGAATGGAAGGTACCATAGGATCTTCACGGGGATGGCGAGCTGCCTCTTTTGACCATCACCAGAGTCTACCTCCAAGAACCTAGATGATTTACACTTCATATAGTACTTTGCTTCCACATGTTCTTTCCTAAATAAGATGCATCCCTTCGGACAAGCATATATCTGCTCATATGGCATCTTAAGTGCATGAAGGAGTTTCTATGCCTCATACATGCTCTTTGGCAGGATATGACCATCCGGGAGCAAGCTACCAACAGCTATCAGCATAACATCGAAGGCTTCTCGACTCAAGTTAAATTGGGACTTTATGGCCATTAGGCTTGCAATGGCATCCAATTGAGAAACCTTGGCATGCCCATGAAGGGGTTGATGTGCCACAGACAACATATCGTAATACGCCTTTGTGGTTGGCTCTGGCTCCTCCTCCCTACGTCCTTCATCAAAGTGTGCTTCATGATAGTCATTTAACATGTCTCCTACCCCGGCATCAGCATCATAATCCTCGATGCGTTGTCTCACGACCTCATCTCTCACATGATCGGATTCACCATGGTAGATCCACCGGGTATAGTCCATCGTAAATCTATTCTTGCAAAGATGTTTACCCATGACCACCTTTGTTTGTCGACGCGTGTTTGCACAAATGCTACAGGGACACCAAGTGGCACACACTCCTTTAACCCTTGCAAATGCTAGTTCCAAGAAATCATCGGTATTCTCAATCCATTCATCGGTCAACGAACCCTGACTAGAGCGGCCCGTGTACATCCACTCATGGTCATCCATCCTCTAACATATCAGCAAGTAATATAAAAATCAATTGCGTCTATAGGTTCCTATACTGTCTAATAGGTGAAGATAGGTCCTAATCCCATCCGAGGATGTGTAGATGGGGTTAGTTTCTATGCTCTACTCCTATCCGAGATAGAATTTCGGCAGCACCTCCCCGTTGTTCTCCAAATACACGTCCTGGCAGGGAGATTGTGTATCCGGAGAACAACAGGGAGATGTTGCTGAAACTCTGTCTCGTATTCGAGTAGAGCATGGAAACTAACTCCATATACACATCATGGGGCTGTCCAAAAAACGTGGACAATTCGAAACATATACGGTTATAGATATGCAAAGATCTGCATATTTCCAACCGTATCTCTTTCGAACAGGAGACGCCTAGCTAGGTTACGTGATATAGGAACATGATATGGAAAGAGGGGTGTAGGATGCCTCACCTTGCTCTCCTGTAAAGTGACGAGTCGAGGGCGGTGGGGAATAATTCTTGTAATAGCCTCTCCTACAACAAATGAAGATAATAATGTCAATTGTAAATTTCGGCAGCACCTCCCCTACACGGTGAGGTAACCAAAACCTATAACAAACCAACGGCGCGATGGCCGACAACCACATACACATCTTATACCTTGCAAAACCACGGCAAGTCAAAGGTGTGGGGCGGCGGGAGGGCAAGGCGGACGGCGACTGCAGGGCGGGGCAGGGAGCGGCAGCCGCATAACCTATTAAAACATAAAAGAAGCCATGTCACTTGTCTGCTGAAATTAAATCAATCTTGGAAGTGCATATCCAGTACATTAGACAAGTACAAACCCCAACCATTCTAACAATAGTCCAAGGAAGGACTTTATCTGGGAGAGTTAATTTCAGCCGTAGCAAGACAAGGCTGTAGCTAAAAGAAACTAACAGTCAAGCATGACCCAAGGAGGGTTCTTGCTGATACTAGTCAAATTGGACAACAATGACAGCTAAATAACCGATTGAACTAACATGCTGATACTAGTCAAATTGGACAACAATGACAACTAAAAGAAACTAAAAGAAATACAATAGTAAACCGAACCCAATTAAGTTTGAATCTTTTGTTTCTCAGAAACAAAAGCTTCTGTGATTTTGTCTCAAGAAGTGAGATTTGGTACCAAGGCCATGAATATAGGTTTGCCACTTATCCATGAACAGTATATCCCATGATGATAATTAGACGTGTAATAACAGTCTATCCACTGCCTTGGTTCACGAACAGTATATCCCACGATGATAAAGCACCAAATAGTCCTATAACGAAATCAAGCAATGTAACCCTTCTTGGTTCACTAAATCTTAAATTTGGAAGCATTCTTGTATATGACTTTGTTCTATTTTGCACATTAGTAAATAGCAAAGACAAGAACCCTTACTGAGATTTTGTGGTCGGCAGAGGATTCGTCTCCCACGGCACCGCGACAACACCATGGGCTGCCGGCGATACGCGAGGAGGCATGCGGTGGCACGGGAGGCCAGCGGGGTCGTGGGAGGCTGGAGACGACGCCCGCGATGGTGTGGGAGGCCAGCGGGGTCGCAGGGACGGCGCATGGGAGGCTGGCGTGGACGCGCGAGGCCAGGACAGTCACGGGCGCGTGGGAGGCCGGTAGCCACGGGCAAGGCCTGTGGCGTCGCGCGAGACCAGCGGCGTCGGTGGGTCGCAGGACGGCGCGAGTCCGGTGTGGCCGCCCTCGGTGTCCACACGCGAGCCGGCGGCAGGGTCGGCGGCGTGGTGTGGGCAGGCGGCGGGGCCGGCCGGTGGTGTGGGCGGGCGCGTGGCTGTGTGTTTGAGTGTGTGCGTGTGTGTGTGTGGCCAGGTGCGGGATTGGGGTGGTTATGAGGGAGGTTTGCCGAGTGCCTACGATCTAGCACTCGACAAACCCCCGTTTTATTTTTTTTTCATTTTCAATACCTAAACTACTGTGCGTAGGGCCGAGTGTCCCAGATATGACACTCGGCAAACCTCATCTTTGCCGAGTGCCAAAGCAGGTGCACTCGGCAAATCCACTTTTTTCATTTTCCTTCGTTTCCTTCTTTTTTTCATTTGATTTTTCTACCAATATTATTCCATTATAATATACCAAATCTTAACATGGAGTACCACATGTTGTATGTGGACAGTAGAAAAAGTTTCAAGGCCAGAAGTAAAAAAACTTATTATTTCATGCAGTTGTCGCTCAAATTCAATGTATATCAATTAAAATTTTATAATTGCACTTAATAAATTAAAATTATCAAATGGATCCAAAAAATTACCAAAATTACACATAAATCAATCTATGTTCTCTATTGTCTATACAAAAAGTTTTGAAGTCAAACCCCAATTCGACCGTCACTTTGACTCTAAATCTTACGAATCCTTCTCAACGCTACGATTCTTCTTCTGAGATACTTCGGTTTGCAAACATCGTACATGACAGATTGTGCGAAACCTTCTCCATTTTTTACCACGGCCTCCACGTATGATATCACGAGATCTTGACAAATCTCATGATTTTCAGACTTCGTTTGTTTTTTTTAGAATTTAAAACCCATTCGGCCATACGTTCGTGGTTGTGTTTCCTGAACAAGATGTTCGAAAATTATTTTCAGGTCCTGGGTAAGGCCTCACACCAGACTCAATAACATGAATATCATTTTTCTACTCATTTTATTCTATTATTTGAATCACTTGCGGTTCAAATTTGACTTATACCAAAAAATTCCTTGAAAAGCAATAAATTAATTCAATATAGCAAACGGATCCAGAAATATACCAAATCTTAACATAGAGTACCACATGTTGAATGTAGAGAGTATAAAAAGTTTCAAGGGCAGAAGTGAAAAAAACTTATTATTTCATGCAGTGGTCGCTCAAATTCAATGTATATCAATTAAAATTCTATAATTGCACTTAATAAATTAAAATTATCAAACGGATCCAAAAAATTACCAAAATTACACATGAATCAATCTATGTTCTCTATTGCCTACACAAAAAGTTTTGAAGTCAAACCCCAATTCGATCGTCACTTTGACTCTAAATCTTACCGAATCCTTCTCAACGCTACGATTTTTCTTCTGAGATACTTCGGTTTGTAAACATCGTACGTGATAGATTGTGCGAAACCTTCTTAATTTTTTACCACGGCACCAGATCTTGATAAATCTCATGATTTTCAGACTTGGTTTACTTTTTTTAGAATTTAAAAACCATTCGGCCATACGTTCGTGATCGTGTTTCCTGAACAAGATGTTCGAAATTTCTTTTTATTTCCCGGGTAAGGCCTCACACCGGACTCAATAACATGAATACCATTTTTCTACTCATTTTATTCTATTATATGAATCACTTGCGGTTCAAATTTGACTTATACCAAAAAATTACTTTAAAGGCAATAAATTAATTAAATATAGCAAACGGATCTAGAAATATACCAAATCTTAACATGGAGTACCACATGTTGTACGTGGAGTGAAGAAAAAGTTTCAAGGTCAGAGGAGGAAAAAACTTTTTAATTTACCGAGTGCCAAAATAAAACACTCAGCAAATGAACCTATTTGCCGAGTGCCAGATAAAAACACTCGGTCTTTGCCGAGTGTCACTAACCGACACTCGACAAAGTTCTAACGGCCGGCACCCTGGTTGATGGCTGGTACACGTGGCGGTCTTTTACCGAGTGTCTATTCTTTGTTGAGTGTATTGTTGTTGTTTGCCGTGTGTTTTATTTCCTGCAATCGGCAAATAAGTTTTTTATCGAGTGTATTTATTTTTGCTGAGTTTTTACCTGTAGACACTTGGTAAAGATACTGTTTGCCGAGTGCCCAAAGAAATGCAGTCGGCAAACAACCATATACCGTTTCCGGTAGTGGAGTGCTTGACCAACAGTTCAATAACTATTGCCAAGCAAAACCTACTCCCATGTCTCTGCTTCTTTGTCGAGAGGGATGAAAGTTTCATGACTGTATATGCTAGAACACTGATATACATGTAAAGATGGCAGCGGGCGTGATGCCCGCGGATACTACCTTCTTATGCCCGCGCCCGCCAGCTAAATCTCTTACCCGCGCCCGCGCCCGCGACCCGCCACGGGCAACAAACCACGCCCGCGCCCTCCATCCGCGGGCATGAAATGCCCGCGGGCATGCCCGTGTGTCCGCCAGGTTGAGCATATACATAAACCATAGTGCATTACAAGAGATATGAAGATACATATTCACAACAAATCGTGTATATATACATATATTTGCCTGTAGGTCCCACATGTTAGACCTGTGGAGCGGGTCTGGCGGATAAGCGGGCGAGGATAGCAAATTTCTTTGCCCGCGAAGAACTATCCTCTGGGTTCAGGATGGTGCCCGCGCCCGTGCCCGCGGGCAAGAAGTGGTGCCCGTATCCTTGCCCATCGGGTTTCATGCCCGCGGGCATGCGGGCATTCTGTGCCCGTTGCCATCTTTATATACATGTCCCCCTTATTTTTTTGAAAGACTGCAAAAATGGTATTGCTGATCTGTTTTGCTCCTTGCTTTCCTAAATGGAGGTACTATATATAGCCGTCTGTCTAAACTGCACATGACCATAATTAGACAGTAGCGTTTGTCCGCATGCATATGTGTCATTAATTTTTTTACATATATATATATATATATATATATATATGGTCAAGATCATCTGTCCTCGTTGGCTTCGATCTGTTCGTCGTCGTTGCCATACCGTAGACACATGCATGTCGACCGGCAACATCTAATAAATCCCCTGATATGCAGTGCTCATGTTCATAATAAGAAAGACGTGACAGTTGGCTCGCACTAGTCAACACGGTACCCGTACCGTACCCAAACGAAAAGTAAATGAAATTTCCACCGAATTCTTGCTAGCTCTGTACTGTTAGTTATGCTCATTTAATTCATCCATTATCGGTGCTTGTTGAATCTATCAGCACGAGTCGTACCTCTAGGTAAAATAGTAAAATGGTGCATTGTGTAGGAAACATGTATGTAAAAAAACATGAAAGATATACTACTACTGTACTGTTTCTAGAACTCTCTCATACCCCAGTCCTGAAATACAAGTTAGCCTAGCTAGGAATTTTATTATGCCTTGTTTCATCTCCCGAAAAACATGAATAATAAACAACCATGTCCGGGTATGCAACAACAGGTACACAGGGTACATGATGCATACAAAGAAATCCTATCGATCTCAACAGGGAGCACAAGCCAGACAGCCAGTATAGCCGCTGGCCAAACAGACAGTGGAAATGGAAATGCATGCAGAAGCGAAGAGGAAGCACGCAGCAGGTACCCTGACGAAGCAGTCATGGAAGTGCAGGCGGATGAGGCCGGCGGCGATGCCGCTGTTGTTCTTGAAGTCGGCAGCGACCGCCTGCTGCACCAGGGCCTCCGCCGATGGGCATGACTTGTTGTAGAAGCCGACCTTGAGGCCGGCGGCTATGGCGCTGGCCGGGAGAAGCGCAAGGTCGACGGCAACCGCGGTGACGAAGAAGTAGCCACGCTCACCCGTCGTCATTTTGACGATCAGGAAGCTTGTTCCAGCTGGTTCTTTGGCTGGGAAATCCTTGCGAAAAAACTGTTAGAGCCCAACAGCCTATTGGGCCTTGGTCACGCGCCCTGATCGGGAGCGCCCAACCCTACATGGTTGGTGGGCCCCCGTCGCACTGCGCTATATAAAGAGGTGGGGGCCGGCGGCTCAAAGCACGAGGTTCGCCGTGAGCCGCAAACCCCACCGACAAAACCCTAGACCGATCTAAGAGGGTGCGCAGCCAGCGACGGAAAGCTCCGCTGACCCTCGCCCTTGTCATCTGCACGCCCGTCTCAGACCTTTGATCGACGTCCGCGGCAACCTCTACTCCACCCGTCGCTGCCCGTGTGCTGCCTCCATCACCGAATCAGCGATGGCCAAGACAACCGCGACTTCATCGAAGGCTCGGGTTCATCACCAAGCACCTCTCTACCCTATCTCCCTCACGGTGTAGTGTTCTAAGTCTAAATGTGCATGTGCTTCACGGATCCAAGTGTTCATCCGCCTAGATCTACCCTAGTCGATCCACGAATGTTAACAATGGTACCAGAGCCTACTAGCACGTAGATCTAGAACGGTGCGATTAGAAAAGAAAAGATGAAGAGATCCAAAGGCGGATCTAAGCGTAAAAGGGTCGGCCGACGTTCGGGTTGAACCCTAAACTCGATCCGTCGGATCTCGAGAAAAATATGGTTCGGATGAACCCTAAACCTAATGAGGTTAAAGAAGAACCCGAAGGCTATTTGGGGAAAAAGAAAACCAGTGTCGTCCCCAACCCTAACCCTAATCGGGAAATCGTGCAAAATCCGAATCAAAGAAACCGGAAAAGGATGAAAAGGATCCCGATCTCGGATCGGATCGTAAAGAACCCTAACCCTAGAAATGAAACCCTAACCCTAGATCGGGTTTTGGGAAGGAAAAGGATGAAGAGGGGAACCTACCCGGTCCTCCCGACACCGCCGTCTGCTGAAAGCTACCACCGTGGCGGGCGGTGATCACCGCCGCCATGGTTGGCGAAGCGGATGAGAGGCCGCCGGCTCGGCCGTGGCTCGCAGGCGGCGGTCCAAAGCCGCCGACGGCGGCGCTGGCTCTCGCCATGGGCGCAGCGCGCGACCGGCGAGGGGCTTGGCACCGGTGTCGTCCTCCCTTCTTCTCCGGTGACGAGGTGGCCGCGCGCTCCCTTCGTCTTCGCTAGCGTCGCCGTGGGAGAGGAGAGGAGAAAGCAAGCAGAGAAATGGGCTAGGGTTCAGCGAGCGACGGCGTTCGCTGGTTTTGATCCAGCGACATTGAAGGCCAACCGTCCGATCGGCGCGAGCGGCTGAGATCAATTGGGCCAGCGCCGCAGCCCAGGCGGGAAAGGGCGCGAGGCCGAATTCCCGGCCCAGGCCTAGGTTGCGGCTGGCGCTGGGAGCGCTGAGAGCCGCCGGGCGGGTCATAATTTGGGCCGGAGAGAAGAGCGGGGCTGGGCCAGCTGGTAGCCGGGTCGTCGAGTCTTGTTGCACGCGCGCACGCACGCGTGCGGAATAAAGCCATGGGCCGTTTTATTTGGGCCAGCATAAACCGATTCTTTGGATCGGGCCGAAATGGCCAAATAAATAGTAAAGTCACAGTTTTTTATTTTCTTATTTTCCAGAAAACAGTTTGATCAATCTGAATTGAATTTTTGTGATAATTTTCTGTACAAAATTCATCCAACGATAATTTTGTTCAGTAAATAGTAAAGTTGCTTCTGGAAAATAGGAAAATGATCATTGAATGTTAATGTTTCCGCTGCGTATTTAAAGTAATTATGGACTTTTAATTAAATTCGAACCACCGGGAGAATTTGATTTTAAGAGCCAAGAGATAAATATAAGTTGATTATGATATTGTCTGACCAACGTTGTTAATAGCAATATTATAATTTTAATGATTATGCATTATTTCTATTTCTGCCCAACGGTGATGTAGATTTAATGTATAAAATAATTGTATGTTTTAATTTTGACCAACGTTAAACTAAGGCATGCAATTATTGTTGTTATTTCTATTCTCACACTATTTGAATTGTGTTTTCAGGAGGATACAACTTAATGAGTTGTATCAAAGAGATCCCCACTCTAAAAGGTGATAACTATAATGAGTGGAAGAAAAAGATAGACCTGGCCTTCATCCTCGCTGAGGTGGACTGGGTTGTCACCACACCGTGCCCCAGAGAACCTATGGCACCGGTGAGGGAGACTGATGAGACTGATGCTGCATGGCAGAATAGAGAGCGGGATTTTGCTCCCGTAAAGATGTCTTATGACCTTGAGCATAGGAAATGGGTCACTGCCAACAAGAAGTGTTTGGCGGTGATAAAAAACACGATTGAGCTCGCTATTGTGGGCTCAATTCCTGATCGTGACACGGTCACAGAGTACCTAGATAGAATAAAGAGTCAGTTTCACTGGCTCTTCAAAGACATATGCAACCCAGCTGATCAAGCAGTTGGTTACAGAAAGGTACTCTGGTGGCGGCAGTGGCATTAGAGACATATCTTGAGAATGAGCAATCGGCATCTAAGCTCAAACCAATGGATTTGGCACTCAAGGATGAGTTTCTTATTCATTTGATTTTTGCTTCTTTGCCCAAAGAATTTGACACCTTTGTTGTTAATTACAACATACAACTGAAAAATGGGATTTAGAAAAGCTCATAGCCATGTGTGTGCGGGAGGAGGAAAGAATAAAAGTTTCACAAGGTGGTTTCATCAACTACCTAAAAGATAAGAAAAAGAACTATTATAATGACTCTTCCTCCAAGCCATCGGAAAAGGTCCCATGCAATGAGCTCAGAACCAAAGCAATTCCGGTGGCTAAAGACCGTTGTCTCCATGCAGAAGAAGACGGGACATTATAAAAAGAACTGTCCCGATTTCCTAAAGATGATAATGAAGAATAAAGGTGAGAACATTATTACGTTCGTAAATGAATCCTTGTATGTAAAGTTTTCAAAATCTACTTGATGGATTGATTCAGGTGCAACTATTCATGTTGCTAATTCATTACAGGGATTCCGTTCGATGAGAACTTTGCAAAGAAGCTTAAAGTTTCATTAAAGCTCTAAATGGAGTACAAGCAGATGTTGAGGCCGTTGGAGATCTTCCTCTAGAGCTTCCAGATGGCTTTATACTTTTTCTTAGAGATGTTCTTTATGTACCTTCTTTGCAAAGAAACCTGATTAGTGTATCAAAGTTGGACCATGATGGTTATGATTGCCATTTTGAAAATGGCAAATGTCGATATTGTTTAATAATAATGTGTTGGTCTTGCCTTCCGACAAGACGAGCTTTATTTGTTATCACTTCGTGAAAATGTGAATTCCGTATGTGATGTGAATGAAAATGTATCCTCATCGAACAATGGAAGCAGTAAAACGAAAAGAGAGCTCATGATGCGTTGTCGAAATTATAGCAATCGTCGTTTAGGCCATATTTCGAGGGGAGAATAGAAAGACTAGTTAAGAATAATATTCTTCCTTCATTAGAGCTCTCAGAGTTAGAACAATGTAGAGATTGCATAAAAGGAAAGTATGTAAAGAAAATTAAGAAAGATGCCAAACGGTTGCAGAATTCTCTGCATTATTATTCACACGTACATATGTGGTCCTTTTCCGTGAAAAGTGTGGATGGTTATGATTCATTCATAACATTCACGTGACGATTACTCTCGGTTTGGCTATATTTATCCAATTAAAGAAAAAATGTAAGCGTTGGATAAATTCAAAATATTTAAAGCGAGAAGTTGAAAATCAAGCATGATTTAAAGATTAAGATAGTCGAGTCGACCGTGGGGGAGAGTACTACGGTTGGCATACCCCATATGGACAAGTTCTCGGACCTTTTGCAAGGTTCTTACAGAGAATGGTATAGTCGCCAAGAAGATTCAACACCGGGCGAACCTCAGCAGAATGGAGTAGCTGAAAGGCGTAACTGTACCCTGATGGATATGGTGCGTAGTATGATAAGTTACTCCACTTTACCGATGAGTCTATGGATGGAGGCGTTAAAAACCGCCATTCATATTCTCAATAGAGTACCAAGTAAGTCGGTGCCCAAAACACCGTATGAGTTGTGGGATGAAAAGAGTACCTCACTTAACCACTTGCGTGTGTGGGGAGCCTCGCCGAGGCTAAAGTTTTTAACCCAAACATTGGGAAGCTAGATCCCAAAATAGTGAGTTGCCATTTCATTGGCTACCCAGAAAAGTCAAAAGGTTTTCGTTTCTACTGTCCTAACAGACATACAAAGTTTGTGGAAACGAGACACGCTGTCTTCCTAGAGGATGAAATGATTAAGGGGAGCATGGTAGCTTGAGAAATTGACCTTGAAGAGAAGCGGGTGTATGCACCCACTCCGATCATTCATGAGCTATTTTCTCACTACCTGTTGTTCTTTGCACCAACAAGACAAGACAACTGTGGTGCCAGCATCTGTTGTTATCCCGCCTGTGGCAACAATGAATGATGATGAGGAACTGTGGCTCAGATCCTATAGAACCTATTGCCACACATGAGGGGGAGCAACAACAGCCTCAAACAGAAAATGTGCCAATTGAGGAGGCCCCTAGAAGGTCTCAAAGAGTTAGAAAATCAGCTATTCCTGCTGATTATGAAGTGTACAACACTGAAGAATTTCAAATGGAGGATGATCCCACCTCATTTGAAGAAGCCATGAAAAGTGATCATTCATCAAAGTGGCTTGAGGCCATGGAAGATGAGATGAGATCAATGAATGCAAATAAAGTTTGGGATTTGGAGATAATTCCTAAAGGAGCCAAAACAAAGAGGGTCGTAAATGGGTCTACAAAACAAAACTTGACTCTCAAGGGAATATAGAAAGATATAAAGCCCGACTTGTGGCAAAAGGCTTTACACAAAGAGAAGGGATTGATTACAATGAGACTTTTTCTCCAGTCTCGTGTAAGGATTCCTTCAGAATCATAATGGCATTAGTGGCACATTACGTTTTAGAATTACATCAGATGGATGTAAAGACGGCATTTCTCAACGGAGACTTAGAGGAAAATGTTTACATGGCACAACCGAAAGGTTTTGTCATGGAAGGAAAAGAACGTTTGGGATGCCGTCTAAAGAAATCTATTTATGGATTAAAACAAGCTTCAAGACAGTGGTACTTGAAGTTTGATCAGACAATAAAGAATTTTGGGTTTAAAGATAATGTTGAGGACAATTGTGTCTACGCAAAGTTTAAGAATGGGAAGTTTATCTTCCTTGTCCTGTATGTGGATGATATCTTACTTGCTAGTAGTGATGTCAGTCTACTACTAGAGACAAAGAAGTTTTTGTCCTCAAAATTTGATATGAAAGATCTTGGTGAAGCTTCGTTCGTTCTAGGGATCGAGATTCACCGAGATAGAAGTAAAGGGGTATTAGGACTGTCACAAAAGGCATACATAGAAAAAGTCTTAAAGAAATTTAGTATGCACAAATGTAGTCCCTCACCTGCTCCTATAGTCAAGGGCGACAGATATGGGGATTTTCAATGCCCCAGGAACCAATATGAGATCGATCAAATGAAAGTGGTTCCATATGCTTCAGCTGTCGGAAGCTTGCAATATGCTCAAGTGTGTACGCGCCTTGACTTGGCATTTGTTACCGGGTTACTTGGCAGATTCCAGAGCAATCCTGGAATAGAACACTGGAAATTGGTAAAGAAAGTCTTGCGTTATTTGCAAGGAACGAAAGGCCTCATGATGACATATAGAAGATCTGATTCACTCCATATAGTGGGATATTCAGATTCTGATTATGCGGGAGATAATAGAAAATCCACGTCTGGATATGTGTTCACTCTCGCAGGGGGAGCTATTTCATGGAAAAGCTCAAAGCAAACCGTCACTACATCGTCCACAATGTATGCCGAGTTTGTAGCGTGTTATGAGGCAACGGGGCAGGTGAACTGGCTAAAGAAGTTCATACCCGGTTTGAAGGTGGTTGACGACATCAATAGACCACTGAAGTTATACTGCGATAATAATCCAGCAGTACAGTATGCTCACAACAATAGGTCAAGTGGTGCTGCCAAACACATTGACATAAAGTATTATGTTGTGAAGGATAAAGTCCGGGATCAAATGATAAGTCTTGAGCATATAAGTACCGAAAAGATGCTCGCGGATCCGCTTACAAAAGGCTTACCACCCAACGTGTTCAGAGAACATGTAGCCGGCATGGGTTTAAGGGAAAGCCTATGATTCCTGGACTATAAAGGGCCCAAAAGTTAAAGTAACTATTTCAGATCAGAGACGTGCATTGTAGCTGTTAAATCTATCGGCGATTGACCGTGACGATGAGACATGCTCTATGCATCATCTGTGAAGAAATGAGTAAGGATAAAAGGATTGAAGTTTAAAGTTTAAAGATAAAAGTAATAGTGAGATCAAGGGGGAGAATGTTAGATTGATCTCCTAACCAATAAGCCCAACGGCCTATTGGGCCTTGGTCACGCGCCCTGATCGGGGGCGCCCAACCCTACATGGTTGGTGGGCCCCCGTCGCACTGCGCTATATAAAGAGGTGGGGGCCGGCGGCTCAAAGCACGAGGTTCGCCGTGAGCCGCAAACCCCACCGACAAAACCCTAGACCGATCTAAGAGGGTGCGCAGCCAGCGACGGGAAGCTCCGCTGACCCTCGCCCTCGTCACTGCTACGCCCCGTCTGCACTGCATCGACGTCCGTGCAACCTCTACTCCACCCGTCGCTGCCCGTGTGCTGCCTCCATCACCGAACCAGCGATGGCCAGCACAACCGCGACTTCATCTGAAGGCTCAGGTTCATCACCAGCACCTCTCTACCCTATCTCCCTCACGGTGTAGTGTTCTAGGTCTAAATGTGCATGTGCTTCACGGATCCAAGTGTTCATCCGCCTAGATCTACCCTAGTCGATCCACGGAATGTTAACAAAAACCTGTCCGTGTTTGTGGATTATATAGCCTACTAGTCCTGCACTGGTTATCGTTTTTCCATATGAAATTGAAGGGCAGGTTGGTCAAACAACAGTGTGAAAGAGAGCCAGAGTGTGCACTGCACAAGTGGTGCCATTGTTTGGGTTGCTCTTTCCTTTTCTCTGACACCATGCATGCATGCCACCATTTGTGCTGTGCATGACCCCTAGCTGCCACTGGCTGAAGGCTGAAGCTTCCCTGTTACTACGGTGTGAGGCACTGATGCGTGTTCGGTCACTGTTCTAGCTATGACCTTAGACTCGGAACAATAGGCAAAAGGATCTGTCGGTCCCCAGGAAGAAAATAATCGAGTGTGGACAAGTTGATAAGGCCGGGCCGGGAATCCTTGCAGTTTTAGCTTTGGAGCTGTTTCTAGTATAGTACTAGCTAGTAGCTACTAATCTATACTCTCTCTTTCTTTAGAGGTTGATATTATTAAAGGCTTTGTGCAACTGCTCCTAGCCTTTGTTTACTAGGTTTGGTATAATCAAAATGCCATCTTAAATATTGAACATCCAAGCTTTTGGTCGTCTCCGTGTCTATGCTAGTGTAGTATATCTTTTATGTTACGTGTCCTTAACATCGATCTTTTTCTTTGCCACTGAAGAACAGAGATGCAGTTTCTCCATTGCTGCATGTTCATGTAATCTGAACGATTCTCCGAGTTGCTCCGGTCCAACACATGTGCAAATGGTCAAGCGTTCGCACCTTTGCTATTCCAGATCGCGGTCGAGGCGATCTTTGCGCAAGATTACACTCATTTGCATCTATACTCGAGGGCATCAACAACTTTGCTTCCTTTTTTTTTTGTTAAACACCATCCTTTTTTTCCCTTTCTCCTTTCAGAAAAGATTTTTCTTCGTTCTTAACGCCTGATCTAGACTCCAGCAACATGGGCTAAACTAGGTATACGCATGCTCTTTTGCATCCCTTCTTTCATCTTCGACCTAGTTAAATCTTCTCGCTTTGTCAAAAGACTCGACATGCATTGGCTCATTGTTAGCATATTGCAGCACATGCCAAAAGAGCTCAACGGAATGTTCTTTGCTTAAGCATGTGTGCTATTCTGTACCAATACCAAATACCAAGAAAAGCACCTCTGGCATCGAGCCCTGGCGCATGGATCTGATGGACACTCTCACTCTACAATGAACAGAACTTCTGGTCGTTTACTTCACTCCTCTATTTGTTTGTACACATCGGGGAGAGGTCGGTCACCCTAGCAGCAATTGCAACACAATTCTAAAACTAGGGGCCGATCCATTTTATACCCATCTACTGTTTACTCCCGAAATTTGCTCAAATAGTGCAGTCTACGTGATTTTATGAGATATAATTGTTGAAGTATTAGGCAATTTCATGATTAATTTTAGAATATAGATCATGACAGCCTCAGATACTAGCATGTATAAATTGAACGCAGTGAGACGTTTGCGTTTTTTCAAGGGCCCATACCAAAACTAAGGTAAGCAACACATGTGACTATCAGCTGGCTTTATTCTATTAATAAAAAATACACATTTCGATTATTATATTGTATATTGGATACTCAAAAAAGTCTTCAATGAAAAAGTTGTTAACTGCAATGTTGAAGATCTCATCGAGTACTGAACTTAGATGTTGACTTTGTCTCCATTCGACATTGTTAATCATGTCAAATATGATTTGACAACTTATATTCAATATTTGGACTTATGAAACCATCTCAAGTTAAAAAAAATTATCAACTACAAAGTTTTAGAGATCTCTATAAACTCTATAATATTGATATAAAGTTTATGCTAATCCGACCTCATATGAAAAAATTCTGATTTTTTTCGCAAAACAACTAGCACTGCCAGTTGTGCTACACTACTAGTTGAAAGCCACCAACCGATAGTGATAGATATCTCTGCCGGATCCAAAACAGCTGGCACTTATGGGCGCTGGCAGTGAATGTCAGACATATTATTTTTATGGACCTTCTAAAGCTTTGGTGAACCACCCTAAACCTCTGGTTGTGACCAACTACATGTAGGAACATCGAAACATGTTTCTCAACAGTGGAATTGATAGTGTCTAGCACAAGACCCCTCTGTCTAAACAGATAGTAGAGAGCAAAGAAAGGGGCCCTAGTCATCCATAGCATCAGTAGACACTCTACATCAGTAGAGTTGTAAATCAACTGCAAGGTCTTCTTCCTATGCTCATCTACTATACCCCTAGGACCATACACTATGGGGTCAACCCTCTCCCCTCATGCTCTTAAGTCTACAAAATAAGAAAGCAACCATAACCACAACCATCGTAGCAGCCTAACTGGCCATAAAAGGAACGCTGCCATCTAACATTTAGGTATTAAAAATAACTTTAGTAACCAGGCATGCCTTTGTTGGCCTCCAAATGAGCTGCATTTGCATAATAATGTGGAACACATGGACAAAGTTTGCTTGGCCTGGTTGCTCCTATTAAGGAAGCCTCCCAGAGCCTACAAACCACATCATCGACTACATCGAACAAGGTAATCCAAGAAATAACACGAATTGCAACAGCACCATGTACACTAAACCCTAACCGAGCAACAAGCGCATAGCGAAGACAAAGTCAACCTCAACAACACCATCACAAGACTAGAATAATCTAGATTAAAGCCAAAGTCATGCGGTGACCAGGGATTTGCAAACAATCACCTCAAATCCGAAGATTTTGGACCGAACCATGTACCAATAAAATGAGATCCACACAAGAATAGGGTACGAGAGAGGGTATCACCTTGCTATGAGCGACTAGCAACCACATAAACAACATTAGAGGTGGAAATGTCTAGGCAAACAAGCAGCACCGCCACGGACTAGGAGAAGAGGAAGCAGATCCGTGACAGAGGAAGAAGAAGACGGTCATGGGACACCGGGCACCACCACCACCACGCGAAGAAGACGAAGTGGTCGGCGGACCGCAACCGGAGATGTAGCAGGCACACCAACGCCACCTCCAGCACAGAGACGACAGAGTGAGAATTCCCCAACCCCAAGGGTCGGGAGCGTCTACTACCACGACGTCTATAGCGGGCGAATCGATGAAGGAGACTAGAGAGAGCGAGGGCAGGATAAGAAGCGAAGAAGACGGGAGGGAGGGGATAAATGGAGAGGAGTGAGGTGAAACCCAAGCAGCACACACCCGCAAGGGCCAACATGATGAAGGCCGAAAAGGCCAGGCGAGCACCCGCTTGAGCTGAGCCCCGAAGAAATGAAATGTTTCCAGTCGGCCAGGCCCATTCCTACTTTAAGGGGCGTGCAGGCCTAGGTCGCCCTCTGGGCTAGGCAAACAAACAGTTCTGGTTACACTAATAGGATCTAGCCGGACTCTGATCAAGGCAATAAAAACAGGCGCCTTGCTCTAACAAACGAGGCCTTACTTCCACTTTTTGACGCGATGGAAATCAAGAGCAATTAGATACTAAAAAAAATATATGAAAGGATAAGGTTGGATGGTTGGAGATGTGAGCTTAGGGCCTCATCAACCATCCCTTTGGTCTTTGGCTCATGCCTGCGCCTCCCAGTCTGATCTGACAATTAATGTCAATAGCGTTACCGGTCGGTCGGTCGGTCGGTCAGACTGAACCCGGCTCATGCATGCATGATTGTACGACTTTCATGATTGTACGACTAGCTAGCTAGATAAGAAGTAGGTAGATCATCGATCATTATTTTGTTCATTATTACTTTCGCAGACCATATGAGCAACTTTTATTCAAGCTTTCGTTACCACACCCATGCATCAAGTCCAGCTTATGTACCAGGCCACAGTATACGACTGTGTGCGCAACAAACAAGCTAGGTCACATCCACGTACGTACAAAAGCCACCACATACATGCAACAAACCGAACACACTGGTGTATATATTGTTGTGATTACGTAGTTCATCAGCTCGTGGCAACCTCGTCGGCCGGGAACAGCATCTCGATCGCCCCGGCGGCCGACGACGACGATGACGGGTTGACGACGCTGCAGTTGAGGCGGATCTCATCCGTGGTGCCGGTCTTGACCTCGATGTTGCCCATCTTGATCATGGCGGCGGCGAACTTCTGCTTCCAGAGCGTCTCGTTGGCGGCGAAGGCGTTGGCGAACGGCGCGAGCGTGGCGTTGCGGATGAGCTGGTCGTCGGAGAAGTGCAGGCCGAGGTTGAGCGGCAGCAGCTTGTAGTAGTTGTTGTCCAGCACCGCCGGCGTGCTGACGTCGATCTCGGTGGTGTTGGGGTCGAACTGGCCCGGGCTGGGCGGGCACAGCGCCTCCAGCAGCGCCTGGTACGCCGCGCTGATGGTCCCGTTGGCCAGGCGCCGCCGGTTCGTGGCCAGGAAGGAGAAGCAGTGGGAGCGGCCGATGGTGTGGGAGCCCGACAGCACCACCATGTCCTCGACGCTCAGGTTCTTCTTCCTGAAGCCGTTGATGAGGACCTCCGCCGTGCTGTCCGGGCCCAGCAGGTTGTTGTTGGCCTCCGTCTCGTTGGACACGCGCCCGTCCCGCCGCCCCGCGGGCACCTGGTAGAAGAGCTTGCCCGTGAGGTTCACGCTGTCGCGGGCCGCGAACGCCAGGATATCGGCGCACGACACCGTGCGCGGGCAGCTCCGCTCCACGGCGGCCTTGGCGGCGTCGATCACGTCGAAGCCGCGCAGGCTCGGGTTGTTCGCCGGGGATTGACGCTCCGTGTTGCCGCCGGCGGGGTTCACGGACAGGAGCACGGAGGCATCGCAGCCCTGTGGAATGATGGGTCAAAAGCCAACCACCAAAGTTTAGTTTTCAGTTCTCACCATGATTAGTAAATGTGGCATTATATTAACTGTCAAGCAGGTGGCACCGTGGCATTAATTAATTATTCACACATTCAGGATTGAGATTAAGTCGTCTGTGGATAACACGTAGTATGCTTCAACGCTGAACATTCTGGACTGACAGTATAAAACCACGAATCAACACGTACTGATCTCAATTATTCAGCTCGTCAAATTGTTTAAACAACATGTAAACAAGTGTTGGGCAATAGAAGTATCAATCTTAGTACTCCTACGTATATTATATATAGTACCTGTTGGACGGCATCGATATATATTTGTATCTATATATGTACTCCCTTCATTGTACTTAGTAATTATAAGACGTCATGACTTTTCAAGATACATTGTTTTTTGCTACGTACTCAAGATACACACACTATGTCTAGATATATAATAAAAGTATTGTATCTAAAAGATCAAAATGGTTTATATTTTGACTGGAGGGAGTAGTATGTCTAGTGGTTGTACCGATGTATATGTGTAGTAGCAAGCAATGACCATTGACTTGTTCATACAAAAATTCAACGTTTTAAATCATAATATATCCTTAAAGACTAATTCAACAGTTGATCAGGCCGGGAGCATATGCTGCCAGGATCCAAAACTGAGCTTTCGTTGCTGTTGAACGATCTATTATTCAAGAGAAGAAAGTTTGAGAACGATAACCAAGACATGTGCACGTGTTCCCTGAAGCTTGGGTTTTGTTTGGATTATTTTTATGACGTATTCCCTGAAGCTTAGGGTTTTGTTTGGATTATTTTTATGATAGAGACAAACAACCCCTTTCTGTTACCTACACTGATTGAACAGACTAAATTATTATTGTTGATGGAACTTTTACGTTATGTGTGGCTCACAATACGTTGAAGACCATGTTAGGGCTTGCCTATGTTCCAGCTAGATGCATGCTCCGCATCCAGCCAATGAAAGTACTGTAAAGCTTTTGAATTTCCCCGTTACAGGAAGTTAAACAAGTACTCCATCCATATACCAACCATAAAAATGTCGTTTATGGTTATGTATAGGTCAAACTTCCTTAAATTTGACTAGAATTAGGCAATAATTGAATCTTTTGAATTAAAATCCATTCTAATAATCACAATTTAGGCACAAATCAGTTAAGTTAGCATTTGTATGCTGCCATTCGCCACATAGAGGAGATACTTATTATGTACTGCACTTCTGCTACAGGTAAACGAGTCGAAGAGCGTGGTACAGGTTGCAAAGCTGAAACAGAGTATGGGAATTGACGGAACCTATTTCTATCTCTCACCCATGAATTTAATAAGACAGATATATATTTAAACTTTGAAAGTTCTAGGATGTCAAATTTCCAAACCAAATAGCCTAGTTCATAAAGTAGATATTCTAATTCCTCCAAAACAAAAGGATCTAAACGGGCCATTATGTAAAATATTAGCAACATTTGTAAGTTTATTGTCAAATATATTGAAAGATTAGTCCAACGATTTTTATTATGTATGGTAAATATTAATAATTTCTTGTATACATTTGGTCAAAATTAATTTTTTGACTTCTTAATTATGAAGTGAATGACACACTTTTTTTTTAGACAGACAAGGAGTACACCAAGAGGATTTCAGTTGAAAATTTTATTTGTAACATTCCCATCCTCTTATGTGCCTAACTTATATACAATATATTGGTCAAAATTAATACGTTTGATTTTACCGCAACTATTTCTTGGATGATGCTGTACTTTATATTTTCTTTTTCGTTTCTTGTTCACAGGAAGAATATTATATGAGATATATTTCCATCTCTCATTGGTGGACACCACTTGCATGCTTGTTTATTGTGTATATATAGTATGTCTTTTACACACGTACCCTGACAAAGCAGTCATGGAAATGGAGGCGGATGAGCCCGGGTGCGACGCCGGAGTTGTTGGCGAAAGCAGCCGTGACGACCTGACGCACGAGCGCCTCGGCGTTGGGGCAGGTGGTGTTGTAGAACCCCACCTTCAGCTGGGCGCGGCTCGCCGTCGGCAGGAGCAGGCACACGGTGGCGACGCACACCACCAGGCCGGCAAAGCCGCCGCCGCTCGTCCTCATCCTCTGTCCCGCCCTTGCCAGAATGGCACTGCTATGCTAGCTGTGTAGTCTCAGTCTCAACCACACTTCTAATTATGAGCAGGCACTTGGTTTAACTCGATGGTTCCGCCAACGTTTATATAGAGGAGTGCCGGCCGGGGTCGGGCAGGGCAGGTTTGTTAGCAAAGAGTGCTGGCTAAGATAGCAGCCGGATCGAGAAGAAAAGTAGTACTGCAACCTTATTAGTATATACTTTATATAGATATATAGAGGCTAAATAAGCTTTGGCTCGTGTTCAAACTGACATGTCACCGTCAATTACGTGGTTGCAAAATAAATGGTGAGTGTATGGGACAGAAAATTCAAATTCTTCCTCCATCTGACATGAATGTTTAACTTGTGTTTGTGGTTTGCAAAACTAGTCCATCCTATAGCTAGATGCAGTGGTGCATTACGAATCCATTCCTTAAATCTAATGGAACGATCATATTTTTGTGTTAATTTATATTAATTATTAGCCTGTGCAAATGAGGTGTTGATGAGCAACTCATTTCATTTTAGAGATCAATCAAAAAACTGATGCGTAAGAAGATGATAGACTACTGGCCCATTCCTCGGACCAAACAACCACTGAGGTTTTAGACAAGATTTGGGTAACATCATAGTATTGGAGGATATGGTATATAATCCATATAAGTCTAGATATGTACTATCTCACTATAAAAAAACAAAAAAGAATCTGGTGTGGTATGCAGTTCAATAGAGCAAGCGTGCCTGAAAATAATCTACGGGCCCAATGTTTTCAAAGGCAAACTTTAAAAGGAACTACCTCTGAAAATATAGCTATTTTCATAAGTGAACCTGTAAAAAACGGTCTCTAAAAGTAGCGAAGATACTTGTCCATACCAGGCCTAAACACCGAAAATACGTACTGAGAAAACAAGGCCAAAGATGCCTAGGACGATTAGACCCATGATGGGAAGAGGGGTGCTCGATTTTCTGTCAGCTCAAGATAACTCTCGATTTGGTGGAAACTTGACACACGAGATCCGGTTTCCTATCACAAAAATCTAGACCATGCAACCTCAACAGCACACTCCTAACTTCTGTGTCTTGTGTGCTATCCCATTGAAGCCCATCACATGATACTGATGTTTTATTTGTCACTAGTACAAAACACGGACAAGTAGTTGTTGCATAAATAAATTCACAAATTATTTTTTCATACAGAGTTAAATGAAGACAAAAATTATAGCAAACTATAGAGCTTAACGAGATTTACAACTTCATAGTTGATACATTTAATTTGAAATAACTTAGAGAGCCAAATTTTCATCACAAGCTTTAAAATATATTTAAAATTTGAAATAAATTTATATTTCTTCTAAAAATATATATTTGGAACCATTTTTAGACCCAGTTAGAGCCATCTGCATACAAAGTAGGATGCCTCTAAAAATCGCTTCTGATTTGGTGACAAATTATGTGATTTGTGGGCTCAGTCTATGATTTATTTTCTTTTTCCTATTTTTAACGTTGTTTTTAAAAAATCGGAAAATTGATTTCTAGAGATACCCTGTAAAAATCGAATCCGTTGTAGTATGTATAAAAATTTGTTGGTAGTTTGTGATTTAACAGAATGATAAATCTGTGGGGTACGTGGTGTACTACCTTATATGATCATATCTATTTATATGAGGTGTCCTCTTAACATGTACTGTAGAGAATGAATGATAGGGTAGATGCATGACGCGGACTGACTATTCCAGGGCACGTTTTTGGGATCCCATTTTCCCATCGAGGTTGCCTCAAAAGTCAAGCCATAGGTACCGCGGTAGGTCCCTGACGACTGACTCGATTTCCAGCAGAAGTGGTGTCCATCTTGATAACTCGTTAGGTCTGATAACGCGGCGATATATTCAAGCGGATTTTGTTGATCCATATCGTTGGTTTACTTCTACATACATACACACACACAATTATTGTTTACTCCTAGCTATTATTATGTGCAGTTCAGAGATATACACACCGCACAAAAACTATGGTTTTGGCTTGAATAATCAAGAGTCATACACGTAAGTATGGTATGCATCACGTGTCGGCGTGTCGTCATCTTTATTATGGTTTTTCAGAATTAAATTTAGAACTGCGAGGTGACATTTTAATACAGTAACAAAGCCCTAATAGCAGCATGATTGTTAGGGCATGTTTGATCAAAGCTTGATTATTATAATAATCTGGATTATGCATAGGATTAATTATTTGACAAGTTGGACAATCAGTTGGGAGTAATTAAGTTGGACTTTAAGCACCTATATAATCCCCTACCTAGTCTCACCTGGATTATGGGATTATGATAATCAAGGGGTGTTGATTATAATAAAACATCATATGATCAATTCAGATTGGATCAAAATTTGATTATATAATCGGATTATTATAATCAGAGAGGTATCCAAACAGGGCCTTAGAGCAACGCCAATAAGACTTGGCTTTAAGCCAAGCCAACTCATCAATAGACAAGTTTAGAGCCTAACTCGTACACCAATTAATCTGAATGTATAATCTAAATAGTAATTTGTATTCAATAGACAAAGATAGCTAGGAGAGGAAGAGTGAAGCTCAGCATGTGGAAAGAGTGCCTTGGTTTCCACGTTGAGCTAGGGACGAACGGAGCTCAAGCATGGCTTTCTCTCTCCTCTGCATGTGCCCATGCATATAACTGACGTGTAAGGAGAAACTGTTATTGTACCCGCTCTTAGGCTACCCCTCTATCGTCCTGTTCGATTAGCTTATAAACCGTACTTTTTTAGTCAACAAACAGTATTTTTCTCTCACAACAAATCAGCCAACAATACTTTCAGCCATGTCTTATCAGCCAGGCGAACAGGACATAACAGCCGGTGTAAGAGCACCTGTTTTATTTACTGATGATGATTGCCGACATTCACGGGATACATGCATGGTGATAATGAGAATTTCGTGTACGCGCATATGCATGACACACTCACGCGTACACACGAACTACGCACTCTCGTACGCAGAGCAAACGTACTAGCCAGCAGGTAAACAACACGTACAAGATAACCTAAAGATGGACAGGTGCGTGCACACAAATGGATCCAGAGTATATATCATCACGCCGGTCTGCCGCCGATCGGGATCAGCTCGTGGCGATCTCATCGAGGGACGCGGTGGTGGATCCAGAGTAGGAGTAGGGCACTGCTGTCTGCTGGATCCCCACCGACGACGACGACGACGAGCCGTTGTTGACGACGCTGCAGTTGAGCCTGATCTGGCCCTGGCTCCCCGTGAGCACCTGGATGTTCCCCATCTTGATCATGGCGGCGACGAACTTCTCCTTCCAGAGCGTCTCGTTGGCGGCGAAGCTGTTGACGGAGGCGTTGAGCGTGGAGTTGACCCGCAGCTGGTTGTCGGAGAAGAAGAGGCCCAGGTTGAGCGGCAGCAGCTTGTAGTAGTTGTTGTCCAGCACCGCCGGCGTGCTCGGGTCGATCACTGTCGTGGTGGGCGTCGACGAGTTGGCGTTGGACGGGCACAGCGCTTGCAGCAGCGTGGCGTACCCTGCGCTCAGCCCTGAGTCAACGATCGGGGTGGATCCGTTGTAGATGCGCGCGAGGAAGGAGGTGCAGAAGGAGCGGCCGACGGTGTGGGCGCCCGAGAGGATGACCATCTCCTCGTCGGTGAGGTTCTTGGCCGCGAAGCTGGCCACCAGCTGGGACGCGTTGAACGTCGGCGCCGGCAGGTTGGTGGTGGCGTCCGAGGCGAGGGAGACGTTGCCGTCGCGGCGGCCCGAGGGCACCTGGTACGCGAGGTTGCCCGTGAGGTTGATGCTGTCGCGCGCCGCGAACGCCACGATGTCCGCGCAGGACACCGTCTGCGGGCAGCTCTGCTCCACCGCCGCCTTGGCCGCGTCGATCACCTGGAACCCGCGGAGGCTCGGGTTGTTGGGCCCCGCGTCGCGCTCCGCCGTGTTGTTCGGGGAGGTCAGCAGCACCGACGCGTCACAGCCCTGTTCAGTGTGCACCATGAACATTTATCCCGTTTGCATTGCAAAATCAAAATCACAAGTAGTAGAGTACACAGATGAAGATACTACTACTGTGTACTGAATTTCTTTTTCATTCCCTGCTGTTGCAGTGTTATAATATATATATATATATATATATATATATATATATATATGTGTGTGTGTGTGTGTGTGTGTGTGTGTGTGTGTGTGTGTGTGTGTGTGTGTGTGTAAAAAATTCCAGGTTATTTCTAATAAGTTGTTCGATAATCATATCATGTGTGGTGTGGTAATAATTCTTGCCATTTAAAAAAATTACAGTCTTTTACCGCTGTTTGTGTTGTTGCAAGAAGGAACATCACAGCGGATGCTTTTTATGAATGCTCCCACCTACGACAGTGTGGCTACAGTGGCCAGCGATGACCACAAGTCCACGTACGACAACCACGAGGAAGAAGATGCACGTGGCGCCGTCGAAAAGGCTGTTCGATCTGGAGCAGAGAGGAGATGGAGAGAGACGAACAACGGTACGGAGTACATGGAGCTATCTCCTTTGACTTTACTACTTTTTTCACGTCGATCTTGATAGTTCGTTACTTTGTTTGACAATTCATATACATGTATATGTGAACTTTTGCTCTCTTTTTTCTTTTTCTTTTGAGCTTTCTAGGCATGCAAGAGAACCTAGAGATGATGGGTAAAAGCTAGCAGCTATGGACTATGGGTGAGCTATATATTTAATATATTTACAACTTTCACTACTTGCAAAAGCACAAGTCCATGATTAGGTGTTGTCCATGTCTCCAAAAGAAGGGAAACCGACCAAAGAAAACAATAGGTGATTAGGTGAAGAACCAGTTGAGATGGCATCATGCATGGAAGCAAGCAAGGCATCTGTGACTGTCGACTAACTCAACCCTTTATTCCGTCCATATGACCATATACGATGGGAAAGCAAGGCCAGAATACTTGAATATCGATGTGTAATCGCTACCTAATTCCCTTAGCTATAGTACTCGCTGGTGTAGTTATCCATGAAAAAAAAAAACTGGAAACAGTCAACAGTACACGAACTCTATTACCGAGTTAATCCAATGCTAGCAAGAGAGGTCAGTTGATAACAATCGATCGTCGTTATTGTGCAAAAGATCGAGATTAAGCCAAACAAGCAGAGAAGAAACAGAACATATCCAAAACCAAGACCAAATCCAAATCCAAGGGGACGGAAGCGGCGGCATCCATGTACATGTATACGTACCCTGACGAAGCAGTCGTGGAAATGGAGGCGGATGAGGCCGGCGGCGATGCCGGAGTCGTTGGCGAACGCGCTCGCCACCGCCTGCTGGACCAGGGACTCGGCGTTGGGGCAGCTCGTGTTGTAGAACCCCACCTGCAGCTGGCCTCGGGCCACCGCCGGCAGCTGGAGGAGGCACAGCAGCACAGCGGCGGCCGCCATGGCCGCTGCCGCCACCGCACCACCGTCCATTCCCTTGCTTGCAGCCGGAGACATGACCGTAATGTATGTCTCTGGCGCTAGATCTAGCTACTCTACTTGTCTGTCTCCGAGTGTGTGTTTTGTATATCATCGTGGGACAACACACGGCGGTTTATATAGAAGGGATTTTAGTAGCAAGCACAGATCTTGAGAAGAGGGAACGTGATGCACGAGACTTCTTTGATGACAAAAGATGCAGTCACAATAGCCAATACAGACCTCCGTGCTTTCATATTAACTAAACTGAATGGCCATCTTTATTGTTCTACTTTACCTTACAGAGAGAGATGGACAAGAGAGGTTTTTGTTTCGTTTTATTTTGTGCTATGTTGCCAATCTTTCATCAGCATATTAAGGGTTTAGATGAACTAATTGTTCTGTCAGATTTGCAAATGAAAAATGGGATCTGCTAGTGCCCGGACGTCCGATCCGGATGCTAGCGTCCGGACGCTGCCCGCACAGAGAGGGAGCGAGCGAGCGTACTAGCAATGGGCCCGTGCTGCAACAGACATCGCCCGTGCCGCCCCGGACGTCGTCCACGCCGCCAGCCACTTTCCACACGCATCCGATGTTCAACACCTGATCTACTTTTGAAACATCCTGATGCAACAGTTGCAACTAAAAAAAGAAAGATGAAACACTTGAAACAAGCGTCTGAAACACTTGCGAAAACGCCTCAAAAACATTTGAAAACCAATGCAAACATATGCAACATCAAGATGAAACACTTGGAAAACATACGCATGAAACACCTGAAAACACCTTAAACATATGCTTACAACATGCATGTATATATACGCAACATCCAGATCTACTTTTGCAAAACATTTGCAACATACATCTGGACCAGATGAAACATTTGGAACATACACTTGAAACATACGTGTATAGCCATTCCAACATGTGCAACATATCGATCTACTTTTGCAACATCGATATACAATACTTGCAACATACCTCTGAAATATCTGAAACACTCCAAACAATACTCTTGCAACATGCGGCTTCCACCATTCTTCTTCCGTACGACGCAACACAAAGCGGGGGAACGGCCGATTCCAGCAAGCCGGCTGCCGAGGATGGTGATGCAGCTTGGCAGTGACCAACTGCGCCTCCACCTGGCCTGGGCTCGGCCCGCGACGACCCCCTCTCCTGACCGTCTGGCCACATGCGGCGGCCGGAAGGAGTCGCTGATCTTGGCGAGGTCGGAGAGGATGCCCGCGAGGAGCAACAGGGATGACGGTGCAGCGACAGGGTGCAAGGACGGCGAGCAGCGCGTGCGGCGGCGTCCCGTTGAGGTGGGCGGCGGGGAGTCAGCGTGGGTCGGGTTGAGGAGCGAGTGCATGAAGAAGCACGCGTGCTCTCGTACGAGTAGGCAGCGACTGCGTTTCATGTTTGGAGGAAGGAGAAGAGGAGATAACATTCAGGCCCGCGTGTAAGAGATATGGAGGGAATAAGTGGGGTGGCCGGTTGGGCTGCTGGCCATTCCGCCCAGGTAGAGGGATCGAGTGTAGAGCAGAGCATTCGATATTTTTAAGATTCCAAACGTATGCTATGTAGCATTACCGATGAGAAATTGGATCGGTTAGCTCGACTTCGTGATTACTTGCACTAATTAAAACAGTTCCCCAAGTAAGCATATAACTATAACTGGTTAGCGAGGTCTCTTAGAGCAAGGCCAATACTACAACCTGTTGCTAGCTGTATGGATTTTTGTAGTCCATCTCTTAGGCTACTCATATAGTAGTTAACTCTTCACTATTAATATATGACCACTTGTCTCTCTCATAAAGTTTTTGGTTCTTGTGTCTCGGCTAGCTGTAAGTTTACAGCCGGCTTTCTCTCTCTCTTTCTCTCCCTCCTCCACCTCAGCATATAAAACACTTACAGCCATGTACTATACTTGCTCTTAGGTGGAACCTATCCACTGAGGAGTCCTCTTGGTACAGTTACTCCCATTTTTAGGCTTTATTTTAGGAAATTAGTGGACTTTGCTTTTTAGTATTAGATGGCATGTTCGTCACTAGTGAGACATTTATAGTAACTTCATCAAACCCAAAGTTTATTGTTTTATTCTGTTAGAGACGTTCATAGGTATAAAATATGCACGTGTATATGTGAGTGTCTATGTTTATATTGTTGTTCACCAAAAAATTAAGATAATATATTATTTAATAATTGATTATTACTTCATATGATGTTGCTGCTTTCCGCTCTGATATTTATTTTACACCGACAAATTTTAAGCCTATTTAAGTATAAATACTTAGTATTTACCTAATATTAGTACAGACTAAAAGAGAATACAAAAGGTAAACAATATAGTACCTATCAAATTTCTGTGCTTATTTAACGCAAAAAAGATTCCTTAATTTTTTTAATTCTTCTCTATATTATATATTCTAGGTAGCCGAACGATATTGCTACTTGCCTCTTTTTTCCCTTCATACTACGTAGCCCTTGTGACAATGTGTGAACTAGATCGAGCTCAGATACTATGGGATGTGGGCTTGCCTTCGTTGGTGCTGGGTCAGAGGTTTCGTTTCGACGTAGACTAGATGTGTCCGATTCTAGAAAACTTTGATTTTCCTACGACCTAACTAATTGTCCAACAACCCATCTATGACTCCTAAACAAATAGCATGCATTTCCATTTCAATTTAGTATTAGAAATAAAAATTATGCTTGAAAATTGCGATCATTATATATATATGTGTGTCCGCGTGCAAAGATAAAAATGCACATTTACAACCTTCATTCATATACTCACTCACATATATATTCACAAGTGTGTCCTTCTCCCAACTACATATAGTGTCATGGAAGCCCTCACAGATATATGTGCGCATCTTGCTAAAAAAAAAGATATATGTGCACATCTGCTTTTTTTCAGGGCAGAGAGGAGTAAAGATCTTGCTCCAACATGCATTACTTGTGGATGAGCAGGTACATGCACCCTTTCATCTTTGCACGTGATGCATGTCAGCAGGTTTGCGATCATTATATTTTTTCAGGGCCACCGCCGGCAGCTGGAGGAGGCACAGCAGCGGCCGCCATGGCCGCTGCTGCCACCGCACCACCGTCCATTCCCTTGCTTGCAGCCGGAGGAGACATGACCGTTTGTCTGTCTCCGAGTGTGTGTTTTGTATATCATCGTGGGACAACACACGGCGGTTTATATAGAAGGGATTTTAGTAGCAAGCACAGATTTTGAGGCGAGGGAACGTGATGCAAGCGAGACTTCTTTGATGACAAAAGATGCAGTCACAATAGCCTATACAGACCTGCGTGCTTTCATATTAACTAAACTGAATGGCCATCTTTATTGTTCTACTTTACCTTACAGAGAGAGATGGACAAGAGAGGTTTTTGTTTCGTTTTATTTTGTGCTATGTTGCCAATCTTTCATCAGCATATTAAGGGTTTAGATGAACTAATTGTTCTGCCAGATTTGCAAATGAAAAATGCGATCTGCTAGCGCCCGGACGTCCGATCCGGATGCTAGCGTCCGGACGCTGCCCGCACAGGGAGGGAGCGAGCGAGCGCACTAGCAGTGGGCCCGTGCTGCCACATACGTCGCCCGTGCCGCCCCGGACGTCGACCACGCCGCCAGCCGCTTTCCACACGCATCCGATTTGCAACATCTGATCTACTTTTGAAACATCCTGATGCAACAGTTGCAACTAAAAAAAGACAGATGAAACACTTGAAACAAGCGTCTGAAACACTTGTGAAAATGCCTCAAAAACATTTGAAAACCAATGCAAACATCTGCAACATCACGATGAAACACTTGGAAAACATACGCATGAAACACCTGAAAACACTTTAAACATATGCTTACAACATGCATGTATATATATGCAACATCCAGATCTACTTTTGTAAAACATTTGCAACATACATCTGGACCAGATGAAACATTTAGAACATACACTTGAAACATATGTGTATAGCCATTCCAACATGTGCAACATCTCGATCTACTTGTGCAACATTGATATACAATACTTGCAACATACCTCTGAAATATCTGAAACGCTCCAAACAATACTCTTGCAACATGCGGCTTCCACCATTCTTCTTTCGTACGACGCAACACAGAGCGGGGGAACGGCCGATTCCAGCAAGCTGGCTGCCGAGGATGGTGATGCAGCTTGGCAGTGACCAACTGCGCCTCCGCCTGGCCTGGGCTCGGCCTGCGACGACCCCCTCTCCTGACCGTCTGGCCACATGCGGCGGCCGGAAGGAGTCGCTGATCTTGGCGAGGTCGGAGAGGATGCCCGCGAGGAGCAACAGGGACGACGGTGCAGCGACAGGGTGCAGGGACGGCGAGCAGTGTGTGCGGCGGCGGCCCGTTGAGGTGGGCGGCGGGGAGTCAGCGTGGGTCGGGTTGAGGAGCGAGTGCAGGAAGCAGCACGCGTGCTCTCGTACGAGTAAGCAGCGGCTGCATTTCATGTTTGGAGGAAGGAGAAGAGGCGATTATGTTCAGGCCCGCATGTAAGAGATATGGAGGGAATAAGTGGGGTGGCTGGTTGGGCTGCTGGCCATTCGGCTCAGGTAGAGGGATCGAGAGCAGAGCAGAGTGTCCGATATTTTTAAGATTCCAAACGTATGCTATGTAGCATTACCGATGAGAAATTGGATCGGTTAGCTCGACTTCGTGATTACTTGCACTAATTAAAACAGTTCCCCAAGTAAGCATATAGCTATAACTGGTTAGCTAGGTCTCTTAGAGCAAGGCCAATACTACAACCTGCTGCTAGCTGTATGGATTTTTGCAGTCCATCTCTTAGGCTACTCATATAGTAGTTAACTCTTTACTATTAATATATGTCCACTTGTCTCTCTCACAAAGTCTTTTGGTTCTTGTGTTTTAGCTAGCTGTAAGTTTACAACCCGCTTTCTCTCTCCTCCACCTCACCATATAACACACTTACAACCCTTTACTATACTTGCTCTTAGGTGGAACCTATCCATTGAGGAGTCCTCTTGGCACGGTTACTCCCATTTTCAGGCTTTATTTAGGAAATTAGTGGACTTTGCTTTTTAGTATTAGATGGCATGTTCGTCACTAGTGAGACATTTATAGTAACATCATCAAACCCAAAGTTTATTGTTTTATTCTGTTAGAGATGTTCATAGGGATAAAACATGCACGCGTATATGTGAGTGTCTATGTTTATATTGTTGTTTACCAAAAAATTAAGATAATATATTATTTAATAATTGATTATTACTTCATATGATGTTGCTGCTTTCCGCTCTGATATTTATTTTACACCGACAAATTTTAAGCCTATTTAAGTATAAATACTTAGTATTTACCTAATATTAGTACAGACTAAAAGAGAATACCAAAGGTAAACAATAAAGAACCTATCAAATTTCTGTGCTTATTTAACGCAAAAAAGATTCCTTAATTTTTTTAATGCTTCTCTATATTATATATTCTAGGTAGCCGAACGATATTGCTACTTGCCTCTTTTTTTCCCTTCATACTACGTAGCCCTTGTGACAATGTGTGAACTAGAGCTCAGATACTATGGATGTGGGCTTGCCTTCTTGTTGGTGCTGGGTCAGAGGTTTCGTTTCAACGTAGACTAGATGTGTCAGATTCTAGAAAACTTTGATTTTCCTACGACCTAACTAATTGTCCAACAACCCATCTATGACTCCTAAACAAATAGCATGCATTTCCATTTCAATTTAGTATTAGAAATAAAAATTATGCTTGAAAATTGCGATCATTATATATATGTGTGTCCGCGTGCAAAGATAAAAATGCACATTTACAACCTTCATTCATATACTCACTCACATATATATTCACAAGTGTGTCCTCCCGACTACATATAGCGTCATGGAAGCCCTCACAGATATATGTGCACATCTTGCCCCCAAAAAAAAAAGATATATGTGCACATCTTGCTCCAACATGCATTACTTGTGGATGCATGTACGTGTCAGCAGGTACATGCACCCTTTCATCATCATCGCAGCTTTGCAGGCAATGTCTCTGGGCTGCTTTTGCTTGGATGTGCTTAACGTACTTGACCAAACTCGAGAAAAGCAAAGAAGCTATATCTGGCTCCATCGTTGGTCCGACATATAGCAAAGGTAAAGGACGAGAGTGCGGGCAACATAACTACTAATCTGTTTAGATCCTGTGGTCTAAAATCTAGGTGGTTAGACTAAACTTTAGATCATGTTAGCTCACTTCTGTGGCATCTGAAGGTTAGCTAAAGTTTTGTGTTTAAAATCTCTAGAGTTAAAGTGGTCTAAAATTTAGTAGCTATAAACTTTATATACGAGGAGATTCAAATAGGGTCTAAATTCATTTATTCATACGTCCGCTGAATTCTTCATCACACAACACTTTTTGCTGCTTGTTTGTTTCTTCCAGCAGTTCAGGTTTTTAGTTTAACTTTTCCCTTCTTTCTTAAAAAATGCTCCTACACGGACGTTCGGACTATTTTCTTCGTGTCGGACGCTTTTTTAACGGAACCAGAATCTATATAACCTATCAACGGCCCCAACAGTCCGCACCTTTCTCTCCCATGCGGCTGCTCATCTCCCTCATGCGGTTTCTCGTCTCCCTGACGATGACACCGCTGCTCATCGCCTTAATGCGGCTGCCCATCTCCCCGATGCCGCTGACCGCCTTACTCCCTCACTGCCTGCTTTCCTCCCTCACGGCCTCGTCCGCCCTCTTCTATCCTTGTTCTTCCCTCGCCGCTGCACTCGCTCGCCTTCCTACCTTGCCTCAATGGCAGCAAAGTGGATCTAAGCGAACACCTTTATGGTGAGGTGTTTCTCAGCTATGAAATCCTCCATGGTCGGGTGTCTCTCGATGATGAACTACACGCCGGAGGTGTGGCCTTACTAGTGACAAGCTCCTCCATGGTGGCCGGACTCCTTCATAGGCAAGCGCTAACACCGGATCTGCACTCTACGGTGGGTTATGTTGTGGTATGTGATATGCTGCAACAATCAATCTTAGATGTTACATGTTTTATGCCACTCAACATAAAATTGGATTTTGCGGTGTTGCAACAGTCAATTTGAGATGTTGCAACAGTCGATTTGTAACATGTTTTTCTGGATGTTGCAACTGTCGATTTAAGATATTGCAACATGTTTTTCTAGATGTTGCAACTGTCGATTTAAGATGTTGCAACATGTTTTTTGGAATGTTGCAATAGTCTATTTAAGATGTTGTAACATGTTTTTTCTGGATGTTGCAACTGTCGATTTGAGATGTTGCATATGTTTCCTTGAATATTGCAACTGTCGATTTAAGATGTTGCAACATGTTTTTTTGATGTTATATGAGGTTTCAGTATGTTGCAAACCTTTGTTCTTAAATGTTACAAGCAATGATTAACATTTGATCCATTTGTCTCTCTTTCCATCTCTCTCCCTCGCGTACGGCAAGGTGCGGTGTCTGCAAGCGCTATAGGAAGCGCAATCACCATTACCATGGTTTACTATTGCATCACAGGAGAAAGGAAGGAGCTAGAAGGGGATGAGCGCTGGGATGAGACGGGTAGAGCGAAAGCCTCTGGATCCGAAAGGGAAGGAGACGGGTAGAGCGGAAGCGTCCGGATCAATTGTTTATATCCAGGCGGCGCTAGTATTTTCCTTCTTTGTTTTATCACATGATTGTTGAGCGTCTGCGCTCATGCATTACTTCTTTAAGGAAACATCGATTTACCTTGACACATCAAGCCATCGTTGTCGCCTGTATGCATTCTTGTATTTATATTAGCTGTTTTCTCCATTTATTTGCAAAAACAGCATGGATTTGGTCGGAGAGACCAAATTTGGTCGTCCAAAGTAAATCGATGCAAGGAACCCTTTTGCTACCTATATAGTTTAGCTAAACCATACTTAAGGAATGCCCTTTTGCCAAAAAAAAAAAAAACAATGGCATGAAACGTTGGTATCATGAAACATGCTGTTGATTGGAGAGATCTGTTTAGATGGTCCAGATATAGCACCCTTGCAACCTGTATAATATGCAGCAAATTAAAATAATATTATCCACCGTACCAATCCCAGTTGCCCTAGCTTCTTTTTTTTGTTGAGAATCTCAGTTGCCCTAGCTTCAGGAATATTATATGGTCATATACACGTGTACAGCGGTTCAAGGCCCGGTTGTAACAACCTAAAATTCGCATAATTTTAAAATAGAAGAAAATGATTTAATTATGTATTTTATGAGCATTTAAATTTAGAAAAATAAAAACTTTGTTAAAATTAAAATTAAATATAAGGTCTACATACATGTTTGTGCATTCATGCTGATGCATATTTATTTTGTGATACTTGGATTTGATCAAAATTTGCAAAAGAATTTGAATTTGGTTGGAATTTGGATTTGAAAAAAAAGAGAGAATTCTTCCTTCTTCTGGCCCAGCTCGGCCATGCCTTCTCCTCGCGGCCCAGTCACCAGCCGACCCGATTTTCCCTCCGCCGCAGCGGCCCAGCACCAGTTTTCCTTCTGCCCGGCCCGCTTTCCCCGCGGCCCATCCCGCAGGCCGGCCCAGCAGCGGCCGCGCCCGCGCCATTTCCCTCTCCCCCGAGTGTGTCGCTGACAACCCGGCCCCACGCGTCAGCGGCGCCTTCTTCCTCCCGAGACGAATCCGCACCGGACTCTACCGCCGCCGCCACGCCTCGGTTCTTGGCGTGTGCTCCAAGTATTTCCCCACCATAAATACTAGCCACACCGTGCCGCCCCCCTATTCCGTTCTAGAACAGCAGCCGCCTTCGCTCAAGCATGGCCGCCGCGAAACCCAAACCACGGTAAACCGCCTTGGTGAGTTTGCCCTCCCTTCCTCTTTCTCCCGGTGCCCTCAGTTTGCTTCCCCGCGGTCCATAGGCCATGTTCTAAGTGCGCCGCTCATCACCGGCCATGGCGCCGCCGCCAGTTCACCGCCGGCAGCCTTTCCTCGCTCTCATCTATTCTGAACCGTTCATCATCGATCCAACAGCTCAGATCACGTAATACCGATTTGGCCAGAAAATTTGCAAAAGAGCTCCCGCACATTTATAAGTCTAAACCAACGGTCCAAAGCATATTTCTAGAATACGTTTTCTTTTTCAGAAACCGTAGTTTCTTCGGTTAGAGCTAAAATACGCTTCCAGCTATTTACAGTTTTGCACTAATCTTGTTTTAGCCATAAAGTCTTCGTTTTAACTCCGATTTGATCCGTTCAAGTTGCGTTAGGTTCATAATTGAGTAATCTACATGTTCATACTACTATTAAGTATATTTTCAACTTTTAAAATTCGAGGTTAGATTTAATCTATTATTTTAATAAAGGAAATCTTGTTTAATTCATAAATTTTTCGTTTTAGCTTCGATTTTTGTGATCTTTACGTCTGTGTGTTCATAGCGAGACGTAGATTCGTTTTACAAATTTTTCATCTTGATTTTATGTTGTTGGTGTACTGTTCTAATCTATAGTAATTGTTTGCTTTGCATGATTGCTTCTGGATGCTTGTATGTTGCTATGATTATCGAGTATAGAGGGTGAGCAATTCGTGGGTGATCAAGAGTACTACTTTGACGAGCAGGAACATTTTTTTCAAGGCAAGTATAGCATGGGATTATCCTTATTTTCTATCAACTTTAATACATTTAATTCGTATTGCATGTGTCACCTTAGTAGGGATTCCCTAGAATTGGACTTATACCTTGTCTCCTATGGGATAAGCATTGGGTAGCTTTGCTAGTGCTCAACTAAACCATGATCTTGTAACTTAACTAATGGTATATGCAATAAACATTAAAACATGACTTTTTAGCAACTTGAAAACAGAGGGCTAGAGTGTTTAGCTACTTTCTAAATGCTTCAGATTCATCTTCCTAAGGACTTATCTGTAAGTGATCATCCGAGACTTATAGTACAACTGTGAGGGCCACATGGCTCTAGCTTTAGTTCAGTACGAGGACATTTTCTAGCTTGTTAGAGGTTACCTTTATTGACATAAGAATGGCTTAACGAATCGGGTATAGTGCGGCCTCTGTCCCTTTGAGTATAGGCTGCGTGTCATTGTGCCATCGGGAAGGGGGCTCTACATCTGTTTGCCGAGTGAATCTAACGGCCCTAACTTGTTAGAAGAACCTTTGAAATGCTTCATAGTGAACCCTGCCTGCTCACCTTGGAAGTGTTTTTGGAGTAATTAACCCGGGCATATGGGTATCACGACTCACAGTGAAAGTATACAACCTCTGTAGAGTGTAAAACTGGTATATCAGCCGTGCTCACGGTTACAAGCGGCCTTGGAACCCTTATGGAATAGATGATCACTATTAATTATTCATTTATGCTATTTATTATTCCTGTTTACATTGATCATGTGTTTCAATTGGGATTATGACAACTTGTTACTACTCTTATGCTAAAATTGTGATAACTAAAAGCCAAATGCTGTTAAACCTGTGTCAAGCCCTTTTGAGCCTTATGAACCCCATGTTATACTTGTTGAGTATGACACGTACTTACGCTTGTTTATTTTCATTATTTGGATAAAAATCCCGGATGGGTAACAGATGACTATGGTAATAACGACTTTCCTGAGGATTACTAGACTTGTGATCAACCAGTTGACGTCCCTGTGATATGAAGCTTCCGCGAGAGATTTTTCTTTCTACTTCGCTACATTTATGTGAAGACTATGTCTTATTATTCGTGATGTAATAAACACTTGTGATGATACTATTTATAATTTGTCGGCGTATGTGTGTGACTGATCTCTGGACGCATATAAAATTTTGCATCCCATTTTATCTTTAAAATCGGGTGGGACAGCTCCACAAATCAGGCCCTTGTTCCGACGTGGGCCTAATCCTTCTCCGTCACTCTTGAGCATACTGTTTGCTCATCAATGGCCGCGCTAGTTTGTTGCCTTTGCATGATCCTTTGGTAAGCATGTGTTAGCAGTACCTTGTCAAGGTCTCGTTTGTCACGGTTCAAAAATGATTTCAGAACCGGTAAAACCAAATACAATAACTTCAACGATTCATAGTTTTTTTAAGAAAAGGAATAAAAAAAGACTCTTATTACTTGTCCATAGAGGAATGGAATCGAAACGGTTTCAAACGGGCCTTTAGTCCACACATGACCATGTCAGTTGCTTCCCTGCCAACGAATAAGCCTTTGATTACTAGCTATCTCTTCTGGTTTGCTTGATTGGCCATGGAGGACGGGTCATGAGCTCTAGACAGTTTATGTGGCTGATGGTTTATGCGGCTGATAAACCGATTGATGTTGTTTTGTTATGAGAGAAAAATATTATACCATGACTGATAAACAGTTCAAGCCAACAGGGTGAATGTTTGTATATAATTTTGTGTTGTGGTCACTTGTACCAGTATGAGGATACCGAGGAGAAGAACATGATCAACACATGCACGCACACCACCATGAACGACAAATTAAAGCCGCATTGGACGCCAGAAGAACTTCATACGGTTTCTAGTTCTACAGATCTTTTGATACATCTCTTGTACGGCCGGGATTTTTCACATACACGCATCCTTTATATAATATAATGTTGTAACCGTACATACATATGCTTAATTAATACTATATATACTTCTGTCATTTGTCAAAGTCCTTGGTCGTAGAGGCCGGAATTTTTTTCGTTTTCTAATTTTTTTTATCAAAGTCCCAATTAATGATCATATGCATCACGTTCCTGACTAAATGGAAGTTGCTTAATTGACTGGGAAGGCCCAATAATGTATATATATCCAAGTTCCTAGCTATAGTTTTGAAGAAACATAGCTATTGACTTAAATTATTTGTGACTGTTCTTTTTGGTGTCCTTACTACTTTCCTTCTTGTGTTGTTGTTTTTAATTAATTGAGAATGTTTCTGAAGATATTATGTCATTATGTGCATCAAATGTCAAATACCAATCTGGCATATAGCTTTCATCAGATATTGTAGTTGAGATGAGACCAAGCGATCAAGTTCCAAATTAAGCTTAATTATTCACCATATGTTAAAAAATAATTATATTGTTGTGATGTTTGAATTGGCTGCAAGCAATTTATTTGGCCTGAACATGACTTTTAATGAGCAAATTTTGCCCACCAATTCTCATGTATAGAGAAATGTTCATAACGTAGCATTAGGATATAGATACCTTTTTCACACCTTAGCTTGCATCTAAATATATTTTATTGATATAATTGCTGTTAAATTATAAAAACGTGAGTATCTTAAAACTACGCCGCCCTTGTTAAATCTAGGACAACCACACGTTTAAGCATCTACTTTCAGAGAATCACACTGGTGTGTTGTGTGTAGTATTGTTAGCCTACGTACATATATATCTGCACGTGGTCTTTCTTCCGTGGTCCAGTTCTATGTTTCAATAAAATCATGTCTAAAATATCATGTGCATATATACATCAAAAGTCTAGTGGGTACTTGTCAATGCTTTCATGAGATTTGAAAACTGAGACCAACCTACCAAGCCTAATTCATCACAAATGAAGCTAATGTTAATGTGCTTCTATACATCAAAAACAAATTAACAGAATAGTGACCTGATGACCATTAGTGACGCGTCAGTGATGAATAATAGAGTGACGGGCCATAGGAAGAACCAACACTTATATTGCGCACGAGGTTTCTCTAGACCTGAGTATTATACGTGCTAAATCGGACTAGGCCAAAAAAAAGATCAGAATTTTTTTTTTTGGAAAAGCTTTCATTTTCAGTAACATTCAATGGGTGAAATTGGGCCTCTGTTTTTAAGTCGCGCTCATGCCTGTGCACGCCGCCCGCTTCTTGTTAGTTGAAAATAATTAAAATACATAGTTCGGGACGTGTTTAGGCCTAGATTTTTTATGTTCTTGTTTGTTCAAGTCCTGTCCAATAACGCGTGCGGTTTGGCCTAGGAGCTAGGTTAGGCTAGACCTATTTTGCTCAGGTCTAGGTTGGACGTAGCTGAACACAATGAAGTTCACGATAATAATGCCGCACAAGTGCACAACGAAGATGAAATAGTAGTGACAGGTCTTAACAATTGTCACAACTGACAACCGACATTCTTGGACAACTCAAAAGTCATAGTTGTTGATTTGGCTTTGAGACCTTCCACTACTTGAAACAGAAATACTCCTGTCGGTGCAGGCATAACCAACAGAAAGTTCACCAATTTCTCAGTCTGTTTTGATAAAACATATAAAAATAGAACACACAAGGAAATTAAATTTCCTTATTGGTTATGATAAAACTACATAGAAAAAATGCATTTCCCTATCGGTGACTAATTTCTCTGTCGTTTTTGTTGAACTGACAAGACAAGAAAGTTGCAATGTGATCAGCAGCAGAAAATGTAGCGAGTAGCCAACTTGGGCCTAGGCCACACGAACCTTTTAGCCCACCCAAGAAGCGGTGTGCTTTGCCTCCACTCATATAAAAGAGAGCATGCGGCTAGTTTCACAACCCCACGGTAAGTAGTTGGCCTCCTCCTCCTCCTCCTCCTCCTCTCTCTCTCTCTCTCTCTCTCTCTCTCTCTCTCCTCTTGAGCTACAGCGGGATAGATATGGTGAAGAAGGCATCGACGATCCAAGCGGTGAGCCCGGCAGGTAGTGGCACGGATCTGGGAAGGGAGGCACTAGGCCTAGGGTGCAGTGATAGCAGGAAGGGCCCAAGAGGCAGTGGCGCGTGTTGATGGTCACTAAATGATCAATCCGACCATCAACATTTCGTAAAATGAAGATAGAATCAACATCATAGTAGTATTTTGTTTTCAAATAATATGGTTCCACTTTGTTTATGGAGAATGTGTATACATGGGAAATGAAGTAAAATAGAGCAATGGATTAGCACCAGGGCCCACCTAGGGGTCGCCTGACCCCACCAGGGTTTAGCCGACCTGGCTCTGGCCCTCCACGTCACTAATCCGCAACACAGGTGAAGAAACACACCTTGGGATCATCTGTTTCATTGGTTCAACATCATTTTGATCCTATGGATGAGGTGGGTTACTACAAGGATTGAACATCCATGCAAGAAAGCACACATTGTCAGTTAAACCATGTAGGATATCTACCAACCACCACTGAGAAGCACTCTGGAGCGTTGAAGCTAAAGGCGGTGGAACCTAGGGGTCGTTGGATCCTATAGGGGGTCACCCGACCCCACCTACCGGGGCGATCGCTTCTCTATCACCTGCAAGTACTCCCTGGTCACTAGTTGTCGGGTTCATAAACCCGGGGTCCCTCGGGGACCGGCTTCGACGCACGGGCTCGGCCCAGGAGAACAGCCTGTAGCTCATGGGCCGGCCCGAAAAGTCTAAAAACAACGGGCCGAGGGGATAGGCCGGTCGCCGACCAGAAGGTCCACCGAAAGAACGAACGCTCGCTCAACAACTTCCTCGGCCCACCTCCCCGACCGGAGCGCTCGCCTCGGATGCCGGCCGCCTCCGGGTGGACTCTCCGATCGGAAGGCCAGGCCCAAAACGCTGCTTCCTACTCCGACCCCGCGCCTCCGATCGGAGACTCGTAGGAAGCCTGCTTACCGCTCTTCTTCGACTGGCACGGCCAGTACCGACTGGAGCCATCTGACCGGGGGTTCCTGCTCGGAAGGGACCGGGGGCGAACGGAGAAAGCAGTGCACAAAGTCAAAACACGGTACCAGGACCATACCCTGTACGCCTACGGGAACAGTGCTCCGCAACCGACCTAACACAAACAGCATGGGAGGTACCGACATTTGTGACTACAGTATTGTAGGCGCCGACATTTATGTCTACAGTGTTATAGGCGCCGCTGGGGCTCCCATACGGCAAAAAGGCCACCCACATGCCTCTGGGCATCGATAGTGGGCACCAGGATTCACCATACCTGGTACATGTGGTGGGGCTCCTCATATCCTAACAGCATTTCACAGGTACCGACGTCCACCCTTCCTGAAGAAGCCAACGCAACCCCCCATCTGCACCTGACGTTCTACCGCAAACATCAACAGTGTTGTGGGCGCCTACCATTATCTACTCCTCATTGGCATGGGTATCAAGACTTCGTAACATCCGTACTCTCTCCCTCTCACCTGTAAAGCCACCCCTTTATCTATAAAAGGGGATGCGCTCCCTCCAAAAAAGGAGATCGATTTCCTAGAGGTCCACTTCTTCAAGCTTAGGCTCACTATATCGATAGCTCAGAAACCCCTCAAGCACATGCTTGAACACCTAGCTCATAGCGGAGTTTCGGTAGCCCTCGGTCCTTCCGGTCGGACCCGATCGGGCCACTCGTACACCCCTCCTTTCTCCTTCTCGTTTGTAACCCCACTACAGACTTCGAGCACCTAGGCTCAGGAATAAAGTCACCAACAGACCCACACTGGACGTAGGGCACGTTGCCCGAACCAGTCTAAATCCTGTGTCATTGAGTGCTAGGCCACCTCCGATCACAACGTACAGCAAAACTACAAATATTCACTAGTTGGTCACTTTTTGTACCGACAGTTGGCGCCGTCCGTGGGGAAGATGTTGTACGTTCAACACTTTTTGGTCATCGGATGGCCCATTTTTCTGCCACCCCACCGCGGGGGGCTCGGGCGACGCAATTCGCCTCGGCTCACTAGAGTATCCCACACTCTCGCCGGTGGGCATGCGGGTTCCACTCGTTTTCGAGCCATCCCAGGCCTTCCTCTTCGGAAGCCTGGACTTCGTCGCCGACCGGCTCGGCGTACTCCACCTCCGCGAGGAAACTCACGACCCGGCACCCGTCGGAGTGACGTTCTCCGTCGACTCCGGGATGCGCGACCTCAACGGCGCGGCATCTGCGCTTCATTCCGAGCAAACTCTCTGCTCAAACCCCACTGTAAGTAATATGCGTACCTTTATTCGCCCTTTATTTACTACCTCCCACCAATCGTCCGGAGGGACCGCACAACCCACGCCACGAACACCGTACGTTCGGTTCCCCTACGGCCTCGTGTCCTCCGAGGACGCTTACGCTCGGGGGCTCCGAAGAACGCTGGCGCCATCCCCCCTCACGTCCGAATTCGTAGGAGTGGCAGGCTTCGCTCCTGCCGCCTCCCACGAACTCCTAGATAACGAGGGCGAGAGCGATGGTTCTAGCATCGGTGATGTGGCATCCCGCCACCATCCGTCCTAGGAATGCGCCATGGCGGATCGTCCAGCACAACCATCGGTGGTTGTCGAGTCCGCGCAAACTCTCACCCCTCCGGACACGCGTGTGGAGGCCCTTGCGTCTGCGCAAGCACACGCTGAGGAACTACGACAACGACGATAGATCCCGCCACCTACGCTGGCACGATCACCACGGCACGTTACGCCCCATGCGCATGGCCCGGCGGGCGGCGCCTAGGGACGCGCTCGACAGGTCCAGCGCGACATTTTGAACGAGGGAAACGACGTCCCGCAATTTGCCCGAGCCGGCCAGAACATCGCTGCCACGACAATGCTCCTGCGCGGTGTTCCTGAGCTCGTCAACCTCCAGGAACGAGCCATCTACCGGAACCTCCAGGTTCTAGTAGAGGCCGCCGCCGTCCAGCAGGCGGAAAGCTCCACGTCACGACTCCGACCCGCGCCCTCTCTCCCCACCGGGGGGACAGGGATGCGCCAACCGGATCGCTCCGTGCGCTCGCTGCCATAGCCATCAGGCTCAGCTCGGGGTGCGGAAGCCATGTCGCGATCCGACCAGGCGCCTGCTCCACACCGACCGCCGACAAGCGAGCGGCCCGACCCGCGCCAGGACGCTTGTAGCATCATCAGTGACCGGCATCGGGCCCGACACGGCAACAACGACCGCCACACGGCGGCGGGCGACATAGATCCTAGCCAAACCATTGAGGGAAGCGGTGAAACACGCCCCGGGCGCGGTCGCCGGCCGGACGACCGGAGCCCCAGCCCCGAGGGTCCGGGGCCACGGGCCTTCAGCCGGTGCATCCGGAGGGCACCGTTCCCACAGCGTTTCTGACCTCCCTCCAACATCACCAAATACACCGGGGAGACAAACCCAACCATTTGGCTCGAAGACTTCCGGCTCGCCTGTCGAGCCGGAGGAGTGGACGATGACTATTTCATCATCCAATACCTTCCTATTTGTGTGGGGGAACATGTTCGGGCATGGCTTGAATTCCTTCCACATGACAGCACCCGCGACTGGGCGGACCTCAAGAGGGTCTTCGTCGGGAATTTCCAGGGGACGTACGTCCGCCCGGGGAACTCCTGGGATCTCAAGAGCTGTCAGCAGGAGCCCAGCGAGTCCCTGCGGGATTACATCCGTAGGTTCTCTCAACGATGCAACTCCCTCCCTGATGTTGTTGACGCGGACCTCATCAGCGCATTCCTTTCTGGGACTAACTGCGAGTCCCTGATCCACAAGCTTGGCTGCCTAAAACCCCGCACCACCCGTGATCTGCTTGACGTTGCCACCAACCACGCCTCCGGCGAGGAGGCAGTCGGAGCGGTCTTCAACGGAGGCCAGGACCAAGGCAAGCCCAAGCGCGCGGATCCAGACGAAGGCCCCTCCACTCAGAGGGGCAAGAAGAACAAGAAGGATCGGCGCCGGTCAGACAACGCCGCACTGGTCACCGCGGCTGATCGCACGCCCAGGCAGCCAGATTCATCAGGGAGGTTTTCCACTCCGACTGGCTCGCCAATCCCGTCCTTGTCAGAAAAAAGACCGGGAAGTGGAGAATGTGCGTCGATTACACCGGACTTAATAAAGCGTGTCCGAAGGATCACTTTCCTTTACCACGCATAGACCAGATAATTGACTCCACCTCAGGTTGCGAGATCCTCTCCTTTCTGGATGCCTACTCAGGCTATCACTAGATCGCGATGAAAGATTCTGATCAGCTCGCAACCTCATTTATCACCCCGTATGGTTCGTACTGCTACGTGACCATGCCTTTCGGTCTAAAGAACGTTGGTGCCACCTACCAAAGGTGATGCAGCAATGCTTCGCCGACCAAATTGACCTGCCCGATCAGCCTGATAAGACCGAACGGCCGAAACCAACAATCGTCGTCTATGTTGATGACATAGTGGTCAAAACAGCCTGAGCGAGCGACCTGATCGCAAACTTGGCCGTGACGTTCGCAAACCTCCGAAGGTTCAACATCAAACTGAATCCCAAAAAGTGTGTTTTTGGGGTTCCGAAGGGGAAGCTACTTGGATACATCGTATCCGAGCGCAGCATCGAGGCCAACCCCAAAAAGATCGCGGCCATCTCCAACATGGGCCCTATACGCAACGTGAGGGGCGTACAAAGGCTCACCGGCTGCCTAGCGGCCTTAAGCCGCTTCATCTCCCGGCTCGGCGAACGGGGGATGCCACTCTACAAGCTCCTCAAAAAGACGAACGCCTTCGTCTGGACTAAGGAAGCCCAGCAGGCTCTTGAAAGCCTCAAAACGTCCCTGACGTCAGCCCCGATCCTCGTCGCTCCCGAACGGGGAGAACCCCTCCTCCTCTACGTCGTGGCAAGTAACCATGTGGTGAGTGCCGCCCTGGTCGTCGAAAGGGAGGAACCAGGACACCAGCTCAAGGTACAGCGACCCGTATACTTCGTCGAAGAAGTACTTACCGACCCTAAGGTCCGGTACCCCCAGGTGCAGAAACTCCTATACGCCGTGCTGATGGCCACTAGGAAGCTCCTACACTACTTCACCGACCACGAGGTCACAGACGTCACTTCATACCCACTCAGAGACATTATCCGCAACCGCGACACCGCGGGATGAATCTCTAAGTGGGCCCTTGAACTCATGGGCCATGACATCAGGTATACCCCCCGCACCGCAATTAAGTCCTAGGCTCTCGCGGACTTTGTCGCCGAGTGGACGGAGGTCCAGCTACCGACCCCACACGTCTCCCACGAGTACTGTACAATGTACTTCGACGGGTCCGTAATGGCCCCAGGCTCGGGGGCTAGAGTGGTTCTTATCTCCCCAGACGGGAGTAGGCTCCGCTACGCCATCCGCCTCCACTTCCCGGCTTCAAACAATGCCGCGGAATATGAGGTGCTTATCAATGGACTACGCATCGCCATCGAGCTCGGGGATGTGCGACTCTACGTCCGCGGCGACTCAGAACTAGTCGTTGATCAGGTCATGAAGGAGTCCTCATGCAAAAGCCCCCTCATGACAGCATACTGCCAAGAGGTGCGCAAGCTCAAGGACAAATTCTAGGGAATCGAACGGCATCACGTCCCATGAAGGGACAACGACGCCACCGATTTCCTCGCAAAACTAGCCGCCAGGCGGGATCCATCCTCGAGCGGGGTCTTCATCAACGACGTCCACGAGCCATCCGCCTGCATCTCGGAAGGTCCAAACTAGACACGCCCCAACGGCCAGCCGATGCTCGGAGGCGCCGACCCCGGCGACCAGTCGGCGCTCGGGGTCTCCGACCCCGACGCCAAGCCAGCGCTCAGGGGCTCCGATCTCGGTACCTCTATGATGACGTCACCCATAGATGTCGCCGTATTGACACTCGATCAAACCGACTGGCGAGCACCATTGCTTGCTTACCTCCTCAAGGAGGTTCTCCCACCTGAAAGAACTGAAGCTCGACGAATCGCTCGACGCGCCAACACCTTCGTCGCGCTCGGTAGCAAACTCTACAAACAGAGTCCGTCGGGAGTGCTCATGAAGTGCATCCCTGCCAGCCAGGGAAAGCAGATCCTCCTCGAGGTCCATGCCGGGATCTGCAGGCATCATGCGGCCCCAAGGTCTCTGGTCGGAAAAGCCTTTCGTCAAGGTTTTTACTGGCCCACCGCGCTATGAGACGCGGAGGAGGTCGTCCGTAGGTGCGAAGGATGCCAGTTCTACGCTCGGCAAACCCATTTACCAACACAAGAACTCCAAACCATCCCAATCACCTGGCCATTCACGGTCTGGGGCCTCGACATGGTAGGACCTCTCAAAAAAGGCCCAGGCGGTTTCACTCACCTACTCGTTGCAGTCGACAAGTTTGCCAAATGGATAGAGGCCAAGCCCATCACCAATCTCCGCTCGGAAGAGGCGGTCAAATTCTTCCTCGACATCATCTACCAATTCGGTGTTCCTAACTGTATCATCACTGACCATGGGACTAACTTCACCGGGAAGAAGTTCCTAGACTTCAGCGATGGGTACGGCATCAGAATCGACTGGGCTTCGGTCGGACATCCACGAACTAACAGTCAGGTCGAACGCGCCAATGGCATGGTCCTCTAGGGACTCAAGTCATGCATCTTCAACCGGCTCAACAAATATGTTGAGCGATGGGTTGCAGAGGTCCCAGCGATCCTCTGGAGCCTAAGAACGACCCCAAACCGATCCACGAGATTCACGCCTTTTTTCCTGGCTTATGGAGCAGAAGCCATGTTGCCCTCCGACCTCGACCACGACGCACCAAGAGTAAAAGCTTTCGACCACGACCGAGCCGCGAAAGCTCAACAAGACGCAGTCGACCTGCTCGAAGAGACCCGCGAGACAACAGTCATCCGCTCCGCTCGCTACCAACAAACCCTCCGCATGTACCATGAAAGGAAGATCAGAGGAAGGATACTTGAAGTCGGTGATCTCGTGCTTCGAAGGACCCAATCAACAAAGGAAAAACACAAGCTCTCTCCGCCCTAGGAAGGACCCTACACAGTAATCGAAGTAATCCGACCGGGCACCTACCGACTGGAGGACAACAACGGCAATGCTCTCAACAACACTTGGAACATTGAACAGCTACATCGTTTCTTCCCTTAGATTTGGTCTAAACACTTTCGCTTAAAACACATGCTCCTGTAAGAGCGCCGTCGCCCGAACACTTTCGACCCGGGTCGCTCGGGGGCTCCATAAGTATACAAATATTGAGTATCACCTCTCTTTTTCTTTACTATCACATGGTATACAACTTTTTCTCCCCGAATGGGAACATATTTCATTTCTTTGATTTCCATACGTAACCTTGTTCTTACTCCCAAAACGAACGCACCCCGTCTTTCCCTACGGATACGAACAACTGAGCCTCGCGGGCCACGCCCCGGGCTCCCAAAATCGCACCCTATGGGACAAGCAAGCAGGTACGAGAGAGAAAGGGGTAAAAACAAAGGCCATGTTAGGACAAAAACAAGGAAACAGATGTGGCGCTTTCATCACAGAGGCTGAACGGGTGTATTCATTGATACAAAGAAACCATTTACACGGGGACTTACCCACAAAACTTAACTATTACATTTTCTATTACAAATACTACTGCGGCCACTCGACGACTTCGCCTGAAACGCCAGAAAACCGCTCGGTCCTGCCCCTTCAAAACTTCAGAAAAACGCAATGGGTACCTCAAGGGCGTCGTGCCTATGGATGCTCAGCAAAAGAACATGGAGCTCCTGGCCTTCTCATGCAGCCGAGATAGCTCCTGGTTAGGGGCGCCGCTCCCGAGGTATGGTCGCCATGGCCGAAAGAGATCTCATCAAACTTTATGAACTGGCCGACTTGAGCAGTTGTAGGCACGGAACTCTCCACCGGCGCAATCATGAGTAACCTCCCCTCCGACAAGGCTCGTTCGGTAAAAATCCACCGGAGAGAATCTACGCACGGCTCCATCCCAAAGAAGGCCTCACAGACCAGCATCACCTCCAGTTCAAGATCATGCTCTGGGTTCACAGAAGGATCTATAAGTCCTCCCCCTCGCTCACTCTCTCTCTCACTTAGGAACTGCCGCGGCATTCAGGCACCCTCGGTTAGAAGGAAGAAAGAAGAAGGACAATAGTTGGAGAACAGGCAAAGGACTGCGACGAAGAACCCTCTCCCTCCCCCTATTTAAAGGAAAAAGGTAAGCAAGCACGAAACTCTCCGCCTACCCCCATACGAATGGGAAATGATGGGACACACACTGACCGATGGAGTAACGCCGGGTCAGACGGAACGCCACCGGGCAGGGCAAACCGTGGCCGGGGTATGCCCCACCACTATCTCCGAGCTCCGTCACTCCAGTCGCCAAGGTAAACACTATCAAAACCCCCTCTGTTTCTTTAAAACATTCATACATCCATATGTGCATTCATTCCATACGCCTGAACCCCCCGGACGGTTAGGGCATGAACCGCCCGGGGGCTTGGGAACTAAAGCATCGCACGTGCAGCGAAATGCATCAGAATGCTCCGTGTTGCGTCACGAAGCGGGGTTGCCTCATTCGATATGGGCGACCAACAGAGCCAGGGGAGAAAACCGTAGATGAGCACCGTGTGGCCCTCGCCCGGTCCGGCAGACTGGGTCATCTCAACCTTCTAGTTCGATCCTAAACCTCTCGCCAGGCCCACAGAATCTCCATCGAAGGGGAGGCCGTTAGGCCACCTGAGTCGGTCTCTGGAACGACATAGGCATCTATCGGGTTGTAGGTAAAGGAGTAGTGGAATGTCATAAGAGGGCTATGCCGACCCCGTCATGAACGACGGACCCGGATTCCACTCGATCACAACCGTTAGCGAACTCACCGAGCTAGTCTTCGAGCTCGAGCGATCGGGACAGGCGACGAAACTCAGCTCCTCCGGTCATGAGGAACCGAGGATGGGGTAACGCACAATACTCACATCGACCCCCACGAAGGCCCGATAGGGCTGGGGGGCTTAAGAAAAACGCCAAAGGACGGCGACCTCAAACTCGCCAGATCCACGACTCCGACTCGCCTGATCCCGCGGCGCGCACTGGCGCCAGGGTCCGTGAGCATCGCCTCATCCGATCTTTAACCCACTAACTACGCTTCGGCTTCAGACGGTTTCACTGTGCTCCAAAAAACCTTGGGACCGCGACCCCGAATTTGCGTCGACAGGATCTTTGACATCCGGCTACGGCTACTAGGACTGCGACTCCTAAACTCGCGTAATGGCTTCCGACGGCTTCACTGCGCTCCAATAAGACCTAGGACCGCGACTCCTAAACTCGCGTAACGGCTTCACTCAGGGTCCACGAGCTTCGGCTCGTCCGATTCCTGAACTAACTAAACTAACTCCCACGATCCACGACACGCACCGACGCCTGGGTCCATTCACGGTCCTACCTCGCTCAATCCCACGGCACGCATCGACGCCAAAGATCAGTAAGCTCTGACACGACCGAGCCATCACCGTCCGTGGCATGCACCGACGCCAGTGGTTTCTCCGAACTAACCTTCTCACCCGATCAATGGCATGCACCGACGCCGAGATCAGAAAGATTTGCCTCAAACCCTGCACCTAAAAAACGCCTCGGCTACACAACAAAACCTTGATTAAACAAAACGCCTCAAAACTAAACATACACACACACCCGCTAAAGATAAACACCCCCCAGGCGGTTCTACCCGAACCGCCCAGGCTCGGGGCTACACTTCAAGGCGCTCGTGCGCAGACCGCCGACATTAACCTGTGAAAACCCCCACCGGTTCTCGCTGAACCTCGGGGCTCTCGAAACTACACACGTGGTGCGCCACAAGACACCCGTAACAAGTAACACAAAAATCCCGGACGATTCAGCTCAAATCACCCGGGGCTCGGGGCTCTGCCGGGTTCATAAACCCGGGTCCCTCGGGGACCGCCGGCCGACGCCTGGGCTCGCCCAGAGAACAGCACAGAGCTCATGGGCCGCCCGAAAAGTCTAAACAACAACGGGTCGGGGACAGCCGGTCACCGATCGAATATCCACCGAAAGAACGAATGCCCGCTTAACAACTTCCTCGGCCCACCTCTTCTTCGACCGAGCGCCTCGGGCTTGCGGCCGCCGCCCGGCGGACTCTCCGATCGGAAGGTTCTGGCCCAAAATGTGCTTCTCTATTACGTCTCCGACCGGAGACTCAGAGAAGTTTACTTACCGCTTCTTCTCCGACTAGCACGACCAAGATCGATTGGAGCCATCCGACCGGGGTTCCCGCGCCGGAAGGGACTGGGGCGAACGGAGAAAGCAAAGGCACAAAGTCAAAACACAAGATCAGACTATACCTCAGACGTCAAGGGAAACAAGGTGCTTCAGAACCGACCTGACACAAACAGCATGGGAGGTACCGACATTTGTGTTTACAGTATTGTAGGCGCCGACATTTATGTCTACAGTATTATAGGCGCCGCTGGGGCTCCCATACGGCAAAAAGGCCCCCCACATGCCTCTGGGCATCGATAGTGGGCACCAGGATTCACCATATCTGGTACACGTGGTGGGGCTCCTCATATCCTAACAGCATTTCGCAGGTACCAACGTCCACCCTTCCTGAAGAAGCCAACGCAACCCCCCATGTGCACCTGACGTTCTATAGCAAACATCAACAGTGTTGTGGGCGCCTACCATTATCTACTCCTCATCGGCATGGGCATCAAGACTTCATAACATCCGTACTCTCTCCCTCTCACCTGTAAAGCCACCCCCTTTATCTATAAAAGGGGATGGTCTCCCTCCAAAAAAGGAGATCGATTTCCCAGAGGTCCACTTCTTCAAGCTCAGGCTCACTAGATCGATAGCTCAAAAACCCTTCAAGCACACGCTTGAACACCTAGCTCATAGCAGAGTTCCGGTCGCCCTCGGCCCTTCCGGTCGGACCCGACCGGGCCACTCGTACACCCCTCCTTTTTCCTTCTCGTTTGTAACCCCACTACAGACTTCGAACACCTAGGCTCAGGAATAAAGTCACCAACAGACCCACACTGGACGTAGGGCACGTTGCCCAAACCAGTCTAAATCCTATGTCATTGAGTTTTAGGCCACCTCCGATCACAACATACAACAAAACTATAAATATTCACTAGTTGGTCACTTTCTATACCGACACTAGTGCTATAAATACCCTTGTCGGTGCTACATTTACAAGAAGCCAAAAGGCACAAGAAGAAAAAGAAGTAGTACCACTCTCTTTAGTAGCTTTAGTAGTTAGGCTAGTTAGTGGGAGTTAGAGTCAAGTCAAGCTTTGCTCAGGATCTGGAAATAGTTAAATAGTTCAAGGAGTCTGGTATAGCTTTGTATCTTTCTCTTCATAAGACATTTACCTTATTCAATATATTCCTTTTTATTTTACTTAAGTATTTTATTCAGGTCCTACTTGCATTGTGTAGTAGTCTTTATCTCTAGTTTAGACCATAGTGTTATAATCTTTTCCTTGTTTAGTATAATTGGTTATCTCATAGCACGGATTCTTCATCCCTTAGTAGATGCTCTAGTCTAATCTTTTATGTGGGTTAGAGTAGGATCATATAGTGTAAGCGTGGTGCTTATACTATTGCGTACCTTAGTCTGCAGCTAGCCCCATGGATATTGTTGTAGTTAGTAGGTGGTGATAGCCTTGCCTATCCTATGTATTTCACTACGTTCAATCTAGTTCTTAAATTTTAGGGATCAATTGCGAGTCAACATTTCTCACCCTTTCTGTTGGTGTTTGGGCCATACCCCAAAGTGATATTAAATCCTAGCTTGCTATTTCTTGGCTTGGTTATATCTCTACAGTTTCGTACTAGAGTTGTTCTTAGTAGTGGAAGTATCATAGGATCCTTGTACTAACTGGTTGTCCTCCCACTAGCTACACCATTTATCTTAAATACCCTTATGTTCTTCTGTGTCACACTAATCTTTTATTATGGTTACCTCCATCTACATTTGGGTAATTGTTGGTAATATAGTCACTAGAAATCATATCAATCAATTATCTTAGCTATACGCTTTCCCTAGGGATATAAATACGATACCTAGAAATACTCCGGCGGGTGAAGTGTTTCACTGATATTCTATGCGTTTGTAGAATTATCCATTTGAACGTAAGAAATATCAACAACCATTTCTAGCATCGTTGTCGGGAAAAGCATTGGCCTAAGATATTGATTAATATTTTAGTGATTCAGTTATCATTCAATTGACCGTTCCTCAATGGGCTTATCTTTGCGCTGTCTTCTTTCACAAAGCAGGGTAGTGCATGATTGGTTTCGACTTGCCTACAAACTTTCAATAAAATCCAAGACACGTCTGAGAAGGATTCGATCTCAAGTCGTCCCTCCTCCATATACCCTCTCATCATCTAATACAGCCTTTGTGGATAACTTACCACTGCTCAACACTATCATGTCCAACAAGACCATCCGCGATTTGTCAGCTCCATCTGCTGCTTCCAACGTGGCCACTGGCCCAACTATCATCACCGGAGACACGAATTTCGAGCTCAAGCCGCCATTGATCATGATGGTACAAGGTAGTCCCTTCTTTGGGAAAGCTCATGAGGACGCCAACGCACACCTGCAACACTTTCTTGAGATTTGTGGCAGGTTCACCATCAAAGGAGTCACTCAAGAGGCCATCTGGCTACGTCTCTTCTGGTTCTCACTGATCAACAAGGCTCTCCCCTACTCATTCTAGGGATGGTTTTTGGTTCCCCGCTAATAAAGTTCTCCAGTGATGCTTGCACCAACATGGAGATCAACTGATTTCGGAGGTATTGATCCAGTGGCCTACCATGCCAACATCTATGTCTATTTGCGTGGAATTGGAGAACAACATCAGGATGCAATTTCCTGCTACTCTAGTTATGGCCGCCACAACTTCCACCTTCAAGAAGAGCACATGTTCCTCTCGAGGCTACCTCACCGCCCGAATCCACAAGTGTAAGATCTGCCTCATGTTTCATCTCTTTTCATTCATTTCCCCATTGCTGGATCTAGCCAATTTTGCTGTTCTTTATTTTTGAAGAAAAGCCTGCTTTGGTGTTCCTCTATGTTGTTTGGCTCTATTTCCATATGTCCTATGTTATCTATGCCTATGGATTGTTGTGTCAAGACCATGCTTAATCTACTAGGTGTCCAAATAGTGTGATTTGGTATGTAGTATATAGGAATGTTTTATGAATCAAAAGCTGGATAACATGTTGGTCGTCATTATTTACATTGTATGGATGTGTGCTTGTATGCATCTCTATTCCTGATTATGTTACTTGCTTATGTGCTTTTTGTTAGTGTGTTGTTGAATTCAATCTTGCAAGAAATGATGAATGAAAGCATTGGTTCGTGTTTTTTATTATCCATGACTGGTAACAATGTTTTCCAAACTGATCCCAGTGCTAATTGTTGATTTTGTTGCATTGTACAACAGTTGATTCGTATGGAGCATATTATTTTTTTGTCATTTATGTCTTATATTTGGGCATTGCCTCAATTAGAAAGCTCACTGTGTTTACTTTTTTATTTGTTCATCCCCTATTTTTTGTTTACCAAATACTAAATGAAAGCTATGATTTTGTTATCTGACTTCTATTTTAGCTATCTTTTTCTTTTCAGGAAGACAATGTCGGTGCCGGCTCATTTTCACCCCCAAGGAGCACTTCTTCGGCTGATTCCCACCTGCGGTGAGCTCCACTGCTCTCTTCTCTTCGTAGGCTATGAGCTAGGGCAGAGCCCAGTGGGAGACAAAACTAGGCTCCCCCCTTGGCCCAGATAAATTTTGATAGCCCACAAATTTTCTTGGCTTCTTTGGACTTTAGAGCATCTATATAGAACAGCACAAAGTTCAGAGCAAAGAGCCTACCCAGGTAGCCCACTAAGTTTCTTGGCTTCTCGGGACCTTTACAGCACCTGCAGGCTGCAGTACAACACAAAGTCCAAAGCAGAGATCCCACTATGATATATATATAGAGAGAGAGACATTGCCACACAACATAGGACAGTCCTTGGTTCACTTTTTTTTTTTTTGAAAAACAAATCCCCCCTACAATTAGTTGCACCCTCCGCCGTTGGCTGTGAGTGTGCCCGTATCAAATCTAACGGTTACTGCGGACTCCAACCACAGCACCAGGAGCAAGCTCCTTGTCAGCTCCAGTTGATTTGGTTGGGTTATTACCTACTCATTGAGACACAAGTAATGGAGGGTGTTGCAAGCGGATGTATGGGATCCACAGGTGTTTAGGGGATTAGATAAAATTGAGAACATATTTGTGATTACTACCTACTCGTCGAACAAGCCCTAGGTTATCTATTTGTTCCATATTAAAAGCAGATGCTTAGAAATGGCTTGAGCTTTTGTAACTTAATAATCACATAATCTAATAATCTATCATTTTTGACCATTTTGTTTGAGCCTGGTAATTATATTGCCTTGTTGTAATCTTTAGCTTCGGTAGCAATGCAATGCAATGGCACACCTAGTTTGCTAATAATAGTAAAGAGCAAAGTGATTCTTTCATCTTTTTTTACTTTCCAAAGTGCACTCGTGTCTATCCTGATCCATATTTGATCTAGACTCATGACCAGTAGTGCTCCTACGAGTTGAACCGCGTGTGTTTGTGCGTTCACCGCTGGTATGGAGTTCGATTTAAATACATATTAGAACAGATGACACAATCATTGCATAAATCTTCGAGTAACAAGTCATTCAGGTGACTGTGCAATAAAGTATATGTTCGTTGTAACGTACGGCGTATGTGCTAGTAACGCTTAAGGGAATTGACAGAAATTCTCAACTTACTCATACATGTGCTTATTACCCACCACCGAAGTTAAGAGTCCGGCCGGCATGCGTACGTTCAGTGGCACTGGCACACAACAAAGATCATCGACACAACAAAACTACAGTCCACGCGACAAAATAAAAAGCGGGGTTCAAACGTACACGTCCAAAGGACATGCATGCATGCATGCGAGAAAATCATTGATCGACAACGACGGCGGCCGAAGAGGTATGCAGCTCCTAGCTCGCGGCGTAGCCCTCTTCATCGACGGCTGGCGCGCTCGAACCCAGCTCCACCGTCGACGCCGGCGACGAGTATGAACTCGGGTTGACGACGCCGCAGTTGAGACGGACCTCCCCGCACGTCCCCGTCTGAACCTGGATGCGGCCCATCTTCACCATGGCCGCCGCGAATTTCTCCTTCCACAGCGTCTCGTTCGCCGCGAAGCTGCTCACCAGCGCGGCCATCTGCGTGTTGACGCGCAGCTGGTTGTCGGAGAAAAGAGCCCCATGCCGCGTGGCAGGAGCTTGTAGTAGTTGTTGTCCAGCACGTTGGGCGTCCCGGGGTCCATGGCCGTCGTGATCGGCGTCGTCTGCGTCGTGTTCGACGGGCACAGCGCGCGTAGCAGCGCCGCGTACGACGAGCTCAGCCCGCGTCCACCTGCACACATACACGACACGTGTCACATGCGTCATGCGTAGTGAGTGGTGAATTGGTGGCGATGCATGCAGCAAGCTAGTTATTAGCGTCAGGCATGTCGGCGGCGTACGATTGCCGTAGGGGGGTTCGCGCTTGTGTTCCAGACGCGCTGGAAGAAGGAGACGCAGAAGGAGCGGCCGACGGTGTGGGCGCCGGAGAGGACGACCATATCCTCCAAGGTGAGGTCCTTGGCCGCGAACTTGTCGATGAGGGTCTGCGCCGTGGAGGTGGGCGCGGGCAGGTCGACGGTGTCCGACTCGTTGGACACGCGGCCGTCGCGCCGGCCCGCGGGGACCTGGTACGAGACACTCCCGGTGAGGCTGATGCTGTCGCGGGCGGCGAAGGCGACGATGTCAGCGCACGAGACGGTGCGCGGGCAGCTCTGCTCAACGGCGGTCTTGGCGGCGTCGATCACGTCGAAGCCGCGGAGGCTCGGGTTGTTTGGGATGGCGTCACGCTCGGTCTGGCCGCCGCCAGGGTTCACGGTGAGGAGGACGGATGCATCACAGCCCTGCACAGTAGTGTTGGAAGACGAAGGTCAGTCAACCAACAAAGAACACCTCGTTGATTGGCACCAAACAAATCTGACTTGTATAGATTTCTAGTTTATTCTAAATCAAACTATATATTATATATCATAAGATTAGATAAATTTATAGGGAAAAATAATACTATCTAAGATATCACTGAAGCATCATTAAATAGATTCCTTGTGGCATATATTTTCATAACTTACTTATAGGTGTTAATACACTTTTTATATTTTTTGTCAAATTTACGATAGTTTGACTTAGAATGATATTAAACTTTACTCGATTCTTTTCAAATTGTGAGTCATTTTAGTTTTATTTTAAGTCAACCTTGTATAACTTTAATCAAGTTTATTAAAAATATACTAAGATTTACAATATTAAATAAACAAGCTATCAAATGTATTTCATGGTGTATCGAATGAATCTTGTTTAATGTTATGGATGTTTATACATTTTTCTACAAACTTAGTCAAAACTAGAGAAGTTTAACTTATAACAAAACTAAAGCGACTTATAATTTGTAATGGAGAGAGTAGATATGAGATCATATAGTGGTTGTTACTCAAACAAGCTATGTTTGCGAAATGGTAATTGTCCTCCCATTTTAACCACAATCCCCTTAGGTCACTAATAAGCACGGTATAAGGAAAACGTCTTCAAAATGTTGTTGTTCAACAGTTTCTGCTCGATATCTTGCAAAGTACTCCATCGTTCTAAATTATAAGTCATTTTGGTTTTTAAGCACGAGGAGCAATGTACCTAGTTAGATACAGAATTCTCTATCTTCAAACAGGTATCACTACCAGAATCCTCAAATTTGCCGAGTGTTTTTATGTTTGCCGAGTGTATTCCCTCGGACACTCGGCGAACAAGTTTTTTGCCGAGTGCCGCGCTAAAAACACTCGGCAACACAGGGCGTTTTGCCGAGTGTAAAAAAAACACTCGGCAAAGAGGTGGTTTGCCGAGTGTTAAAAAAACACTAGGCAAAGAAATAAAATCTTTTCTGAAAAGAAAAGAAGAAAAATGATTTTTTTTTGCGAGTGCTTAGATATGGAACACTCAGCAAAAAAAGAAGAAAAAAAAACTTTGCCGAGTACCCCATCTGGGACACCCCTCCCGTCCCCACCCCTTCTCTCTCCTCCCGGCCCCCAGCGCCCCTCTCCTCCCGACGGCGCCGCCTCCCTCCCCTACCTTCTTCTTCCCGGGCTGCCCCTCCCCTCCCGCTTCCCAGCACCGCCTCCCCCCGGTGGGCGGTGCTGCCCCCCCCTCCCTCCCTCCCTCCTCCCATTGGCGGCTGGCCCCTCCACTTCGTCCCCTTCTTCTTCCCCGCCGGTGGCCGGCCCCTCCCATCCCTCCCCTTCTTCTTCCCCGCTGGTGGCCGGCCCCTCCCCTCCCTCCCCTTCTTCTTCCCCGCCAGATCCGGCCCCTCCCCTCCCCTCCCCCCTTCTTCCCAAGCGGTGGTGGAGGGGTGGCCCGGCGTTGCGGGTGCGGCATGGCGGCGTGGCTTTGTGGGCGGGGCGTGGTGTGGCGCGGTGGAGCTGCTTCTCACCCTCGCGGCGCCCGGATCCATGGCGCGGTGGAGCTGCCTCTCACCCTCGCTGCCGGCTACGACCTCTCGAGGTACGCCCTTCATCTCCGCCCCCTAAATGCCCAAGAAATCCTCAGCGCCGCGCGGATCTGTTGACGGTCTGTTTCTTTGTCTGTTGTTTGTCAGTGCCGTGGAGACTCTGGTGCCGGCGCGTTTCTTGTTCGGTTTGTTCGCCCCGCGGGTGTTTGACGAAATGCTTGGCCGGTTCTGGTCGTGTTGCAGCGCCGAGGTCCAGGCGGCGGAGGGGACGGCGGTGCTGGTGGTGCGGGAGTGGTGTCGGCGTGTCTTTTTTTTTTAAAGTTTGCCGAGTGTTCTTTGGGCACTCGACAACTTCTTTACCGAGTGCCCGACAAAAAACACTTGACCAACTAGCGTATGCCATTAACAAGTTTGTCGAGTGTCGTTTGCCGAGTGTCGTTTGCCGAGTGTTTTTGAGACTTCACCGAGTGCCTCTGACACTAGGCAAACCCCCTGTATCCGGTAGTGTATTAAGGTGGCCGATCTTATCTACAATCACGTAAGTGGTACTGCTACCCACGGTAAGGAGAAAGAAATCCTGGATCCTACTTCGATACTTGATCTTGAAGCAGTTACATGCTTCCCAGCATTCCAGCACTATATCTAGACATATAACAAAAACATATCTAGAAAAGCCAATGTGACTTATAATTTAGAACAGAGGAGTAGAAATTAAACATTCGATTTCACATAGTATATAAAAGCAGTACAGTGATAAAATGTTTCATATTTCTTCCTACTACAAACAGCTATTATAGTATGTTATTACTTGTACGAAGTGTCTGAGGTTTGCAGGGCAATACTCCTACTGTCATGCATTTGCTACTTCACATTAAACAAGATATACTGGTACCAGCTAGGAAACATGAATGTTTATGCTTCTGTCCTTTAGTTTGGTTGTCTTAATTTTGGTACTATCATCCAGGAATGTAAGCATGCTGGGAAGACAAAAAAAAATAGAGAGTGAGATCTCGATTCGTGTCATAAAGGTTATTCTTGGTGCTCAAAGATAAAAAAAGGTTATTCTTGGCAACAGTTGCAAGCAGGGAATATGCGTTGCCTTCCAAGAAAGAAAGCAGCAGAGCAAATGTATATATGCGTTCACTTGGTTTTGGGGTTTTTTGCTTTGGATACTTTGTCTCTTTGTCTCGAGAAAACAACTGTCGCTTTTCTGCTTTGCAATATACGTACTGTAAAAGTCCGTATCATGTATATCGTTGTACAAATAAATACTCTATACGTTCATAACCACTACGGGTTATATTTTTATAATTCGAAGAATATGAATTCCAGGCCACGCAAATTAAGTTGATTTAAATGTTGAATCTCTTTTTAAAAGACATTATGTGTGCAAGTCACAAGAACTGTGTTTTAAGTAAGATTATTTTTCATTCATTTTATTTCGCTCTACAAATTCCTACGTCTTTTAAGCATTGCCATTACGGCATGGGCAACCACATCCCAAGTTTCAGCTCATCTTTCCATGTACTACGTCCACTAGGTAAAAAGCTGCATGTGGTAATAATAAATTAAATCAAAACAAAAGCGAGGCACTAAATTAAGTTTTGTTACCCTGACAAAGCAGTCGTGGAAATGGAGGCGGATGAGGCCGGCGGCGATGCCGGCGTCCTTGGCGAAGGCGGCCGCGACGGCCTGGCGGACGAGAGCCTCGGCGTTGGGGCAGCTGGTGTCGTAGAATCCCACCCGGAGCTGCGCGCGGGCCGTCGCCGGCAGCAGGCATAGCACGCACGCGGCGACGGTCAGCCGGAGGGCCACTCCGGCCGTCGTCGGCTTGCTTTCCTTAGCCATGGCTCCCTGGACGACCCCGTCGCTGCCTAGCTATATGCTGAGCGTAAGTGAGCTCACTGGATGGGGCACAATTCGACGTCGTTTCGTTGGTTTATATAGAAGTTTAGGGGATGGAGGATGATGATAGATCTTGGTGCGCTTGATGATTATTAAAGATTAAAGCAGGTAGGAACATCCTGCTTTCGAAAGAATTCTCACTAAAGCATACAAGCATGTCTGCGTGTCGGAGACGTGATCGATGCACTGCACCTTTAGCAACGCAAGGATCCAAAGCGACGTGTTTTAAGGCGTTTTACAGTGGAAAAAATATTTCTGATGGTCTACTCGACAATCTACATGAAGCGCCCTACTGTGCTAGGGGAACGTTTTCCATGCATATGTTACTTTAGAAGCCAATCAAGCAAGCAAGCAAATAAGCTAGCAAGGGATCTTGACGCCATTGCTAGTTAATAACCCTTTCCCTTGACGAAGCACCAGATATGATGATGCGATGTTCAGAATACAACTGAGAGGAAGTGCAGAGTGCACAGCGGTAGCAGAGACCATCTGACGGTGTTCGTCTGGTCCCTCTCACGTCGAGTATTAAATATAGACTAATTATAAAACTAATTACATAAATAAAGATTAATTCACGAGACGAATCTACTAAGTCTAATTAGTCTATGATTAGTAAATGTGATGCTACAGTAAATATATGCTAATCATGGATTAATTAGGCTTAATAAATTCATCTCGTGATTTAGTCACGGTTTATATAACTATTAGTTTTATAATTACCTCATGTTTAGTTTCCTAATTGACATCCAAAAATTTGACATGACGGGGACTAAACTGAATCCAAACACATAGTAAGGTTGTGGAAGGTAGAGGAATCAGGGACACGTGAGATTCCAGAGGACGAAGAGAGAAGACACGCAGAGGAGCAACAAAAGCACAGCATATGCAGGGATGCTGCTCCTACGTTGCTCTTGCTCCTACTCCTTGTAGTCCATCTCCTTTTTTTAGAAGGTGTAGTCCATCTTCATGTCAAAAGCCACCGTGAAGTTGGCACAGCCCACAGCCCATATGTCAGGTGGCCCAACTGTGTAGATCTGTGTAGATGTGTGCCATGTATGGGAGAAAATGGTACGGATATTTTCCGATCATATTCGGGACCGAATCCGTTTAGGGGGGTTTAAATTTGTCTGTATCCGAGTCCGGATATTCAACATCCGATACCATATCCGTATCCGAATACTCAAATCACATATTTATGATGTCGATATCTAATCGTATCATATCCGGCATGGTTGACACTGTCCGTATTCGAATTCGAATCCGAATCCGAACAGAAATATAAAAACAAATGTAATATCAATGATATCCGTTCGTATCTGATCCGTTTTCATTCCTTGCCATGGTATGGGGCTATGGGCTATGGGCCATGGCCAGTTTGGGCTGTCTGGACAGAAACAATTCTAGAAGGAAGGAAGCAATAGAATTTATACAACAGAAGGCGGCGTCAATGATCAAATCCTTTACTGCTCTTCCTCATCTGCCTTTGATTCTCTCTCTATCTTCCGCTTATAGCATATTAAATTATAATCGTTTCATCGCGGGGATTTTTTATGATTCTTAATCTTGCTAGTTTAAATTTCTTAAACAACAGTCGGTAGAATAAAAGATAATCGAAATGGTTTGTGATAATTTCTATTTATTTTAGAATTCGATTGTAAGGGGAAACAAATGGGGCATAGAGTCAATCTCAGTCTAGAGGTTTACTGATCTTCTTAGACCCCTTGCTTTTGTCGCTGGCTGTATCTCTAGCTCTATATTTCTTGATTATAACAAATCATAACTATCGGTGCTTGGTTTCTTGTCACTATAGTGGTGGTGAACTGACTAGCCTGCTTGGTAGTGCTCATGCCGCCGCTGCAGCTAGCACTACTGAGGCTCTGTTTGGTTGAGCCGTTGCTTCAAAAAAGGTGCTGTGAGCTATAGATTGTAGGAAGTTGTTTTGAGTTATGCGCTATAAGAAAGCTAAAAGCTGTTTGGTTGAACTGTTGTGCCTTTTGGAAAAAACACTATCAGTGGACCCCACATGTCATCTGTGATCCCACATGTTTGTCACTCAATGCATATTTTAGTGTTTTTTCTGTGTGCTTCTCCTTCCTCAGGTCAGCACGAACACGGCGGAGGCCGGCGAGGGGCAACGCTCTGGCGTGGGGTGATGGAGCCCACACACGACAGCCTCGGCCTGGGGACCGGTGAGGAGCCTCGGCTGGAGGGTCGCGCCGGGTGGCCGGCATGGTGGTCGCGGGGCGTCCAGCCTAGGGTCACACTGAGCGGGCACCCTGGTGGCCGCAGGGGCGTTTGGCCTAGGGACTGTGCGCGAGGGACCGACATGGTGGCCGCAAGGGTGTCCACCATGGGAACCGCAACAAGCGGCCACGACGCGTTGGGGCGGCGTCCTTGGGTCGCGTCAAGGGGCGGCTGGCCTCGGGGCATCGCCGGCGAGGCTGCAGATGACGTCGGGGCAGCGCCGGCGAGGCCTTCGGCCAACGGAAGGCACACAGACGGGACATAAGAAAAAACGATTAGTTTTTTCATAACCAGTGGCAGTGAGAATTTCTTCGAAGTCACCCATCTCCACAACCGGTGGAAGCAAGGAGCTGTCGTGAGTTTTATACTAGAATAAAAGCAGCTTTTGGCTCAAAGCGTCTATGGGTTTCCACCCTTTGGCTTGTTTTTAGCTTTTGGGAAAGCCAAGACATGTTGGAAAGTCCAACCAAATGGGCATAATTGCTTTCTGACGAAGACCTCGGTGATTTTGATCAGCTGTGCTGCCATCGATGACAGTACAGATGACCTCCGCGTTCCGGAGCCACGGTGGTGAGTATGCCGCTGTTCAACCTCGGAAGTCAGAAGCCGATCACGCTAAACGGCAAACGCTCACCCAAAGGAATGAAGCGAACAATGGCCCTGTTCGTTTGAGCTTATCAGCTAGAATCAGCCCTATTTTTCAGTCATGGAAACAGTATTTTTCTCTCACACAAAATCAGTCCTATAAATCAACCACAGCAGCAATAAGTCCTGCCAAACAGGACTAATTTTCAGACATACTATTTTTGGAAAAAAATCCCACCTCTTTCCTTTTTGACATCCACTCAACCAAACCAGCCAATGAACTGCATGAGCGCAGCACCTGCTACCGCGCCTCCACCGTCCTGCACGCTTTTTTTAGGAAGGGCTGAGGTCATAAAAAAGAAAACGTTTATTTTAAAATGCTATAAGTTCTGAATGATGTATCTATTTTAAATTTCATCTGCACCATTGTATTCTACGCGACGAGACTAACAAAACTATACCCCACTTGCATATGTTTCGAAGAACTTTTTTTTTTCTAATACCAATTTATGTATATTAACTTATAACATGTAACTTATACCATAAAACTTATAATATATAACTTATACCCATAAACTTATAACATATAACTTATCTCAAACCTCGGAAACACAAAAGTTATGAAACAAATGATATATACAAAAGTTACTAAACACAAAGGAACAATTAAGTAACTTATGCCAAAACTTAAAAACACAAAAGTTATTAAACACAAAGGAACGAATTAACTAATAACTTATGCTGAAACATGGAAACACAAAAATTATGGAACACAATTTATGTATAAAAGTTATCAATCATAACTTGTGCAGATAAGTTATTCTATATAACTTATGTACATGAGTTATTCAATACAACTTGTGTGCAGAAGTTGTAAGTTACTTATGTTATACTCCTTCCGTAAAAAAAAAACGTAATTTTAGCTTTGAACCTGGACATGCGCCTAGGTTTAAAACTAGAATTACGTTTTTTTTGGACGGAGGGAGTAAGTTTGTACACATAGATTGCTATTAGAAAAAAAATTGTTCAAAACATATTAAGTGGGGTCTAGTTTTTTTTCACGTCATCGTGTAGAAAACACCGGTTTTGACGAAATTTAAAATTAATATACCATTCAGAAGTTATAACAATTTAAAATAAATACTTTTTTTTTTGCATATGTCAGTGCTGACATCATAACATGCAAAACGGTACGAAGGGGAGGCACGCCAGTTGAGACGCACGCGGTCGGACCGTTCGCTGGGTCCATTCCCGCTGAGGCTCCGTTCGTTTACACCGTTCTCGGTCAATCCTGGCCAGAAATGCTTCCGGCCCTATAGAAAATATATGGTCAATCCTAGCCGGAACGGTTCCGGGACGTCATTCCCCGGGAACCGAACAGGGCCTGAATGATCACCGGATTGGATTTGGGGTCGGAAGCGTGCATGTATCCGGTGCTGTAATGGTGACAGTGGCCAATGGGTGAGCTATTCGCGTTGTGGGCCGCTATTTCTGCTAACTAATCCCTACGGGTTCGAAAGTGAGCTATATTAATTGCCCAGGAGCATTTTATAAAGGCCCACCGCGCCCGTGAGATGTCCGACTGGAATGCTTTGCGTCCCAATCTCAGTTGGAATCGCTCTTCGCTGAACGAGAAGAGGTCCCTGCAGGGATGGATGGATCACGAACCCTTAAGGATCCACTGTGTTTGTGAAATTTATCTGTCGGGCTTGACTGATATATGGTGCAGCACACAATGGGCCCGGGTAATGCAGCAAGCAGCGCAATGGGCCTCGCCCGCTGAGAGCTAATGCCACAAAGCGGTTCTCTTTTTCCTTTTCTTCTTGAGTTTTTTTCAGACAATTTTTTCTTCTTGAGCAGTTAGCAGTGTAGACATATTATCTCGTCTTATTAGCAAGTAGCAAAATAGACAGGCACAGCAGCACATAAGAACCGGATATTATAAACTTTACCGCTTTGTGCTTACTTTGGATGCGCGTGTCTGTCATGCGTGAATGCAACATCGGCTGACTCGACGAAATCTACAAACGGGGATGTTTAGGAGCGTGCTTTCTCTCTGTGTCTCCCCAATCTCTTTTAAAAATATCTTCCCACTCCCGTGGTTGCTCATCGTGTGCTGTTGTGCCATGCGCTTGTTGATGTCATCTTCCTCGCCGTGCAACCCATCCCGCGTCGTGCGGCTCTCCCATCCACTCTCCATCCCGCATCGCGCCCCCTCCGTCGTCGCGCGGCTCTCTCATCCACGCTCCATCCCCGCCAAGACCGCTCCGCTCCAGCTTCGCAAGCTGTCGCGACCTCGTTGCTGCCGCCGTGCCGTGTCCCCCCCCCTGCCGAGGTGCTGCTGACGCCGCCGTTCTTCACCAGAAGGTCTGTAACACCCTAAAATTTGCTCTTTTCGAAAAAGATATATATTGATTTAATTTTGTATTTTTGTGCTCATAAAACATAGAAAATAATAATTTTTCATTAAATTAAAATTTATCATAAGGTAGCAAAATGTTGGTGTATACATGCTGGTGCATTTGATTTATTGAGATGAACGATTTTGAATTAAAACTCAAAATGATTCAAATTGCTCTTAAAATAGTTTTAAAATAAAATAAAAGAAAAGAATTGGAAAAAAAAACTCTCCTTTCTTTCATTTGGCCTGAAGGCCCAGCTCCTTCGCCTCTCTCCCTCTTCCCTTTCGGCCTCTTAGATCCAGCTGCTTCCTCTCTTCCGCGCGGCCCAGCAAGCCGCCAGCCCACTACCTCCCTTTCTTTCCCCATGGCCCACCGCGCGCACCGGCCTAGCCACAGCATCCGAAGGCCCGCGCAGCCGCATCCGAAGGCCCGCGCAGCCGCAACGTCGCGCCCCTCTCTCTCGCGCCTTGAGTCGCCGATAGGTGGGCCCGCTCTATCAGCGCCGTCGTCTTCCTCACGTTGCCGACCCGGTCTCTGCTCCGGAGTCCGTCGCCGCCCTGCTTCTGCCGTCGTTGCCGTGCGCCCCACGCCGCTCCACCTCTTATATAACCAGCCCTGGTGCCATGCCACCCCCATCCATCCCTATTGCGAGCTCGCCGCACCGCCGCAGCCCTAAAGCCGTCGCTGTCGTGTGATTCACTGTTTCGCCGCATTGCTGCCGCCGCAAGCTTTTCGCCGAGCTTCCCATCAAGCTTGCGAAGCCACCGAGCCCCTTCTCTCTCTTTTTATCGATTTAGCTCGCTCGTGCCGCGTCGCCGAATCTTCACCAAAGCTCACCGTCCACCCCGCGGCACTGCCTAACGCCGTAGACCTGTCGTCGACCGCGAGAACACCCTAGGTGAGTTTGCTGTGTCTTCCTCTTGCTCCTCGTGCTTTCTTTTTGATCGATGATGTCCGGAACGTCGAGAACGACGAACGCCGGCGAGGTCCCCTGCTTATTTCGGCCATGCGCCACCGTCCCAGCTCGCCGCCGGCGACTCTCTCCCCTTCCCATCTAATCTGAGCCGTCCATCTTTGATCCAACGGCTTAGATCGGCCAATACCCCTTCGGTCGACAATCTTTCAAAAGAGCCCCTGTAATTTCGTGTAATAGAACCCGTCGTCCCTGCACTTTTTTTCTAAAGAACCCATGTACTTCTTCATTATCATGCCCGCCGTCCCTGGTCTATTTTAAAAACCGTATTTCGACTTGTTTTAATTCGAAAATAAGTTCCAGAAATCACAGTTTTGCCACTACCTTGTTTAGGTCATAACTTCTCCGTTTTAACTCTGATTTGGTCTGTTCAAGTTGTGTTAGATTCGTAATTGCGTAATCTACATGTTTATCTTACTATTAAACATGTTTTCAACTTTTGAAATTCAAGGTTAGATTTAATCTATTATTTTATTAAAGGAAATCTTGTTTAATTCATCTTTTTTGTTATAGCTCCGATTAGTGTGCTTTTTGCGTCTGTGTGTTCGTAGCAATGTGTAGAACATTTTAAAAACCTTTTTACTTGTTATTTATTATGTTTGGTGTACTGTTCTGATTTAGTTCTATTGTTTGCTTCGTGTATGATTGTATGGATGTTTGTGTGGTGTTCTATGATCATGTCCAGTCGGTGAGAAGTACGTTGGTGACATAGAAAAAGTTGGTGATCCAGAAGAAGTCCTTTGGAGGTTACAATTCAGTAGAAGAAGATCAGCGTTTTAAGGCAAGTATAACATGGGATCTTCTTTGTTGTCCTATACACCTTTAATCATTTAACTCATGCTGCATGTGTCTATCTTGATTACCACTAACGATTTCCTAGTACTTTGTACCTTGTTCCTTGATACCTATGTGGTATTGCATTGGATAGTATGATGCTAGTGCTCAAACTATGACCATGATCTTGTAACTTGACTAATGGAATATGCAATAAACACTAAAAGATGTTTTTTTATCAACATGGAACAAGGGACCTAGAGTATTAGGCTGTTTTTATGGTGCTCTAGATCCCTCTCTCTAAGGACTTATCTATAAGTGATCATCCGGGACTTACAGTACAACTGTGAGGGCTATATGACTCTGGCTTTAACTCAGTATGAGGACCTTTTCTAGCTTGTTAGAGGTTACCTTTATGGCGTAAGAATGGCTTGACGAATCGGGTATAGGACAACCTCTACTCTTATGTGTATAGCTATGATGGAATTGTGCCATTCGATAGGGGGGTTCCTATATCTGTTTGCCAAGTGAATCTAATGGCCTTAACTTGTTAGACGAACCTTTGAAATTCTTCATAGTGAACCCTGCCGACCTTCCTTGGTAGTGGGTCAAGAGGTTGGCCGCCTCGGGCGAAAGGGTAAATCATGACTCACAGTGAAAGTGTACAACCTCTGCAGAGTGTTAAACTGGTATATCAGCCGTGCTCACGGTCACGAGCGGCCTTAGAACCCTTGCGGAATAGATGATCATTAATGGTTAATGATGATGAACACGGATGGTACTGATGACGAAGATGCTCACTAATAATTACTATTTATGCTATTTATTATTCATATTTACTTGATCATGTGTTTATATGGGCTTTGTGAATAAACTTGTTGTCAACCAATTGCTAAAAGATGACTCATTAAAAGCTAATCGTAGTTAAACCAGTGTCAGCCTTTTGAACCTCATGAACCCCCATGTTATATTTGTTGAGTACCACATGTACTTACGCTTGCTTTACTTTTCAAATATTTGGATAAAAATCCCGGATGGGTACCAGATTGCTAGAGTTTGGTGGAATTAGGCTTATGATCAACTAGTCAGTTGTCCCTGTGGAATTAGAGTCTTCACTCGAAGATAGGAGTTGTCTTTCCGCTGTTTGCTGTCTAAGGTTATATCCGTTATACTAAGTATGTTATATATTGAACATTGTCTTTCGATATTACCCTTATTTGTAGCTATATGTGAGATTTGACTTCCTGGGCTCACATATGGTGTGTATCTGGTTTTGTTCTTAAAACCAGATGCTACAAAGTGGTTTTAAAGCAATGCTGACTGTAGGACGCAAGCCTAGTTAGAACTGGACATTCTAGTATGCTTTCATCTATGCTTACTTCTTGTCCCCCCAACCTTGTTATTTGCTAAAAGTTATGCTCACTTCAGCCTCTGTTCTATTATGAAAACCTTGTCTCTATTCTCAACCCTCTCTCTTCATCTAAATAGATGGGTCGTAATGAGGAGACCACCGGCATCAGAGGTTAGGAGGACCAAGCTACGTTGTCCTTGACTGCATTCGACAAGGAGAAGCTTTTAGCTATGCAACAACAAGTATTAGAAGGAATGACTCAACATGGGAGTTCTCAACAGTGCTTGCCACAGGGTCAAACCAACATACCAAAGGGACCAGTGAAGAGACAAGTGGCAGAAGCTTGGAAGAAAATAAAGTCCAATGAAGGTGCTGGTAGTAATACACTCGGAAGTCAGTATCAATGTCATTGTTGTGAACATTATGGTTTTCCTTGTCTTCGAAACAAGCCAACTAAGAAGGAAGTCAAGGTGAACCCGAGTTGTGTGGCCAATGTGGATAAGAAGAGAAAGGCAAACTCACCGGAGCTAGTATTGGGAAGTGACCAACATTTGAGTTCTACTACATTGTCACATCCAGCTCTAATCCCTGGTCAGATAAATTCAGACTTTAAAGAGTTAGAGGCTTCTGAAGCTAAGACTGCTTCACATGAGGTATGCATAGATGGGTGGACAATCACCTATAAGGAGTTTCAACCCTGAAAGATCAAGCGAGCTAGAAAGCGGTCCAGTCAAACAAAGATGAACCTTCAAAGTCGGCAAGCTGACAACACATCAAGCAACAATTCGGTGGAGTATGACATCACTAAAGATCCAGCTAAGAGAAAGTGTTATCATTGCCAACAAGAAGGGCATTATGCTAAATTTTGCCCATAGAAGAATCAACAATTACACCATAGAAGTGGCCAGAGTCAGATCACTACAGGGTTGCCACCAGTAAGTGTTAGTGATGCCCAATTCGAAAGAAGCATTTGATGAGGATGACGAATGAAGGAGTCATGACGAACTATCCAAGATCAACGAAGTGGAGGATGTGTCGCCCTCACGGTCATGCAAGAGATGCTACCCTAGATACCCTCACAGCCACACCTTGGTTAAGGAATAGGAGTTTATGTCCTTCATGTAATAAAAATGATAGTATCGCAAGTCGAGTCAATGATTGAGATGTGCACCTTTATTGCTTTGTTGAATTGTCATTACGCTTATGATTGTTTTGCATCTTTGTAATAACTGCAATGATCTTGTTGGGTGTCCCATAATTTCATTTAGCTTATAGGCCTAAGGTATAAGGATTAATGAAATAAATAGTTGGGTTGTGGTTTTCTTCTGTTTTCCCTATCCTGCCTTTCGGAGCAGCCTGCACTCTTCGGCTTTTATCTCTATTTTTGGAAGACCAAAAATCATAGAAAAATTCTGGACAATAGTAGACTTCAGTATCTTTCTCTGACCACAAGAATCACCCTGATATCTATTTTTGTTATGGAGTTATGAAAATCACAAGACGATACACATGTACTGTTTAAAAGCTGGAACAGTTTCAGTTGTGCACTGTTTTCAACTACATGAACTGCAGAATTTATAAAAGTGTTCTATAAGGAAGTTGTGGAGAATTTGATAAGCTTTCCAACGGTATAAGCTACAACGTCATTGGATTAACAGAATCAGAGTTATGGCTATTTTACCACGCTGCTGTTTTTCATCCGCGAGGAATTTCATATTTCTTGTTCTTGTCCATACACGAGAGTATCCATTGGGATGTTAGAACGTCTTGATACTAGTTAGCTCATCTGGAAGGAGGTGCAAGCTACCCTTTTATGTCCCCTAGTTGATCTTTTCTTAAGGGGGTAGCCAAGTTGAAGAAGTTGCAAGATGAAGTTTTATACGTTCTAGTTATTCATTTGGAAGCATCGATTATCTCTGTGATGGTTGCTACCAGGAGAAGTGCCTCGCATGATGACCAAAGGAATCCTGCCAATTCTAATCCACTGCCATCAAATCCCCCATCTATAGAGCAAGCTTTGATGATGTAGACTTAGTTATTATAGACTATTGCTCAAAGTGTGTTGAACAACCCGCATCAAGCACCACCTATTGACAAGCGTGGTGAATTTATGAAGGGATACCCACCGACACTCTCTCATACAAGTGAACCACTAGAAGCTGATGACTGGCTTAGAGCTATGGAGCAACAATTGGACATAGCTTAGTGTGATGACCATGAAAAGGTGCTTTATTGCTTTCGGTCAACTGCAAGGAACTGCCCAAGATTGGTGGGAGTCATTCGAGTATGGGCGTCCCAACAATGCTCCTGCTATCACCTGGCAGGAATTCAAGGAGAATTTCAGGTCCTACCATATCCCATTAGGTGAGGTAGAACTTAAGCAAGCAGAGTTCCTCAACTTGAAGCAAGGATCTATGATAGTGAGTGAGTATCGTAACCAGTTCACTCAATTGTCACGCTATGCTCCAAAAGAGGTGGATAGTGATGCTAAGAAGCAAAAAACACTTTTTGAAAGGACAGAATGATGGTTTGCAACTACAGCTAATGACCGTGGTGTATGCCGACTATCAAACATTAGTGGACAGAGTAATTGTAATTGAGAACAAGCGTCGAGAGATGGAAGAAAAGAAGAGAAAGTGTGCCCTTCAACGCCAGTTAAGAAACACTCATCGTCGTTTTGCTACACAACCAAAATGTCAATCACACCCTATGAATCTGCTTAGGGGTACAGATCAAGGTCAGTATTAGCAACCCTATGATGAAGTGCAACTTTTTAGCTCTCAAGATCCATGTCTGTCATCTCCCACTATCACCTTGATATCGACAAATACTTCTACTAGTAAGGAAGGTTATGATTGTGGTGAGATTGAACACTATAAGAATGATTGTTTTGAGAAGTTTGCTGAGAGTAATCAAAGCCAGAGTCAACAGTAGTAGGAGCTGAAACAAAATGTCCATAAGGAGCAGGTGTAAAGAAATAAGTTAAAGCGAAACTACATTCAAGGCAGGTTGAACAATGTGGATCTGATTACCACTCAAGGAGCTAAGGAGGTCGTTTATGGTTTGATTCCAGTAAACTCAGCCACTGCTATGGTGTTGTTTGACCCTAGTGCTTCACATTCATTCATCTCTAGGGTATATATGGAAGATCCTAAGATAACTATGCTTCCGATGAGGAAAGCAGTGATAGTTAAGTCTCTTGGAAGAGAAATGAAGGCAGACCGTATATTCCCAAAAGTTAGTCTTGACATAAAGGGGGTAAACTTCGAGGCAGACCTTATAGTTTTGGAGTTAATGGACATTGATGTTATCCTTAGAATGAAATTGTTGTCTGCATGCAAAGGAGTGATTAAGTATGCCGAACGTTCGGTGCTTTTAACAACACCGTCAGGAGAAAGAATTGAGTATGAGGGTATTCAACCTGCACCTGAGGAATATGAAGATGATCTATTGGAAGGTGTATACTCAGAGGATGTATATCACTTAAGGGCTTTGTTAGGTTCACAAACCCGGGGTCCCTAATGGGCCTACTCCCCAGCAATAGCTCGGCCTAGTAGACAACGTTGCGAACGATGTGCAACTCCTGGACCGGCCCAAATACCTAACAACAGGCCAGAAGGAAGATCCAGTCTTCGACCGGAAGGCCTAGGAAAGGAGGAATAGCTCTTGCTTATGACTCCAACCCACTTCTCCGACCGGAAGGCCTGGCCAACGCCGCTTCCGACTCTGACCCGCGTCTCCAACTGGGGATGCACCGAACCTCTGCTTACAGCTTGTCTCCGACTAGCGCAGTTAGAGCCAATTAGGACCAACCAACCGGGGACGCCCGCTCGATAAGGACCCAGGAAACGGGCAGAGCAAGAAAGGCAGGACGCTCAAGACAACCGCTATACCGAAGACCGTACCCTACATGATCGCAGGATAGTACCGACAAGACATGTCATAAGGGTGCCCTACGACCTTCCAGACATGTCAGAACCCCAACAGTGTTGAGGGCGCTGACATTTGCCCTATAGTGTTGCAGGCGCCATCAATTCCCATACCAGGCAAATGTGGTAAGGCCCCCCACATGCATCTGGGCATCCACAGTGTTGTGGGCACCGGCATTTACCATACCTAGTGCGACACGTTAAAACCTCCCACATGCGTCTGACATGAGCAGTATTGTGGGTGCCTACAATCATCTTGTACCCAACGACATGGGCAACAAGACTTAGTAGCACACATACACTCTCTCTCTCTAACTTGTAAGGCCATCCCCTTCATCTATAAAAGGGGATGCGCTCTCTCCAAAACAAGACGATCAACCATTCCGACGATTGATTCAACACAAAACAACAGAACCACCAGGTTCAAACCTCGAGCACACGCTCGAATACTCAGCGCACGTAGGAGCTCTCATCACTCTCGGCCCTTCAGACCGGAGTCCGACCAGACCTCTTGCACCCCCCGTCTTACTCCTACTCGTTTGTAACCCCACTACAAACTTCGAGCACCTGGCTCAGGAACAAAGTCACCGACCGACTCAAAACTGGACGTAGGGCACGTTGCCTGAACCAGTATAAACCTTGTGTCATTGAGTGCTGAGCCACATCCGATCACAACATATGGCAAAACTACAAATATTTACTTGTTGGTCAGTTTCTGCACCGACAGTTGGCGCCGTCCGTGGGGAAGACGCTGTACGTTCATGCTTTTGGTCATCGAATGGCCCACTTTTCCACCATGGCAGGCTCAAGCGATACGACTTGTTTTGGCTCACTGGAGTTTCCCACACTCCCACCTGTTGGGATGTGGGTTCCGCCCATCTTTGAGCCATCCCAGGCCTTCCTCTTCGGAAGCCTAGACTTCATCGCCGACCGGCTCTATGTGCTGCACCTTCGCGAGGAGGCACTTGTTTCGGCGCCCGTCGGAGGGGCGCCCTCCGTCGGCTCTGGGACTCCCGGCGACTTCAATGGTGAGGCGCCTGCGCTTCGTTCTGAGCAAACGCTCTGCTCAAACCCCGCTGTGAGTAACATACATACTGTTATTTACTCACTATTTATTATTTTCCGTCGATTATCCGGAGGGACCCCGTTGTCCACACCGCAACCACCATACGACTGGTTCTCCTACGGCCTCACGTCCCCTGTGGACGGGTATGCCGGGGGCTCTAAAAGATGTTGACGCCACCCCCTCTCACATCCGAATTCATGGGAATGGTGAGCTATGGTCCTGCCTCTTTCCACGAACTCCTAGATGATGAGGTTGAGAGCGATGGCTCCAGCATCGGCGACATGGCACCTAGCCACCGTCTATCTCGGGAGTGTGCTATGGCGGACGCTCCGGGATGGCCGCTGGTGGTAGTGGAGTCTATGTAGACACACACCCCTCTAGACCCTTGTGCGAGGGCCTTTGCTTGTGCGCGGGAGCATGGCGAGGAACTACGACAAAGGTGGCAGAACCTGCCACCACCTACGCCGGCGCGCTCAGCGCAGCACGTTGCGCGATCGTAACCTGGCGAGTGGTGCTCGGAGTCGCGCCCGCCAGGTCCAGTGCAACATCGTGGATGGGGGAAATGATCCCCCACAGTTTGCTCGGGCTGGCCAGAACATCGCCGCTGCGGTGATGCTTCTGCACGGTGTTCCCGAGCCTATCGACCCCTAGGAGCGGGCGGTCCATCGGAACATCCTAGTGCTGGTGGAGGCCGCCGCCATTCAACAAGCAGAGAGCTCCGTGTCGCGACACCGACTCACGGCCTCTCTCCCCACTAGGGGAGTAGGGACGCACCAGAAGAATTGTGCCATCCACTCGCCACTATAGCCGCCAGGCATGGAACAGGAGGCCATAGCTATGCCATAGCCTGACCCGGCGCTCGCTCCACATCAAGCCCCAGTGCATGAACGGCTCAGGCCGAACCTCGATGCCCGCAACGTCATCAATAACCGGCGTTAGGCCCAGCATGATGATGACGTCCATCGGGCGGCAGTGAGAGCAGGCGGCAAGGGCCTCGGCCGGACCATCGAGGGGAGCGATGAAACGCTCCCCAGGCATGGTCGCCGATCGGACGATCAGAGTCCCAGCTCAGATGGCCCGGGACTGTAAGCTTTCGGTCGCCGCATCTAGAGAGTGCCATTTCCACAGTGCTTCCGACCACCCACCAACATCACCAAGTACACTGGGGAGACGAACCCTGGTATATGGCTCAAAGATTTTATGCTCGCCTGCTGAGCCGGGGGAGTGGGTGATGATCACTTCATCATTCAGTACCTCCCCATCTACGTGGGGGAGCATGTCCGAGCATGGCTCAAGTTCCTCCCGCATGACAGCATCCGCGACTGGGCGGACCTCAAGAGGGTCTTCGTCGGGAATTTCTAGGAGACGTATGTCTGCCCTGGGAACTCCTGGGACCTCAAGAGTTGCCAGCAGGAGCCCAACGAGTCCCTACAAAATTACATCCATAGGTTCTCCAACCGATGCAACTCCCTTCCTGATGTTGTTGACGCAGACGTCATCAGTGAATTCCTCTCTGGAACGACCTGCGAGTCCCTGATCCATAAGCTTGGCTGTCTGAAGCCCTAAACCACCTGTGACCTGCTTGATGTCGCCACAAACCATGCCTTCGATGAGGAGGCAGTCGGAGTTGTCTTTAGCGATGGCCGAGACAAGGGCAAGGCCAAGCGTGAGGACCAAGATGAGGGCCCCTCCATGTAGAGGGGTAAGAAGAACAAGAAGGACCGGCGCCGACCGGCCAACTTGGACCTGGTCACCATGGCCAACTGCACAGGCAAGCAGCCCCAGCAGGGCCTATTGGACCACTTTGACAAGCTCATGGAGAGCCCATGCACCAACCAGGCCTACCCTGTCAAACACCTCTACAAGGACTATGAACTCCTCAAGCGCTTTCTGCGATAGGCCGGCGGGCCGAAAGAAGGAAAGGGCAATGAGGCGAGGCGGGTAAGGATGGGGACGGCTTTCCCAATCCTGAGGAGAACCTCATGATCTTTGGGGGATCGGATGCCACCTTCTCCAAGCGCCAGCACAATGTGCGCTATAGAGAGGCATGCGTCGTCGAGACAGCCATCCCCTCCTTCCTTAGCTGGTCGGAATCTCCGATCACTTTTGATCAGAGGGACCATCCAGCCCATGTTGCCAGACCGGGCCGCTACCCACTCGTCGTCGACCCCATTGTCCACAAGAAGCGCCTCACCAAGGTGCTGATGGATGGAGGCAGTGGTCTCAACATCCTCTACATCGACACCCTCGACGCCATGTGCATCCCCCGGTCGGAGCTCCGTCCGGTGAGCTCTCCCTTCCACGAGGTGATCCTAGGGAGCGCAGGCGTACCCGCTCAGGCAGATCAACCTATCTGTCACATTTGGCAACCAAGCCAACTTTCGCTTAGAGATCCTCACCTTCGAGGTGGTGGACTTCTCAGGGTCCTACCACACCATCTTGGGGAAGCCATGTTACACCAAGTTCATGGCCATCCCCAACTACACCTACCTAAAGTTGAAGATGCCGAGACTGAACGACATCATCACTGTGGGTAGCGCCTTTTTGCATGCCTTCACGTGCGACCATGAGCATTTTGAGCTCACCATTGCCGTCATCAACTCATCTGAGCTCCTGCGGCTCGGGGAGTTGTTGACCCCAGTAGTCCTAGACTACAACAAGTCAACCTCCTCGGCTGCCTTCTACTCGCTCGAGGAAACCAAGGCGGTGGAGATCGACCCCACCGACCCAACCAAGATAGTGCGGATCGGGACCCAGCTCCTGGCCAAATTGGAATGCGAGCTCATTGACTTCCTACGCACCAATCGCGATGTCTTCGCATGGAAACCTTCTAACATGCCAGGCATACCGCAGGACGTCGCTGAGCATGCACTATGCCTCATCCCGGGCTCGAGGCCCACCAAGCAGCGCTTGTGTCACTTCGACGACGAGAGACGTAGGGCCATAGGCGAAGAGATCGTCAAACTCTTGGCAGCCGGATTCATTAGAGAGGTATACCACTCTGACTGGCTTGCCAATCCTGTTCTTGTTAAAAAGAAGACCGGAAATGGAGAATGTGTGTTGATTATACTGGCTTTAACTAGGCGTGTCCAAAGGATCATTTTCCTTTGCCATACATAGACCAGATAGTCGACTCCACCTTAGGATGTGAGATCCTCTCCTTTCTGGATGCCTACTCAGGCTATCACTAGATCGCGATGAAAGAATCTGATCAGCTCACAACCTCATTCATCACCCCGTATGGTTCATACTGCTACATAACCATGCCTTTCGGCCTGAAGAACGCTGGCGCCACCTATCAACGGTGCATGCAGCAATGCTTGTCGACTAGATTGACCCGCTCGACCAACCTGATTAGGTCGACCGACCAAAACCATCCATCACCGTCTATGTTGATGACATAGTGGTGAAAACGACTCAAGCTTGCGACCTGATCGCAAACTTGGCTAGTGACATTCGCGAACCTCCGAAGGTTCAACATTAAATTGAATCCCGAAAAATGTGTTTTTGAGGTTTCGATGGGGAAGCTGCTTGGATACATCATGTCCGAACGTGGCATTGAAGCCAACTCCGAGAAAATCATGGCCATCTCAACATGGGCCCCATACGCAACGTCAAGGGCGTACAAAGGCTCACCGGCTGTTTGGCCGCTCTGAGCCAATTCATCTCCTGGCTCGGTGAATGGAGGATGCCTCTCTACAAGCTCCTAAAAAAGGCGGATATATTTGTCTAGACTGGGGAAGCACAGCTGGCATTAGAGAGCCTCAAAGCATCCCTGACGTTGGCTCCAATCCTCGTCGCTCCCAAAAGGGAGAACCCCTTCTCATCTACGTCGCGGCAAGCAACCATGTGGTGAGCGCCGCCCTTGGTCATCGAGAGGGAGGACCTAGGACACCAACTTAAGGTCCAATGACCCATGTACTTCATCGGAGAGGTACTCACCGATGCCAAGGTTCGGTACCCCAGTGCAGAAACTCCTATACGCCGTGCTAATGGTGACTCGGAAGCTCCTGCACTACTTCACCAACCACGAAGTCACGGTCATCACTTCATACCCGCTCGGAGACATCTTTCCGCAACCGCAATGCCGTGGGACAAATCTCCAAGTGGGCACTCAAACTAATGGCCCATGACATCAGGTATATCCCACGCACCGCTATTAAGTCTCAAGCTCTCACGCACTTTGTCGCCGAATGGACAGAGGTCCAGCTCCTAACCCCAGACGTCACCCACGAGTATTGGACGATATACTTTGATGGGTCCATAATGGGGCCCAGCTCGGGGGCTAGAGTAGTTCTGACCTCCTCGACGAGAGTAGGCTCCGCTACACCATTCGCCTCCATTTTTTGGCCTCAAACAACACCATGGAATATGAGGCCCTCATCAACGGACTATGCATCGCCATTGAGCTCGGCGCTACGCGACTCTACGCTCACGGTGACTTAGAGTTGGTCGTTGACCAAGTCATGAAGGAGTCCTACAAAAGCCCCCTCATGGCAGCATACTGCCAGGAGGTACGCAAGCTTGAGGACAAATTCCAAGGGATCGAGCTATATCATGTCCCCCGAAAGGACATTGACGCCGCCGATTTTCTCATGAAACTGGCTGCCAAGCGATTCCATCTCCGGATGGGGTCTTCATCAATGACCTCCACGAGCTGTCCGCCGCATCCTAGAAGGACCGATCTAGACACACCCCGGTGTCGACCTGGTGCTCGGGGGCTATGACCCCAGTACCTCCATAACGACGTTGCCCGCCGACGTCGCCATGGTGGCACTCCATCAAACTGACTGGCGAGCGCCGCTACTTGCCTACCTCCTCGAGGAGGCTCTCTTGCCCGAGAGGACTGAAGCACGGCGGATCACTCAACGCGCCAAGACATTCATCGCACTCGGCGATGAGCTCTATAAGTGAAGTCCATCGGGAGTACTCATGTAGTGCATTCCGACCAACCATGGAAAACAACTCCTCCTTGAGGTCCATGCCAGAATCTGTGGACATCACGCGGCCCTGAGGTTGCTGGTCAAAAAAGCTTTTTGCCAAGGTTTTTACTAGCCCACCGTGCTACAAGATGTAGAGGAGGTCGTCCGCAGGTGTGAAGGATGCTAGTTCTACGCTCGGCAAACACATTTGCCGACACAGGAGCTCCAAACCATCCCCATCACCTGGCTGTTCGTGGTCTGGGGCCTCGACATGGTAGGACCCCTCAAAAAGAGCCCGAGCTGCTTCACTCACCTACTCACAGAAGTGGATAAATTCACCAAGTGGATAGAGGAGTAGCCCATCACCAACATCCGCTCCAAAGAGGCAGTCAAGTTCTTCCTCACCATCATCTACTAGTTCGGCGTTCCTAACTGTATCATCACTGACCACGAAACTAACTTCACCGGGAAGAAGTTCCTGGACTTCAGTGATGGATACGGCATCAGGATCAACTGGGCCTCGGTCAGACATCCACGTACTAACGGTCAGGTCGAGCGTGCTAATGGCATGGTCCTCCAAGGACTTAAGTAATGCATCTTCGACCGACTCAATAAGTACGCCGGACGATGGGTTGTAGAGGTCCCAGCGATCCTCTAGAGCCTGAGAAGAACCCAAAACCGATTCATAGGGTTCATACCCTTCTTCCTGGCCTACGGAGCCAAAGCAGTGCTGCCCTTCGACCGCGACCACGACGCCCCAAGAGTGAAGGCCTTCGACCGCGATCGAGCCATGGAGGCTCAGCAAGACGTAGTCGACCTAGTCGAGGAGGCCCGCGAGATGATCGTCATCCGCTCCGCTCGCTACCAACAGAATCTCCGTAGGTACCATGAAAGGAAGATCAGGGGGAGGATCCTCGAGGTCGGTGATCTCATACTCCGGAGGACCCAATCGACGAAGGAGAAACACAAACTCTCTCCACCTTAGGAAGGTCCCTATACGGTGACCGAGGTGATCCGACCGGGTGCCTATCGACTGAAGGACGACAACAGCAACATTCTCACCAACACTTGGAACATCGAACAGTTACATCGTTTCTTCCCCTAAAGATTTGGTCTTACTGCTTTCTTTCATTCAACGTTGGCTCCAACAAGCACCCCAGCCTGAACACTTTTGGCTCGGGTCGCTCGGGGGCTCCATGAGGGTGCAACATCACCTCTCTTTTTTACTATCACATGGTAAAAACTTTTTGCCCGAACGAAAGGGCATCGCCAAACGAAAGGGCATTCCATTCCTTTGATTACCCTACATGACTTTGTTTTACTCTCGACCGATCGCACCCCGCCACGACCTACGGTTACGAGCAGCCGAGCCTCGGGGGCCACGTCTGGGTTCTTAAAGTTGTAGCCTATGGAATGAATGGGCAGGTGCAAAAAAGAAAGGATAAAAACAAGGAACAAATAGTAATTCTATCACAAAATAGAATTGATGTATTCATGAATACAAAAACTATTCACATGGGGGCTCCCCCACGAACTTAACGATTACATTTGCTAACTACTTCTACTCTAAATGCTACTGTGGCTGCCCGGTGGCATCGCCTGATGGTGCGACTAGAAAAGGGTGCTCGCCCTCCAATGGGGTGACGTTTGGTTTGGACGGAGCTTCCGACCCGGCCTCCACTCCATCCGCAGGCGAATGCCAAAGCAGCAGGCTATAGATGCTCAGTAGAAGAACATGGAGCTCCAGACTTTCTCATGCAGACGGGGCAGCTCCTAGATAGGGACACTACCCACTGAAGTATGGCCGCCATGGCTGGAGGATGTCTCTAACATCTCATCAAACTTTATGAACTGGCCGATCTGAGCGGCCGCAAGGGTGAAACCTCCTATCGGTGCAGTCCTAGGCGGCTTCCCCTCCAACAAGGCTCGCCCAGAGAAGATTCGTCGGAAGGAGTCCACATGCGGCCCCATCCCGACGAAGGCCTTGCAGATAGTGACAAAGCCGGTGATGTACGGCACCCTCCGGTGCGCCACCTCCTTCACGGAAGCAGCCCCTTCTCGGCAAAGGCGGCCAACACCATCTCATCTACGTTGGAGACCTCTAGCTCGACATTGCACTCTGGATTCATGAATGGGTCTGTGAGTTCTCCTTTCCCTCTCCCTTCCCCTATTTAAGGAGGAGATGCAGTGGTTGAAGAAGGGCAAAGGATTGGAGCGAAAAACCCTCTCCCTTCCACCATTCAATAAGGATGGGATGCGATGGGACGCGTCCTGACTGATGGGATGCACCCTACTTGATGAGAGGATGCCTGGTCAGATGAAATGTGGCCTAGGCATGGCCCACCACTACCGCACGCTGGGCATGGGAAACGAGGCGCAATCACACGTAGGTGGCCCTCCACCTTCCCAGACAAGACTAGGAAGGGCCCAACGATGGGATCTCCATCTAGGAGAGACCAATGGGCTTCCTGAGTCAATCAGATGGCTCAGGTGAATGCCGAGAGATAGGTAAGGGGCAATGGGACGCCGTATGTGGGCCATGCCATCTCCGTCACGAACAACGAATAAGGGTCCCTATCGAACACATCCGACAAAGCGCCCCTCAAACCCATCACTCTAGTCATCAAGGTAACTTTACCAAAACCTTTTGTTTCATTTATTTACCTGATCATTCATCATTTCTCATATACACGTTCACACATTCATCTATGCACGCATTCATTCATTCATCCCATGCATCCAAAGCATCGCATATGTAGTTGATGCATCACAACGCTTCGTGTTGCGTCATGAACCGATAGTTGCCTCATTCAACATGAACAACGGCCGATCGGGGTTCAAAGGCTGGCCCACAAAGGGCTCGAGGCCGCCCCATGTCAAACAGAGCCAGGGGAGAAAATGCAGATGAGCCCCAGCGGCCCTCGCCCAGTCTGCCCTGAAGCAGACAGGGCCATCTCAACCTTCTTGTTCGATCCTAACCTCGAGCCATGCCCATAGAATCTCCATCGAGGGGAGGCCAGTGGGCCACCTGGGTTGGTCTCCAGAATGACCCGGGCATGTGTCGGGACACGGGTTAAGGAGCAGTGGAATACCACATGAGGGCTATGACAACCCCATCACGAACGACGGACTCAGATTTCACTCGAACGTGCCCGTTAGTGAGCTTACCGAGCGCGTCACTCGAGCCATCAAGGCAAGCAGCGTTAGCTCAGCCCCTCCGGTTGCGAAAGCCACGGATAGGGTAACGCACAAAACCGACCAAGCCCAACGAGGCTCAAAACCTCAGGACGCCTAGCCCCTCAGCACGCCCAACGGCTATGCTCGACGCTGGATCCACGAGTACCGTCTCGCTTTGTCCCTAAAAGGCCTCGACTACGCCCAACACCTAGATCCACAAGTCCGTCTTGCTTGATCCCTCGGCCGTCCCTCGGCTGCACCCAATGCCTGGATCCACGAGTACCATCTCGCTGATCCCTAAACCGCCACGGCTGCATCGGACGCCTGGATCCATGAGTCCATCTCGCCCGATCCCTCGGCTGTCCCATGGATGCACCTGATGCTTAGATCCATGAGTACCGTCTCGCTCAACACCTAAACCGCATCGGCTGCGCCCGATGCCTGGATCCATGAGTCCATCTCGCCCGATCCCTTGGTTGTCCCATGATTGCACCCGACGCCAAGATACACAAGTACCATCTCGCCCGATCCCTATATCGACTCGGCTACGCCAAACACCTGGATCCACGAGTCCGTCTCGCCCGATCCCTCGGCTGCACCCGACGCCTAGATCTATGAGTACCATCTCACCCAATCCCTAAACCACCTTAGCTACGTCGGATGCCTGGATCGCGTGTCCGTCTCGCCCGATCCCTCGGCTGTCCCTCGGCTGCACCCGACGCCTGGATCCACGAGTACCATCTTGCCCAATCCCTAAACCACCTTGGCTACCGGATGCATGGACCCGTGAGTCCGTCTCGCCCGATCCCTCGGCTGTCCCTCGACTACACCCGACGCCTGGATCCATGAGTACCGTCTCGCTCGATCCCTAAACCACCTTAGCTGCGCCCGACGCCTAGATCCATGAGTCCATCTTGCTCGATCCCTTGGCTGCACCCGACTCCTGGATCCACGAGTACCATCTTGCCCGATCCCTAAACCACCTCGGCTGCACCCGACGCCTAGATCCACAAGTTTGTCTCGCCCGATCCCTCGGCTGTCCCTCGGCTGCACCCGATGGGGCCGCACCCGACACCTGGATCCATGAGTCTGTCTCGCCCGATCCCTCAAAACTGCCTCGACTGCACCCGATGGGGCCACACCCAACGCCTGGATGCACGAGCCTGTCTCACCCGATCCCTCAAAACTGCCTCGGCTATGCTCGATGGGGCCGTGCTCGATGCTTGGATCCATGAGCCCACCTCGCCCGATCCCTCAAACTGCCTCGGTTGCGCCCAACGGGGCCGCACCCGACGCCTAGATCTACGAGTCTGTCTCGCCGATCCCTCAAAACTACCGAGGCTGCGCTCGATGCCTAGATCCATGAGTCCATCTCCATGAGTCGATCTCGATCCCGTGACCACCGCCTGTTGACAAAACCCCAGTGCGATTCTACTCGAATGGCCGGGGGCTTACACTACATGAAAGCGCTGCGTGCACCCACCGTCAAAATAGAAAATTCCCACCGATAAGACAAAATACCCCTAGGCGATTCCAACGAATTCTCTCGGGTTACACCCGAGCGCCACAGCGCGCACCAGCCGTTAAGGCAAAAATTCCCCAAACGATTCTACCCGAATCGCCTAGGGGCTTGGGGGCTCCTGTCGTGTTCGTAAACCAGGGGTCCCTAATGGGCTTGCTCCCTAGCTATAGCTCGGCCCAGCAGACGGCGTTGCGAATGACGCGCAACTCCTGGGCCAGCCAAAATACCTAACGACATGCCAGAAGGAAGATCCAGTCTCGACCGGAAGGCCTGGGCATGGAGGAACAATGCTCGCTTCCAACTCTGACCTACTTCACCAACCGGAAGGCCTGGCCGAACGCCGCCTCCACCTCCAACTCCGACCTGCCTCTCCGACCGAAAGGCCTAGCCAACGCCGCTTCCAACTCAGACCTGCGTCTCTGACTAGGGATGCATTGAACCTCTGCTTATAGGTCGTCTTCGACTGGCACAGTCAGAGCCGACTAGGACCAACCGACCAAGGACGCCCACTCGGTAAGGACCTAGAAAATGGGCAGAGCAAGAAAGGCAGGACGCTCAAGACAACCACCATACCAAAGACCATACCCTGCATGACCGTAGGACAGTACCAACAAGACATATCAGAAGGGTGCCCTGCGACCTTCTAGACATGTCAGAACCCCAACAGTGTTGAGGGCACCGACATTTGCCATACAGTGTTACGAGCGCCATCAATTCCCATACCAGGCAAACACGGTAAGCCCCCCACATGCATCTAGGCATCCACAGTGTTGTGGGTGTTGGCATTTAGCATACTTGGTGCGACACAATAAAACCTCCCACATGCGTCTGACATGAGCAGTATTGTGGGCGCCTACAATCATCTTGTACCCAATGGTGTGAGCATCAAGACTTAGTAGAACACATACACTCTCTCTCTCACTTGTAAGGCCATCCCCTTCATCTATAAAAGGGGATGCGCTCTCTCCAAAACAAGATGATCAACCATTCCAATGATCGATTCAACACACAACAACAGAACCACCAGGTTCAAACCTCGAGCACACGCTCGAATACTTAGTGCACGTCGGAGCTCCCGTCACTCTCGGCCCTTTAGACCAGAGTCCGACCGGACCTCTTGCACCCCCTGTCTTACTCCTACTCGTTTGTAACCCCACTACAAACTTCGAGCACCTAGGCTCAGGAATAAAGTCATCGACTAACTCAAACTGGACATAGGGCACGTTGCCTGAACCAGTATAAACCCTATGTCATTGAGTGCTAGGCCACATTTGATCACAACGTATGGCAAAACTACAAATATTTACTTGTTGGTCACTTTCTGCACCGACAGGCTTCATCATCCAGAGTATGTATCATTTGCTCGGTTGATAAGTTGTTGGATCATCTACTAGGAATTGATGCATTCAACAATATGGCTCTGCAGTTTGAGCTATCCTTAGTTGAGAGTCTAATCTTCAACATACCCAAGACAAGTAGGCACTGATGACATAGGAATGAGATATCTAATAACTACAGATGGTTATATGGAGTCTCAGGAAATCCCAATGACATACTAAGCATGACAAGAAGGTTTGGATTGAAGAAAGTTAATGATGTGATATGAACCCACTCAAGGATGTGAGAGAGAAACTCAGAGTTTTCAATGATGAGATTTGGTTAGAGGTTCAAGGGAAGTTTATCCAAGACCATCAAGATATTGATAGTGTTACTAGAGAAGGTTTAAGTTTGGATCAAGAGACCTCAACTAAGTATTTGAAGGAGTAAAAAAGGGTTGAAGTAAAAACTATGTATTAGCTTTGCCAGATCAGGACAAGAGTTTTATATCCACTATGATGCACACTGTCAAGGTGTGGGATGTGTCCTTATGCAAGAAGAAGAAGTAGTACCTTGTTCATTAAGTCAACTAAGGAAGTGTGAGTTGGACTACCCAACATTTTTATGTGGGGTTATCCATTGTGAAGCATGGAGGTACTATCTACTTGGACGTAAAAGTGACATCTAGGTGGATCACAAAAATCCAAAGGACATCTTCACTAAGGTGGTTTTGAGCTTGTGACATCATTGTTGGATTGAAGCAATCAAGATTTTATGACTTGGAAAGTGCTATCACTTGGAGAAGCAAAAGTCATTGTCGATGCCTTAGCAAGAGAGAGTTTTGCTAATAAGATTCAGAACTATGGACTTAGAATTGTGTTCGAGAGTTGAGCAATTTGATTTGAGCATATAAAGTCATTAATGTTTTAAAGCTGGTGATAGAGCCTACTTTGGACCAAGAAAGTGAAAAGACTCCGTGGAAAGGTGGATATTTTAAGAAAGAGAATTGGTAGTATGGATTAGAAAGGAAAGGTGGCCTAGTGATTGGAGTTACCTGAGGGTTATTCAGAGTACCCGTCAAAATCTTAGGATTTTTGAGAAAGTACTTGGAGTAAGGTTAACTGGTATATAAAGTAAAGTGGGATCCTCATCAAGAAGATGGAACTACTCGATGAAGTAAAGAAGAATCCAAAGGCATAGAATCTATATCTCTTTTGTCACCATCATCCGAATCTCGAGGACGAGATTCATCTTAAGAGGGGTAGAATTGTAACAACCTAAAATTTGCTCTTTTTGAAAAAGATATAAATTGATTTAATTTTGTATTTTTGTGCTCATAAAACATAGGAAATAATAATTTTTCATTAAATTAAAATTTATCATAAGGTAGCAACATGTTGGTGCATACATGCTGGTGCATTTGATTTATTGAGATGAGTGGTTTTGAATCTAAAACTCAAAATGATTCAAATTGCTTTTAAAATGGTTTCGAAATAAAAGAAAAGAATAGGAAAAAAAACTCTCCTTTCTTTCATTTGGCCTGAAGGCCCAGCTCCTTCTCCTATCTCCCTCTTCCCTTTTGGCCTCTTGGCCCAGCTACTTCCTATCTTCCGCGCGGCCCAGCAAGCCGCCAGCCCACTTCATCCCTTTTTTCCCCGTGGCCCACCGCGCGCACCGGCCCAGCCACAGCATCCGAAGGCCCACGCAGCCACATCGCCGTGCCCCCTCTCTCCCACGCCATGAGTCACCGATAGGTGGGCCTGCTCTATCAGCACCGTCGTCTTCCTCACGTCGCTGACCCGAACTCTGCTCCGGAGTCCGTCGCTGCCCTGCTTCCGTGCTTCATTGCCGTGCGCCCCACGCCGCTTTGCCTCTTATATAGCCAGCCCTGGTGCTACGCTACCCCATCTAGCCCTATCATGAGCTCGCCGCACCGCTATAGCCCTAAAGCCGCCGTTATCGTGTGATTCGCTATTTCACCGCATCGCTGCCGCCGTAAGCTTTTCGCCGAGCTTCACGTCAAGCTTGTGAAGCCACCGAGCCCCTTCTCTCTCTTTTTCTCACTTTAGCTTGCTCGTGCCGCGTTGCTGAATCTTCATCGGAGCTCGCCGTCCGCCGTGCCATGCTGCCCGACGCCGTAGACCCGCCGTCGACAACGAGAACACCCTAGGTGAGTTCGCCATGTCTTCCTCTTGCTCCTAATGCTTTCTTTTTGATCGATGATGCCCGGAACATCGAGAACGACAAACGTCGGTGAGGTCCCCTGCTTATTTCGGCCATGTGCCGCCATCCTAGCTCGCTGTTGGTGACTCTCTCCCCTTCCCATCTAATCTGAGCCGTCCATCTTTGATCCAACGGCTCAGATCGGCTAATACCCCTTCGGCCGGCAATCTTTCAAAAGAGCCCCTACAGTTTCGTGTAATAGAACCTGTCGTCCCTGCACTTTTTCTAAAGAACCTCTGTACTTTTTCTTTGTCTTGCCCACCGTCCGTGGTCTATTTTAAAAACCATATTTCGATTTGTTTTAATTCAAAAATAAGTTCCAGAAATCACAATTTTGCCACTACCTTGATTAGGTCATAACTCCTCCGTTTTAACTCCGATTTGGTCCGTTCAAGTTGCGTTAAATTTGTAATTGCATAATCTACATGTTTATCTTACTATTAAACATGTTTTCAATTTTTTAAATTCGAGGTTAGATTTAATCTATTATTTTATTAAAGGAAATCTTGTTTCATTCATAACTTGCTATTTATTATGTGTGCTTTTTGCGTCTGTGTATTCGTAGCAACGTGTAGAACATTTTTAAAACCTTTTTACTTGCTATTTATTATGTTTGGTGTACTATTCTGATTTAGTTCTATTGTTTGCTTCGTGTATGATTGCATGGATGCTTATGTGGTGTTCTATGATCTTATCCAGTTGGTGAGAAGTACATTGGTGACATAGAAGAAGTTGGTGATCTAGAAGAAGTCCTTTGGAGGTTATAGTTCAGTAGAAGAAGATCAGAGTTTTAAGGCAAGTATAGCATGGGATCTTCTTTGTTGTCCTATACACCTTTAATCATTTAACTCATGCTGTATGTGTCTACCTTGATTACCACTAAGGATTTCCTAGTACTTTGTACCTTGTTCATTGATACCAATGTGGTATTGCATTGAGTAGTATGATGCTAGTGCTCAAGCTATGACCATGATCTTGTAACTTGACAAATGGAATATGCAATAAACACTAAAAGATGTTTTTAGCAACATGGAACAAGGGGCTAGAGCATTGGGCTATTTTTATGGTGATCTAGATTCCTCTCCCTAAGGATTTATCTATAAGTAATCATCCGGGACTTATAGTACACCTATGAGGGCTACATGGCTCTAGCTTTAACTTAGTATGAGGACCTTTTCTAGCTTGTTAGAGGTTACCTTTATGGCGTAAGAATAGCTTGACGAATCAGGTATAGGATAACATCTACTCTTATGTGTATAGCTGTGATGGAATTGTGCCATTCGAGAGAGGGGGTTCCTATATCTGTTTGCCAAGTGAATCTAATGGCCCTAACTTGTTAGATGAACCATTGAAAGGCTTCGTAGTGAACCTTGCTGACCTTCCTTGGTAGTGGGTAAAGAGGTTGGCCGCCTCGGGCGAAAGGGTAAATCACGACTCACAGTGAAAGTGTACAACCTCTACAGAGTGTAAAACTGGTATATCAGTTGTGCTCACGGTCACGAGCGACCTTAGAATCCTTACGGAATAGATAATCATTAATGGTTAATGATGATGAACATGGATGATACTGATGACGAAGATGCTCACTAATGATTACTATTTATGCTATTTATTATTCATGTTTACCTGATCATGTGTTTATATGGGCTTGTGAATAAACTTGTTGCCACCCAATTGCTAAAAGATGACTCATTAAAAGCTAATCGTAGTTAAACCAGTGTTAGCCTTTTGAGCCTCATGAACCCCATGTTATTTTTGTTGAGTATGACATGTACTTACGCTTGCTTTACTTTTCAAATATTTGGATAAAAATCCCGGATGGGTACCAGATTGCTAGAGTTTGGAGGAATTAGGCTTTTGATCAACTAGTCAGTTGTCCCTGTGGAATTGGAGTCTTCACCCGAAGATCGGAGTTGTCTCTTTATATTACTTATATTTGGGTGTATTGTACCTGTTCTGTTTGGATTAATCAATCAGAATAAATCGCTATGACCCATGAGTATCGGTTATTTTGAATTCATACCATCATTATTGATATTAGCCGATAATCTTCAATTCAGCGGTCCTCGCTTTACTGATATGTTGGATATCGACTATTTAGTCGATAGCACTATTAAATCGGCTATTTAGCCGCATATTTAGAACTATCTGGAGCAACACCGACATGTTCGCCTTAAACTACTGATAAGATTTTCTCTCATTGTCAATTGTAGGTCAAATTGACTGACAAGCCATTGGGTTTTCAGAATTGACTGGTCCTGTGTTGAAGACAAGCAGATCTCCAATCTTATTCCGTTCAGATCATCCGGCTTGCTGTGTGTTGATTGCATCGCCACATTTTTGCGTCAACAGTTCCAAATGTTTCAGTTGTTTCCGTCTTAATTTGCGTAAGTGTTTCAATGTTATATGTTGCAAGTGTTTTATCTGAATATTGCATATGTGTTACACATATGTTGCAAGTGTATGTTCTAGATGTTTCATATGTTTTATATGTATGTTGCATTCAAGTGTTTTATGTTGTATATGTTTCATGTTGTTCGGGGAGTCAGGGGGCATGGGGAGTGATGGTGACATGGCATGGGCACCGGGAAATGAGGTGTCGCAAGCTAGGGGCCGGTGGTCGGGGCACGACTGGGGCGAGGCATGCGTGCGGGCGTGGGGCGAACTGCCTCGAATCAAGGCGTAGAGGGCGGGCTGCGCGTGCGAGGCAAGTAATCCAGGCGTGGGAGCGTAGCAATGGGGCGGGGCGCGCGTGCGGGACGGAAAAAAACAGCGGACATGGGAAGGCTGCGGGCATCCGGACGCGCATGTCCGTCCGGACGTCGGCCGCTAGCACTGCCCATCTACAAATGCTTGTAGGAAATAATAAATTGTTAGCCCTCGAAAAGAATTTATCCTGTAATGAAATCCAGCAGCTCTAATAATATTTTTTGCTAGATTCGTGTTTGCACTCAAAAGTGTACTGCTCGGGACTAATGCTTATTTTCTCTATATATCTGGTATGTCAACAAGTTTTGCAGGTCATATTAATCGGTCTCGTTCATTTTGCCTAAGTGGCACCTAATACATAAACAAACCCTTGGAACAACATCACAATGAAGTCAAATTGCATATTATTTGATTTCATATTAATGTAGCCCTTAGCGAGGCGATCGAAAAACATATAGATTGCCTAACTTGGAGTACAGATGAAGATGTTATGATGCTTAGAAATCCTGAGGCTTGTAAAACCAGGTCATCCTGTTTTATATACTAGACCACCCGATTTTGACCAAATCAGGTCATCTAATTTGGGAGTCCGAGAGTAGAGTTGTAGATCTGTTTTGGGTTAACTTGGGACGCATTTTAGGCATGAGTTGACCTCCCATAGAACAAGACCTCCAGGCCCACACTATAAATATATAAAAGATTAAGGTCGATTGATATAGACCCAATTGAACCAATCCACTATGATTTATTCTTTTTACTTCTACTAGCAAATATGCTTGTGCAATGCAACGGGAAACAAAAAAAAACTATCAAATGTTCAACTTGTTCACTTCATCTTGCTGCACAGCTACATTGGTTGCAATAGCTTAAATTCGTATAGTGCTATTTTTTATGTTATGGAGTGGTTTTTGCACCAATCACAAACGAATGGGCTCGTTAATGTAAACAAAAACGACAATGTCACATATCTATTTACGTTTTATCCTTTTTATAAAATTTAAAAGTTATACTTTATTTTATGATGACCATGACATTCAAAATATGTAGATAAACATTATAATTCGTGTATTGAATGAAATATAACCTTGATATATTTTTTCTTTCATTATAAGGTGCAAAAATAATTACTCATAAATATATCATAACTTTAGTTTTCATACTATTCATGTGTAGATGGAGTTAGATATCAAGTTCCTTGACTTCTATTGAGGACCCACAAAAATATGTAATTTTAATATGTCATTAAAGTCGGCAAGGGATTAGTCGTCACCGTATCAAGAATTGGTCTCTTTGTTGATGAGTACGAAGTATGAGGAGACTTTTCTCGATTTCCACATGTCATCCCTTGTCGAGAGTTGCTCTGGTATATACAAACAACTTGGAGATTTGCATTGGTATATACGAATAACTTGGAGAAACATTTAATTGATTAGATTAGATGACAAACTTCTCAAGATTTCAGTTTACAGTTTGATTAGTTAAGCCATCGGTTAATTCATGTTAATTAGTTAAGTCATCGATTGATTCATCTTATAATAATAATTTATTTCCTAATCAAAATTACATGGAACAACTTAATGATAGAAATATTTATTTATTAGGTAATCGTCGCAGTTTGTAGGGCCCATAATACTGTTTTATTATTTATTTTTTATCTATATAGAAAAACAGATTTACATATTAGAAAAGAAAAATTAAAATCATGAAAAGGAAGGCACGGGACGCCACACCCACAATCCACTACGGGGGAACACTTTCCATGAGACAGGCCGTACGGACTACCGACTAGTACGTAACACCTCCGAACAGGAAAAAAAACGAGAGAACAAACGGAGACGGAAAAAAAAAACCAACACGGACAAAACACTATTTATCGGCCGGACGAAAATTTATTTGATGGTAGAAATTTTTGCTATTATGTTATGGAAAAGTAAAAAGCCGGGTTGAAAGAGACGCTTTGCTATATAGAAAGTAAAATAAGATTTTGTCTAGCTTATTTAGGATTCCTATTCCTATTCGGTTTATTTAGGCGGAGAGATCTATTTACTATATGGTATGTAGCTAGCTTATTTAGTATGCATATGGTATATACTAAGAGTTCCACATGTCTCCCCCTAGATTTGCACTCTACATATGGTATGTAGATAACTACACGTTAATTTGAACTGCATTCTGGTGGGCGTAACTCTTGTTCAGTAAATATTTTTCTCATGACTGGTCATTTTAGAGCATAGCTACCATGCATATTGTTTTAGTTAAACGATCTATTTATAGTGAAAGCAAAATACTCCTGCAAGCATGGCATTGTGCCTGCTAAAGGTACTAAGAACATATGGAAAACACTTTATGATGAGGAAAACAGAAAACACCATATACTACAAGAATATTTAACATTAAGAGCCTAAAACTTAGGTTAAACAATCTTAGTATATGATGACATCTAACTATCCGTATGTTCTAGTACTTAAATATTCAATATTCTTTTAGATATTTTTATAAGATGATCAATACTTAAGGAGAGATGATGGAGTGAGGCGAGGTAGAGAGGACGACGGAAGGAAGAGCGAGGGGGAGGTGGATGAGGGGGTCATGGGAGAGGGACAGATGAGGAGAGAAAGGGTGAGTTGGAGAGAGAGAGAGAGAGAGAGAGAGAGAGAGAGAGAGAGAGAGAAGATGATGATGATGATATTGTTATAAAACGATGATTAGAACAATAGACTTTGCATGATCACCTATTTAGATGGAAAGAATAGGCTAATAAGTTTGAATCATGTTTTTTTCTCTAACAAGATGGCATGTGTGATTTTAGTAAAGCAATTCTTTGATTTGAATGGTTTAAAATGTTCTTAAAGCTCAAGAACAAAATCACTCTTTAGATCTTAGAATTCAATCTTATTTTCATTTTTTTCAATTTATGGTAGTAGGATGATATAAATTTGTTAGTGATGATTGACCAGAATGTTTCATATAATAAAAAACCGAATGTAGTGTGTTGAATGATTAATAACAATCCATTAAACCATTTTATGTATATTTTAAATTATTAATTTTTAGGTTTTTAATCCAATCTAAATTAGATGATGTTCCATGATATTATTTTTTATAAACTCTAGGATTTGAATTGGTAATCACATCTAAACTAAATGTATGCTTTTATGTTCTTTATAAAATGTATAATAGAGTTATGAACTTGGCACTAAATTATATTATGCTTGAAAAGCATTACTATTTGAGATGGATAAAAGCAAAACACAGTATTGATTAAATTATATCAACATCATAGAGGTATGCACCTTGGCTATTTTACATATGTTATAAATAACTAGCAAACATGCCCGTTGCAACGTGAAAACTTGTATCTCTACTTAGTTACTAAATATATGTATATTTTGCATTTAATCCATCGGCAATGAAGAAATTATTACATTAGAACATTGAGTCTCTATAAAAGTGCAATTTAGAATAATGCCAGTCAAATTAGCAAATTCCTTATGTCATGCAAAATAAGTAGAAATATATAAATATTTTTAATTATCCATGAAAGATCGAAAAAGTTAAGTGGAAAAGAGGAATCCCTACAGGCAGCCCGCGTCGCTCATTGGGGCTCCGCCCTAGTGGCCGCGTCTGCTTCACCGTCGCTATCGCCGTCGACAGCTACCTCGTCAGCATTCGCCACCTCCTCCCCACCCCCTTCTCCTTCTCCACTTGCCTCCCCACCCCAACAGGTCATCATGGCTGCCTCGCCGCCCGGCCGCCACTACCTCCCGCAGCGCCACATCTGCTGGCGACACAACCCCCGTTGCTGCTTCCCGGATAGATTGGACAATAAACCGTCCAAGATTTCTGTTCATGATTTAATTAATTAGACCATTAGCTGATCTAGATTATAATAAGAATGATTTTTATTCGTAGTCAAATTACATCAATAATTTAATAGTAGGAATATTTGATTATAAAGGATTAGGGAAAGAAGAAGGATCCAAAGACCCATAATATCGTGTTTATTATTTTTTTATGTTTATAACCCTTAATATTGTGTTTATTATTTTTTTAATGTTTATAAAAAATCATGAGAGAATCGGGAAAACAAAAATGACATGCAAAATAATAATGGAAAGGGCATGAAACGGACTTGATAGTCCAGAAAAGAAAAAAAGAGAAAAAGGAGAAGAAAAAACAAAAAAGGAAATCAGGAAAAGAGGTGGAACTAAAATGATAATGAAAAACAGATCGGATATAGTAACGGGAGATAGTCTAGAAAGAAAACAGAAAAAGGCCGAACAAATGACAGAATAGGAAAAGGAAAAAAAAGAAATTTACTATATATAGTAATTGTATCGGGTATGGACTTTTTTTTTGTGCAGGAGTATAGACTTTTTAGTTAAACATAGACCATACATAACCTAATATGTTTTGGAATCGGACTTCGTATCGCGCTAGACAAGAGCTATGGAATCGGACTTATTTGACTTTGGATCACGCTAGACAAGAGCTATTCTAACGGTGTTAATCGGCTGTTAAAAGACGTTTTTGCCCTAGAAAAAAAACGGCGAAGCAAATTTGAGTTATATATATAAGTCCGGACGGAAGCAAAAAAAAACTTTTTTTTCCTCTCGATTTGCACCGCGTGGCTGCTTGCTAACGGATTTGACTTAGTATCAAATTAGGGATGAAAGGTGAAGTGAGTGTCAAATAGGGGGCGTGACACAAGAAACACCCATTTTCCAAAGGTCAAATAAGGAATTTCTTATATATATATAAGTCCGGACGGAAGAAACTCCACGCGTGGCTTTGCCGGCCACTTCCACGACAGGGTCACGCACGGGGCGTGACACAAGAAGACAAGCTTCCCACGGCCTCTAGGGGCTGGGCGGCTCCTAAGCCCACGCGTAAGCCCCTAGAGCCGACCTCCTTGCCCACCAAGAAGACTCCAGAAGGTCCACTTGGGGAGGCTGGTCCAAGCCGACACAACCTAACACGCAGAGTGTTAGAATAGAGCAGCTGGACGACACCCAAGGCTTCTTCGGCTCTACGACACCGCCACGATCCACAGAGCACCGCTGCAAGACCCTCCTAGACTCCGGCGCATGTAGACCGTAGAGTCATCTCCCCGAACCGCCATGTACCCGATCTATCTCATTATATAAAGGATAAGGTCGAACCTAGAGTGGGAGGACTAACTCAAGACACATCATTCTATTCCATTCCATCCGCTCCTACTCAGCACTGAGAGCAAGGCAACCTAGAGAGGGGCACCGAGAGCTCCTCCACCGCATCCCATCGTCTTCCTCCTCTCCAACAAGGGGAAGGCTCCACCGGCGACGAGGCAACCTCTGGATTAGCACCGAGCTAACCCCTATCAAACCTCTCTTTATACTCTATTATAACCTCTCGATTTTGGGTGCTTTTGAGTATAAGGGTCATCAAATGCTGGATGTAGGGCATCGATTGGCCTGAATCAGGATAACTCCCGTTGCGTCCTCTCTGTGATGCTTGAGTTCTTGAGTCCACCCGAGCCACCAGAGACCCGTGCTCTGACATCGACTGAACAACTATGCTTGCCACGATTCTGATCCCACGACAGCTGGCGCGCTAGGTAGGGGGTAGCGTCAAGTGCAATTCAGGCTCAATGGTGGTTGGAGCCACCCATCTTGTTGCCGAAGCAAGCAACACCGCCTAGATGGTGGTGTCTGCTTCCCTAGCGAGTTCTTCGTCATGGCCGCCACCTTCACTCTAGGCCAGGTCCTCAACTCTAGGAGCCTTGCCTACATCGCCAACTGCTACGGGGAGCTTCGTCCACTCCATGGGGCTACGCCAGTGGGCAAAGAAACCCCAACATCGTCCCCTCTGCTAGGACTTCTAAGAGCAGATCTCGAGGTCTAGACCCAATAGATCCGACGCGGTCTAGGTCCGAGCCCCACCATGTTGGACTGGTGCTAGATGTTTTACATGTTGTACAACATCCACCCAGACCACCGGATCTCCGCCGCCTCAGCTTCTTGTTCGCCCCCATCGCTCTTTGAGTCCAAAGCACGGCAGGGTGGACATCCGCATGAGGCCCCTCGGAGCCCCATCCTCTTTGGCATGGCAGGGGCTGATGCCCCCTTGCTGTGCGCCTTCTTTAGGACTCTCTAAGGGAGTGATCCGAAGCACCACTCCGGCAACATCGGGCATGACTAGATGCCCCACGAGCATCATCGCGCCGATGGCAAGGCTCCCACCAGGCAAGCGCATGAGCTCACGCCGCTGGGCCAAAGTCACCATAGCCACGCAAGCCACCTCAGGGAGGGGGCAAGTCGCCTACAGGCATGGCGCGCAGACCTAGAGGCCGCCGGGGTGGAGTACGAGCTCCAAAAATAGAAACTTGCATGGCAACACTCCGCACAGGCCCACACGGGTGACGACAATGACCGTGCCGAGACCCCTGAGGGCTCACGGCGACATAGGGGGAGGAGAAGGCGGCGTCGATGTCCGGCATATCTAGCCCCTGGAACACGTTTGGTGCACCCAACGGCAGCAAGCAGTGGCATGGTAGGTCCCTCCACCCATGCGCCTGGTCCCCCAAGAGGGACTGACCCGATCGAGGGGAGCTCCGTCCCTTCCCCCATAAGGGAGGACCTTCGCAAAGCTACTCCCCTATGGGCCCGACACCTGAACCGAACCAGGACACCGCCGCCTCTACCCTCTGTCGAGCACCTAGGAGAAGGATGGAAAGCTACATGATTTTCAACTTTATTTCCTGTATTTCACCTTCCTAGATTAAATATTAAGTTCGCTTCCTGGTTGCCGCTAATCCCCCCTCCTTTTGGTAAGTGCGAAGTGCCGCGCGCACGGTTCGCCGAGCTGACTCAGCCTTCCCGTCCCGGTCTATTTGCGTTTCTTGGCTCCCTAACCTAGCGCCAACGCCTGTGCACCATCGAAAGGGGTCACGAACCCTAGCCACCCACGGCACAACCAAGGATCTTGAGGGAAAGGAGGCCCCAAATACTGATTGGAAGAAGGTTGAGCGCACCCGAGAAGCAGAAAAATAGGGACGGTGTCGGCGCAAAAATGTGTCAATGCGCCTGGCACACAGCAAGCCAGAAGGATCTGCTTGATGGAGCAAGGCTGGAGATCCGCTTGGCACACAACGTGCCAGTCAATTTGACCTGCAATTGACAAGGAGAGAAAGTTTATGAGTAATTTAAGGTGGAATATGCCGATCTTGCCCAGACAGTTCCAAGTGTGCCACTTAGGGAGCAGCCAGACGGAAAAATCAACTAAATAGCCGATACGAGAAGAAATCGACTGTTAAGAACTATAACACTCACGGGTTGTGATTGATCTTACAATGACGACTGCGATGCACCCAGTTTTAATGATTCTTTCCCTTAAGCTATTAACATGTATATGTCAGAGATACATCACTGGCTAAATCAGATTCATCAATACGTAGTGTAAAGCCAATGAATTCGGTGAAAAAAGGGATATGCCATGCACACAATCGACTGTTTGATACAGACAGACCTTCGAACCGTCTAGATCTAATCCATTACCGTCAACAGTGAGTTTCGACCGGATCGATGCAGCTATGATGATGACGATAGTCTAGAACTTGAAAACCCATAGAATCGACTATACTTCAATAGGTTCATGAAAGCATGTTATATCTGTGAAAGCACAGGCGAGTTGGCTAAAAGAGCCGATTCAGGTAGAAAAAGGATCATAGCATGTGAACAATCGACTATTCAATACGAGCAGACCTATAAACTCCTCAACTCTAAACTATCATCTTTAATAGTGAGGTTCGATCGGATCGATGGCAGCCATAATAAAGATAACATATTAAATCTTTAAAGAAAACAGATCTATTCATATTTAACAGGATCATGAAAACACACTATGAGCGTTAAAGTGCAGGCGATCGGCTATTTAGCCGATGCAGGCATAGTAAACAGCAAGGTCACGCCTGGTTGAAAGCATGTCTACCAGCTAGCATCCTTCGATCTAAAGTGCCATCATTGGGGATCGACCGGATCGTTACAGCCATAATAGCGATATATAGACCAGATTTAACTAGCCAGTAAACCTCCTCAAGATCAGACATGCCTTAACCGCGTACTATACACGATCAATATTAAAGTAGAACAACCGATGAAACATAATCCGTCATTTAAAGTAAGAACTGTCGCAATGTCACAAAATAAATGAGGGACTAAAAGCATGTGAGGCCGATCTAGATGGATGTCGATCGGGCAAGTTGATATTACTGAAAGTAATGACAATAAGAACATCAGCAAGAGCAGTAACTTAATGAATCTACCCGAAGATTGCCACCCTTAGGTAGAGCCGATAACTTGACCTTTATCTAATTCGAGCAGTGGAGGTCGAACTTAACCGATGCAGCCGTACTTGAACTAGACAAGGATCGATAACTAGCTTATACTAGAGCTCACAGTGGAGGTCAAACTTAACCGATGCAGCCTTACAAACAGAAGTATAAGCCATGATGGTACTTAAAGACAAGTCAAAGGTCGGCCGGACCGATGCAGCCCTGCTTGTTGAAGAACTCGCCGAGATCTATACTACTCCTACTCCTAAGGGTTGGTGCGGAGCCGAAAAAAGTAATTGGTATTGATTGATTAGATGTCTTTTATAATAGCAAGGGTCTAATATTTGTACCCGGAACCTAAGCATGAATCCTACTCAAGTATGACTTATTACAGCCTTTGGTATAAAAGAAAACATTCCTAACTTGAGATAACTTGGACCCTAATCTTTCCCTTTTTGTAAAGTCTGACATGTCTATCCCAATGCCAACCGTAGCTCATTGTCGTTATCTGCTGATGTCATCCGGAGAGAGCTAATTCTAGTGCCGCATCCGAATCAGCTAATATCGATCCTTAAGCAATTGATTCCTTGATGACACATTCTTGGAAGCTTCGAGTTTCCACGTTCTTCTTCCTAAATTTTGGTGTAAAAACATGCCCTCAATTTTTGGGATAAAAATGATTTTATTCTAAAATTTCTATTTACCTGTTCACCATATCGCAACCGTTTATTCCGAGATATACGCGTGACTCTTGGTTTTCTAGGTCCGAATTCTATATAATACCCCAACAGAATCATTTTCGATTCATTTGGCCCATGTACTTTCCCCTTCTTTTTCAAGCGAGCCTCAACAACCAAAGCCGTCGCTACTAGAGCTCCAACCCTAGCAGTTTTTTTCCTCTGCTCGAGCTGCTCGTCAAGTCATCCCTATGCAACATTTCCTAGATTCAGACCTATTTTGGCTGCAATGGCAACCAATGACCACATTCCTGAGGTATGCTTCCAAGTTCTTTTTCAAGTATCAGCCATTACCCTACAATTTCCTTTCTTCTCAAATTTATTTTATCTGGTCTCTAGGAAATCAGGAACGAAATTTTGATTGCATTGGTTATTACTTCCCATGTCTATTTTCTTAGGCCTATGGGTGACCCTGATCCCTCTGACTTTATCCGTCAAGAAACCAACCGAATTCCCTTCAAACAATCTATAGTGGATTTTTCCTCTTGGAACACCAAAACTCCCTTTAGAAACTGGCCAAAATGCCTAGGGGATGGAGAGATTGGTTTCATAGGGTGTCCGAGAAAAAGGCTGGCGATTGGGAGATTTATGACTTGAATCAATGCTTGACACTCTCATTTTCTAGAATAGAGAGGAATGATTCACTCCTGATTTCTACATCTTATTTCTGGTCTAACACCCTAAATGCCTTCGTTTTTTGTCACGGCCCAATGACCATCACTTTGGCCGATGTTTATATATTGACCGTCCTTAGAATAACAGGATCAATGCAACCTTATGACTTCTTAAGTGCTGGATCCAAGAAATTAGCCAAAATATCAGACTACACAGGATGGGCAAGCTACATTCTGAATCATATTGGGGACGGACCAACTGTTAGTGAAAGAGAGTATGTGGCTTTTCTAAACATGTGGTTGGAAAGGTTCATTTTCTATGGGTCATCCTATGGTCTGACCTATAATCACAAACTTATGGCAGAGCATCTGGCAGTAGGTGCTGATATCCCTCTTAGAAAGTATCTGTGAGGAGCTGCTTATCATCTGATGCACCGGGTAGCTGTCCAGTTACTGAAGAATGAACCAGTGCACACTATTAGTGGCCCTTGGTGGTTGATACAGCTATAGCTGAACCTGTATATGCACAAGATTATAAGACCTGATCTCAGAAACCTAAGTTTTCTCTCCTCCAAATTTGATGAGGAATATAGAGGCGAAGAAGGAAGAACCCGTCAGTGCATGAGCTATGGTGAAGCTGCATCGACCATAACAATCGCTGTCGATGCTGGCCATTTCTTCAAGAAGTTTTATAGAGGGTTTGATGCAGATATTCTGATTTGGCTACCCTAAGATGAGGATGAGAATAGTGAATTGGTCTTCCCATTCAAATTTCGATTTGAATCAGGCTGCTCAGACGAAACAGCAGCTGCAATATTCAATTCCTTCATCAAACCTTGCGTTCTTCCTGCCGAATTTCATCATGGCCGTGGCAAAATGTCTACCGGTTCCTTCCTTCCAGGCAACCTCCCAACTTATGAGTTTTACAATCCCTCTTTCATAGCTCGTCAGTTTGGTCTTGGTCAACTGCCTCATTAACTGTTCTTCAAGAACACACTAAAGCCAAGAGAAGGTATCAGTGAATTGATGGAAGCCTCCAAAGTCTTTCAACTAGGATCAGATCTTCCTTCCTTTTGCTTGCATGGCTAACAAGAGTCAACTTCCCTGCCAACTGTTCTAACAGAACTTTTTAGGACACCGAATTTGATCCCCCAAGCTTAGATTGGAAGGGGTATCCTATAGATTATCAGCCACCATGTCCAGCCTCAATAATGGGATCAACCGCACCCACACTAAAGAAACTGATGAAGACTCAAGCTGCCCCTACAATCGTAACGTATCAATCCTCAAAACATAAGACAGCCCAAGGGACAACCCAAAAAATTGTTACTGGGAAAAGACTTCATAGAACGAGACCATCAGCTGCCCAGGTAAAGCAATTCATCATTTCTTCAAAATGATATTCAACTTCTGATCCCCTTTCTTCATAGTTATCAACCATTGTATCCCAATATGTTCAGGGTGCGGAATTGTTGTCCCAGACATTCAATTTAGTATCGACTAAACCTCCATCGATTGATCCTCAAAAGGAGCCAATTTTGGTTGAACCGACCGATTCTTCTAAGACTACGGAAGATGAGAACCCTTCCACTTCAACCTCTGATGTTGCCAAGGTATCTCCTCAAAGTTCTTAATTCTTATTCAATTTCATCCTTCACCTGACTATTTGTCATGCTAGACACTCTCTGAGGAAACACCTATGAAAGAGCAGGAGTCTGACAGTCCACCCATTGAAAATGATCATGTTGGTGTCGTCATCCAGACTGTTGAATCTCTAGTTTAGCAAACAATTGATAGTAGGAAAATTGTATATCTATTTTATCCTCTTGCAACAAATATGAATTGAATAATCTTCCTTGATATTTGCAGATACCAATGTTGAAAGTTTAGAGCCGATTCAACCAGATACCATTGGTGCATCATCAGCCGTTCCTTCTTCTCAGATAGAAGCTATCCCAGAAAAGATACCATATTTACTTCATAATTTATCTTATTATCAACTAATTCAATCCTCCTAATAAGATTTTCTTATATATAGGTACTTAATCTTCTAGCTCTGAGCTACTCTTTCAACCTTGAAGAGTACTTTGATGAAGATGAAATCAGCTCATCAGCCACCTCTTCTAAAGAAGCTTTCTCAAAAGAGACCAAAATTGGCTAAGGGACATATTGCCAATGCTTGTGAAGAATATAGTCGATTTGATCCAAGATGCAGATTCAATACAAAGAGTCTTCTTAGCCATTAAGGATAATTTATCCCCAGATCTTGTCAAAGTCTTGTCACCCTTATCTATGATTGAAGATCAATCCCTAAAGGTGAAAAAGGCTCAGAGGAACCTGTCTAATCATGAAGCTTTATTAGCCAAGAAGAACCCCAACAGACAAGAGGCCAAATAGCTGACACAGCTGATCGATAATTTGAAGAACTCCTCCCTCAGGATCGATCCATAGCTAAACCAACTAGAAGCCAAGCGTGCAGAACTTGAGAAGGGACTAGAAAACGTGAAGGCTGCCATCAATCGCCATAAGTACAATCTAGCTCAAATACCCAATGCCATTAAGTAGAAGAAATAGGAACTACTGACCAAGGTCAGAGAAGGCAGTGCCATCTATAGCAGCCTTGAGAACATTCCCAGGTCAGCCGAAGAATACAAGCAACAAATCGCAGTAGTCGATGCTATCTGGCTAGAGGCATTGAAAGCAATCCAGGATGTTCTAAACTTGTAATCTGTACACCAACATGTATTTTGTGTGGAACCAGTGATAACCATATTTTCTGTCGATCTATTGTATTTCTTATCTTGGCTAAAGAGCCGATTTGAAAATAGTCGATTCTAGACTTCTATCCTTAATCCGATTAAGTCTGAAAACACGACCTTTATTAAGAAAACCTCTCAATCTTTTGTCCTCGGTCATCAACGCCGCATTCTCTTCGGCATTAGTGCGGTGGCGCTTCATCTTCTATTAATTGCGATTGCCTTTTGCACGTCCTGAGATATCCACCACCTCGCTTCGTGGCTACAAAATACCAGCCGAGGGCTCCAGCCTCGAACACATCTATACTCACAATTGTTCCTGTTCCTTTGCACTTCTTCGCCCGCGCAAACTCTGTAGCGGTTTTGTTCCCCCTTCTTGTAGATCCAATCAAATCTCATGGCCGGCGAGCACAACCAAGGCAAGCGTGCGGTAGAGGAGGTTCCAGAGGAGAACCTGCCGATGAGCCAGCGCCTTCACCGTATGAGGTGAGATCAACATCTTCTGCTTATGGCAATGAACTTCTCTAACCTATTTATATGTTTGTCTTGAATGACAACCTTCATCCACTTCCTCCAAGGGCCGGCGAGCCCTCCAATGCTACATCCTCCATACCGGATTCGTCATCGGACTCCTCCGACTCCTACAACGGTGACGACACCCGGCGTTTCTTTTAAGAGTGGAGGGTAGCCCAGGACCGTTATTCCGAGGAAACTAGGGAAAACAACCAGCTTGAGATCTGCCTCGGGGCCTCTCAAGCCGCCCTTCACGCCACCGAGGAAGAGGCCAGCGCTGCTCGGGCGTGGCTGGCCGAGTCCAACGCCATGGTGGCAGGTAAGAAGGATTCTAGGAACACCTTTATTTTGATTTCCACTGTCTTTATCTTGATAGCTCTTCCGTTTCTGTGATTCCCAGCCCTGATGGTGCAGTTGGAGTCCCTCCTACTGGCGGCAAACGTGGCTACGGTGACCGTCAACGCCTGGGCCCCCCTCATCAACGCCCGCCTCCACGATGTTCTGGCCTGCGTCTAGGAGATCGCCCTTCATGGCATTCGTCATGGCGCATCGGTGGCGCTGGCCGCGGCATAGGTCTAGACCGAGTACGAGCTCCATACCATGGAGACTAGTTTCCCGATGGGCGATGGCCCCGAGGAGCACGAGGACTTGATCGAGGAGTTCATCAATGCAGTAGAGGCCATCGTGGACATCACATCCGCTCAGGATGTGATAAATAATGTTTTTGATTAGTTTGTATTTAGGGTAAACTAATCAATGAATACAGTCTTCAGCTTTTCTATGATCGTATCTCAGTGTACTTTCTACAATGTCATGATTGTTCTTGTGTCTATTTTTGCCCTATAGGCGATACATCTCGTATCGGTTTTTCCATCTTTCTAGGGTAATTTTGAGCTAAAGGCGATACCCTTCTAGTACCGGCTATTAGAGCTGATGAGTGAACAAATCGGATGTTAAGTGTCAATCCAAATGCTAAGATAATATTCCTCTAGGCATTTCCTATTGATTGATTCTCGATAGGTTGCACCAAAACTCTCCAGACCAAAGATCGAACAATTAATTGATCTAGGCTAGACATCTCATTGTATTCCTAAGCAAAACAACCTTTAAATTCCTTTAATAAATTTATCAACTCTTGCTCATACTCAGGATCCAACTTAGCATTCTCATACATTGGCCTAGGCCCATCTCTAGGACCAATGTCTATCTCTTCTAATTCATCAGCCGATGTGAAGCCATGCCCTAGTTTACCACTTGTGCCATCTATTGGATTATCCATCAAAACAAACTCTTAGAGCCGACTACTTGGATCGGCTGTTGGCCTTCATCATTGATCTTAATGAAGCCTCCTTCCCATAGTTTGCTAGAAAAACACTCAAAGTCTTCTAGCTCCCAATATATTGGATCAGCTGTTGCAATACTCATAGAATCATCAGCGTAAACCAGCTCAACATCATCTTCATGCCACCAAATCAAGCATTGATGCATAGTCGATGGTACACAACAATTTGCATGAATCCAATCACGACCAAGGAGTAGGCTATATGAACCCTTTCCATCAATGAAAAAGAACGTGGTGAGCAAAGTTTTACTTTCAATTGTTAATTCGATGTTCATTGCCCCCCTGGTCTTGGATGCATTACCTCCAAAATCTTTAAGCATCATATCAGTTTCAATTAGATCTCCTAGTCCCTTGTCAAGCTTGTGAAAAGTATTGTAAGGCATAAGATTAACAAAAGCACCTCCGTCTACCAACATTTTGCTCATCGGCTTCCCATCAACAAAACCTTTCATATATAAAGCCTTTAAATGCCAATGCTTGATTGGCTTATTGAATATAACCTGCTGTGTTACTATCAACTTGGCAACTATCTCCTCATATTCTGATTAGTCAAAATCTAAATAGACTTCTTGATCCACTAGAGCTTTGAACACTGACGGCAATAGAAAAACCATTTGAATATTAGCCAATGGTTTCCCCTATCGGCTGTTTGTTTAGCACGCCACACTTGAGGTCTACAAGATGCTAGAGCCTGTTCTAGCTCCATGTTCCTTAGGCATTGCACCCTTCTTTTCTAGCTTCTTGTTAAACCTCCAAGACACCATTGCCCTTCCTACCAAACATACTCTTCCTTATTATCTTCTTCTTCATAATCAGCCCAGTTTTGATCAACAACTCGCTTCCCAAGCCGATCATGAATACTTCTATTTTTAAACAATGATCCATATTATTATGATACTCATCTCGTGCATGGATAGACCGGCGGTTGGCTTGAGATTGCCTAAACTCCCAATATTGCTCACTACACTTTGGGCAATTATTTCTAGTAGGCAATTTCAAACCTTCATTCCAGCAATGTCTGAAGAAAGGACAATTCTAATGTGATTCAGCTCGCTTCCTTTCATACCTCTCTTTCTCCTGCTAATGCTAGTATTCTTTCTCTTCTAACCAACGCTGATAATCCTTTTCCTTCTGTCATTACCATTTATTCAACAAAATTCGAGATGTGACATGCGGCCTTATTGCTCCACCCCTTAACATCTCTCCATGCTCATATCAGCTCTTCTGTTGGTCGCGGCACCTTTTATTCTCTCTGTATTCATCAGCCGATATTTGCATCCTCGGGTCGATGATTCCAGCTTCTTTGGCCCTAGTTGATGTTAGGACTTTAGTCTTCCCTTTGAGCAACCTAGCATCTACCATGTTCTGATCTCTTGGGAAAGGATTATCATCAACTTTCATTTTCTGAGGCATGTCGAATTTGAGCTTCCCTTGCTGAATAGCCTTCTGTATTTGTTGCCGGAAAATTCTACACTCATTAGTAGAATGAGAAGTGGCGTTATGAAATTTGCAGAACTTCTTATTCTTTAACTGATCAGGAGGCAACACAACATGATTGGGAGGCAACTTGATCTGTCCCCTCTCAAGCAAGAAATCGAAGAGCTTGTCTGATTTTGTGACGTTGAAATCATAGCTCTCTTCAACTCCCTTTCCCCAAGGATTCGGCACCATTACTGTCTTCTTTCCCCAATTCCACTTAGCCACAGCAATATCTTCTTCCTCATCGTCCTCATAGCCATCATCAACTGAATATGGATTATAGGCTTCGATAATTGCGGCATTCTTCTGGAATCGGATATCTCTATGCATACCCTAGAATTAGCTATTGAGAGCTGCCACCCGTTGAGCCAACTGACCTAAATTGTCAAACTCTTGCCCCAGTAGCTTCTCTCTCCATGTTGGCAACATTCCTTGAACGACCAAAGCAGTCAGCTGATCATCAGTCAAGTTCAATGAGAAGCACAAATTTCTGGTCTCTCAGAACCTCTGAAGAAACTCGGTGTCTGATTCATTAGTTCTCTGCCTTATGGTTGTCAAATCGGTAATTTTCTTTTCTCCTGTCCTAGTATAAAAATATGTATGAAACTTCTTCTCTAGGTCAGCCTAATTGGCAATGGAATTGACTGGTACTGATGAAAACCAAGTGAAGGCTAGTCCTGACAGGGACAAGGAGAAGAAACGAACCCGATGGGCCTCTTCAATGGAAGCTTTGCCCAACTATGTAAGATACCGACTGATATGTTCTATTGTGCTCGTGCTGTCTTGGCCAGTGAACTTAGCAAACTTTGGGAGCCTATAATTTGTAGGAAGAGCGACCAAATCATACCACTCTGGATACGGACGTTTGTACGAGAAGGTCTACCCTTTTTGCTTCAAACTGAACTGATTCTTCATCATCTCAGTCACTCTAAGCAACAACTCATCAGCACTCGAATCTAGATTTCTCTGCAATTGTTGACCCATCTACAGATTAAAATTCTAGGTACCTTGATACCCTAGGTTTGGAATCATATGAAGGGTATTGTAATCTGTTCCATAATGATATCCTTATGGAATCTCCATCTATTGGGTCCTCTGCTAATTTGCCGCTTGAAGTCTCTGGTTATAAATGTTAGGATCTATATCTCTACGAATCCTTTGAACTGAGGGCGCTATTTTTTGAGCCGACGACGGTATTTGGCTTGATGTGCCAAAATTAATCATTTGATTCTGAGCTTGCCCCATAGGCTGTTGCACACACTGCACTGACGATCCAGGATTATACTGCATCTGATTAGTAGTAGCACCCTAAACTTGCTCAGATGAGCTTTGAACTGCCTGGACATCGTCATTACCAGCTGGTGGCCTGGTGCTGCTTATTGATGGCTAGTACCGGCTTGATTAGTCCCCTGAGTTGATGGGTGTGGAATATTGTAGTAAACCGGTCCAACCTGATCAGTTGGATATCCATGAAACACCTCTTTCATGGTGTTGTGGAATGTGTTCAAGAAACTGTATTATGGTTCAATATGGCATCATGAACAAATTTGTTTACAGCCTCTATGAAGAAATGCCTATCTTCAGCTTCGTCTGTATCTGACTGCCCATGCAACAAAACTCTTGGTAGTAGATATTTTTGAACAACTTTATTGTCACATGTCTTGGTGTAGGACAACAAACACTTCTTTCGAAATTCTTCTATAGCTTTGTTGATAACATCTTTATCTTCATTAGGTAGGTCTTCATAAGGCACCATAAGGATGTCATTGTTGTTGTAAGTCGCCATGACGATTGTGGGGTCCCACCAGGCGTGCCAGAACGTGTGTTGGTGCAAAAATGTGTTAATGCATCTGGCACACAGTAAGCTAGAAGGATCTGCTTGATGGAGCAAGGCTGGAGATCCGCTTGGCTTCAACGCAGGACCAGTCGACCCTACGAATTCCTCCCGAGGGCGTACCAGATAATTTGACCTGCAATTGATAAGAAGAGAAAGTTTATGTATAATTTAAGGTAGAATATGCTGATCTTGCCCAGACAGTTCCAGGTGTGCCGCTTCGGGAGCAGCCAGACGAGAAAATCGACTAAATAGCCGAAACGAGAAGAAATTGGTTGTTAAGAACTGTAACACTCGTGGGTTGTGATTGATCTTACAATGACGACTGCGATGCATCCAGTTTTAATGATTCTTTCCCTTAAGCTATTAACATGTATATGTCAGAGATACATCACTAGCTAAATCAGATTTGATCAATACATAGTGTAGAGAAAATGAATTTGGTGAAAAAAGGGATATGCCACAATCGACTGTTTGATACAGACAGACCTTCGAACCATCTAGATCTAATCCATTACCGTCAACAGTGAGGTTCAACCGGATCGATGTGGCTATGATGATGATGATAGTCTAGAACCAGAAAGCCCATAGAATCGACCATACTTCAACAGGTTCATGAAAGCTTGTCATATCTGTGAAAGCATAGGCGAGTCGGCTAAAAGAGCCGATTCAGGTAGAAAAAGGATCATAGCATGTGAACAATTGACTATTCAATACGAGCGGGCCTATAAACTCCTCAAATCTAACATATCATCTTTAACAGTGGGGTTCGACCGGATCGATGGTAGCCATAATAAAAATAACAGATTAAATCTTTAAAGAAAACATATCTATTCATATTGAACAGGATCATGAAAACACACTATGAGTGTTAAAGTGCAGGCGATCGGCTATTTAGCCAATGCAGGTATAGTAAACAACCAAGGTCATGCCTGGTCGAAAGCAAGTATACTAGCTTGCATCCTCCGATCTAAAGTGCCATCAGTGGGGATCGATCGGATCGTTACAGCCATAATAGTGATCTATAGACCAGATTTAACTAGCCAGTAAACCTCCTCAAGATTAGACATGCCTTAACCGCGTACTATGCACGATCAAGATTAAAGTAGAATAGCCAAAGAAACATAATCCATCGTCTAAAGTAAGAACTATCGCAATGTAACAAAATAAACGAGGGACTAAAAGGATGTGAGGCTGATCTAGATCGATCTCGATCAGGCAGGTTGATATTGATGAAAGTAATGACAATAAGAACATCAGCAAGATCGGTAACTTAATGAATCTACCCGAAGATTGCTACCCTTAGGTAGAGCCAATAACTTGACCTTGATCTAATTCGAGCAATGGAGGTTGAACTTAACCAATGTAGCCATACTTGAACTAGACAAGGATTGATAACTAGCTTATACTAGAGCTCATAGTGGAGGTCGAACTTAACCGATGCAGCCTTACAAACAGAAGTATAAGCCATGATAGTACTTACAGACAAGCCGGAGGTCGGCTGAACCGATGTAGCCCAGCTTGTTGAAGAACTCACCGAGATCTACACTACTACTCCTAAGGGTTGGTGCGGAGCCAAAAAAAGTAATTGGTATTGATTGATTAGATGTCTTTTATAATAGCCGGGGTCTAATATTTATACCCGAGACCTAAGCATGAATCCTACTCAAGTACGACTTATTACAACCTTTGGTATAAGAGAAAACATTCCTAACTTGAGATAACTAGGACCCTAATCTTTCCCTTTTTGTAGAGTCCGACATGTCTTTCTCGACGCCAATCGTAGCTCATTGTCGTTATCTGCTGACGTCATCCGAACAGAGCCGATTCTAGTGCCGCATCCAAATCAGCTGATATCGATCCTTATGTAATCGATTCCTTGATGACACAATCTTAGAAGCTTTGAGTTCCCACGTTCTTCTTCCCAAATTTTGGTGTAAACAGACGGTAAAGAAACGACAAACAAATGAACTTAGTATTTACAAAAACATTAAATTGTTCTAGGGACAGTACCCCGTAGTGTGACCACAGAACACACACTGGTTGATCTCTTTTCTCACGCAGGAATGGGGGAGGCACTGCACATGGCCATCACCCCTCGTGGTTCCGGTGAAGGGCCATGGAGGATTGCCTCCAGTGGAGCAATCATTAGGACGGCATTGGCAGCTTCCTCTAGGCGGGGCATCAGGAACACCATGTCAGAGTCCCTAGTGTTCCTAGGGAATCCCTCCGCCAATTCACTGATGTCCACCAGGCCGGGGAAGTGGAAGTTCACCATGGCCAGCACCGAGGCCGCTCCCTACCGGACGCCCTCCTCAACAGCCTCGCAAAAACGCGTCGGCACGGCGTGGAGATGCTCGTTCACCTCTGTCGTGTTGTCGTGCACCCCCCACGGGAAGAGGGCATGATAGGCCCCCAAAGCCACAACACAAAGCTCCCTCAACTCTATTCCCTGAGATTTGTGGTGGACTCACAGCCTGCCTGCCTCCTCCTGGGTCCCGCGAAGCTGTTCCTCAAGCGATAGACCTCCTCCCTTGACCCTGTGTTGGTAAATTTTAACGCACACAGATAAATCTGCAAGCACATGGATACCACTGTAGCTTTCATCCCGGAGGTATTTCAAGTATCGTATCCATTGGGAAATATGTGAGACTAACTACGGTCTAACTTAACTAGGAGTAGCAATAAGGTTAGGATAAATAGGAGCGCAGAGAGGATAACTAAGGTTCTCTAGTTCTGACTATGGTAACCTTATGTCTTCTACTATTCAACTAGGGACATTACTAGGGAAAGACACTAGCGGAGGTTGCTTTCCTTCACAACCGTGTCCTACGTGCGCCTACAGACAGGAGGTGGACTACAAAGGATCAATGAAGCTATATAGTACAAGCTATATAATACAAGCTATATAGAACTTATGTGACACACGTGATCTACCACCTTCTGGAATGCAGGGGGCATCCACGATTAATACAAGTCTAAGCACCACGATTACACTTACGATTAATACTTTAACCTAGAGCGTCTATAGATTAAAGCACTCAAAATAGAGTCATGATCCTAATGAACAATATAAACAATTACTTACTTGAATCAAAAGTTGATTACCAAAGAAATCTCAAAAGTAAGCTCAAGTAGAACTTGGATCCGCCAAGGTACAAGCCATAGATAGAGCACCGATAGGCCGGCACCTCCTCCAAACACTTCCCTCACTCTCCATCTCACTATTCTATTTATAAGACTAGATCCTATGGAGGATTAATCTTCTCTTGATTGTTGGCTCTGATCCTAAAGATATGAATTAGGGTTTCAGGGATCTACTGAGGGAGGGGGTATAGGGCTGTTTATATAGGCCGGGCGTCAATTCTGGACCCTCAGATCAAACCGACTTAAAGAATGGCATAGATGCAACCTAAGAGGTAGTGGAGAACCGACATAATGAGGTGGAAGCTGACAGGTGGCCCTAGAGGCCGGGTAGCCTCCAGGTGGGGGCTGGTGGCAGCCCCTTAGCTCCCTGCATTGGTGTGGTGTCCTCTGGAGTCTCTAGAACCTTCTAGTGCCCGTTTTGTGGTAGACAAGCAAGATTAATTCTAACATGTAGCTCCGCCTTGACGGTTTTCTGGATAAACCCTGCAGAAAATACGGATTCACCAAAACTCATGGAATTTGTTAGTTTAAACCCCTAGACCTTTGTTGGTGATCACAATTGTGCCTTTATACATGTTTTATTAACAGTTTATAATGGTTGTTAACTACCGTCAACAAGCTCTCCCAAGCTTAACCTTTGCTAATACCATAGCAAAGCTAAACTCACAAAAAAAATGGATAAGGAGTTGTTACGATGCTTTCACTCCTTAAAAGTACACATGTGTTCAAACAAGAATTCTCCTCTAGATTAGAATAAACCGATCTGACTTCAAAGTTACCCATATTACCTTCAACTACGGGGCTTCTTAGCCTTCACTTGGGTCTTGAGCAATTGAAAGATAGAACGATCAAGTCAAGCACTATATCTCAAGTTCTTTGTTCAACTATTATTCTAGAGTTTTTATAAGTTTTTAAAATAAAACTCAGAGATTCCATTGTATGACACTCTCAAGTCTCTAAATATATGTGGTATTTGTGGATCCTCACCAAAGCAATAAAGATGTTATGTCTTTTTCTCTGCCTACCACTAAGGCTTATGTGAAGTTCATAGGTAGGGAGAAAGCTAGAGCATACTTACAATGCATATATTGTAAATTCAAACAATGGATCCAAAGAGAGTTGAGTCATACAATCAAACAAGATGTGCATGTGTGCGGATGTATGGTGGATATATATGGTGGCTAACCTAATTCTACTTTGCTCCTTGAAAACTTATCTCTCTTTTGAAACTTGGAAACATTTGCTAGAGAGAAGGGGCTATCTTAATCATCTCTCTCTTTTTTTCAGGCGGGCATCTAAGTCCCACTGTTTTAGATATCTCGGACACTTGTTTATTTTTTTCAACTTTTTTTTCTTTTCTTATTTTTTTATAAATAACTTTTGCATAGCCCCATGCCTATTTTCTGCAACAAAACTTTTGAGAGATGGTAACAAGAACTTGGAGCATTTATTTGGTGGATGGAAAACATATCAAGCATGTTTTGTATTCACCCCTAGTGTAGGAGTAAAACATTTTGGGTGGATCTAGATGGAAGGCATGTTTTTGCGCCTACCCCCAGTGTAGGAGTAGTGCATATGTGGGTGGTGTGTACGTGATCTTGATTTTAAGAGCATGACAAACCTATCATAAGGGTCAACAAGGCTTGACAAAGCTCAATGCAAAAGCAAGCAGCATATATGTGAAAGTTTTCCTAGCCTAAATAACATGTATGGCTCTTGTGGGAATTCAAGCTTTGTCATACAAGGAACTCATCATGTAGAATTTTTGTATTTTTCAAAAGATAAATCTCTAGAACTTTAGTGTCACTTGGAACAAGATAAACAACAGCTCAGACCTTCTCATATCATATCCACCAATTACCTAGACTTAGATCAAACATATGCTACCCACAAGTTTTATGTTCAGAGTAAATCCTTATGTCAAAACAATTTTATCCAAAACTCAGGAGAATTCAAGGCTGAAAACTAGGTACTTGAAAGGAATTACAACAGAGAAACTATTCATCATTTCCATTTGAGGGATTATTCTGAGTCCTCTTTATTCTATTCAGCTCTTAAAAACAAATTAAAGCAAACTAGACACACCTTTTATTTTATTTTCAATTTCACTAGATCACACATTATTACTATAGCTATATATATTTATTATAAAGATAACTTTTTATTTTGTTTCATTCATCATTTTCTTAACTATTGAAAAGAAACTAAAATCTAAAACAAAAGGAGAAAGAATACTTACCTGATTACACGGGAGTGCTTCTCCTCCAAGCTAGCTCTTTCGGTGAGGGTTTGGTATTATAAGTCCTTTGAACCGGACTTCTCCTTATAAAGTTCATTGATCAAGTACCTTGGTTTGCTCTAAAGATGAGAATTCTTGAGGTGGCACCTCTAATGGTGATGTCACCTTCTTCCGCCAAACCTGTCTTGATTTTGAGTTTTGATTTTGGTTTGACAGGTTCAGGACCTTCACTTGTAGAAATTAGGGAATTGACTAACTCCTCCACATTTTACTTGAAGTGTGTCCTGCTATAAAACAAGGTAGAGATCAAGTGCATGGGCTCTGTTGGTGGAAAAACACCAACAGAACCAAAACTTTATTTATTCTTCAGTAACCCTTAGGCTCATTGAACAAGATGAAGTTGATGTTAAGTGTTGTGTTCAATTATATCATAGGTGATAAGATCAGAAGATTGAGCATGAATATAGCACTTAAGCACATTTGGCCAAAAAGGATTGAGTTTCTTAACCCTAGGAAGGATTGTCTATCGGTGAATAATGTATCAATATTTATATCATTATGACTATCATCTTCCAGAGATAAGATGTGCACTATTTAGCTTGTTTGGTTAAGACTATGAGCTCAAGAAAGTGGTGCTAGGAACAAGCTTAAAGAACAAGACATATTGAGCTAGTCAGGTTTGATCAAATAAATTGTAACTCAAACATATTTTGTTTCTTATTTATGTGCCTACCAGAATCAAGAAAAAGCTTTTTAAATAATGACCATTTACCTTAGGATGTTACCTTTGTCATTTGAGCGTGAAGACACCATATGAAAAAGCGTAGATGACTTGTGACGGTCCTTTCCTTTTGCTTGAAGTTTTTCTTTTTCGGCTAGCCTCGCATCTTGAGTTGTTTATGAGCTTCTTGTCTCCTAGATTGCACCCTTTGTTTCTCATCCCCTTTTGTCATGCCATCTTTTTGATCTTTGATCTTTTAACACCTTATTAGACCTTTTGCCTCACTCATTATTTTATGTCTGCAAAGGTTAGTGGACAACACATACCCGAAGGAATATACAATTTTGAAACACGGGTTGTTTGTCTAGAGTTTGGTAATTTCCCTCTATGCTAATAAAAAGATGGTGTTAGAATTATTTTAGCATAGTTTTTGTTTGTCATGTTCTATACAAACATGGCTCCAAGGCAAAGGTAACTTGCAGCTAAAGACAAAGTGAATGATCTTTGATACTTATAGTTCTTCCATCCATGATGAATTTCTTTGTGCAATGTTATTGGAGTTCATCATGTGCCTTGCTTCATCTCTGATTTGAATTCATCTCGTGACTTACCCAAAACGAATTGAGAGTTTCCTGTAGGAGTTAGTCTAACAAAATATCAAGTATCTACTATAGCATACTTATCGGCTCAAAAATCAACCTAGACACCACGTCTAATTTGATTTAGGAAGGCATTCTAACCTAAGCACCATGCTTAATTTAAAAGCCTTTGGAAGTAAAATCAGCACATCTTTCGGTTCAAGAATCAAACTAAACACCATGTCTAATTTAATTTAGGAAAACAGTTTAAACTAAGCACCATGCCTAATTTAGAAGGTGTATGAAAATACTTCAAAACCTACGCATACTATAGTGAACAAAGGTAGCGTGAAGGTATTGTAGAGATTTATTCAATTGGAGATGAAAGAGCATGATTGTTATTGAGTATGATTTAAAGATAGAGACAACCAAGATGAATTAGCAACATGGCATAAGATTTTTCAGAGAAGTTCATCCCCCACACTTGAATTTTGCAAAGCAAAATCATGTTTGGATGATAGAACTTTCATGTGTGAATGTGATTCAATGTTACATGATAATTGGTTGAACATACCTTGCATCGTCATCCTTCATTCCTTTCACGTCAAACCTGACATGGTTAGTGACAAAAGTGCCCGAAGGAATATTTTCACAACTATGTTTCTATGCTTATTTCACAAGGGTATCACAACAAAAGGTGAAAACTCATATTATCTCCCGAAAGTGCTTGCTTTAGGACAAAATCTCATCCTTGGGAAACCATCTAATTACACTCAAGTTGGTGAAGTGATTTCCCCTCCAACACCAACCTTTATATACCTATCTCAAGATTATCACAACGAGATTTGCAATATTTTATGATAAACATATGCATCTACAATCATCCTTTCAAAGTCTTTATGAACAGAGAGTATAAGGGGGTTGAAGATCTTGGGAGTGGCAATGTTAGAGAGACCAATTGATTCAGGAGATTTCTCATGTGAGCATGGATTTGATGAGGTGTTCATGAAATAGCTTCCATGCTCGTTGATGTTATCTTTCTTTTCAAGCTTTAAGGGTGTTTCTTCATGAATGTCTATAGGCAGAAACATTGTCTCCATCATTCCATGCCTATGACAGTCATTGGACGTTTTATTGTCCAAGATTTTCCATGGATTGGTAGCTCTTGGGTTGATCTCGTCTAAGGCTTCCTTCAAACTTGGATGAGTTATGTTTATTAAAGATATTGATTCAAGCTCACTATTTGAATCTAGGCCAAGTTTGGATTCTACCCATAAGGCTTCATCCTTATCCATCCATTCTTTAGCAATGGCAAATGAATTCTTAATAATTTGCAGCCAATTCTTAATACATTCCAGCCATTGTTGTTGCTCTTCTTGATCATCCTTATGGTCTTCATAACTCCTATGCTTTGACTGTCTTAATGGATTTCTAGGGTCATCATGAGACTTAGGAGAGAGAGCATAAAAGGGATCATCGGGGTCAAGGATGGGTTGATAGATAGGTTCAAATAAGACATCTAATATGGGCATAGAAGGGGAGATGATAGGAGTGGCTTCTAAATGGCTAGGCTCTCCTTCTATGGCATCACTAGGCATGTCATCCTTGAATTCTTTCCAATGTCCCACATAGGAATAAGGACGCTTTCTAAGAGATCCCTTCTTAAGAGGATTTGAATTATACTCGCTTGAAGGTCTCTTATGAGAATTTCATGCTCTCCCAAAATTAGCACCAAAGAGGTCATCCTTAATCTCAATAGGGATTTTCAAAGGTGAAATTCCTTCTTCTTTTAGCGGATTTTGGGGTATTAGTGGTACGGGATTGATAGCTAAATCTTGGGATCGGATTGGTTGTGATTTGGCTATCAAAACTTCCTCTTCTTGTTTCGGAGAGGATTCCTTCTCTTCTTTGAGGAGTTCATAATGAATGCTAGTACAGTGAGTCTTTCCACTAATTCTATCAAGCATAGCCCTTGCTTCACTAGTCAGACAAATGAAGGAAAGCTCCTCTAGAGGCTGCATCAAGGAATTCCCTAGAATCCTTGCTAAGACCCATGTAAAAATATTGAAGAAGTACAGGGTCTTGAATGGTAAGGTCCAGGCCAGTGATGATGAGTTCATTAAAACGATCCCACGATGTACCAAGGGATTCTTCTTCTAGTTGTCTAAAATTCAGAACCTCTTTTCAAAGGCTGACTACTTTAGAGATGGGAAAGAAATGTAAACAGAATTTAGAGCATAACATTTCCTAATCTCCTTGCATACTTCCTATGGTTTGACTGTACCAATGTTTAGCTCTTCCCATCAAAGAAAACAAAGACAACTTCCATCTTAAGGTTTTGTCAGACATGCCAGTGATATGCAAGTATGCACAGGTCTGTTCACACTTCCGTAGGTGTGAGTATGGGTTTTCATCGCCTTCTCCCGAGAAGGTTTTATCTCGAATTAGTTTTATTAAATACAAGCGCAGCTCATAACCAGGTGTTATGATAGGGTCTAAGGATTCTGGTGGCTTTAGGCTTGCGCTCATGGGTTTAGCATATTGATAGATAAGAGTGGAATCCATGCTAAACGAAAAAAATAAAACAAAAGAAAGAATAAAAGATAAAAGGTTAAGCTAGGCCTAAAGTTAATTTAGCAACCATTTTCCCGGCAACGGCGCCAGAAAGCTTGTTGGTATATTTAATGCACACAAATAAATCCACAAGCGCACGGATACCGTTGTAGCTTTTACCTAGAAGTATTCCAAGTATCGTATCCACAGGAAAACATGTGAGACTAACTATGGTCTAACTTAACTAGGGGTAGCAACAAGGTTAGGATAAATAGGAGCGTAGAGAGGATAACTAAGGTTCTCTAGTTTTGAATAGGGTAAGCTTATGTCTTCTACTATTCAATTAAGGACATTACTAGAGAAAGACATCAGCAGAGGATGCTTTCCTTCGCAACCGTGTCCTACATGCACCTACAGACAGGAGGTGGACTACAAAGGATCAATGAAGCTATATAGAACTTATGTCACACACGCGATCTACCACCTTCTGGAATGCAGGGGGCATCCATGATTAATCCAAGTCTAAGCACCACAATTACACTTACGATTAATACTTTAACCTAGAGCGTCTATAGATTAAAGCACTCAAAATAGAGTTGTGATCCTAATGAACAATATAAATAATTACTTACTTGAATCAGAAGTTGATTAACAGAGAAATCTCAAAAGCAAGCTCAAGTAGAACTTGGATCCACCAAGGTACAAGCCATAGAGAGAGCACCGACAGGCCAGCACCTCCTCCAATCATTATCTCACTATTCTATTTATAAAACTAGATCCTATGGAGGACTAATCTTCTCTTGATTGCTGGCTCTGATCCTAAAGATATGAATTAGGGTTTTAAGGATCTATTGAGGGAGGGGGTACAAGGCTATTTATATAGGCTGGAACATCAATTCTAGACCCTCGGATCAAACCGACTTAAAGCACGGCGTAGTTGCAACCTAGGAGGTGGTGGAGAACCAACATAACGAGGTAGAGGCTGCCGGGTGGCCCCAGGGGCCAGGTGGCATTGGCAGCCCCTCGGCTCCCGCTTCGGTGTGGTGTCCTCTGGAGTCCTATGGAACCTTCTGGTGCCCGTTTCACGGTGGATAAGCAAGATTAATTCTGACATGTAGGTCCGCCATGATGGTTTTCTGAATAAACCCTATAGAAAATATAAATTCAACAAAACTCATAGAATTTGTTAGTTTAAACCCCTAGACCTTTGTTGGTGATCAGAATTGTGCCCTTATACAAGTTTTGTTGATGGTTTATAATGGTTGTTAACTACCATCAACACCTTGCATCAACAAGAACAACAGACGTCAAAGCTGAACACGAGAAATGCGGCCTATAGTCTGGCATCGGCGAAAAGCAAGAGGGGAAGGGAATGATCCATGCCTTCAAGCTCTGCCCTCAGACGGGCCACCTCTTCCTCCACCGTGTCACGGACGCTCTCCGTCATCGCCGTCAGCCAACCGCTCCTCCTCGGCTTCCTCCAATTGTCCTTGACTGCCTCCATGGGGAGAGCGACTGGAGCACACACGGAGAGCACTCCCGTTGAGGGAGCACACCGATCCGATCTAGCCACCGATGGGGAGGGCGGCAGCAGGCAGGCCCAGCATCGGGGAGGTTCATCACTGCTCGAGGAACCAACCTCAACGACTGTCCTCCTAGAGAAACCCTTGCACACGACAAGAACGCCGACATCAAGAATGGCGATGAAGATGGGGAGAAGCAAGGGTGACTCTTACCTAAACCTCTAAGGGGACAACGAGCGGGGTGGACTCCGCCCACACCTGGTGGGACTCCTCTGGCGCCTTCGTGACCCACCACCAACCTCCACCGTGTGGGCCGCCGGAGCTAGAACCACCACTAGAGATGGAGCCGCTGCTGCAGCCAGAGCCACTGTCGGAGGTGGGCCAAATGCCAGCACAGGCGCGTTTGGCCTCCCCATCGAAGGTGTCGCCATCCACACCTAGTCCACCTCAGAAGGGGGAATAGGGGGCTCCGACACCATCCCAGCGAACCGATGGCCCATAGGAGGGGGATGTTCGGTGTTGAAGGAGGGAGGCCCAACGCCCTCCCCCGGGTACTCCACGCCAATGGCTCTGATCATCAGCACTCTGAACAGCCCCTCCGAGATCAGGTAGGGAACTCCATCATCAGGTCGGTGATCCCCTAGTGCTGCCACAATGGGTGCGCCCGCTCGCTCAGTGGGAGGATCCGACGATGGATGAAGGTGCGCACCACCACCGGTCTAGTCAGCCCCTATGCCCTTAGGGCTCGGTAGCCTCGATAAGTGCGAGGACATCCACGGCCTCTTCTGCCAAGGGGAACAACCACCATGACGCTGGAGCAGCACCTCCCGGCCTCTCCTCCATGAAAGAAGCCAGCACCGGAACCAAGTTGGGGTGGTAAAACAAGTTCTCCTGCCAGCGCGCTTGGCCGTTGAACCCCGACAGATGGGCGAGGGCAAGGTACCAGCCAGCAGCATGCGGACGCACCTAGGTCCGGGCACCCCCAGCCACCGAGAACGTGCCACCAGGAAACAACAGCACCACCTAGAATAAATACCTCCACAAAGCGAAATGGGGAGTGATCCCCAACAAGGCCTTGCACAACGTGATGATGGTTGTGATGTGGAGGATCCCCTCTGGCGTCAGGTCATGAAGAAGGAGGTCATAGAAGAATAGAAGGCCCTATGCGAAGGGGTGCAGAGGAAGGCCGAGCCCCAACCGGTGGAAGTCGGTGAAGGAAATGATTTCCTGGACATCAGGTTCCAGCGCCAGCGCCCTGACAGTGGGAGGGTGCTAGCCCACTGCCAGGGCATTCTCTAGGGCCAGCCCATCCTCCTCCATCCTCTAGATCTTCGCCTCGGTCACCTCTAAAGGCTCCCATTCCACCATGGGAGGGAGGGACCAAGCAGAAGCAAGCGGCGGCGAGTGGGCGTACGAGGGCAGGCGAAAGCTGAGGTTTTTTGGAAGGGGAAGGTTTCACTAGAAGCAGAAGGTAACTTCCCCTTTCTGCCTCCTCTATCTCCGCTTTAGTACTCCGCAAACGGCGACCGCCACGCTCCCACGATCCCATGCGTGATCGTACAACGCGGCAGCTGTTGCTGGACCCTAGGCGAAAGCGAACCACCGCCTCCCTGTCGGCCCAACCCTATTGGGATGACCCACGCGTGCCACCCACTCCGCGCGCACCTCCTCGCGGGACTTGAGGGGATCCAACTCCCCTCAAGCCCACCAACCGCCATCAACGGTCTGGATCTGCGTGCACCAAGCATTGCGGCTCCTCCTCCGCTAGATCTGCTCCACGTGGCCCTGATGTCCCATCTCCTAGATGAAGTGGGAGCGCATGCCTTAACTCCTCCATCAAGCACGACCACCAGACGCCATCAAACCGCCTGCACGAAGCATCAGCGGACGGGACGTGCCCAGAAGCCTCCATGACCGCTAACAAGGTGGTCCCACGACCGCGGACGGGACGAGAGTGTGAGGAGAAGCAAGATAGAAGGGGATGGGGAGGCAGCGCGAGCCACGGAGGTGGTGGCGGCCATTGTCACGCGCATCTCTAGGGCGCTTGAGGCTGATCCATCGATGTGAGCAAAGAAGGGAACGGGGCGGAGCTAAAGGTCGACGTGCCCCTAGTGGGCAGCAGCGCTTCTAGGGCCTAGGCGCGTGGAGGTGAGGAGCCCCCCCAGGCGGACGGCGACACTTCCAGAGGAGGGGGGTGAAGCCGTGGAGGAGCCACGGAGTTGAGTGGCTGGTGGCGCGGTGCGAGGCTACGGGCGTGCGGCCACACGAGGGATAGCGAGAATGCGAGATGCCGTCCGTAGCTACGTCCCCACCGCGACCGCACCACTGCTACAGAGGTGCACGGGATGGAGCAGGATGGAAAAGGAAATGTGGGAGAATCAGAGGCCACGGAGGGTAAAAAAGGCTGAGTATCGGGGGTCGGAGCCCCACATCGCGACCGGTGGCGTGTTGGTTCCACTAAGCGGTGGCCCCATGCCAGTACAGTCGCTCATGAAATTTTTCATATTTCAATGGTCAAAGTAGTACTCTTTCTGTTCTAAATTATAAGTTATTTTGACCTTCATAAATATACATAGCTTTTGTTGCGTACCTTTTTTTTGAAATCTTTTGTTGCGTATCTAGTTACTACTTACTACACTATATATGTCTACAACTCATATACATAAGTAGCAAAAGCTATGTACATAGAAAAGTCAAAATCACTTATAATTTTGAATAAATGGAGTATATTAGATAGATATATGCTCCTGTCAACGAAAATAATCACGAAAATTTTGATTCCTTTTTACCTTATCACACCACGCGATGTTGATTATCATCTTACAAAAACTCGAACATAGAACACCTGTACAAGGAGGGAAAAAATGACGTATTCTATACTGATAGCCCGTACAAATTTAAATAGTTGGAGAAAAATTAAATTTTTTTTTGTTGTGATACGTACTCAACAAGTTGACCAGTAGTAATTGATCTTTTGCTGCCTTGTTACCTGTCTTGGTTGACTCTTAATCAAGGGGCCGTTCGCTGGTCTTATCAGACCAGCCAGCCGGCTCATCCCCATCTCAATACATTGTTCACCAAATCAGCCAAACATTATTTTTCTCTCATAACAAATCCAGTCGAACAGTGTTTTTCAGCCAAGTTTTATACCAAAGAACGGGACCAAGTAGGGAGAAAAACAAATTTATTATACTAGGCGCATGAATCGTTCAAGTCAGTAAAAAATATTCTTCAACAGATGAGTCATTCTCTGAAGAATATCAGCCTGGTTTCGAGTGGTTTTCTACTCTAATCCATGTCAACTGAGCATGGTAAGCTAGATACTACACACCTCAATTCCCTTAACTTTGTCGTTGGTTAGCTCAAAATTGAGCTAATTAGCATCATAGAAAACCTTTTGGCTTTGGCAGTATATTTTTGCCAATAAAGACTTGACGGAAGCTAGTAGATATTTTTCCTCCAAATAGAAGATTGTCGGTGCACACGATGCAGGCGTGATACTAAATCATGTTTGCATTTTCAAAATAAAAAGGGAAATGACTCCGAACACAGTGACACTAGAGACCTGGCACTAATAGAGAACAGACTTTAAAACGATGTCCTAATTTAGCATTAGCCTCGGCATTTTTTGCCCTCGGAACTAAAGGTTCCTTTAGTCTCGGTTGGTAGGTTCCTGCCCAACGGTCGTCCGCGGGGCATGGATCTTTAGTCCCGGCTGGTATTATCAACCGGGAACCTTTAGTCCCGGTTGATAATACCAGCCGGGACTAAATCGTTTAGTCCCGGTTTAGGTGATGTCCCGGGAATAAAGATTAATCTTTAGTCCCGGTTTGGCCTCCTAACCGGGACTAATTATCTCGGCCTATAAACCAACTCATTTCTTTCTCCCCGAGCCCGAGCCATTCCATTCAAACTCACTGCCTCTGTTCTTCAGCTTGCTGTTGTTTTGCTCTCTCCCCCTCCATTGGTGTTGCTCTTCGATTTTAGAGGTAACAAACTTAATCCTCTTATGTTTTATCAGTAGCTTATCTCATTTTGCGATGTAGATGCATATGTAACTTTATATGTTGGACTTTATTATGATTTTATGTTATTTTTAGCTCAAAATCACATGATGATTTGCATATATGTTTGGATAAACAAAAGTTAAATTAGTTCATCAAAATCTTACGTGATCTTAGAATTAAATTTTTCATGAAATGAAAAACTTAGAAAATACTTAGAAAATTATAGAAAATCCTTACTAGTTGAACTTGCGGACCGTGTTCATCTCGACGAGCATGTTCTCTGTCGAGCGGTAACGGACGTCAAGGAGGAGATTTGATTCTACGAGGGAGAGCGGCAACGGTCGTGGAAGACCGTGTTCCCTTCCTCGTAGAATCGGAGCTCTTGCTTGGCCAAGTACGGTGTCGTTCGGTGGAGAAATGCTCGTCGAGATGATCACGTAAGCAAGGTCAACTAGTACGGATGGTTATTTATTGAAACATGTTTTTGAGCTATAATTTGATGGATATTTGATAACTTCAGACCTACAAATGTCATCTATAAATGTTACTATCCTCGGCAACATAAATGCCCTCGAGCTCGCCGATATCGAGCAGGTCACTTAGAATTATTTTTTCCATGAAATGAAATACTTAGAAATCATGCCTTTTATTTTTTAGAATTAAATTTTCCATTAAATGAAAAACTAAGAAAATAATTAGAAAATTATAGAAAATCCGTACTAGTTGAACTTGCGGACCGTGTTCATCTCGGCGAGCATGTTCTCTGCCGAGCGGTAACGGACGTCAAGGAGGAGCTTTGATTCTACGAGGGAGAGCGGCAACGATCGTGAAAGACCGTGTTCCCTTCCTCGTAGAATCGGAGCTCTTTCTTGGCCAAGTACGGTGCCGTCCGGTGGAGAAATGCTTGTCGAGATGATCACGTAAGCAAGGTCAACTAGTACGGATGGTTATTTATTGAAAAATGTTTTTGAGCTATGTGATTTCTATGTCATTTTTAGCTCAAAATCACATGATGATTTACAATAGTAAAATCACTTGATAGTTTAGTATTTTACTATTATACATAGTACATATTTCATGGTTTAGTTAGATAAATAAATAATTTTAGTTTTGTTTAAATATATTATTTTAGAAAATATGAAATTTACACTAGTTTGCAAAAATAAGTATAGAAAGTAGATGACAACTGGTACCGGATCCTCGGCCTCTCGTTCGGTTGCGAAACGACTGAGGCCAGAACTCCCTCTCATTATCTGCGGCAAGTGTAAGCAGAAGATTGTGATGGAGTACCGAATCAAGAGACAGGGACCCAACAAGGGTCGTGTTTTCTACAAGTGCCCGGATCGCGATGTGAGTTTCTTACGCATTTGATTATTATGGCTAATTGACGTGCTTTTCTTGAATATTTTTGACTAAATATTTTTGGCTTTAATTTCAAAGTGGGAGGGCAATGGATGCGATGGTTGGTATTGGGAAGAAGATTATGCTACATACAGTGCGTAATTGGTGCGCTTGAGGTAGTGGCAATAGCGATGATGAGGCGGTGAGCCGGCCAGAGAAGCTTATTGATATTCAAAAGATGAATGATTTGTCTGTTTTTAGTTGCGCATCTGGTCATTTAAATAATTATGTTACTTGAAGTGCATTGTAGTTTTAGTTTGTTTAGTGATAGTTGGGATTGCTTACGTTGTAGCGAGCTTAGTTAATTAATCAACCGTGTGTGTGTCATCTATGTTGTGTAATAAAATACTTAATTATGTTCAAGGTTTTTATAATTTGTCGTGTAATGCAGATTATGTCACGCCATTGGATGTACAATGCCGATCGCCGCTCCCAAGACTTTATTGAGGGCGTGCACTATTTCTTAGGTGTGGCCGAGGCAAATAAGCGGGATGGTTTCATGTGTTGTCCATGTGCCCTATGTAAGAATTTAAAGGAATATTCAAGCTCAATGAGTCTTCATTCACATTTGCTTAAGTCAGATTTCATGTCAAACTATATATGTTGGACTAAGCATGGAGAAAGCGGGATCATGATGGAAGAAGGTGAAGGAGAAGATTTTGACATTGATGACATTATTGCTCAAGATGGTGCCTTTGATGATACTAATGGGGGGGGGAGATGAAGAAGAGGTAGCGGTAGAAGATGATCTCGGTGATGCTCTTGGCGATGCCATTCGTGATGCACAACAAGAATGCGAAAGTGAAAAAGAGAAATTTAAGTTCGAAGCGCATGCTTGAGGATCATAGGAAGTTGCTATACCCGACGGTCGAAGAGGGGCAAAAAAGCTTGGTACAAACATTGGAATTTACTCTACGGTGGAAGGCAAAGAATGGTGTATCGACAAGGCATTTGGGAATTTATTGAACCTCATAAAGAAGATGCTTCGAAGCCAAATGAATTGCCCACCACTACGCACGAAGCAAAAAAGGTTATCGCCTTTTGGGATTAAAATCCAAAAGATACATGCATGTCCTAATGATTGCATCCTCTACCATGGCAATGAATACGAGAATTTGGATGAATGCCCGGTATGTAAAGCAACATACAGTATAAGATCAAAGCGCGATGATCCTGGTGACGTCGAGGGTGAACAACATCCTAGAAAGAAAATCCCTGCCAAGGTTATGTGGTATGCTCCTATAATACCACGCTTAAAATGTTTGTTCAGAAATAAAGACCATGCAAAGTTGTTGCGGTGGCATAAAGAAGACCGTAAGGTAGACAATATGCTGAGACACCCAGCTGATGGGTCCCAGTGGAGAGCGATAGACAGGGAATTTCCAGAGTTTGCAAATGAGGCTAGAAACTTAAGGTTCACCTTAAGTATAGATGGTATGAATCCTTTTGGGGAGCAGAGCACTAGTCATAGCACTTGGCCAGTGACTCTATGTATCTACAACCTTCCTCCATGGTTATGCATGAAGCGGAAGTTCATTATGATGTCGATCCTCATCCAAGGTCCGAGGCAACCTAACAACGACATTGATGTCTATCTGAAGCCATTAGTTGAAGAACTTCTAGTTTTATGGAACAAACCAGGTGTATGTGTCTGGGATGAGTACAAACAAGAACACTTTGACCAATGAGCAATGTTGTTCGTAACAATCAATGATTGGTCTGCTTTAAGTAATCTTTCAGGTCAGACAAACAAAGGATATAATGCATGCACACATTGTTTTGATGACATTGACAGTATATATTTGAAAAGATGTCGAAAGGTCATGTACCTTGGCCATCGTCGATTCCTTCCTTTGAATCACCAAGTAAGAAAGAAAGAGAAGCATTTTAAAGGTAAGCCAGACCATCGGAAGAAGCCTCATAACCGAACCAGGGAAGATGTACTTGCAATGGTCAAGGATGTGAAAGTAGTATTTGGAAAGGGACAAGGCAGCGAATCTGTTCCCAAAGATGCTAAGGGACACGCACCCATGTGGAAGAAGAAGTCCATCTTTTGGGAGCTACCCTATTGGCAAGTCCTAGAGGTCCGCAACGCAATCGACGTGATGCACCTGACAAAGAATCTTTGTGTGAACCTGTTAGGATTCATGGGTGTGTACGGGAAGCCAAAGGATTCACTTGAAGCACGCCAGGACTTGCAGGGCATGAAAGAACGAGACAACCTTCCTCCAGAGAAGACAGATGATGGACGTCATTACTTAAGTCCTTCTAGCTACAGGCTTAGCAAAGAAGAGAAGGACAGCATGTTCGAATGTTTAAGCAGCATCAAGGTCCCATCGGGATTCTCCTCCAATATAAAGGGTATAATAAATGTGCAGGAGAAGAAATTCCTAAACTTAAAGTCCCACGACTACCATGTGCTTATGACGCAATTGCTTCCAGTTGCTTTAAGAGGAATTCTACCTCCACATGTACGTCTAGCCACCGTGAAGCTATGTGCATTCCTCAATGCAATTTCTTAGAAGGCAATCAATCCAATGGAACTAGCTACTCTACATAATGATGTGGTTCAATGTCTTGTTAGCTTTGAGTTGGTGTTCCCTCCATCCTTCTTTAATATCATAACACACCTCCTAGTTCATTTGGTGAAGGAGATTAGTATTCTTGGACCTGTGTTCTTACATAACATGTTCCCCTTCGAGAGGTTTATGGGAGTCTTGAAGAAATATGTGAAAGTCCGTTCTAAGCCTGAAGGAAGCATCACCCAGGGCTATGGAACAGAGGAGATCATTGAGTTCTATGTTGACTTTATTCCTGACCTTGCCCCGATTGGTGTTCTCAAATCGCGACACGAGGGGAGACTCAGTGGTAAAGGAACTTTAGGGAAGAAAACATATATCGGCATAGAAGACGATTATTTCAATAAAGCACACTACATAGTTCTTCAGAACTCATCATTGGTGCATCCGTACATCGAGATACATAAAGAGTTCTTACGATCCAAGTTTCCAGGGAAGACTGAAGCTTAGATTAGGCGTCAGCACATGGAAAGTTTCAGTGGTTGATTGCGAAAAGAATGTCAAGGCGATGACAATATTGATGAGCAACTGTATTTGTTGGCTAGGCAACCATCGTGACATATCCTCACTTACCAAGGGTACGAGATAAATGGGAATACATTTTACACAGTTGCCCAAGATAAAAGGAGCACCAATCAAAATAGTGGTGTTCGTATAGATGGCACAGATCCAAATGGGAATATACAAACATATTATGGCCGCATAGAAGAGATATGGGAACTAGACTACGCATCTAATTTTAAAGTCCCTTTGTTTCGGTGCCAATGGGTGAAGCTGACTGGAGGAGGGGTAACAGTTGACAAAGAGTATGGAATGACAACAGTGGACCTCAACAATATTGGGTACAAAGACGAACCATTCGTCCTTGCTGCCGATGTGAGTCAGGTGTTCTATGTGAAAGATATGTCTACAAAATCAAAGAGAGGAAAAAACGAAGACATCAACTCAATGATCAATGAGCCAAAGCGCCACATAGTTCTTTCTGAGAAAATAAATATAGTCGGAATTAAAGACAAGTCAGACATGTCAGAAGATTATGAAAGAAATGTCCGAATTCCACCCTTCATAGTGAAGAAAGATCCAAGCATCATGTTAAATGATGAAGACACTCCATGGTTACGATAAAATCATAACCAAGGGTCATACGTCAAGAAGAAATTCACTGTTATGCCCGCATGATTCAAATTTCACAAGTGTGTGACATAGTTTTAGAAAGTCTATGAGATTCAAGAATTTGTGACTAGTGTTTGATAAAACTTTCTCAAATGGAAAAATAAGTTATGTAACAATTGTAGATCTTGCTGAGATGATCAAACTTGGTATTCAGAGTTTTTTCATCTGAGGTCATTTAGTGTCTCATTTGAGCAAGTTTGACCAAGTTAAATTTGGTCAAATGAAAAAACAATACTTTGACTCTAGTATTATGAACTCTAAATGACTTCAAATTGAAAAGTTTTGAGTACCAAGTTTGTTAAACTCATCAATATCTACAATTGTTGTTTTGGTCAACTTTCCATTTGAGATACTTTGAACGGTTCAAATTTGTGATTTTTAAATTTCAACGCCTACAAACTAGTTTTTGGAACCCTAAATTGTCTCAAATTGAAAAGTTTTGAATATCAAGTTTGTTGAGCTCATCAAGATATACAATTGTTGTTTTGGTCAACGTTCCATTTGAGAAAGTTTAGATGGTTCAAATTTGTGGTTTTTAAATTTCAACGTCTACAAACTAGTTTTCGGAACCCTAGATTGTCTCAAATTGAAAAGTTTTGAATACCAAGTTTGTTCAGCTCATCAAGATCTACAATCCTTATATAGGCCGTTTTTTCATTTGAAAAAATTGTAGAATATAAAATACTATAGTTTTTTCATGAGATTTATTTTTATAGGTTCAATAAAACTTTTCCAATGAGAAAATGAGCCATGTCATTTTGGTGAGATGATCAAAATTCAGAGTAGTGTCTCAAGCAAGTTTGAAGTCAATTTATCCGAAATTTGGTCAAATGAAAAAAACATTGTATTATAAACTCTAAATGTTCAAATTGAAAAGTTTTGAATACCAAATAATACAATTGATAATAAATTTCCTATCGAATAATATTAGTTTTATTAATTTTAAGTTACAAATATATTTTAGATTGCATTAAGTTTTGAAAAATACTTAGTATTAGTAGCATTTATATTCTATATTCATAAAAGAAATTCGGAAAAACTTTAGGTTACAAAATTTTCCTATTTACAATAAATAATTAGTTAATCAATAGTATTTGTTTTTAAAAATAAATATTAGATTGCCTCAAAGTATTGAAGTTTGTTCATCTCATCAATATAGAACTAATTGAAAAATTAACCTAGTATTAAACAAGGAGAACTAAAATCAAAATTTGTGCCTTTGATAAAATTTCTCAAATGGCTAGGTGCAATTGTAATCTTGCTGAGATTTTCAAAGCTATTCAGAGTTTTTTCATCGGCCATTTAGTGCCATTTGAGCAAGTTTGACCAAGTCAAAGGTCAAATGAAAAAGCAAACTTTGACTCTAGTATTATAAACTCTAAATGACTTCAAATTGAAAAGTGTTGAAAACCAAGTTTGTTAAACTCATAGATCTACAATTGTTGTTTTAACAACTTTCCATTTGAAATAGGGATGGTTTAAATTTGTGATTTTTAAATTTAGTCCTACAAACTAGTTTTGGGAACCCTAGATTGTCTCAAATTGAAAAGGAATAAAGTTTGTTCAGACAAGATCTAGTTTTATATAGGCCGTTTTTTCATTTGAAAAATTGTAGAACGAAAAATGGCGTTTTTTATAGGTTCAACAAAATTTTTTGTCAAAAACCGAGAACAAATTGAAAGACTAAAATGTGATAATAAATTTCCTATCGAATAATATTATATTTTAAGTTACAAATATATTTTTGCATTAACAAAATACTTAGTATTAGTAGCATTTATATCTTCTACTTTTTAGGATTTTCTATTTACAATAAATAATTAGTTAATCGATCTTTTAAAATAAATATTGGAAAGTATTGAAGTTGCTATAGAATTAATTGATTAACCTAGTATTTGATCAAAATCGCCTGTGCCTTTCAATTACTCAAGGGTCGCCAAAACTTTTCAGAGGCCTTCATCCCGGCCTGTGGGGACTAAAGGGTCGCAAGTGCTCTAAAAATACCTTTAGTCTGTTGGTAACACCGCCACCTTATTTAGTCCCGGCTGGTAAGCCGAGCCGGACTAAATGACGCCCACCCTACTGGTGTTACCAGCCAGACTAAAGGGTCCCCACTCTATATCGAATCGAGCGGTTCATGTATCTTCTACTTTTCGATCTCCACGTCGCCGCCGCCGCCGCCATCTTCGATCTCGCCTGTCGCTAGCCTAGCCCCGCCTCGGCCTCGTCTCGCATCTCGTCTCCGCCACCGCACTCACCCCTCGTCACCGATCGTCTCGCCCACGCGCCGTCATCGAGCTCGTCTGCTCGCAAGGCCGTCGTCCCTCGCCTGATCGATCGGCGTCCCATGCCAGCCATCGATCCTCATGAGCCGCTGTGCTCGGCCTCGACCCGTGGGCCAACCCACTGCCTGGCCAAGCCATCCTGCCGCCACTGCCACTGCTAGCCTGCTAGCTAGCTGCTCTCGGCCATATTTTTTTACAAAGTTTCTTATTTTTTTAGATTGTTTTTGATATATATGTTAGATTAAAATGTATGTTAAATTTAATTACTAGTTTATTTAGATAGTTTTTATATATATGTTAGATTAAAATGTATTAAAATTTAATTAGTAGTTTATTGTTAGTTTTTTAGTTAGTTTTTTAGATAGTTGTTGATATATGTTAGATTTAAATGTATTAAAATTTAATTAGTACTTTATTTAGATAGTTTTTTATATAGTTTTTTATTATAGTTTTTGATATATGTTAGATTACAATGTATTATCTATTACTAGTTTATCTAATTTCATGTTAGATTTATTTAATTGGATTTAGTAATTATATATTCTATCTCTCTATATATATGTTAATTAGATTTAATTTTATTTTAGTAATTCTATCTATATATCACTTGGATATTTTATTAGTAATTCTATCTATATCACATGCATATCTAGAGAGAGATTCTATATGTATACATATGTACTTAATTATTTCTATGTGTATATATATATATGTACTTATTTTCATGTGTTGAGAGAGAGAGAAAATTGTATCTAGAGAGACATTCTATGTGTTATCACATGCATATCTAGAGATATATACATATGCACTTATTTCTATGTGTTGAGAGAGAGAAAAAAAAATTGTATCATTCTATGTGTATATATACATGTACTTATTTTCATGTTTTTGGATCGAAAGTGTTTTTGATTCGATTCCAAAGCCTATACCTTATTATTGTTTATCCTTATGAAATATTATGTGTTATTATATTTAATTGGATTTAGTAATTCTATATGTGTTATCACATGTACTTATGTTATGTGTCATAGTAATTCTATCTATGTGTTATCTTGAAGATATAAATGGCTGCTCCGGATGATAACTTGAATGATGACATAATGGCTGATATTATCAACGCCGGCACTAATGCGGATGTAGATGACATGAGTCAGTACTTTGCTGATTATGAGGATATCCTGAATATCCCGGTGGTTGAAGATCAATAAATTATCGCGCAAGAAAATACTGGCGAGGTATATTCGATTATCTATCATCTCTTATAGATGCATACGTACGTATATTTGTTGTTAATCGTTGTGTTTCTACTCATGTAGCCAGTCTCTGGATCTACATCAACCACCGGCAAGAGTAGGAAAATCCGAGGGTCAAAAAAGCCATTAGAGGGCCGTTTCATAATATCAGAATTCGACACCGACACCGGCAAACCATTGGGACCACATGCTCAGACATATGTCAATCAATGTGGGGTCATTGTAAGGGATAGGATCCCGGTTAGTGCTCGTGAATGGAAGCAGAAGATATCCGCTCCTAATGTTAGTTTTGTATCTGATCGTGACAAGAACCTAGCTTGGAGAGATATCACTCAGCATTTCACATTATAAGCAGATAATGCTTTGAAGGAGCTAGTGAGGGATTAGACAATGAAGAAGATGGCAACATTGTTCCAGAGTTGGAAGAAGACATTGTATAAAAAGTTTATCTTGAAGAATGAAACACCGGATTTCAATGCTAAGGCGTTTGTCAAGTTGGAGTCCCATTGGGATGACTTCGTACAATACAAGACATCTCAAAAGAGTGATGAACGTGTGATGAGGAATCGGCAGAATGCCCGACAGAAGCAATACCATCATCACATGGGATCAGGTGGTTATAAGAGTGCTATTCCCAAGTGGCAGAACCTAGAAGCAGAGATTACTGCCAAGGGAATCATACCTGAAATAATAGAGAAGAACTAGCCTAAACACGCGAAGAATTGGTTCTACACTCATGGGGGAAGCCTAGACCCAGACACTGGCAAGCTAATTTTCGGCCAAAAATTGAGAGAGCAACACAGAAACTAGCTCGTGCTAGGGAAGAAGCTGATAGCGGTGTTTTCAAGCCCAACAGAGAGAATGATGAATTGACATATGCCCTAGAGAATCCCGAACACAGTGATCGAACAAGAGGCTATGGGGCGGTTCCGTGGCTACAAGCATTCCCAGCAGACAAGGATACCTACAGAAGTCGCCAGAGAAAGAGGGATGAGGAGGCAGATCGAATCCGTGTATTGAAGCAATTTGTTAATGAGTCACGACAAGCATTGCTTGAATCATGTGAACGAGAAAAATCTCTTGAGGCAAGAATGCAGGAGGAGATCAAGAGGCAAGTGCAGCTAGCAATGAGTCAAATGCAATCGCAATCAACGCCGGGAGTCACCATTAGCCCCATTGATCAGATGAAAAGCAGTTGTGCTTCCATGGAGCTGCCAGCTATTCAAGATGACGCTGGGTTGCGCTTCTCTGTTGATGACATTACCGAGCCTCTAACAACATGTGAGCTGCACATTCCAGATGGTAATAATGCATCAATCATGGTGGTTGTCGGGGTTGTATCTCCAATAGACCGAACAAAGACACCAAGAATCCATGGGTCAGTTATTCAACCTGGATATGCTAGCGTCTCGGTCGATAGAGTGCTCAAAGGTTACATCAATGTTCCTCTTGACATTGAAGGCGGTGATGGGGAGAAGACACTAGGAGAAGCAGAGAAGACATTTATTCAATGGTGCAAACGCTTCATCATCATTCCTGGGACGCCACCGCTTCCCCTACCTCACCCTAGGTATGAATGAAAGTGAATGAAATATCATTTTCCATTAATTTTATATTAGCTTCAAAAATAATTGACTCACAACTTGTTTTTGTAATAGGGTCTCCCCTAGCCTAGCCCAATTATTCATTCCCCATCTCATCACAGCGTCGCGGAGGGTGAGACAACTTCATCCCCACGGCGATCTTCAACTCCTACACCGGCCCCATCGCCTCCACAATGATCTCCAACTCCTACACCGGCCCCACCGCCTCCACAACGATCTCCAACGCCTCCACGCCGGTCTCCAACACCGCCCCCACCCCCTCCATAGCGTTGCACTATAGAGACGTCTAAGGTCCCGGCGGCAAAGAAGACCCCGAAAAAAGAGTTATTTCTCAAGAAATACTTCCTAAAAAGACTGATGAGCAAATAGCAGCTGAAGAAGACAAAAAAGTGAAAGATTTTTTTATAGATATCAAAAAACAGAGACAAGCGAAGCTTAAGGAGAAACCGTACTTTTACATACCACGAGATCTGCTGAGGCAAAAGGTCGAAGATCACAAGAAAAAGATGCTTGAACTTCGTAAGCCTCCGCCACTATCAGACTATGACCGCTCCCTTGTGAAGTCACATGATGCAGATAAGAAAAGGAAAAGAGCATCAGGGAAGGATGTCCCACAGCTCGGACAACAGAAGCAACCAATGCAAAATCTTGTTGTTACTAATGAATATGGTTCCAATATAGAAGTCTATCGACCAGACAACTCTGGAGAAGTGTCGGTTCAAGACCTTAATGTTTTTTTTAAAGATACTGGTTTAACCTTGGATCAATTGATGGGCAAAGCTCCAATTCAGAACCTGGAAGTTGATACCTAGAAGACTTATAAATTTGGCAAAAGTCTGTACAACCCTGCGGCTCTGAATGAATTGGGTACGCAAATGTACTTTCTCAACAAGTGGTACATGCAGGCATGTGGCAGGGGTGAGGAGTGGATCTTTGTTAGATTTAGAGACCATCATTACTTCCGTGGCGATGACATCTTACATATTAGTTTCGAAGAATTGCATCAACTATGCCACATGGACGCTCTGGACAAATCAATCATTAGCTCCTTTTGTTTGTAAGTGATTCTTACTTTTATTTAATAAACTCACTTCCATGCGTACGTGTATATAATTATCCTCACATGTAACTTATATTTATATACAGATTCCAGATGTCAGAGCTCCAAAGAATACAAGACACCAGTGTTGGCTTCATTGATCCTTATATCGTATTCAAAACCGATATTATTTCCAAGGAGCAGTGGGTATATGAAGAAGCATGTAAGAATATCATGAGGTTCTTCGTGAAGCAAAGACGACAAGACAACAATACTTTTCCCATACATGACTTTGAGTAAGTGTTAATAATAATATAGTCTACACATTTTATATAATATCAATACAACTTATATGCATGTACGTGTGTGTATAAACCAATGTAGGTTTCTTTGGATACTCATTGTCATTGAGTTAAACTCAAGTCGGTTAGTAATCTTGGACTCAAGAGAAAAAGTGGGCACTATACCAAGATATGATAGACATTATCCAAGGGTAATTTCGATTTCTCGCGCACAACTATTATTGAATAGACTTTGCCATAATTTATTAACGATCGTACATTATTGGTCGCATTGTGGTTTGGAAAGAGTTTATTCGGCAACATAATGATTGCAAGGCACCACTTAATGTAGTTGAAATACCAGTAAGTTGTACTATATATACTTTCCCATGTGTTTAATTACTATATCGTACTTCAATTTACGTGTGAGATGATGAGAATAATCTTCTTCTCGTGACAAGTGGTGTTTATGGCACCAACTGGTAATAACTTGTGTGGATACTACGTTTATGAATTTATCATCTTTGCTTTATAAGAAGAACTCCTAAAGATGTCCTCAGAGTACGTATATATCAATTTTTTTATTTATTTTTAAATGAATATATATATGTATTAATACTTTTCCTTTTATTTGAAATGCAAGACTGAATGGTTGAAACAAAGGGTCATGCAAAAAGATCATCTGAAAGCAGTTCAAGAGTCAATAGTAGGATTTCTTCTAGAAAAAGTGCTAAATCCCAATGGCGAGTTCTACTTTGATCCTAAGGAATAAATGATGTAAATTAAATGTTTATTGATATCGTTATTTTCGAGAACAAGATTATGAAAGTGTTGTATATATGCATATATATCTATAATATATATAGTTCCATACTTTATTCGAATATAATAATGCTCGAGATGAGAATTAGATGTAATTATATGTGTGCGTGTATTTATATTAGCAGCGTAGAATACGTACATAAAAATATATTATATATTAAACAAATATGTGTAACTGAACTGAAAACAAATTAAACAAAAAAAAGAAAAAAAAAGAAAAAGAAAAGGAACCTTTAGTCCCGGTTGGGGTTACCAACCGGGACTAAAGAGTGCGGCCACGTTTGCTCGGCTGGAGGGCCTTTAGTCCCGGCTCGATGACCCAGGACTGAAGGTTCCACCTTTAGTCCCGGGATCGTTGTCTCGGCACGGTAACCGGGACTAAAGGCCGTTACCGTTCGAGGCCATCCCGTAGTAGCGTGGAGAGAATTATGAGGTTATGCAGCTGTTGGGCGGGGACCTATAAAAGGCCTCCTTAAAAAGCCACATGATATCTGGTCCTGTTTTTCTGTATCCAGATCATTTTTGTTCCTTCTTTTAATGTAGCAAGTATCAGTATTTGTTTCAATACTTGTTTATTGATGGTCTCACCCACCAAAACCTAGAAATAAATGATAAGTTCTGAGCCAGCTAGTAGCACCACAAGATGATTGAATGAAAATCCTAGTACGTGTTTCCACAAAAAAAAAAAAAGCGGGTCAAGATGAATGTTCCATGCCCCCATGGTCCCATGGACAGAGAGCATTATGACTTATATGTGGGTTTTCTTGGAAGAAAAAAAATATAGGGAGTGGACATAGACCTACAACTGCAACCGAGCGGTTGCTAGAACAACTACAACAGACCCGCTATATCCTTCTTAATTACTAAGAATAGATATTTTAATAAAAAAAATCTTTAACAACTTTTTAAATTGGATATCTAGATATAATCATCTTCTATTCTGGATTTCTCGCTAGTAAATATAGAAAGCGATAATGACTCTCCAAGAACATATAGAAAAATTACTTGAAGATTGAACAGATATCGAAAACGATTTGTATATGGATATTTTTGTAAATAATGATTGAAAGAGTGAGCTTTGGAAAGACATTCCCAGATGCTCTTTTATGGTACGATAATAGCCGGTATGGGGCCACCGATTGCTGCTCCTTTGATTTTTCTCTGGGTCCTTACCACCCCGACAAATCTTTCACTAGCCAAACGGTGTAATCAGACCTGTCTGTACTGATGAATAAACCAACGTGCAAAGCGTGAAACCGAAGAAGGTTCGTCAATCCCACCATCGTCGGTGTGATCTTTTTTTCCTTCCTTTTTGGCATTGCTTCACCTAGTCTATGAAAAAAGTTAATCAACAGCCAAACACGTGCAGGGTTTGTACCTTCCGGCGACCGGCGGAGCTCCGTTGTCGGATCACCGACGAGATCGGAGCGCGGAACGGCCAATCGCTGATGTCGCTCGCTCGCGGATGCAGACAGCGTGCAGCTGTACGCGGTACGTCTGCTCCATGGCTGGTTGTTCACCTGCCGCTGTCGTCACGTGGCGTGCTCGCCTGCTCGCTTCCTCTGTTCCAGATCGGCCGCCAGGCCAACCCCACAGCACCCGCTCGCCGCCGATGGACGGCCGCCCACCGCCATGGCCGTGCTCACCCTTACGCGTGAGAGAAATGGGATATAGTCACTCTAAATTTTAGAATAGGGTGGTTTTATCTCTATTTGATTGAGGTGGAAATATACTACTCTATGTTTGGTTTGAAGGTTGAAGGATGGAGTGCAGCGTTTGTGAGCCGTTGAACATTTATTAAGTGAGACCCACACGTTCCTTCTTCCACACTGCAATCTCTTGGCTCGGGTCGCCCCATGCACCCTCTCCCGCCTTCGGTCGTCCTTTCTGCCCCGTCTGCCACCTCCCTTAGCCCTGGCCCTTGCCGCCTCTTCTAGCCCCCTGGCTGCCCTATCCGCCACCATCCTCGGCATGGAGCCCACCCAGAGCTTGCACCATCCTTGTTCGGTGCTCGCTACGCCTCGCCTTGAGCTCGCACCGAAGCACTGCTCGGAGTCCGCACCACCGCCACCTAGAGTCGCCACCACTCCCATCGCAGCTTGCCCATGCCAGCCAAGAAGTGGCGGACCTAGTGGGTGGTCAGGGTGGTCCACCGACCACCCTGCAGTAGATATCGTGCAGCGTGTCGTCGTGCAGTGCCAGTGTGTGAGCTGACGAGTGGTTGGTGTTGCATGGCGAAAGGTCATGAAGCCAACTCAAGGTGCATGCCCGGCGCGGAAGTAACCGGGTGACAGGCCGACAGGGTGGTCAGTAAACGTCGTCTCACGCCATCAAACAACAACGCTCGGTCGCGGGGCAACCATACATCATGATGGCTCGGCCGCGGGGCCCATGGACTACGGCTCGGGCCACATCCGGCCCAAGCACGCGCTGGACCTAGGCCTCGTCTACGACGCGTCGTACCAGGACTTCCAGGCTTCTTCGCGTGCGCCAGCGACGGCTCCCAGCTCGACCGCTCGGTGCCATGCCCAGCGCGCCCGCCGCCACCCTACCAGCAGCCCGTCGCTTTGCCTGGCCTGGCCGCCCTGGACTGCCGCCATCGCCTGCAACTCTGCAAGACTGATCGCCAGTCCTTCCTCAGTTCCTCAGGTGATACTCCTCGTCCATCCCCGTCCTTCCTCAGTTCCAGGTTTCTTCTGATCGTTAGTTTTGATAATTGGCGAGTGTTTTTTCCAGAACTCTTGAGTCTTGAATTATGAAAAGAAACGGAGACATTCGATCCCCTTTTCAGAAAGCAGCAAAGAAGGTGGCTGCTATTGACCCACCTCCGGATGAAAATATTGTGGAAGAGCAGAATCAAGAAGAAGATAGAGTACAAGTTGAAGAAATTGTAGATCATTTGCCCTCGCCCCCGCTAGCATCACCGCCACCGCCCGCATCAAAGCCGCCGGCGTATGACATCAATCGCCTACCATATGATCCAGGTGAAAGGCTGCCCATTGAAGATTATCTTGTTAATGATCAAGATGCAATCCGTAGAGCATATATTACTAAAGGTGCTTGCAAACCTTATATACATGATTTTACATACCGAAACATTGGAGGCGTACCTCGTTGATTCAGTATATAATGGTTGTATAATTATAAGTGGCTTGAATATAGTGTCAAGAAGGATTCTGCATTTTGCTTCATATGCTACTTGTTCAAGAAGGGCAGTGGGTCAAAAACTTTTATTGTTGATGGATGGAATAATTGGAATATAGGAAACACAGCACTTCTCAAACATTCTGGTTCTAGGGCACATAAAGCAGCTCAAGAGAGGTACATTGGTTTTATGAATCCCAAGGTAGCAATTGATTATAACATTGACAAGTGGAGTGAGGAGGAGCTTCGTCTTTACAAGAAAAGATTGACATATTCACTTAGATGTATCAAGTTTCTTTTGCATCAAGGATTGGCATTCCGTGGACATGATGAAAGTGAAGAGTCTAGCAACAGAGGCAACTTCATTGAACTTTTAAAGTTTCTTGCAGGAAATAGTGAAGAAGTGAACAAGTATGTCTTGAACAATGCACCAGGTAATTGCATTTTGACTAGCCCAAAGATACAAAAGCAAATTATTCACTGTTGTGCCATAGAAACTAGAAAAAAAATAATTGAGGAACTTGGTGATGAGCCCTATGCAATTTTAGCTGATGAGTCTAGTGATATATCACATAAAGAACAACTAGCTCTTTGCTTGCATTATGTTGATAAACTTGGAAGGCCATGTGAGCACTTTATTGGAGTTGTTCATGTAGATGATACTACCTCTTTGTCACTTAAGAAAGCAATTGAAGTTTTACTTGTTAGTAATGGATTGAGTATGCAGCAGATTAGAGGTCAAGGTTATGATGGGGCTAGCAATATAAAAGGAGATATTAAAGGGCTCAAAACTTTAATCATGCAAGAATCACCTTCCGCTTATTATATTCATTGCTTTGCACATCAACTCCAACTAGTTCTTGTTGCTGTTGCCAAAGGAAATACTGACTGCAAGACTTTTTTTGATCAAGTATCTATCTTGTTAAACATTGTTGGGGTTTCTTGCAAGCGTCATGATATGCTTTGAAATGCTAGGCTTGAGATTGTCAAGAAAGCACTAGAGTGCGGTGAGCTTGAATCAGGGAGTGGATTAAATCAAGAGATGGGTTTACCTAGACCTGGTGACACTCGGTGGGGCTCTCATTACAAAACTATATGTAGCATCATCACTATATATTCCTCAATTCATGATGTGCTCATTGACCTTGGTGCTGATAATGCATATAAGGAAGATTGGACAAAGATACATTTTGTGCTTGGAGCATTTGAAACCTTTGAGTTTGTTTTCTTTGTGCACTTAATGTATGTTATTCTTGGATATACAAATGAGTTATCCGAGTGCTTGCAGAGAAGGGATCAAGATATTCTTAATGCAATCTCACTTGTTAATGTGGCAAAGAGCAGAATGTAGGAGTTGAGGTCTAATGGTTGAGATAATTTTCTTCAGAAGGTCACTTCTTTTTGTGTTAAACATGGTGTTGAAGTTCCTGCTATGGATGGTGCTTATGTGCCTTATGGAAAATCAGCACGGTATGCTCATGCCCGAAACCAAACAAATGATGACCATTTCCGAAGAGAAGTATACATTGGTGTCATTGATCAAATTAGTCAAGAGCTTGATAATCGGTTTGATGAGATCAATATGGAGCTACTCTCTTGTATGTCAGCCTTCAGTCCTTCCAACTCCTTTGCTTCTTTTGATACACGGAAGGTACGTAGATTGGCTGAATTTTATCCTAAGGAGTTCTCCAACAATGATTTGTTAAAACTGGAATTGCAACTTGATAATTATATTGATGACATGCGACAAGATGCTATCTTCCAAGGTCTAGACAACATTGTTGATCTCTCAGTTAAGCTTGTTGAAACAAAGAGGCACAAAGTGTATGATATGGTGTACTTATTTCTCAAATTGATATTGCTTTTACCAGTGGCAACTGCGAGTGTTGAAAAGGTATTTTCTACATTGATTATAGTCAAAACAAAGTCAAGGAATAAGACAGGTGATACTGTTTTGGATAATTGTCTAGTCACATTTATTGAGCGGGATATTTTCTTCCAAGTTAATGAAGATGATATAATAGAGACATTCATGTCATTGAGAAAGTGGCGGATAAACAAATAATATTGTAAGTCTTCTATTCTTATATTTCGAAGTATTTGTATTTCATTTGAACAATTTATATTAAGATTTGACGTCGTTTTACCAAATTATAATATAGTTTTATCGAATTATATAAGAATTTTTTTTGCGACCCATACCCTATGAAAAATCCTGGGTCCGCCACTGTAGCCAAGACTGCTCATCCATGTTGCGTTGTGGCTGAGCTCGCCTACCGAAGTGCTCGTAGACACAAAGAGGAGGATGTGACCGAGCTCGCTTGCCGGAGCACTCGCAGAGTAGACGAGTTCATTACTTGTATCCTGAGGAACAGGTGCCTCCGTCCGTGTTTGTCCAGGTTCGCTTTTTTTTTTATGGAGGGAGTATACCCAAATCTAGAGGAATATTCGAAATGACTACTCCGTCGTGTCATCGAATATCGAATGCTGCGTAACTTGTATCCTAAGGAACAGATGTAGTCCCAAATCTAGAGGAATATTTCTCTCTATAAATAACTCCATTATTATGGTTGAATTATTGTGAGAGAAAAACGTTTATCCGATTGAAAAAAAAAAGCCGAACAAGCTAGCTTCTTGGTAAGCTGAACGGGGCCATGGGATGAAAATGTCTCTATCTAGCATCCAAACGAAACACATTATCACCCCCTGTTGCCGTTCTTAAACAGTTGCCTTCTTTCGGTGCAAACAAATATCACTACTCTGCACAGAAATACAGTACAACTCCATGTGCCCACCACCCTCTTACGTCCACTCCACCATTGGATGCATTGGAACCAACAGCAACAAAGATCCAGCCTGTCCATTCAGTTGCCAAATGCAGTATGAACTGTGCACCTTTCACAGTTGCTCAAAGGTCACACGAAACATTTTTGTTCACCACCTTTCATGGTACTCAAAGGTCACCAACAGAGCAAGCACAAGTGGACGGAGAAATGTGAATCTGTAATTGCGGCTGGTTACACAGGGGACACCAAAAGAGTAACAGTAACATACGAATTTGATAGATGAAAACTGCAAATCTCTCAGCAGTTTCAGTACAGACTCGAAAAGGGGAAGAAACAAAGAAAAAAAATACCGGACGACCAAACTAGTAAAGATAAAAGATCAGCGTATAATCCTGGCTGCTGTCACACCAAATTATACCAATCCCTAAGCCGGCGGCGCCGACATGGCTTGCTGCGGCAATTGCCGAAGCCTTCTTCTTCATCCTTCTCTTCATTCATCTTCTATGGAGCAGCCAGTCACTGATCAAACACACATCCAGGAGCAGGAGCAGCAGCAGCAATGCTTGCAGGTATCAATCAGCAGAGCCAGAGGAAGATACAGCACGGAGACACAATCTCTTCATGTCCAATTTGACTTCCCAATAATCTTAAGCAGAGGCCTTGTCGAACTTGAGGGGCTTCACCACCTCCCAGGTGAAGTCGGCGTCGTCACGGCCAAAGTGGCCGTAGGCCGCGGTCTTGATGAACCTGTTGCCGCCCTTCTTGAGGTCGAGGTTGATGGTGATCATGCCGGGCCTGAAGTCGAAGTTCTCCTTGACGATCTTGAGGATCTCCTTGTCGGGGATGGTCCCGGTGCCGTACGAGTCGACGAACACGGACAGGGGCTCCGGCACGCCGATGGCGTACGACACCTGCACGAGGCAGCGGCGGGCGAGGCCGCTGGCCACGATGCTCTTGGCGGCCTGCCTGACGATGTAGGCGCCGCTGCGGTCCACCTTGGTGGGGTCCTTGCCGGAGAAGGCGCCACCGCCGTGGGCTCCCCAGCCGCCGTAGGTGTCGATGATGATCTTGCGGCCCGTGAGGCCGGCGTCGCCGTGGGGCCCACCGATGACGAAGCGCCCGGACGGGTTGAGGTGGAAGATGGTCTTCTCGTCCAGGTACTTCTCCGGGATGACGGGCTTGATGACGTGCTCCTTGAGGTCGGCGGCAATCTCGTCGTTGGTGACGGTCTCGTCGTGCTGGGTGGAGATGAGCACGGTGTGCACGCGGACGGGGACCATGGCGCCGCCCTCGTTGATGTACTCCACCGTGACCTGGGTCTTGCCGTCGGGCCTGAGCCAGGCGCAGGTGCCGTTCTTGCGGACCTCGGTGAGGCGCGCGCCGAGCTTGGTGGCCAGCACGTGGCTGAGCGGCATCAGCTCGGGGGTCTCGTCGGTGGCGTACCCGAACATGTGGCCCTGGTCGCCGGCGCCGATCTCCTCGGGCCGCTTGGTGAAGTGCCCATGCACGCCCTGCGCGATGTCGGGGGACTGCTGCTCGATGTTGACCAGCACCTTGCAGCGGTCCGCGTCGAGGCCCACGTCGTCGGAGGTGAAGCCGATGGCGCGGCAGGTGTCGCGCACGATCTTCTCGTAGTCCACGGTGGCCTTGGTGGTGATCTCGCCGAACACCATCACCATGTTGGTCTTGGTGCAGGTCTCGCAGGCCACCTTGCTGTCGGGGTCCTGCGCGAGGCAGGCGTCCAGCACGGCGTCCGACACCTGGTCGCACAGCTTGTCGGGGTGCCCCTCGTTCACGGACTCCGAGGTGAAGAGGAAGCTCTCCGCCGCCATTGCCTTCTTCTTCTCGGGTGATAAATTACTCTACCAACCTCTGCAATTTTATTTAAAAAGCAATTCAGACGATCAGAAACCATCCGCAGATCCACCTCACATTCGAATTGGATGACGAACAAATAGTAAAACCGATGCCGTGAGATCTGAAAATCAGAGCACCACAGACAGCTCCATATACAGAGGCTACGAGATCTAAATGGAGAACCCTCCCTCCGAGAGACCAAAAATTTCAAAAGAAAAATCCCAAATTTCCTCCGCTGAATCTCAAATTTAAACGACAACCCAGATCTACAGAACCGCTAAAAGGCTACGGAGTAATCACCAAACCCCACAACCGGATCCGCCATCCCGTGGCGACCATCAGATCCAACCGCCGCAAAAAACAAATGGGCATCAGTTACCCCCTCCACCGAGGAAGACCCAAGGTTTGAAGCATCTCCCCAAGCATGCGCACAAATGACAAAACCACGCACTTACGCACAAACGCACGCACGAACCTCGGGAGAAGCACGACGAACGAAATAACGATCCAACGAGAGAGAAGAAGCAGGGTGCGGGCAAGCTGGCTCACCTTGCGCTGCTGCTCTTTATTCGGGACCGCAAGAGGGAGGAGAAGATGCGAACGGGATGTGTGGCACGGGGTCTCGGCACTGCTGGGGCTCCGCCATTTATAGCCGCGCTGGCGCCGGGCGCGGATCCGGGGAGGGAGGTCAGAGGTGGGTCCGCGTGGGTGCGGGTGTACCTGAGTGTTGCGGTGCGGAAAGTATTTGGCGAGTCGGGCAGGCATGCACGGGAGGACATCGCGGGCGGACACTGACCGGATGGGCCCCACGTCGGGGGAGAAGCCACCCGCTGGCGGTAGCCGGTAGCTGTAGCTTTGTTGTCCTCTCACCAAACCCACGGCCACCAACCCCATGTTGCTGGGCCCACTTCACCTAACATTTCTCTCTCCATCATTTTCTTTGGTATAAGTATGTTTTATTAGTAGTATTTCTGTTATTTATTTCTGTCCTAGAAGTTTGCCAGCCTCAACCTCGAAATGGAAAATAAAATTCTCGCCTCAACTACTACCACTGGTTTACGAGGTGTTTTTTTTTTACTTTTTTATTTATTAGGCCAGTCTCAACGGGGGTTTCGTGGGTGTATTATGCACATTAATTAGATGACACATCAGCAAGAAAAGGAATCTTTACATGATTTTAGGAGGAGAGAGAGGGAATACGTTTCATGGCCACGACACGTTTGGGCACCGTTACCGAGTCCTCGGTAACTGAATGAAACTCGCATTGAGGGGCGTCCGGCGTTTCATCCTCATCTCGTGCGGTCGGGCTCCCGACGGCGCGCCCTTCTCGCCCCCTCCCGCCCTTTCCCCAATCTTCCCGCCTCCCTCCAGTCGTTCCCGCCCCTCTCCTCCTCCTCCGTGGATAGGTTCGCCCCCCGCACATCACCTGCGCTAGGGTTTCAAATCAGCGAGCAACGCTGCTCCGATGGCACTAGTGGCGAGCTCCGGGCGGCGCACCTCCACGAATGGGGGAAAAGGGCGAGCGGGTAGCCATCTGGGACTGAAGAAGTCGTCCTCGACTGCGCCGTCGCGGCCTCCAGCTTCGTCACCAGTTCCCACACCGGCCACTGTGGTTTCCTCCCCGCCAGGTTGAGTTCTTCCCTACTCTCTGTCTTAAATCTGATGATGCATGCAACCCACATGAGTAGGATGGGGGCCGTACTTCAATTTTTTTCCTCTCGAACTCGAAAACCAACAATCCCCAAATTCATGGTAAGCACTTGATTTCGATCTGTGTATTCCCAAATTCATGGTCTGCCAGTAGTTGATTTGTACTCGTTGGAAGTTGATGCCCGCAAGATTGTTCATCATGATATTGAAGATTGTTTAGTACAGTTGGTTTTATAGTTTGATCTTAGCATAGAAAGGTTCAAACTCTATTCGGATGGTGTTAATGATAGTGTGAAAACTTGTGGTCTATCCACCGGTGGTTTTATGAATTTTCTTCAACAACCACACTATCCACAAAGCAGACCACAAATTCAACGAGAAAATTTTCATTTGGCTGGACAGCCTATGGGCTTCAACCCGATATCACCACCGCCAAGTGCCTGTGGAGCACTCCAAGCTGTGAAACAAGGTATTTCAACAAAGGAGACGGTGAACATTGACATTGATGAAGATGACAACAATGAGGCAAATAGGCAAGTAAAGAAGAGATACTGGAGTCATGAAGAGGAAGAGAGACTGGTACAATACTTAATTTTGTAGGCCAGTGTTGTCGATAATACTTGATTTGTTCATCTTATATCAATATTTTGTATTTTGTAGGCCAGTGCTTGGTTGAATGCTTCTAAAGACCCAATTAAGGGAAATGACAAGAGAGGTGACACATTTTGGAAGGAAGTCACTGATGATTTTAACAAGAAAGGGAATGGGAAGCGTAGAAGGGAAATAAACCAACTGAAGGTTCACTGGTCACGCCTCAAGTCATCGATCACTGATTTCAATGACTATTGGAGTAAGGTAACTCAAATGCATACAAGCGAATACTCCAACGACATGCTGGAAGATGAGGCACAAAAGATGTATGCAAACAGGTTTGGAAAGCCTTTTTCGTTGGTGCATTGGTGGAAGATACTAAAAAACGAGCCCAAATGGTGTGCACTGATTGAGGAGACAGAGAAAAACAAGAGTGAGATAGTTCATGTTCTAGATGAACAATCACATCCCATTGGTAGAGAACAAAGAAAGGTCGAGCCTTGATGGAAGGCATAAGAAGGACAATGTTATGGAAGGAATTGTCATCCTTGGGGACCATATTGAGAAAATTATCAAGGTGCAGCAAGATTGGAAGGTGGAGTGGGAAAAGGTCATGAATACTGATTCGGATATCAAATGCAAATTTGAGGGCAGCAAAGGAGCAAAAGGAAGCAAAGATGTTTGAGGTCTATAATTCCCTGCTTAATCAAGACATAAGTCACATGTCTGAAGATCAAAAGGCTAGCCGAGACAGGGCAATACGCAAGATAGAAGAAAAGTTGTTTGCAGACTAAGGTTGGTTCTGAACTGCTCACATCATGTGTAAATGCTGCATCATGTGCACTATATTAATTAGATGTGAAAACTACTCATATCATGTGTAAATGCTGCACTATATACTATGGCAGTTTGTAGTGTGAATGTTGCATTATCTACTATGGCAGTTTCACTTTAGGTGTGAAAACTGCTCAGTTTCACATTAGGTGTGAAAACTGCTCAGATTCTCATTAGGTGTGAAACTGTACTATCTATTATGGTTGCCGTGTGCACCTATATATACACCATCCTCTCTTTTCCTTAACACACACGAAGGTCTTCTCTCTTCCTCATTCTTCTTCCATCTTGTTCTACAGTTTTGAGGTGATCTTAATATCTTTAAACTTTCTATTTTATTTTTCTTATTACTGTACTCTCTCACCTTTCCTTTTTCTCATCTGCAAAGATGTCTGAGGAACATGACAATCTTGATGGAAGTCAAAATCCTCTGTACTCGTTGGATGAGTTCATTGCTGAGGATGAGATCCTAGATGATGTTATTAGTGAAGCCACGGTGGTCATTCAGTCTACCGTCGAAGCTCTGCAGAAACAGGCAGCTGACCATCGACTACATCCGAGGAAGCACATCAAGAGACCACGAGAGGAAGCACATAAAAAACTAGTGAATGATTATTTCTTAGAAAATCCTCTTTATCCTTCCAATATTTTTCACCGAAGATTTCGTATGTCTAGGCCTCTTTTCCTACGCATCGTCGAGGCCTTAGGCCAAAATTCTAATTATTTTACTCAAAGGGTGGATGCCGTTAATAGGCAAGGGCTCAGTCCACTACAGAAGTGTATTTTAGCTATTCACCAATTGGCTAGTGGTAGTGCTGCAGATGAACTAGATGAATACTTGAATATTGGAGAGACTACTACAATGGAGTCGATGAAGAATTTTGTTAAAGGTGTTAGAGATGTATTTGGTGGACAGTATTTGAGGCGCCCCACTACTCAAAATTGGTGAGAAACGAGGTTTTTCTGGTATGTTCGGCAGCATTGACTGCATGCATTGGCAATGGGAAAGATGCCCAAATGCATGGAAGGGTCAGTTCACTCGTGGTGATCAGAAAGTGCTGACGCTGATTCTTGAGGCCGTGGCATCACATGATCTTTGGATTTGGCATGCGTTCTTTGGAGTAGCGGGGGTTCTAATAATGATATTAATGTTTTGAACCAATCTACTCTATTTATCAATGAGCTAAAAGGACTAGCTCCTAGATTCCAGTACATGGTCAATGGGAATCAACACAACACTGGGTATTATCTTGCTGATGGAATATACCCTGATTGGGTAGTATTTGTTAAGTCAATACGACTCTCTATCACCGACAAGGACAAGTTGTATGCACAGGAACAAGAAGGGGCAAGAAAGGATATTGAGAGAGCCTTTGGTGTATTGCAGCGTCGATGGTGCATCCTAAAACGACCAGCTCGTTTATATGATCGAGATGTACTCCATGATGTTGTCCTAGCTTGCATCATACTTTACAATATGATAGTTGAAGATGAGAAAAAGAAAGAGGACATTGAAGAAAATCTAGATCTAAATGTGGCTCCTAGTTCAGCAACCGTTCAAGAACCGGAAAGCTCTCCAGAACAGTATGTTTCGCTCGAGAGAGCTTTAGAAAAAGATACTAATATTCGAGATCGATCGGCTCATCACCGACTTAAGAATAATTTGGTGGAACATATCTGGAGTAAATTTGGTGGTCGTACACATATACCTGGAGTTTGAGATAGAATACATGTAATAATAATTTTATATATCTGTAACGTTTGTTTATATATATGTGCAAGTGCATTTGTATCTAAGATCTCATGCTGAACTATGTTTATTTGTGCTAGATGAAAGCATCTATATGAATCTATGGGGTGCATCTCGGCATTGTTGGTTGAATGTCATCATCAATTTACCGCCAGTTATCTGTCATATTTTGCCATTGGAAAACTTGTTGTTCCAGTTATCTTGCTGTTACAATTCGTCTTAGTTATTTTGCTGTTCCAGTTATCTGAACTTATGCAGTTCATACTGCAGTTTGTAGTGCAGTTCTGAAGTTATCTAAGGGCCTGTTTAGATGGCGAAATTTTTTGCAAAATGCACTGTAGCACTTTTCGTTGTTATTTGATAATTAGTGTCCAATCATAGTCTAATTAGGTTTAAAAGATTCGCCTCGTGAATTTCGTCTAAACTGTGTAATTAGTTTTATTTTTTATTTATATTTAATGCTTCATACATGCGTCCAAAGATTCGATGTGACGGAAAATCTGAAAAATTTGGCAAAATTTTCTGGAACTAAACTGGACCTAAATTATGCAGTTCGTACTTGCTGTTTTGTTGGTTGAAACTGAAGTTCTAAATGTGTAGTGCATACTTGCTGTTCATACTGATCTAGGAGTCGATGAAATGCATTACAATGTGTAGTGCATACTTGCTATTCTCTTCCTCTTGCAGTTCTGAAACAGCAGTTCATACTTGCTGTTCTGTTATCTGAACTAGGAGTGCTGCAATATTTGTAGTGCACGTATTTTAGTTTTTTGGAAATGGCTACACGAGCATGCGGTGCATATGATCCCATCACTTTGCTGCAATTAAGTGCTTCACTTAGCTTTGGAATTGGTGAAATGAAACGCTGCACTGTTAAGGCCAATTTCATTCACAGTTTCATCACGCTCTAGCTGATATGGTCTTTTGGAAACCGTGTAGTGAAACTAGCCATTGAGACTGGCCTTAAGTGAAAGTTCATTTCTTCTGTGGGGCTATGGTTGGGCAGAAAAAAGAAAAGACGCTTTCCCCATTCTCATTCGTAGGTTCCACGTTGTACCTAGCGTGGCGGGAGACTACATCACTGTACGAAAATGAACAACTTTAGCATCATTACTGTCAACGCCTAAAATTATATGAATTGTCCAAAAATTGTAAATACTTTTCAAACAATTTAAGTGGAGGTGAACATGTTGTATGGATCATGTGCTCTCCTGGACAGTGAGCAAAATACCTCAGAAGCGTTACATGTATTTTTGGAAATGCATGAAATGCATTTTTTTCTGCAAGATTCTTGTGTTCAGAATGGTGACTAGGAAAAAAAAAGAACGATCAAGGTCAATGAGAAAAACAATCTCACGATTATTGTTTTGTGCTTGATTTGCTTGTCCTTGGAAAGTCGTTCTCATGAGAAAATTGTAGTACCATTTTCCACACACGTGTATGACTGTATGTACATATGTTGTGTTCTCGCATGGGAGCCGATTGTTTTTGTATAGTTATCTGAGCGGCAAAAAAGATGGATAAGTATGACTGTATGTACATATGTTGTGTTCTCGCATGGGAGCCAATTGTTTTTGTATAGTTATCTGAGCGGCAAACAAGATGGATAATCATTATTTTTTGTTTGTCATGAATCATATGATAGGAGGCAAGTGCCCGTCCAAAATAAATTCAAAAAGTCAAAGATGCATGCCTCTGACTCGAAGAAGGAAGAAAGGATCCGTTTGACACGGCTCCGGCTCACTTTGCAATTCCACGTCATTCACTGTAGCAGAAGCCAGATTTGTCTCTCCTTCCCTCTCCCTCTCACAGCCAGCGGCTTCACCGGTAAAGCCAAAATTTTGGCTCCACTAGCTCCGTAAACAGTATCCGAGCTACAGTGTGAGAAGAAAGCAGGAGAGATAAAACCAGCTCCGAGCTATAGTGTTACTACAGTGATTGGCACCGTGGTCGTCCGGCGGAGCCGGAGCTGCCCGGAGCCATGCCAAACGGGTCCAAAGTCTTGCGCTTGCGCATGCATGATCCCACCACTACCGCCGCACCTCATGGCTCCATCTCCATTTGTGGGACGAATGCATCTTTTCATAAAAAGTGAGACGAATGCTTGACTCTAGCTAAGTTTTCTTATAATAATAGTTATCAAGAAAGCATTCGAATGACACTATTTGAGGTCCTGTATGACAAGAAATATAGAACACCACTTAACTGGGTTGAAGTGGATGACCGTGATTATTTCGGACATGATTTTATCAAAGAAGTTCAAGAGCAGGTTAGCATTATTCAGAGCCATTTGAAGGCAGCTCAAAGTCGTCAGAAAACGTATGCCGATAAGCGAAGAAGGCCCTTGCAATTTGAAGTTAGTGATCATGTGTATCTCAAAGTGTCACCTATGAGAGGGGTGCATCGCTTTGATGTCCGAAGAAAGCTAGCCCCTCGCTATGTTGGACCTTATAAGATTTTGGCCCGGTGTGGTTTGCTACCTACCATATCCAGCTCCCGGATATTTTGTCAGCAGTGCATAATGTCTTCCATGTTTCCCAGTTAAAGGAATGTTTGCAGGTCTCCGATGAAGCTATGAAAATTGAAGGACTTCTCCTCCAGCCCAACTTGTCTTATATTGAATCCTGTCAAGATCTTACATGAAAAAGAAAGAGTAACTAGAAACAATGTGATAAAGTTTTATAAAGTTTAGTGACAAAATCATTTAGAGGACGAAGCAACGTGGGAGCAAGAAAGCTATATCTTGAAGCATTATCCCCACCTTCTTTCTAGTTCACCGAGGTAATTGTTTAAATCGGAATTTATTTCTTATCTCTCTTCCCACACTAGGCACATGAAATATCGGGACAAAATTTTGTTTAAGGGAGTATATTTGTAAGACCCTCAATGTTACACCGTAAATCATTTACTAAAACATATCATGAGCATCATGTTTATGTGTTACTGCATGTGATAAAGTGTGTAGATCAATTTCTGTAACTCGAAACGATCAACTAAAATACGAAACGAAAGTTGATTCGATAGTCGTGTTATATCACTTAGGGTTTAAAACTAATTTTTATTAAGCAAAAATGTTATAGAACATGTATGTGATACTTAAATAAAGTTTGAAGTACAAACTTTATAGATGACAATGAAATACTTGCGGTCTAAAAATGATATTACTAGCTAATATTTCCACTAGCTTAGAAATCGTAAATCAAAATCAAATTCAGCTTAAAAACTTATCAATTTTCAAGTCTACCAACAGTTAGATACTTCTATATTTAGCAATTTATTGTGAGAGATTGGGTTAAGAAGTGGTGTAGTGTTATAGCTCGATTTGGTAGTCTCATGTGCCATCTTGAACATGGTGAAGATGGTTTAGGTCCTAAAGCAATCATTTGGTCGTGTTGAACGCTTAAAATTCGTGCGTGTCACTGTCTCGGGTTGGTTGGCGCCGGGTGCGCGGTCACCGCGTGGCCTTCTCATGCCGCGCACATGGCCGCGTCCCGCGCGATCAATCGTGCCACCGTGCTTGGCCGGTCGAGCCGGCTGGGCTTGGCCGAGGCCAGCCGCAGCGAGCCACCGGCCCCGCGCCCTGCTGCTCTGCCTTGTGCTGCCATTTTGGGTGCCGTCGCGGCCGCGCTGCGCTACCATCGCGTCTACACTGCCGACGCTCCACGCGTCGCGACGCTGCCACTGTCGTCGCGTCCACGCCGGTCCGTTGCAACTCTGCGCTGTTGCCGGCCCTGTGCGTGTCGCCTCAGCCGCGCGCACGTGGGCGAGCCACCGTCATCATGCCATTTATGGCACTGCGGCGCGCGGGCCATGCCGATCGGATGCGCACGCACGTTGTCCGTAGCGCTAGCGCGTGGGCCTCCCGAGCTCGCCGCTCGCATCCCGCCAAGGCAAGGACGAGCTGAGCCCACTGTCGCACTCCATTTCTCTCTTTCTCTCTTCACTCTCTGCTTTCCACCGCCATCGAGTCGAGTCACAGCGAGTCAGAGAGCTAGCACCTCTCATCAATTCCTCATGCTCGCGTCTCCACCTTCACGCCCCCTCTCTAGCCGACCCCACCCTACCTTGACTCGCGTCACGCCGAGCTCCAATTGTGGAGTTTAGCCCGCCGCCGTGCCGTTAAGGCCCGTCACCGCTCACGCCGTGGCCAGCCTCCACCACTTCACCCCACGCTAATTCCTTTGCGCCACTAGCTCGCCTAGGCTCCCACTCCACCGTGCGCACGCTAGTGGGAGCGCTACCGCCTCCCCGCTGCCGCTGACGCGGCCGTTTCCGCCGTGGCTTGTCGCCGTGCTCGCCGCGCGCATGTGGCTAGCACTGCTCAGGTAATCACCGGCCGAACCACAACTTTGGCCTAGTTCGTAGTGTGCCCCTAGTGCTTATCCCCTATCTCTGCCATCCTGTTAGCGCTGTGGCTCACCGGAACACGGTTGCCGCCATTATAGGTCGCCCATCGCCAGGGAGAGCCCGCTCTGCTCCACCTCCGTTCATGCCACCATCACCCATCGCTTCGTGTCGAACCCTAGGTGAGCGTTGGCCTCATAGATAGGTCAGCGTGGGTATTGTGTGGCCGACGTACGTGCTAGTGCCACCGCTCGCCGTGCTGGCGTGCGCGGGGGAGGCCAGGGACCTTTCCATTGTAAAGAGGAGAAATATCTGAGGGTTCTGTTGCAAAGTCGCTGTCTATAGAAATAGTACGTGTAGTGTTCGCGCTATTTTTTGATAACGCGAGGGTGTTTTTGCTAATGTACCAGCGCGCACGGGCTTCCTCGCCGTGGGCCGCCTCGCATGCGTGGGCCGTTGCCATGTGGGCCGCACCGTGGGCCACCGTGCGCTCGCGCGTGCGTGCTACATCATCGTGTGGGTCCGATTGCGCCGAAATTAGTTTAGCTTTTTCGTGGAGAATAGAAATAGCTTTTCATTTTAATTCTGAGCTAAACTTTGGTAATTAATATAAAATCATGTAGGTATCCAAAAATTATGAAACAAATTTTGTTAAGTTCCTAAAATTGTACTCTATTTGTTAGTGTATTTAGTTCATATATGTGCTTGTTGATAAAAGGAGCTATTAAATCATTTGAGAGTGCTTAATATTATTAGGTTAAATATTGTAGGAATTTTTGTGGCAAAATGGTGGTAGCTTTAGGTTTAAAAATTTTATAGTAGCTTCATGGTATTATTATGTGCTCACTGTAATTTTTGTAGCTTTAGAATAGACTTAACATAAGGGTAGTTAAATGCTCTTTGTTTCAAATATACATTAAATCATTAGTAGAAATAGAGATATATCCTTCATTTGTAAAGCTAGGTGTTTGTTAGTTGAACCCAACACTTTACTTGATGAAGATGATAGTTAGCTTAGTATCTTAGTCATTAGAGCTAGCTTAGTAGTTTACCATGTGTATTCTTATCTTAAGAGTTGTTGTTGCCGAAATGCTAAGTGTTGCATCATCATCGCATGCATGTAGAGAACGAGTTGGTGGAGATCATGACCATCAGAGATCACGAGTTTGAGGAGGTGATCGAGGAGTATGAGGAGGAGGTCCTTGTGCAGGAGGAGGTTCCGGAGCGGCCACTAACTGACTGAGCTGGCACCGTGCCTGCCAAGGTAAGCCCCGGTGCATAACCCTTATTTTGAATAATCACTGGATATATATATGTGATGTGTATTTACGTTACAGGCTTATTGTTGAAACTACATGAATAGATAAACCTACCTATGAGTCCTACTAGCATAGGTCGAGTAGCTGCTATGCTTAGGCTATTGGTAACATGAGTAACCTGTCGTTACTCACAATAGGTGATTATTATTATTACTCTCATAATAAAATGGTAAAAGGAAATGGAGACCGGGTAGGGATATGGTACGGGTATTGGTGGGTGTAACAGGTTGTGTCCCACGACCAACGGGGCATAGCTTGGTTACACTGTTTTCCCTGTCCGTGTCGGTTAAGGAGCGGCCATTGCATTGGATTCTAGTCTGGTCACAGACTTATTATCCTGAGCACAAACTTGCTTATGGGAGCGGAAAGGCTCGTTGCTCTCTTGTCATGGGTTCTGGCTCTTTCTAGACCGACTGATTGGAGGCGGGGATGGTGGAGGTCTAAGCACCACAATGAGTCCGGGACTCAGGTGTGGGGGCTTGGAGTCCAAGTTTGGATGGGGACCTAGACCCCTTGACAGGAGAGTGGTGGGTTGGCCCTGCTTGTGCCTGGGTACAAGCGGGACGTGTGTTTCGGGGTACCCAGCTAGACTATATTGGTTCATGAATTGTCGTGTAATACGGTATGATTTGTCTACGATCTAGCACTGTAGTAAGAACTAGAAGATGAAAGATGATGAAATGGATCTGATTGCTCAACTCTTGCTTGAAAGTAGAATAGGTGCTTACATAGAATGGTTAGCTGATGAACTAATTAGGATTGCTAATAAGAAACATACATAAGGATTCACTACTAGTAATGCTTTTTGCAAAAAGGAAACCCAACAAACCATAAAGCTTATCATATCCTTGGGGTCGGGAAATTATTCCCGCTAGTCAGGTAAGTCTTGCGAGTACATTGTGTACTCAGGGTTTATTTACCCCTGTTGTAGGTCTAGCTTGAGGAGTAGCTGTTATGTGGAGGATTCTTCTGGTGGGCATAGACGGATCCTTATATCTTATCGTTAGATGTTTATTTTAAATTCCGCACTCTAAGCTTGGTATTGTAATAATGTATTTCTAAGAACTCTTGTTGTATGAAATGGACTAAGTATTGCAAACTCGTTCTCATTATTGGATCCTCAAGGGAAAACATGGATGGTTCGAGTTCTCCCTTAGGGTGTGCTCGATGGAACCGTCCGATATAGCTTGCTTTCGGGGTGCTTAGTGTCTAGTGGAAGACGAGTGCCCCTGAAAGTGCGTTGTTTCGGGCGGTTCTGCCACAGTCAGTTGGTCTCTAACTTTTGATACAGTAATAAATAGGGGGAGGCAAAAAAATAAGACCCAAAAGAACCAAGACCGAGACTGAAGTTCCTAAAATTTTGGTTCTTGGTTTTAGATCGGTCCCAAGTTCCTGGTGACCCATTTTTTATCTCCTTGTTCGATCTTACATATCGGGTAACCAAATTCTTAAACCTCCCAAACTCTAGCTCACCTCCTATCTACCATCCTTATCTGTTATCCTAAATAGGTGAAGACCTCAATCTAGCCTCTCGAATCTTGCATTCTCTCTTCCTGATCCACAGCTTTAGCCTGAGTATGAGAGGGCGTCGAGCAAGGAAAGTGTCGGGTTCATAAACCCGGGGTCCCTCGCGGACCGGCCTCCCAACAAAGGCTCGACCCAAGCAGATAATGGACAACTCATGGGCCGGCCCAAGTACCTAAACGATAGGGCAGAGGGGTGATCGAATCTCTGACTGGGAGGCCTGGCCGAGGAGGAACATCGCCCGCTTTCTGACTCCGGCCCGCCTCTCCGACCGGAGCACTTGCTTCAGTCTCCAGCCCACCTTCGGATGGCCTTTCCGACAGGAAGGCCTGGCCAAAGCGCTATTGCCGACTCCGACCTGTGTCTTCGACCGGGGATGTGCCGAACCCCTGCTCACCGCTCTTCTCTGACTAGCGCGATCAGAGCCGACTAGGACCAACTGGCCGGGGACGCCCGCTTGGTAAGGACCAGGAAACGAATGGAGAAAGTAAGGTAGGGCGCATAAGTCAAAACCGCAATACTAGAGACTGTATCCTGTACACCTGCAGGAACAGTGCGTCACTCGAGCCCGAGCGATCAGGACAAGTGACAAAACTCAGCCCCTCTAGTTGTGAGAAACCGAGGATGGGGTAACGCACACAACTCAAAACCGACCCCTACCAAAAAGCCCGATAGGGCTCGGGGGCTCAAGGCACACCAAAAAACCTAGGTCTGTGACCCCGAATTCGCCCCATCCACTTGGCTATGCTTCGACCGCACACCAAACGCCTAGGTCTGCGACCTCGAATTCGCCCCATCCACTCGGCTACGCTTAGACTGCACACCAAACGCCTGGGTCTGTGACCCCGAACTCGCCCCATCCACTCGGCTATGCTTAGACTACACACCAAACGCCTGGGTCTGTGACCGCAAACTCGCCCCATCCATCGGCTACGCTTCAACTACACACCAAATGTCTGGGTCTGCGACCCCGAACTCGCCCCATCCACTCGGCTACGCTTTGACTGCACACCAAACGCCTGGGTCTGTGACCCCAAACTGGCCCCATCCATCGGCTACGCTTCAACTGCACACCAAACTCCTAGGTCTGCGACCCTGAACTCGCCCCATCCATCGGCTATGCCTCGACTGCACACCACAAAATGCCTAGGTCTACGACCCCGAACTCGCCCCATCAGGATCCACAAGCTCCGGCTCGTTTGATCCCTAAACTAACTAACTAACTGCCTCGGCTGCGCGGGCTACACCGAGGCCAGGATCCATGACTCCGACTCGCCCGATCCCATGGCGTGCACCGACACCAGGACCCGCGAGCTCGTCTCATCCGATCCCTAAACTAACTACCTCATCCGATCCCACAGCGCGCACCAACGCCAGGATCCACGAGCTCTACCTCGCCCGATCCCAAAACTAAAAATGCCTCGGCTGTGCAAACGACGCATTGGTTGATGATTCCATCTCGACTAAAAAACATGCACACACACACACCCGCTAACAACACCCCAGGGGCTCGAATCACCCGGGGCTCACGGTCTACACCCGCGGGTGCTCTCGCGCGCACCTGCTGATGAAACGAAACTTCCCCCACTGGCAACACGAAAAAAAACCCCAGACGATTCTGCCGAATCGCCCGGTGGCTCGGGGGCTACACCCGTGGGTGCGCTCATGCGCACCCTCCGTCAAGACAAAAATCCCCCAGACGATTATACCCGAATTGCCCTGGGGCTTGGGGGCTCCTGTCGGGTTGATAAACCCGGGGTCCCTCGTGGACCGGCCTCCCAACAAAGGCTCGTCCCAAGCAAACAATGCACAACTCATGGGCTGGCCCAAATACCTAAACGACAGGCCAGAAGGGCGATAGAATGTCCGACCAGAAGCCCTGGCCGAGGAGGAACATCACCCACTTTCTGACTCTGGCCCGCCTCTTCGATCGGAGCACTCGCTTTGGTCTCCAGCCCACCTCTGGATGGCCTTTCCGACTGGAAGGCCTGGCCAAAGCGCTACTGCCGACTCCAACCCGTGTCTCCGACCAGGGATGCGCTGAACCCCTACTCACCGCTCTTCTCCGACTGGCTGAAAGCTCTAGTTTGGTTTTGGTTAATTGATGAAACCCTAAGTGCTACCTAGTTTATCAAAGTGATTATGAGATAGGTAGCACTACTCCAAGTAATGAAGCAATGGTGAAGATGCTCTAACTCATTGCATATGCATTTAGGATCTAGTGGAGTGCTAACACCCTTGAAAACATTTGTGAAAATATGCTAACACATGTGCACGAGGTGATACACTTGGTGGTTGGCACATTTGAGCAAGGGTTAGGATCTTCACCGGTGGAGTGTCCGCCCGTAGAGTGCGGACCGTCCGACGGTGCCACCGGCGCCCTATACAGAAAAGACAGGGGTTCACAGAGTGACCGGACTCTGGTGGTGCAGTGACCGGACGCTGAGGTCTAGCGTCTGGTCAGTGACTATAGAAAGCAAACTGTCTCGGTCTTGTGACCGGACGCTGGAGAGTAAACTGACCGGATGCTCATGGTCTGAGTCCGGTCAGTGCTGACGTACGCTGACGTGAGACGCATAGAGGAAACATTGAGTGACCGGACACCTGTGTCCGGTCGAGCATGACTGGACGCGTTTGGTCGTGAAATGTCGCATTTGGAGCCTTACTGGAAATGATCGGATGCTAAGATCCAGCGTTTGGTCACTTTCTAACTGACGCGTCCGGTCATCACTTGACCGTTGAAATTAGGCGATCAGCATTTGAAGCCGATGACACGTGGCGCACATCGCACAACTGGACGCTGAGGTCCAGCATCCGGTCAATATGACCAGAGCATCCGGTCGGCCCGTGTTCAGTGCAGTGAGGAGCCCAACGGCTCTATTTTGTGGGGGCTTCTATTTAAGCCCCATGGCCAGCTCAAGCTCACTCTCTTGGCCATTTGCATTGACATAGCAACCTAGTGAGCTTAGCCAAAGCCCTCCCACTCATCTCCATCATTGATTCATCATCTTTGTGAGATTGGGAGAGAATCCAAGTGCATTGCTTGAGTGATTGCATCTAGAGGCACTTGGTATTCATGTTTTGCTGCGGATTCCGCTTGTTGCTCTTGGTTGTTGCCACCACCTAGATAGCTTGGTGCAGCGGTGGAGGATTGGCACGAGTTGGTGATTGTTCGTAGCCATCTCCGGTGATTGTGAGGGGATTTGTACCTTCCCCGGCGGAGCGCCGAAAGGTAACTCTAGTGGATTGCTTGTGTCATTGAGTTACCTCACTTGTGGGTTGGTTCTTGCGGTGTCCAATCGTGTGGACGAGGTTTGTGCAACACCTCTTAGTCGCTGAACCAGCAAGTGTTGGTCGACTCAACAGGGACGTAGCGTGTTGGCAAGCACGTGAACCTCAAAAAAAATCGATTGTCTCTTGCCATTTGGTATTCTCTCAGTGATTGATTTCATATTCATCTTGTGATTGGTTCATCCCTCTACATGGCGGTATAATCACCCTACTCACTCTTTTATATTCTTGTAAACTAGTTTTGGCAAGCTCTTTAGTGTAATTATAATTGAGAGCTTGATTTGTTATTTAAGTTTATCTAGTGGAGCTCTTTAGTGTAGCAAGTTGTGTGTCTAGTAATCATTGCAACTAGAATTGTTGGATAGGTGGCTTACAACCCTCGTAGAGCTAGAGCAAGTTTGCATTTCGCTATTTGTTTTACTAATCAAATTGCTCTAGTTGATTTGTAGAATTTTAAATAGGCTATTCACCCCCCTCTAGCCATATTAGGACCTTTCACTGGCGCGATCAGAGCCGACTGGGACCAACCGACCGGGGACGCCCGCTCGGTAAGGACCAGGAAACAGATGGAGAAAGTAAGGCAGGGCGCACAAGTCAAAACCGCAATACTAGGGACCGTACCCTGTACACCTGTAGGAACAGTGCTCTGTGACCTCCCTGGCACAGCAAAACTCAAACAGTTTTGTAGGCGCCGACATTTTCCCCCACAATATTGTAGGCTCCATTAACTCCCATATGGTAAGGCTCCCCCCACATGCCTCTGGGCATCGATAGTGTTGTGGGCGTCGGCATTTTAGCGTACCGGGCGAACATGGTAAAAACCCCTTGCATGCCTCCAGGAATCAACAGTGTGGCAGGCGCCGACGTCTGCCATGCCCGAAGAAGACAACCCAACCTCCCACGTGCATCTGACGTTCAACAGTATTGTGGTCGCCTACCATCATCTTCTACCCACCGGCGTGGGCAACAAGACTTAGCAGCATACGTACTCTCTCCCTCTCACTTGTAAGGCCATCCCCTTCATCTATAAAAGGGGATGCGCTCTCTCCTAAAAAACTCAGTTCATTCAAGTGGATTCAGATTCATCAGATCGACCAGGTTCACTAGTACACAACAGCAGAACCACCAGGTTTAAACCATGAGCACACGCTCGAACACTTAGCTCATAGCGGAGCTCCCATCGCTCTCGGCCCTTCCGACCAGACCTCTTGCACCCCCCATCTTTCTCCTTCTCGTTTATAACCCCACTGTAAACTTCGAGCACCTAGGCTCAGGAATAAAGTCATCGATCGACTCAAACTGGACATAGGGCACTAAAAGCATCTAGGCCCCTTTGTTGGGTTTCAGTGATTAATGACAATACAAGATTACTATGACTAACGTGTGTTTTGTAGAGGCAATTAAGTTAGGTCATGGTAATGGAGATCGATTGGGCAATCGAGGTGGTCATGCCCCTACGATGAAAATCATTTCGGTTTTCAAAGGATGGACGACAAGGTTAAGGATGACTAGTTCTAAGTGTCGATTGGAGTTGGAGTGACACTTAGAGTAGTTTAGGACTTTGTTTTTCCTTTGGTCGTACTATTAAGGGGGGTATGGACGGGTAGCTTGACCTAGATGAGTCTAGTGAGTTAGGTGTGGTGCACACTTGTTTAAACTAGATCTAGGTAGCTCCTACATATGCCTAAGATCTAATGGAGCAAACTTCATTCACACATGATCGAGAGTTGAAGGTGAATGGAGGGTCAAATACTGACTGGACGCTGGCTCCGGTGCGACCGGACGCTGGAGTGGTCAAGTGACCGGACGCTGAGAGGCAGCGTCCGGTCAACTCCAGTAAGGTTCTAGAGAAGGGAATCTGCGACCGGACGCGTCCGGTCAGTACTGACCGAACCCTAGGGGTTCATCGTCCGGTCGAGTACAGTAAGGTTCCAGTGAGGGTTTAATGCGACTGGACGCGTCCGGTCAGTGGTGATCGGACCCTGACAGCGACCGGTCAACTCATTATCACTGGTTTGCGAGTTGATCTGACCGGAGCGTCCGGTCAGAATGACCGGAGCGTCCGGTCACCCCGCAGAGGAACATAACGGTTCATTTTTCAGCCGCCGTTATAAATACTTCACCCCTTCGTGTGAGGGGGCACTTTTTGCTCATTCCAACAGCTGAGAAACACACTTGTGAGTGCTAAGAAGAGCAAGGTCCTAGTGAGGTGTTTGTGATTTGAGAATCCAAGAGTGAAATCTCATTTGTGAATCAAGAGTAGCAAAGTGTGCATCCATCTTCTCATTAGGCTTCGCATGGTCAAGTGAGAGTTCGTGCTTGTTACTCTTGGTGATCGCCATCACCTAGACGGCTTGGTGGTGATTGGGAGTTCGGTGATCATCCGGAGAGCTTGTGGGTGACCCGACTCAAGATTATGAGCGGTTGTGGGTGATTCACCGCGACGGAGTGTCGAAGAATCAACCCGTAGAGAGCACTTGATCCTTGCGCGGATCAAGGGGGAGCTACACCCTTACGCGGGTGCTCCAACGAGGACTAGTGGGGAGTGGTGACTCTCCGATACCTCGGCAAAACATCGCCACATTTCCTCTCCTCTCTTTACTTTGAGCATTTACTTTAAGCATTACTTTGAGCAATTCAATTCTTGTCATTTACATTCCTAGAATTGCCATGCTGGAGTAGGATTGGAACTTATGTTGCAAGTCTATTTGTGCGATAGAACATTACAAACACTTTCTAGGCACAAGGGGTTAATTGGGCTATCAATAGGATTTAATTATTGAAAGAAAATTTAGAATTAGACCAATTCACCCCCCCTCTTGGGCATCTTGATCCTTTCAGGCACGTTGCCTGAACTAGTATAAACCCTGTGTCATTGAGTGCTAGGCCACCTCCGATCACAACGTACGGCAAAACTACAAATATTAACTTGTTGGTCACTTTCTGCACCGACAGAAAGGATCCACGAGGGCCAGGCCGAGCGGCCGGCTTGGGGGCTCTGTGAAGGCTGCGCATATGTTCCGCGTGCTTGGTGCTCGGTGGCGATGGTGGCTACGCCAGTAGTAGCCGGACAGGCATCCTAGATGGTGGCGATTTCAACTTGCTCGGTGGTGATGGACCGAGGATTAGGCATGGTGGGTGAGAGGTCCTCGCCATGTGCAGCACGAGCTCCGATGGGGTTTGCTCCCTTGCTATCATAGCAACTGGCGAACGCCTTTCAGCCTGTGCCGGCGTTCCTCGAGCGGGCCAAGGTGTGGTCGTACGGTGCTGGTGGTGACCATCATGCTTCTCTGCAACTTCGACCAGGTCATCATGTCGCTCACCAGCCTAGTATGGATTGTCCAACTCGTTCGTCTCTTCCCTTCCCTTCCAAGTGCGGCCACACCTGCAGATTGAGATCCTAGCATATCGGTCGCCTCGATCGAAAGCGTGTGTAAAACCCCAGGTGTTATGTAAGGCCATTAGCACTAAACCTAAATTATTAACTTGATAATAATAAGATTACGATAAGATTAATTACATGGGCCTTGTTAAACATGCAATCTTTGCTGCCTTAGGTACCACCAATTGGCACGGCCCCTGCAGGAAGCAGAGGCCGCAGAGGCAGTGGAGAGGGGGAGGGGGTCTAGGAGGACATGGAAGCTGGAGCGGAGGTTGCGAGGTCAACAAAGAGGGAAAGGCAACAAGACCACATGGTGGCTACTATTGATGAGACAAGCGGGGCTATAACGAAGAGAGGAGGGCGAAAGTGAAGTCACAAATGATGGAGCGAACCAGGTAATATGATGAAAACCACTTACAAGATGGAAACAAGGAAACCATATTTCGGTTGTTCAAAGAAACTTGAAACTTGGCACATCAATATGAGGTACAATGTTGCAGGTGGACCCACCACATCTAGAGCCGCTACCAGGGCAGTCCTAACGAAAGAAACTAGTAGTTTCTATAACATAGGATACCGCACCAAAAAAGTATTGCTTTTCAACCCATGGTTTCTATGAGTAATAATTATTTTTTCTTTCTCTCTCCCAACTTTATCTTCTTCCTCCAATAGGAGTGTGACACGAGCCCCCTAGAACTAGTGGTTTCTCCCCAATGGCGATTTCATGGTTTCTTGGTGCATTGGGTCAAGAGAAGACCTGGTTTCTTCATGAGGAAACCATTTCTATGATTTTTGCTCTCTTTCTTCATTAACTACGTTGCCATGTCAGTATTTTGTCTACGTGGCAAGTCATTTAATGAGGATAGAAATCATCATCAATATACCATTGGGACTGCCCCATGGATCCAACGGATATGATTCACTTCGGGCGTTCCAGTGCTAATATTTCTGAAATATAAATAACGCAGTTATGATTCGAAGACGACGAAAGGGATTCGAAGTCTGGATTGGCCAAACACAGCACGCACACACGATTCATGACGCACATATATCAGCTCCTGTGTGTCTGTTTCTCAGTCCGGACAAGGGACAAGGGACATGGCATGGAGGATTGCCGGCCTTTCTTTCCTTTGGAAGCTTACCTAACCATACGTCCGGGCACGCCGCTTTGGAGCATGCCGGCGGCTCATGTGTAGCAGAATAGGCTACTGAACTCGCGCGCAGTTATGCCTGCACTAATGCAGGGGCTAAAGTTTAGGGACATCATATTATATGTTATATAGAGATGTCACATCGAGTGTTTGGATAGTAATTATAAAACAAATTACAGAAGTCTTCAGTAATCCGCGAGACGAATTTATTAAGCCTAATTAATCTGTCACTAGCACGTGTTTACTGTAGCACAACATTGTCAAATCATGAACTAATTAGGCTTAAAAAATTCGTCTTGCAAATTAGTCTCAATCTATGTAATTAGTTTCGTAATTAGTCTATATTTAATACTTTATGCATATGTTCAAACATCCAATATGAAAGAAACTAAAGTTTAGGAGGAGAAACAAACACATAATAGTGTAGCACGGAGGATCTGTCACACGAAAAACCAACAATTTAAATAAAATAATGTAAATTCATTTTTGAAGGCAACAAGAAAGACTAGCTGGTAACCTGTTCAACTCGATGCAGGAGTAGATAAAACAGTTTATTCGAGTGATTAGCATAATCGTCGGATGACTAGCTGAGCCCACGTCGGTACGAAGCAAACCTCACTCCCCGTGCTCTTCTGCCACGACAATACGACACGCACGGACCGACAATACGACAATAGGCCCCGTTTAGTTTCCAAAAATTTTTACCCTAAAATGTCGTATCGAATCTTACGGCATATGTATGAAGTACTAAATATAGACGAAAAATAAAACTAATTGCACAGTTGGATGAGAAATAGCGAGACGAAACTTTCGAACCTAATTAGTCTATAATTAGACACTAATTACCAAATACAAACGGAATTGCTACAGTAACCAAAACCAAAGAAAATCGTCAACTAAACGCGCCCTAAACGGGGCAGCTGACGAGAAAGTACATTCTCTCTCCACCCGAGATGAAAGCAGTGCAGCGGTATCTCGGATCTCTTTCCGATGGATTCTTGGTTTCTTGTCTTGCCACGGCTGCCTGGTCTCGAAGGGAGGTAAGGTGCGGGCCCCGCCAGATCACGCATTGGGATGGTAGGGGCGTCCAGGTTCGCCATGGACCAGGACGTTATTCGGATAGTCAAATGCAGGTTGGCAGATATTTGGTCCCGCGTAAATTCTGGAGTAGCAGCTGCTGGTAAACCGTTGATAAAACGCTGATTCTAGTACTAGGGGCACATGCGACTTCCTGGAACCTCCTCTCAATCAAATCAAAGAAACAAACAAAAAGGATTTTGCTGGTGTCTTGTCTGTATCTCTTTTCTAGTCTATGTAGAGAATCAGATCAGAGAAATAAAAAGATTCCCGGTCATCACTCCGGAGGTACTATTGACCACTTCAGAACCATGTGTTACAGAAAACACGATTTCAAAAAGATAGCACGATCATCCTATCATATTTATTTTCTATGCTACAAAAAATATGAAATATCCGATGGCCCTGTTCGGGTTTCGCTAAAAAGTCAGGCTAAATACTAATTATTATTCGCTGATTTGTTGTGAGAGAAAAACACTGCATCATAACTGAACAGGCAAGCTGATAAGTTCAAGCGAACAGGCCTATGAGCCGTATCCTTGAAGTACAAGTTATTTTAAAGTTATCTATGGCTAATGTAATTTCAATATTATTAATGATACATAAAACTTAAGTTTAGTTAATTTTCACAGGGCTAATCATATTTATTAGTATTTTATTTTATTTATATACTTCTACAATTTATTTTTATTTATTTAAATTCAGTAATTAATATATATTGTCTATAATTTTCTTATATTTTATATATACTTAATTATTTTAATACTGATTAAAATATTATATTTAGGTAGTTGTCTTTATCCATGGTGTTGTATAGTTATATTTTAAATATCTTCATCCATAATGATTTTATTATACTATGAAACTATCGACAAGCAAATAAATACATGTTATCTTCAAAATCAAGTAGATATCCGGATTCGAATTCGAATTCAAATTCTATCTGTTTTGCATTAGTATCCTACAATATTCGTATCGTATTCAAATTCAAATTAAAATGTGGTAAATAGTGGTATCCGAATCCGTATCCATCCAATGGCAAAAAAGAAGAAAAAAATTGTATCCGTCCGATCCGAACCCATCCCTATGTCCATGTGTCCTTTCTCTATTTCCTTTTCGTTTTTTCGTTTCCGCCACCCACCGTTCAGTTCTATACATGACTTTTTTCACTTTTCTCTCTCATATTTTTTATAAACAAAAATGACAAATATATTATGGGTTTTTAAATTCTTTATCCTTCTTTAATGTAATACAATAATTCGTGACTAAAATCTTAAATAATTTATCATCCAATCTTGTCTATATCTATATACCTATAGTTCTATGAGGTTTTTTGCTTTTCTTCATTTTTGTCTCTCATTTTTTATTATAACGAGAAAAAATAATCCATGATTGAAATATGAAATGTTTTATCTTTTAGTTTAATCTATATCTATATACCTATGGTTTCATGACATTTTTTGTTTCTCTTTTTTGTCTCCTATTTTCTCTTATAAACAAAATAAATAATAAATGTACTATTTTGGATTGTATTTTAACTCTCTTCTCTAATAAAGAAGCCATAACTAAAATCGTAATCAGTTTGTCATCCAATCTAATATATATCTATATACGTATACCTATCTAATATTAAAGACGAAGACTTTCTTTTTCCGTCGCTTCTAGAAACTCACCTTGAGGCTCGAGTCATCATCCGCATGTCAATAAATTAAACCTAAGCCAAATATGATATGACAATCCTATCCTACTCTTACTCCTTATGTGTTATATATGTGACCTCGACTCATGATCCGCTCTCATACGATTTATAACAACTTGCATACAACAATTAATAGTATGAAATGCGATTTTAAGACGCATCGGGTTCTGTTGCAACACAAAAGCATGTTTGCTATACAAGTAAAAACAGCAATGTGTGCGTAACGACAGTGCGAAACACGTGCTTGTCCAAGAGTTAGAACAATGTGTCTGTAGCGACAGTATGGAGGTCGACTCTAAGACGTGTCCATTGACCATAAAGAGACCAATTCCAAGACGTATTGGAACATGTAACACAAACATTGAATGGATCCCTGAGCAGCAAATCCTTCCGTTGCAACACACGAGTACATTTTTAGTAATCGAAAATTTATCTGCATAGGGTTTTTTTCTAACTTTATAACTAGTGGACAAGCACGTACGTGCCACACATGTCACATGTCTTTTCTCTCTCGAAAACACAGGAGAGCTACGTCTCATTATATTAAGAAGAAAGAGGGGGTGTGATAAAGAACTCCTAGTACAAGACACACCCACACCCACACACCCACATGTCACATGTCTAAAAAGTTATTTGAAGGAAGAAATAAAAAAAAATTATAGCAGTCAATTCACATATAACAAATGAAAAATAGCCAAGGTACATACGTAGGTCTATGATGTTGATAAAATTTAATCAATATTATGTTTTGCTTTTATTCATCTCAAATATTGATACTTTTCCAAGCATAATATGATGCAGTGCCAAGTTCATAACTCTCTTATACATTTTATAAAGAACATAAAAGCATACATAATTTAGATGTGATTACAAATTCAAATCCTAGAGTTTATAAAAAATAATAACATGGAACATCATCTAATTTAGATTGGAATAAAAACCTAAAGATAATAATTTAAAATATACCTAAAATGGTTTAATGGATTGTTATTAATCATTCAACACACTACATTCGATTTCTTTTATTATATGAAACATTCTGGTCAATCATCACTAACAATTTTGTATCATCCTACTACAATAAATTGAAAAAAATGAGAATAAGTATTCTAAGCTCTAAAGAGTCATTTTGGTCTTGAGCTTTGCGAACATCTTAAACCAGTCAAATCAAAGAATTGCTTTACTAAAATCACACATGCCATCTTGTTAGAGAAAAATCCATGATTCATACTTATTAGCCTGTTCTTTCCATATACGTCGGTATATAGAGAATCAGAGAAATAAAAGATTCCCGGTCATCACTCCGGAGGTATTGACCATTTCAGAACCATGTGTTACAGGAAACACGACCATCCTATCCTTTTCGGAGAGATAACAACGGTCAAAAACTGCATTATGATACAATCATGTTCGCGCGTTGCGACGAGAAAACACAATACAACGAGGAAAGCCACGGGTTGTCGACAGTTGGAGGACGTGAAGGTGGCAGGGCAGGTCAAGGAGGCTGGTGCGGTGTCGTGGCACCCGACAGTATGGGCTGGGTGGTTCGTGTTAGATTTAATGTGTGGGCTAGGCCCATATATTCTCTAATTAAATCAAATAAAATCTAAGGCCCGTATTAAATAATGTGCGCAATATTATTTAGTCCCATACGGGATATTGATTGGACGTTGACTCGATCTATATGTGTGGGTTGTGTCTGTCTACATTGAGAAAGTTGAGAGGAGGCATGACCGTGACGTGACTTGGTCGACGCGACACACGTAGCGCGGGACTTGAAAAGTTTTGCCACTCAAGCCAATTATGGAGCCGTCAGGAGTTTCTGTCCCTAATAAGAAAATAAATGGAAGGAGTTTCAGGAGTTTCGGTCCCTAATCAAGCGTGGGCGCCTCCTCCACTCCTCCTGTAGTGTCTCCTGTCCTTCTGACTCTTGGTGATCCCCTGCGGTCCTTTGGCTTTCCTAGCTATGAGATAAAAGTAAAGCTCGCCTCCTCATTCTTCTCTCTTGGTCCAATGAGCATGCAACAACCACTTTTCCGCTGCCCCAAAGTTTCTTTGTCCCAGTACTTTGCGCGCACGAGCTGGGAGAGTAGGCCTCGAAAGGCCTGCTATCTTTGAGTTCGCCTGCTCGGGTGAAAGGCAGCAATCACGTTTTTGGGGAGTGTCGCAGGCGGCATGACTACTCGCTAACAAAGGTTCTCCGGTGATTGACACTACTACTCGTCTGCACTACGTCGAGCGGGATGACTACACCGGGAGGCACTATGTCTTCGAGTGCATCCGACTCTACCTCTGGGTATGCTATTGTTAATCAAACCTTTCCCATAAGGTTTTTGGTTTCTGTCTCATTCTTTAGTACGTTCTACACACTAGCCACAATAAGATCACACAAGCACTCATTACAAGAGGTGGCAGTAGAGGTGCATTCTATGGTTGACTGCTATGCACTGCTATTTTATCGCTGAACCTAGAGCTATTGGGCCACATACTCCTCATGAGGAGCGTGCATTCAAATATGCTGACACTACATTCAAGGCTGCAATTCTGAGTGTGTTAGGAGACTCCATAGTGGATGCATATATGCCGCTACAGACCGGTAAAGAGATGTGGGATGCACTTGAGGCCAAATATGGGGTTTCTGATGCTGGTAGTGAGTTGTATGTCATGGAGCAGTTTCATGACTACAGGATGGTTGATGACCATTCTGTAGTAGAACAAGCTCATGAGATACAGACACTGGCAAAAGAGCTTGAAATTTTTGGTCGTGTATTGCTAGATAAGTTTGTGGCAGACTGTATCATTGCAAAGCTACAACAGGCTTGGACATATTTTGATACTTCTCTGAAACATAAGAGATAGGAGTTTGGCATTGTCGACCTCATTGGCTCTTTGGATGTTAAAGAGAAGGCGAGAGTAAAGGACGTTCGTGGCAAGAAAACTGTTGAGGGAAGTTCTAGTGCCCATGTGGTGCAGAAAAATCCTCAACACTCCCACAAGAAGAAATTCTAGCAAGAACTCAAACAAAAGAACACTACACCTTTTAAGAAGTGGCAAGCCTGGGCACTATGCTAAGGATTGCCCGCAGATGGCGAGTGGAAGCCCAAGAAGAAATATGCAAACATGATTGAGGCTGATGGAGGAACATTGGGGTATGGTTATCTATTACTTATAGTTCTTTTAGTTTTTCATTCACCCGATTGGTGGGTGGATACAGGAGCTAATATTCATATATATGCTGATATTTTTTTATTTCCTTCTTATTAGGTCGGATGGACTTCCTCGTTGATGGGGAACGGGGCGCGTTGTTGGCGGTCATTAATGATCAAATCCGACCGCCAACTAAGGTGCAAAAAAGAGGAGAAATTGGCAATTTTAAACACACATGCATTTACTATTAACCAAGTTCCACATGTATTTGGAGAATATTATTTTGTAGCTCACAAACATAAATACAAGGAATAATTCACATAAAAGGCGCTTTTCGATGCTGATTTGCGCAAAGAAACAAGGGAGACTCCCATCAACTCGACTCAAACTAGGCAAAGCACCACGGGGAAGCAATCTAGGTCCAGCCCAAAGCCTACCACGAAGGTGGTGGCGAGTCGGCACGGTCAAGGGGCGGTGACCCCAAGGGGCGGCCGACCCCTAGGGGCGGTGACCCCCTGTCGGCGCTACTCAGCCACCCCTTCGATAAGCGGTGGCATGGCTCCATGCTATGGTGGTGGGAGCCGGTCCTCGCGCCAGGAATAGCCTCCAGCACCACCTAGCTTCGTGTATAAATAGAGGGGTACCCCTCCCTCTACAACACACACTCAACTTGAGCATTGCCTCACTCCCTTCTCTAGTTTGTAGCTTTTACCTTTAGTAGTGTTTTAGAGCAAGGCAAAACTACCTTTGAGAGCTTGGCTCCTTGGAAGAAGAGACCTTTGAGTATGAATAGAGATATGGGTTCTTCCAAAGTTATGCTCTCATATTACATTTATAGTCATGTTTATGAACTAGAGTATAGTTGTTATGTTATAATCTTGATATATGAACTAGTCTATAGTTTTTGTATCATGAGAGTAGCATACATGACTTTATGCTTAACAATTCATATAACTTATATAATCAGGATTAGAGCTAAGTTGAGGTGGCGGTTCATCGTGACATCAAGTGTGCCCAAGTTCTTTACCTGTCGATCCGTAGGGTCGGGGACCCAAGGGGATTTGGGTAGTTTCTGTATACGTAAGTGTTGTGCTTGGGTATGGAGAGACAGGTGAATGCATTGTCCCTTTTCACGGTTGAGGGGTAGGTGGCAGGTGGTGACAGCTTTGTCCGTCCCTTGTAATCCCCCACATTCGACTGAGGTGTAGAAATCTAAATTGTCACAAGGAGGTTGCTGGCAGACCAGTACTCGGTGGCCTTCCAACCTGCTTCACACTTAGCCCTAATGCTAATTATATAACTTGTATGAGCATTAACTAATCTTTGTATGACTATACTAGATCAATGCCTGCTCGACCTAGAATTATTCTTTTATTCTTTCTTTTCTATTTTATCCTTTAAGGAATGTGAAGTGTGTGTCCACTATCTTGAAATCATCGTTTTTACCCCTGCTATAAACATTGGTGCACTTGCAAGCATTATTATTCAAGTTCATATCCATACTAGACTCTTAATCAAATGTCTTCCTTTGGGAAAATATAAATAACGATACCCTAAATACTTTTGGGTAAAATGCTACAATGATAGCTCCGTGTGCTTGTGGATAAATATCTAAAATTGTTAAGGAACTATCAAGGCACTTCTGGCAACGTTACTAGGGATAAAAACTTAGTAACAACGCTCGGTCTTGCCAACCGGTATTTCTGGCGCCATTACTGAGGATGGGTTCAAACCCCATTCTTTGTAGTGATGTTAAGAAATGCCAACAAGCATTTCTGGCACCGTTGTCGAGGAAGGCATATTGATTAAAGAATCTAGTAGGACATGTTCATGATATTATGCATGTAAGGTAGCCATTATTTATGCAGGCTAACTTTGCTTGTTTCTCCTATTGTGGATGAAAACAAGATAGTGTATGACCAGTTTTGACCTGCTGAACAACTACACTCAAAATCTAGAGGCACTCCTGAGGAAGAAACGGTCTCATGCTTCTTCTTCTTCTGCTACTCTTCCGATAGTCAAACCAGTCACCCCACACCATCCGCTACTCCAATCATGACCAAGACCCTCCACGACTGCTCCACCCCAGCTGTTGCCAATGTGCCCATTGGGCCCGCTGTTAACATTGGGGATGTGAGCTTCGAGCTCTGTACTAGCCTCATCACGATGGTGTAGGCAAACCAATTCCATGGTTTGCCAAGCGAGGACGCGAACGCGCATCTCCAACACTTCCTCAAAGTTGTGCGACACCATCGTTATCAAGGATGCCGTACCTGAGAGCATCAGGCTCCACTTGTTTCCTGTCTCCCTCTTGGGGAAGGCAAAGCAGTGGTTCTATAAGGAAAAGGAAGCTATCAAGACATGGGACAAATGTTCCATGGCGTTTCTCACCAAGTTCTTCCCCATGGGCAAAACCAATGCCCTGAGGGGATGAATTTTGAACTTTCAGTAAAGCTCCATGAAAACCATTCCTGAGGCATGGGAAAGGCTGCAGGACTATATCCAAGCATACCCACTATAGGGTTGAGATGGTGGACTAGAGGGGAGGTGAATAGTCCTTTCTAAAATTAATCACGCCTGGCTACCGAAACATATGTGGAATTAAAACTATTGGTCTAGCCAAGACTACACAAACAAAGCAATGTGACTAACAAGGTTACACAAACCAAATTAGTCATGCAAGGGAGCTACTTCTATGCTACACAAGCAAGAAGGTAACTAGCAAGCTACACAAGCTAACTAATTACAAGAGCAACTACACAAGCACATTGTAAATGAAGTAAATACAAGCTTGTGTAATGAGGATGCAAACCAACGGGAAGACAATGATGATACAATGATTTTTATCCCGAGGTTCACGTGCTTGCCAACATGCTAGTCCCCATTGAGACAAGCTCCAAGGTTGTCGCCGGTCCTCTTGCTAATGGTGACCCGCAAGTCACACTCTCCCACATGGAGTGCTTACCACAAGCTCTAGCACTTGACCCGGCCGAACCACTTGTCGCCCTTCGTGTCTCGCTCTACTGGAGTTGCTCTTCATGGCTCCCACAGGTAAGCACAATCCCCCTCACAATCACTTCTCTGGAGCACCGCACAATCTTCTTTGCATGCTTCAACAGAGACCACCACCAAGCCGTCTAGGAGGTGGCAACCTCCAAGAGTAACAAGCACCACCACCTTGCAACTCGATCACCTAGTGCCACTCGATGCAACCTCATGATGCAATCACACTAGAATCGATCACTCACTCAATCATATGAACACTATCAAGTTCAAGTGAGTTAGAGGGCTCCCAAGCATACCTACACAAGCCACCAAGGCTCAAGGGTGCTCAGCTTATGGCCAAAGGCTGACCAAGGGGCTATTTATAAGCCCCCACACGAAAAAAGTCATTGTACTTCTTCACTGGGCACAACATAGGGTGACCAGACGCGTCAGTCAAGATGACCGGACGCACTCGGCCAGTGTCCGGTCGCTGCGATTGCGCCATGTGGCCTCCACGTTCAACCTTGGCTAGTGCGATCTTAATGGTCACAGACACCACCTCAACGGTCAAGTGATGACCAGACTCACAAGAGCATGATTGGACACAGCCGCGCCACGTCAGGTCCTCGCAAGCTCGATCACGCCGAGAAATTGACTAGACACACCGATCCCTCCTTCTCACGCTGCGCCACATGGAGTCAGGTCGACTCCAGAGAGGGTCCAGAGAGGCAAAACCGTGACCTGATGCGTCTGGTCCAACGTGACCTGACATGGTCAGTGTTCGGTCCTCTATGGTCAGCCCACCAATGCCACGTCACTATACGTCATCAATGAACGGACATAGGAGCGTCGCGTCCGGTCTCCAGCAGGCGCCAACGTCCGGTCATCAAGATCGAGACCGTGCCTCTCAGCCTACACTGACCGGACGCGCAGGTCCTGTCGAGGCCTACGTTCGGTCACTTCTAGTGACCTCCTTTTGTCTCTGTTTCTTCATCGAGTTGATCCACTTCAACTCCAACTTCTTCTCCTTTGCACATGTGCCAACACTACCAAGTGTACAACACCTTGTGCACATGTGTTAGCTTTTCACAAACATTTTAAGGAGTTAGCCACTCAACTTGCCACACCACTCGATCCTAGCAATGATGCAAAGTTAGATCACTCGAGTGGCACTTGATGACCGATATGCAAACAAGTTTGCCCCTCTTGATAGTACGGTCATCTATCCTAAACCCGGCCATAAACTTCTCTACACACCTATGACCGATAAAATTAAATGCCCTAGGTTATACCTTTGCCTTGCGCATTCCATTCCAACTCCTTCTATGTTGATGCAACACATGCACCAACATGATCGACAATGATATGATCCACTCCATATCATCACATGACCATATTGGTTCATCGATCTTGACTTCACTTGCTCTTCACCGTTGCTTTGGTCCATCGGTGCCAAGTCATCACTCAACTTGCCCTTCACACTTGCAACCGGTCCATCGAGCCAAGTCATGTCTTGATCTTCTCCACCTTGATCACATGACTCAATGTCATGTCTCATATGCAATGAGCTCCTTTATCACATGTGTGAGCTTTGCAACATCTCTGAGCCATTTCACCTCCATGGTATATGTTTCTCACACACATGTACCTATGGACTAATCACCTGTGGATCTCACATTAAACACAATTAGTCCACCTAGGTTGTCACTCAATTAGCAAAATCAAACAAGGACCTTTCACTCACACCACGGGGTTCAAAATTGGTTAGTGCTCCAAAATCTTTATGTTGGATTAATACCTATGTCTAGGGGGCCACCTCGACGTTGCCGCTAGAGGCGCTTTCCTTTCCCTCACCATTGATGGAGCCATGGCTCTCATTAATAAAATGGTATCGAATCAAAGTTGGGGGAGGAAAGGAAAACACAGAAAGGAATGCATACTATGAAGGAGACAGACGTGCTTTCCACAAAAATAGATCTTCTGATGGAAAGACTGGAGGAACGGGCCCAAGATAAAGACGCCATGATGGGCACCGTCTAGGCCATGGACTCACACATGACGTGTGGGATCTGTGGGAATGTTGGCCATTCGAGGAATGATGGCCCCAAAATCCACGAGGAAGCTGCCTTCATCAATAATGGGTTTTGCCAACCAGGTAATAATAGGTGGAACAATCAGTCCCGCCCTCAAGGTAATTTGAACTACAATTCAAATTACAATTCGAATCAACCTTCTTTCAAAGACTTGGTATTAGGCCAAGTTAAAATTAATGAAAATATCACTAAAAAGTTGATGTATAATGATAAAATGTTAGAGAACATCAACTCTCAAATAGAAAGTTTATCCTCCACAGTGAAAAATCAATTAAGTTTCAACAAAATGATAGAAACTCAAATTTAGCAAATAGCTGTTGTCATTCATGTCAATCATTTGGGGAAAACCTTGGGGCAACTCAAGAAATCCATCAAAAATGTTAATGCAGCTGTAGATCAATGAAGGAGGAGAGGTCTTGTCCGACGGACCAAAAATGTCGAATCCTTGCCAAAGGTAAATTGGTAGTTATCTTTCACAATTATGCTAAAATTTTGAATTTCTAGTCTATGAACTAATAAAGGAAAATGAGAAAATAATAAAAGGGTTTTCCTAAAAATTGCCTCTTCCCATTTTTTTATACAAAGCATGTTTAGGTTTGGGTATGATTTTCGTTTGTGATCATACTTTCATAGACTTTTTAAATTAAGCATGGTGCTTAGGTTATTTAGCCTACCTTGATTAGATGTTTAATCATTGAACCAAAAACTGCTAAGTATAGACAATGGTTGAAATAAACAACATAAATTTTAGCAAAACACATATAATAAAACAAAGAATCCACCTAAAATTTAACTTTCAATAAATTTTGGTCATCTTCCAATGTTCAACAAAGTATATTTTGGTTTGAGGTGTGATTACACTGGCAATCATACTCTCATAGACTTTTTAAAATTAAGTGTGGGGCTTAGGTTAATCTGTCTACCTTAATCAAACAAAACATAGAGTCAAGTTTGATCATTGTACCAAAATTTCTAAGCATGAACATTAGTTGATACACTAAATAAATAACATACCTCGGAGTCCTCACCTAGCAACGAGCTAAGCTTGGGGGAGGACCCCCGCAGAGGTAAGTATTATCTTTTATTTTCAGCATTTTAATTTTTGCATTATTTAATTTCTACATTTATTTAATTATTAGAATTTAAGAAAATAAAAAATAAAAAATCCAAAAAAATGAAATATGATAAAAACCACAAAAAATTTTATTTCACTCTCATACGTGATTTACGAATGTTTAGTTTCTCCTTTGTTCAAATGATGAATAGTTGCTCTGTCTATAATTCATCTATGCCTAGGTTGTAACTTAGTATTGCCCAAGATTTAAGTTTGTTGGCTAAAACGTCTCATCCTAAAACTTGAAACTTGTGGGTTGCAAAAGCATGATCCTTTTCTAAGTTATTGCAAGTTATGATATGGTAAATAGAATATGACATGACTTTATTCTAATAGAAACTTGACATTCAGAGTTATTATTTTAAAAATGCTAAAATCAAAAGTTCCACAATGGTTATGAATTCATACCATGCCATATGACATGATTCAAATACAAACCTTAGTCATATGCTACGTATATTCACATTGAGTTTTGTCAAATTGTTGTGACCCTTGTTGAGGTTCTCGTCATGCACCCATGATCAAGATTCACGAACACCCACAAATAAAATGCTAACTCTTACAGAAGAGTTACGCAAAAATATGTTTTTTCCGTCCACCAAATAAAAACTCCATTCATTTGTCATGAGTGTTTCTCTCCAAAGTTTTCATATGCCAAAAGAAAGTATGGGGCTATGCTAAAAAAAGAGACACATGAAGCACTCAAAATAGCAAAGAAAAAATGGATCACATGAAGGTTCCAAGTGTTGAAAAGAGAAAAAAATAAAGATAGCCCATACTTCCATGGCAATTATCAAAAAGAGAGAAACTCATGATCAAAGAAGTACCAAAAATATTAGGATTAGGAAAATATTTCACACACTTGCACATCTTGATCAAAGTGTATGTGGGGGTATTAACCCCTATACCCTTACGGCTAAGATTGGGCCGGCCCGGATCAGTGGGTCCGGTCCACCAAAAGGCGACGCGCGGCCCGGCCAACCTGTTCGGAGTCCCGCGCAAGGAGTCAAGACAGATTTGGCGATCAAGCAAGATCTCGGTCGGTTAGAATAGGAATCCTTATCCGATCACCTATGGCAATTGTAACTGACTAGGATTAGTTTCCAGATCTGTAACCCTGCCCCTCGGACTATATAAGGCGGGTAGGGGACCCCTCTAAAAAACATCTCTCATTGACATACAGCAATACAATCAGACGCAGGACGTAGGTATTACGCCTTCTCGGTGGCCGAACCTGGATAAAACCTCGTGTGTCTTGCGTCACCATCTTGTTTGTGGCTTGCGCATCTGTCTACCGACAATCTACTACCTTGGGCATACCCTTAGGTAGGCTGCCAACCATATTTCGTCGACAGTGGCGCGCCAGGTAGGGGGTGTGAGTACTGCTCTCCAAGCGAACAAGATGGTCATCATCCCCGGCTTCATGGCTACGCCGAACGGCCTCACGTTCACCATCGGTCAGATCACCTGGACCACCGGCTCCGACGACTTCATCGCCACGATCACGAAGGAGGCGCGGATTCAATCTGCGTCGACCGTTGCTTCACCTGCATCGGCTACGGCTCCGACCACGGTGGATACGGCTCCGACCACGGTGGATCTGGCTCCGACCACGCCTGCATCGCTTTCAGCCACGCCGACAATCTGTCGTTCGCTTCCCCGCTACAAAGGGAGGCAGATCGACAACACCGACCTGCTCGACTCCATCGATCGGGTCGGCACCAAGCTCGCTAAAACCCTAGCTCTGGTAAGTTCAATTCAAAATGGACCTAATGAGCAGGTAACCGCTTCCCACAATAGATCTACCCGACCGGCTTGGGCCAGTCGTCTTGCATGACTTGGTACAGATCTCGTGGTCATATCTACTCCTGAAGGGCGCTCCGCTCGTCGCCGGCCAGCCTCCGCGACGGGTCTCCAGCTCTCCAGGTACGAAGTCTTGACGGAGAACTAACAGGCCCAGCCCTACGGCCTGCGAAACGCTGCCTCCAACTACGCGTGTAATATACAACGCCGCTTGGATCTGTGTCGACCTCAGTCGAAGCCACGAAATTTCGTCAACATGGTCCGGATTGAGGATTATCAAGAAGGATCCGTCCACACAGTCCAAGAGGGTGACTCCAGCTCCTCGTCTGGCATCGCATCCAATGCCTCCGACCACACTGAGCTCCAGCGTCACGATGATGAAGGCGTCGAATACGATCTAGATATCCTAGACCATGCCCCAGGGTACCCACAATTCCCGTCCTTCCTACCAAGACGAGGGGATTTGATCAATGTTGTCAATAATGATGAACCACCAGTAGTCGGTGAAACAGAACAGGAAAGGATTGCACGCGAAGCACGTAATATTGACCGATTTAATCACCGACAAATCGAAGCTGAAGCAGAAGAGGAGGCACGATGCATAAGGGTCCAGCCACGCGACCTCAACAATGCTTTCGACAGGGTGGGGGACAAACAGGTCTTCAGGACCCCAAGCGCCAACGTAGCCGTCGCTATGGCGACAATGCAATGGCTACCCAATACCCTAGAAACTCAGGCAGTTCGCGATGAAATACAAGCCTATCTGACGGCTACTATGGCCCAGACCGCAGAGATTGTAAATCAAAATCAGGCTCCCTCCATCTCAGTCAAGTCAAGCCACAGCCGCCAGTACTCAAGCCGCTCATAGCCACCCAACCTACGTGGCTCACGCAACAACGACCCATCAGATAACCATCAAGGCAGAAACGGTGGCCATGATGGTGGTCGAGATGACAACCGTCGTTGACAGGACAATCGCCGCAACGTCCAAGACGACAACCGCCACGACAACCATGGTCGCAGGGCTAATCTAGATGGCAACCGAGATCGCCACGATGGCAATAACGATCTCCGCCACTACCTCGGAGGACCTGATCTGCGTGATCGCATCAACCAGAGAGCCAACGATCGTGCATCCCACGAAAGCTATCGCCGTATGGAATATGATACTGCCCACGGCCCATCGGGTTTGAAGCAGTTTACTCCGCACCTTCGCCAAGTCATATGGCCCAACAACTTCAAGCTCGAAAAACTTCAGAAGTATGACGGTAAGGAGAACCCTGAATTATGGGTCATGCTCTACGAAACCACGTGCAGATCAACCATGGCTGACGAGCACGTCATGTCTAACTACTTTCCAGTAGCTGTTGGTCATGCAGGTCACCAGTGGCTGGTCAGCTTGCCAGCAAAGTACTTCGATTCCTGGCAAGAACTCAGGCAAGCTTTCATCGACAACTTCATTGCCACTTGCGAGCAACCCGGCAACAAATATGATCTGCAGCGGATTCGAGATCGGAAACATGAGCCGCTGCACGAGTACGTCCGGCGTTTCTTGGAGATGCGCATCAAGGTCCCGTCAATATCCGACAGTGAGGCAATCGAGGCTTTCATCACTGGCCTCCGCTTCCACGATGCTCTAAGGGACAAGCTCCTTCGCAAGAGGCCTCAGTCGGTCACAGCGCTCCTGGCCACCGCTAAGAAATATGCGGACGCCGACGACGCTAAAAAGATAATTATCGAAGAAGCAGCAAGGGTTCTGCGCTCCGACCACCCCCACACCGCGACGACTACCGCGGCAATCACGGTCGGAGCGACAATTTTGACCGCCGTAACCAGCGCAACAACTCCCGCGACCACCGCGACCAACGTAATCAGCGACATAACTGCCATGACGATTACAGGGGCAAGCGTGCTCGGGAAGACGATGGCGAAGTCAACACCGTCAAAAAAGGGGGCGGACGTCGTAACTACGAAGAAGATTACGCCAAAGCATTGAAGGGGCCCTGCCAGCTCCATCCCAAGTCAAACCACACCATGGAGAACTGTCGCGTTCTCAAGTCTATCTACACGCGTCAACAGGCTCCGGACACGTCCGACAAGCCTAACGATGCAGGGGAACAGCGTAACGAGGACAACGACGATGACGACGCAGATCCCCGTCACAAGTATGTCAAGCTAACCGATCGCGTACACACCATCATTGGAGGCAAAGTGTCCATCAAGACCAAGCGAGAACGCAAGCTGCTCGCCCGTGCTTGCTTGAACGTGGCCAACACCGACAACCTTATCGCTGATCCACGGCTCCCTCCTTGGTCTCACCGCGAGATCTCCTTTAGCCGAAAAGACCAATGGGCCACAATACACAAGCCAGGACGTTTTCCCCTGGTCCATGATCCTTGTATCAACAAAGTTCAATTCAACAGAGTGCTGATTGATGGCGATAGCTCCATCGATATACTGTTCAAGAATAGTCTGCCGGCCCTAAAGATAACCCAGGCGGATCTCAAGCCATACGAGGCACAGTTCTAGGGTGTTCTCCCCAGACAGAGCTCTACACCCCTCGGGCAGATCACGTTACCTATGCAGTTCGGGACCCTAGACCACTTCCCCACTGACTACGTCAACTTCGTGGTCGCTGACTTCGACGGTACCTACCATGCTATCCTAGGTCGACCATCGCTCACCAAGTTCATGGCCATACCTCATTACAGGTATCTGGTGCTGAAGATGCCTACCGAGAAGGGAGTTCTAACTCTTAGGGGCAATGTATACGCAACTTATACCTGCGAGGACGATAGCTTCAGAGTAGCAGAGGCTCACGACCTCTCTATTCGCATGACCACGACCATGCTCGACGCCAGGAAGACCTCGGCCGACCACCTAGAGATCCTAGAGCTCGAGGCTCCATGCAAGAACACTAAGTCCAAGGAGCACAAGGTGATCCAGCTGGTCGACGGCGATCCCAGCAAAATGGCCCTTATCAGGGCCAACCTAGATCCCAAATAGGAAGATGTGCTCGTCAGGTTCTTGAGGAGCAACGTGGATGTGTTCGCATGGAAACCTACTGACATGCCCGGTGTACCTCGGAACTTGATCGAGCACTCCTTGAATGTCAACGGCAAGGCCAAACCTATCAAGCAGAAGCTACGACGGTTCGCTCACGACAAGGAGGCGATTAGGGTAGAAGTTACATGGCTTTTGGCAGCCGGATTTATTAAAGAAGTGTATCATCCGGAGTGGTTATCCAATCCGGTTCTTGTACACAAAAAGAATAATGAATGGAGAATGTACGTTGATTATACTGATCTCAACAAACACTGCCCTAAGGACCCCTTCGGCTTACCTCGCATACACGAGGTCGTAGATTCAACCGCCGGTTGCGAGCTGCTTTCCTTTCTCGATTGCTACTCTGGTTATCACCAGATCGCTCTCAAAAAGGACGACCAGATCAAGACATCTTTTATCACGCCTTTCGGCGCCTACTGCTACACGACCATGTCGTTTGGGCTCAAAAACGCCGGGGCTACCTACCAACGCGCTATACAGGCCTGCCTCAAAGACGAAATAAAAGACGACCTCGTCGAGGCTTATGTTGATGATGTAGTTGTCAAAACCAAGGAAGCACATACCCTTGTTGACAACCTGGAACGCACCTTTGCAGCCCTTAACACATTCCAATGGAAATTAAACCCAAAGAAGTGTATCTTTGGTGTTCCTTCCAGCATACTACTTGGCAGCGTCGTCAGTCATGATGGCATACGCCCTAACCCAGAGAAAGTCAAAGCTGTCTTGGACATGAAGCCGCCCAAAAAGGTGAAGGATGTTTAGAAGCTTACCGGATGCATGGCTGCTCTCAGCCGTTTCATATCAAGATTAGGCAAAAAGGGATTACCGTTCTTTAAACTGCTCAAAGCATCCGAGAAGTATGAGTGGTCGGAGGAAGCAGACGCTGCCTTCACACAGCTGAAACAATACCTTACATCACCTTCGGTCCTCACTGCTCCCAGAGAAGACGAAACACTCCTGCTTTACATTGCGGCAACTAATCGAGTGGTTTCCACTGCCATGGTGGTCGAATGCGATGAGCCCGGCCATGTCTACAAGGTACAGCGAGCAATCTATTTCATCAGTGAGGTGCTCAATGAATCCAAGACCAGGTACCCACAGATCTAGAAATTGATCTATGCCATACTGATAACATCCCGAAAGTTGAAACATTACTTCGACAGATATCGTGTGGTGGTCATGACTGAGTACCCTCTGCGAGACATAATTAGCAACAAGGATGCGAACAGACGCATTGTCAAGTGGGCAATGGAGCTATGCCCCTTTTCCTTGGAATTCGCAAGCCGTACTACGATCAAGTCTCAGGCACTCGTCGATTTCATCGTTGAGTGGACAGACTTAAGCATGCCTACCTCTCAGGGGCCCGACGAGTGTTGGAAGATGTACTTCGACGGTTCCCTCAACATCGACGACGTAGGAGTAGGAGTCCTTTTCGTGTCGCCTTCCAAGGAGCAGCTTCGGTACGTCCTCAGGATTCATTTCCCAGCATCTAATAATGTCGCTGAATACGAAGCATGCCTACATGGTTTGCGCATTGCGGTCGAGCTCGATGTTAAATGTCTCTATGTCTATGGAGACTCAGCTCTGGTCATCAGCCAACTCAACAAGGATTGGGACACGACCAGTGAAAGGATGGATGCGTACTGCAAGTCGATCAGAAAGCTAGAAGGCAGGTTTTATGGCATCGAGTACACACACGTGGTCCGGGACAAAAATCAAGCAGCAGATGCGCTGTCCAAGTTAGGATCATCCCGAGCCAAAGTCCCACATGGCGTATTCGTCCACGACCTGCTCACGCCTTCCATTGAGGAGGAAGATCCCACGGTCGACAAGCCTCTAGACAAGCAATTGGTGGCTACGGTTCCAGTGTCGAGCACCGCTGAGCCATCTCCGACCACGCATGAGCCCAACTGGAGAGAACCTTTCATCAAGTACCTGACAGATGGCAGCGGTTATACTAATTGGACAGAAAACAAGCGCCTGATGCGTCGCAGTAAGCAGTATCTACTCGTCGATGGCAAGTTATGGCGCAAGAACGCAAAGGAGGAAATCTTGATGAAGTGTATAACCCGGGAGGATGGAGAACGTCTCCTGGACCAAATCCACTCCGGCTCCTGCGGCAACCACGCAACCTCGAGAATGCTGGTCGGTAAGGCTTTCCGAGCAGGGTTCTATTGGCCGTCAGTAGTAGCCGACGCAAAGAAGCTAGTCCGCCACTGTGAGGGTTGTCAGTTCTTCGCCAAGAGAATCCACGTACTAGCACATGAGATCCAGACAATACCAGCCTCTTGGCCCTTCGCATGCTGGGGACTGGATATGATTGGGCCTTTTAAACTGGCTCCTAGGAAATTTACATGCGTCTTTGTGCTGATCGACAAATTTTCTAAGTGGATAGAATACATGCCTCTGGTACAGGCATCCTCAGAAAAGGCTGTCACATTCCTCGACTAGGTCATCCACCGCTTCGGCATACCCAACAGCATCATCACTGATCTGGGCACTCAGTTCACCGGGAACGCTTTTTGGGACTTCTGCGATGAAAGGAGCATAGTAGTAAAATACGTCTCGGTGGCGCACCCTAGAGCTAATGGACAAGTCGAGCGGGCAAATGGAATGATTTTGGACGCATTGAAGAAGAGGATGTACAGAGAAAATGACAAAGCTCCTGGAAGATGGCTCAAAGAGTTATGAGCCGTGGTCTGGGGCCTCAGAACTCAGCCCAGTCGTAACACCGGCGTCTCACCGTACTTCATGGTTTACAGCGCCGAGGCAGTCCTCCCAGCAGATATAGCTTTTAGATCAGCACGGGTAGAGAACTTCGACGAAGGCAAGGTCAATGAAGTACGGGAGCTAGAAGTGAATAGCGCAGAAGAGAAGCGGCTCGATTCTTGTATACATACGGCCAAATACCTAGCTGTTTTGCACAGGTACTACAACAAGAATGTTAAAGAGCGGTTTTTCATGGTCAGGGACCTGGTCCTGAAGTGGAAGACGAACCAGGCTAGTGTCCATAAACTCGCAACCCCATGGCAGGGGCCCTTCATGATCAAGGAAGTCACACGACCAACGTCTTACAGGTTAGCTCACCTGGACGGTACGGACGTACCAAACTCGTGGCACATCGACAAGCTTAGACGTTTCTATGCTTAACCGCTGAGATATGTACTCCTTTTGTACTTTCGATTTACTTCAATAAAGCTATTATGATTTCTTCGACCACTCTAATGTGTCACTTTGAATTTTATGGTTGTTCTGACTTAGCCAGTAAAAGCCAACCACCATTCCTTCTATGGTTTTCGGAGCAGGCCTTGTCTCCGATTCCTCCCAACACGTGCATGGGATCCGTTCTCTACGTTACGGGTGATCGGCAGGTCCCCCCTAGTTTGACTTGTCCACGTCGACGTGTGCACAGGTCACGCACCTCACACTACGACCACATGGCAAACTAGGACCGTACAAACTTCTCAGGATGACGTGTCGAGCAAAATGGTACAACTAAACAGAACGCTAACATGTTCTCACTTAGTTACACCAACATGAGTATCAAGCTTAAATACGTTTTATACAAAGCAAACAAGCTTATGATGATGTACAGTTACGTTATTACAAGCTTGCCTGAAGAGGCTCAAGTTTACAATAACACAACTATGTCTTCCTTCTATAGCTCTAAGCCTATTCCATTGGCTGGTAATTGGGCGCACGCTGACCGCCTTTCGCCTTCGATATCCTACTTGAGTCTCGGGGACTCTGTCTTTGGTCGGTGAAGAGGATGGCCCCGTCGATGTCCGGGTCGGGTCGAGACCGCAGGCTTCGTCGGTTGGCTTGCAACTGATGGCGTTTCCAGTTGACTTGTCGATGGCGCACCCTATACAGGTGCTATCCCACCTCCACACAGGTTAATATTGCCAATTATCTTTGACGATAGGTCCAGCTGGGCTATCCGAAGCTCCTCAGCCTTGTCTGGGTCTACCTCCTTCAGGTACCCAGCCTCCAGGCGCTTGAGATCGATCAGGGGGTAGTGGGCACGCACCATGCTTAGCACATGTGCACCCGTGTACTCACCGCCTCCTTCACGAACTCTTGGAACCAACTCCATGCCTTTCGGCACCTCTCGACCGATCCGAGCTCCAGCGTCCTTGGCGCCTCCGTAGCGCGCCGGATCGATAAGGTTGAGGCGGGCAAAATGCCGATTGCCACTTCCTAGCACCGGTTCTTCCATGTGTCCCGATCCCTCGGTGGTCTCTAGGCATCGCGTCTTCCGACCATCATGATCTTTAATCACATCTTCTAGATGTTTCTTGGCATTGATTTTTAAAGCGCAAACCATACAAGACATCGAATGTAACGGCATGACAAGATAGGGCGGCAGCAGAATGAGCAAGGTGGTCTGGAACACTTACTTTTTAGTTCCTCCTTCATCTTAGTTGCGCGTTCTCAGAGTTGAGACTGGTCGCGCGCTAGTTTCTCGTTGTCCTCCTTCAGGCGACCACACTCTGCGGTCACACGGATATTCTCCTCTTGGAGGCGGGTTACTTTGGCTTCTAATCCTGTGCTACAGCTGTCACTACCAACAATGGAACAACGCGTGTCACGCGCTTGCTGTGATAAAACGACAACTTACTTGTTTTTTCCTGCTCTTTGTTACTGAGCTGGACGACCAAGATTCTGGTTTTTTGCATCTTGTTCTGTCCTCTCCCGGTCGGTGGCTTCAAGCTGGTGGCGCAAGCGTTCCACCTCGGCCGCTAGTTCTCTATTGTTTGCCGTGATTCCCTCAATCTAGTCACAGCACCTTTTTCGGTACCTTGCGATCTTCATCAAGTCCTGCATATAAACAAGCTAAGTCAGATAGTTCGACTAAATGGCAGGATCAAGTGGTCAAGCCAAACATACCTGAACTTCTGTCACCAGATGTTTTGCCGCTTGTTCAACTTTTAGGGTCTCTTCGACCTCTGGGATTTTCTCATGCATAACCCACTCGTCGTTCCGCCGGCGCGACACATATACATGTTGTCATTTGTCTTGGGGATGGCCCAGGATCTCTTCTACTTTGTCCTCTTTGGCCTCTTGTTCAGGAGGCGGCGCTGGTCTGGAGTTCGTAGTCTCTGCGACCACTATGGCTTTCCCACGAGCTGTAGCATCGGTAAGCGTGCTTTTTGCCACCTCTGGCTGCTGCTCCTCAGCTTGGTCCGGTCCCCTTGGCGCCGAGGTATCCCCCTCGGCAGGGGTAGTGCTGCTCGAGCACTAGTACTTGGCTCGGCTCTCTCCTCGACCAGTTTGCCGGGGACTATCGCCCGCCGCTTCGTCTGCTGAGGTTCTGGTGGATTTTCTTCTACAGGTTCCTCCACATCCGACTGCTGGGCAGTTCTTTCTGTCATTGCTAGCGAAGCCATGCCGCACCCGGCCAGCTAGTCGGGATTTTCGGTGGACGCCGACCTAATATATCAGAGATAAGTTCAGAAAACAATAGTATTCAATACAAATTGTAAGCTTACATCAAGGTTGCAAATACTTACAGCTCGGAAGCACGGAATGACGGCGGCGAAGCGTCTCTTCGACCATGCTTGCTCCATGTGCTCGGCGGGTTCCACTGGGTCTTTTTCCGCATGACCAAGATGGTGTGGGGCACGGTGCTCGACCCTTTGCCGCTTGTCATCGTGGTTGCGTTGGTCGGTGATGCGATCCTGGCGACACGAGAGGAGCCACCCACCGCTCCGTCAACTCCGATTGTCTCCTCCTCTTTCGAGGGACGAGTCGGAAGATATGCATCCTCTGTTTCATCATTCGGACAGAGGGAAGATGGCTCGATGATGTTTGTTGGCACGCCGCCGCTTGCAGCAGCCCCTGGCCGTTGCCTCCTCTCCAACCCAAAGCACGGCCCGGTCGGCGTCTTGCCCACGCACACTGGTCTAGGGGTTGGGCCGGCAACTGCGGCCAATCCACACCGGGGGTGGAGACACGAACACCGATGCCCTGTCATGACCATTACTCGGGAAACATAAAGCGACAACACAATCAATTTTGTTACAACATAACTCTCTGGTACAAGGAAGCATAATTTACCTTTGGGGGAGGTCGAGGCGACTTGAAGGCATGCTCGATGTCGTTTAACCTGACATAATTGGGATCTGCTAAGTTGAATAGCTCCCCAATCCTGGCCTTGACTTCGATTTTGTCAAGCGCCTCTTTTCTGGTCCTCGTTGGATCTGCGCTTCCTTGGTATTAGTAACCAGGATGTACCCTCCTCTGGCAGGGCTGGATCCTTTGGCTGATGAAGTTTCTGACCACGCTTGGAAAATCCAGCTTCCCCCATGGGATCATCCCGAGCAGTTCTACAACCTGTTCCAAGTGCTCGAGCTTCTCCGACCAGCTGTTTTTCTTCTCCGAAATGAACCCCACGTCGCACAGGGTGATCGTGTTCGGCTCTTCACGGACGTAGAACCACTTCTTGTACCAATCATCTAGCGATGTGTTCCAAGGGCAATGCAAGTACTGGGCTTTCATCCCGTCGCACAGATTGAGATATACGCCTCCGGCTATCTTTGAGCCGTCGCTCCCTTTCTTCCGCAGACAGAACAGATGGCGAAAGAGGTCGAAATGGGGCTGGAAGCCACCATATGCTTCGCAAAGATGGATGAAGGTGGAGACAAGAAGAATCGAGTTGGGATGCAGATTGCAAATCCCAGTCTTGTAGTACAAATAGAGCCCCTGGAGGAAAGGGTGCACTGGAACCCCAAAACTCCGCTTGAAGAAATCCTCGAAAACCACAATCTCACATGGTTGTGGATCGGGGTAGCTTTCTCCTTCCGACGTGCGCCATCCCACGAGTGCCTTGTTATGGAGCACTCCCATGGTGACAAGGTCTCCGATGGTCTGATCATTGCTCCTTGACTTCCACCACTCCTTCGCCATGACTCCGGCTTTCTTCTGGGCGTTTTTCTTCGCCATTAATCTGTCCTTGCTAAAAGGGGTGGTTACGGTGGAGGGGTGATGGGCGATGATTTTGGAGGAATAGGGTTTGGCAAGAGGAGGAGGAAGGCTGCGGCGGCGAATGATAATGGGGGTTGGTAAAAAATAACTTACCAGTTCTATATTATAAATAACCAAGATTTCCATCGTTTCATCCGCTCGAGATTCTTGGGAGATGTGTGCGCGCGCTGCATACGGTTGTGTCGCTGTTTCGGAACCGGGGGTCCTTAACCGACTAGTGAATTTGTGCTGCGTGCTCCCAATTCCGGATGGAGATGCAAAGAGACACAAGGTTTATACTGGTTCGGGCAATGGATGCCCTACGTCCAGTCTGAGAAGGTGTTCTTGTATTCCTTGCACCGGGGTGCTCGTGTTAGGGGGTTACAAGCTAGGCGAGAGAGGGAGTTCGTCTCAGGTCTCTGTGAGGGGAGGTGATATGAATTACGAGCGAGGCGTGTTGTTCGTCTTGAAGTATCTCGTGATTCTATCCGTAAATCACGAAAGCGGTCCCTGGCTGCCTCCTTTTATAGCCGTAGGGAGGAAACCAGGAGTACATAAGAGAGCTACACGTGGAGCAAGGACTATTCGATGACATATTTACTCCTGGAGCAGCATGGCGTTGTCGTGGGAGTTCCCATAGATGTCTAATCGGTATGGTCTTCACTGCAAGTAACATGCTGCGCATTTGTTGACTTGGTGGATTGCAGAGGCTCGGCGGCCATCGTAGCCGGTCGTGCTGAGGCCTGTCGTGCCGAGGCCTGTTGTGCCGAGGCCTGTCGTGCCGAGGCCTGAGAAGTGACCCAGGTGCAGATGCGGGTCTCAGCAGCCATTAGGTGGAATAGTGCGAGACGTGCGCCTACAGGATACGGTACCTGTATTGTCAGTAAGGGATGGTAGAAAAGGTGATCTGACCGTTGTCCCGTCGCTCCTGTTGCAGCGTACTGCCGATCGTGGCTTACGTAGCGGGTGCAGCTGAGCGCATTAATCGGATGCGACAGCCTGTCAGAGAGACTTTTGAGGCGGAGGCGATGAAGTTGCGGGACGAGCTCGGCCTTGGGCGAGGTGGAGCGCGGCCAATTCGTCTGAGGCCCTACCGGGGGGGTCTCGGGCGAGGCGGACGGGCGAGGCGGAGTAAGATCAGTGGATCCGAGGCCCTGTCGAGGGGGCTCGGGCGGGACGGAGCAGTCGGTCCGCTGATTCCGAGGCTACAGGAACCCGCTCTGACTCCCCATGTTGCGATGTCCTTGGTGCAGGAGTTAGGTAGCACAGTGGTCGGTAACCCCTAGTCTGTGCCGTCGCAGATGGCAGGGGGTTGACGCGACTGGCGTGTAGTCGGTCACTTCGCTGTACTGTGCCATCGTGCGTCTGTCGGAGTGGTTGGGTGCTTGGATGCGACGTTCGGTCAGAGCAGTTCGGTTGAAGAGGCGGCCACGGGGCTGGTGCCGAGCCGGCCTCGCGCGAATCGGAGAATCGGCACTTCTTCCGAGGCCCCGGGCGAAGGGGTCTCGATGAGGGGGCCTCGACGCGGGGGCCTCGGTGAGGCGGTCTCGGGTGAGTCGGAGAATCGTTTGCTTCCACTGGGGCTCGGTGACGGGGTCTCGGGCGAATCGGAGATTTCGGCCAAGACCTCGTTTGTTCATTCCGTTGGTTCTGTCTTTAGGGTCTAAGCAGTTTTTCGATCTTTGCTTGGGGTACCCCATTTTCTGGTATCCGACAGTAGCCCCCGAGCCTCGGGCGGGAGTGTGGGATACTATCCCCGAGGTTTTTTCGAGACTTTTGTTTCTCAGTGGCTTTTGTCGGGTTTGTTTTATACTCGTGATTCTGGTGGGTGCGAGCGAGCGCACCTGCCGGGTGTAGCCCCCGAGGCCATAGAGGAGTGAGTTTACTCCTTTGGGGCCTTTTTCTTCGTTGAGTAAGGCGCTCTATCGCATTTGCTTGACCCATGAGAGCGAGCTCGGGTCGCTTGTTTGGGGTGCAGGATGAGCACCCGAGCCTACCGAGCCCTTGCGTGCGATCCTAGGTTGCTGGGTCTCGGCAAGGTTTGCACGGAGCGAGACGGCGGTCAGGAGTTCTCCTTGCTTTTTGCATGACCCTCGCGCATCCTTTTCGTTCGGAAGGAGGGGTTGTTTGCCGAGCTCTTCGTGTGCGAGTTTAGGCCGCTGGGTCTCGGCAAAGTTGCAGGAAGAGCCCCGAGCCTCGCCATGAGCGAGAGGCGATCAGAGTTCCCGGCTTTTTTATACGACCCTCGCGCTTCCTTTTCGCTCGGAAGGAGGGTGGAACACGCCTGAGCTACCCTCGGTGGGCGCTTGAGCGTGACGCGTTTGGTGAGCTTTTATCGGGTAAGTCCGAGTGGAGGCTCGTGCCCCATTCGATAGGGGTCGGCTAGTGGTCCAGAGACGCGCTCCAAAAAAGTACCAGAAGGCTTCTCTAGTGGGTGCCAGGGCCGTTCGATTGGCCCTAGGGGCTCGGTGCCTCCCTACGGTGGGATCCCTTTTAGAGAACTCCTGATGGTCTCGGACACGACTTAGGGCATCCCAAGCAATCGCTTACCTAGGCCTCGGCCATGTACGGGCTCGCCCATAGTTGTCCCTGACTCTATCGTCCTAAGGCGGCTGTCGAGACCATAAATGGCCTAGCCTTCGAACCTCTGGACCGTAGCGGGCTCGGTGCCCTTTTTCGTCGTGTTTTTCCGACCCTCGGGGTGTACTTCTCGGCAAGGTTTGCAGGAAGAGCCCCCGAGCCTCCACACGTAGCGAGAGGGCGATCAGGAGTTCCCCTGGCTTTTTGTACGACCCTCGCGCATCCTTTTTGCTCGGAAGGAAGGGTTGTTTGCCGAGCCCTTCGCGTGCGAGCCTAGGTCACTGGTCTCGGCAAGGTTGCAGGAAGAGCCCCCGAGCCTCCGCACGTAGCGAGAGGGCGATCAGGAGTTCCCCTGGCTTTTTGTACGACCCTCGCGCATCCTTTTCGCTCGGAAGGAGGGTTTGTTTGCCGAGCCCTTCGCGTGCGAGCCTAGGCCGCTGGGTCTCGGCAAGGTTGTAGGAAGAGCCCCCGAGCCTCCGCACAGAGCGAGAGGGCGATCAGGAGTTCCCCTGGCTTTTTGTACGACCCTCGCACTTCCTTTTCGCTCAGAAGGAGGGGTGGAACATGTCAGGCTATCCTCGATGGGCGCGAGCGATGACATTTCCGGTGAGCTTTTATCGGGTAAGTCCGAGTGGAGGCCCATGCCCCATTCGATAGGGGTCGGCTAGTGGTCCAGAGACGCACTCCAAAAAAGTACCAAAAGGGTTCTCTAGTGGGTGCCAGGGCCGTTCGATTGTCCCTAGGGGCTCGGTGCCTCCCTACGGTGAGATCCCCTTTAGAGAACTCCTGCTAGTCTCGGACACGACTTAGGGCATCCCAAGCAATCGCTTGCCTGGGCCTCGGCCATATACAGGCTCGCCCATGGTTGTCCCTGACTCTGTCGTCCTGAGGCGGCTGTCGAGACCATAAATGGCCCAGCCTTTGAACCTCTGGACCGTAGCGGGCTCGGTGCCTGGTTCCTTAGCTCGGAAGGAATCGACTGGGGGGTATTTCCCTTCCATCGGCTGACAACGCCCCGCGTGTCTTTTGAGGCGGTCTTCTCGGGAGCTGTCGTTGCTGCGCGACGTGGTGTCAGTGGATGGGACATAACCGTCTGCACGATTAAATGTGGAGAAGGTGGGCACGTGGGCGGAGATATCGGATCTGGATTATATGCACCGGATCTGAGGGAAACTTCCCCGATTTCGTCGCCCAGCAGTTTCGTCTTACCCCTGCATAAATACGTGAAGAGCCTCGCCCTCCCTCCTTACCTTGCTCGCATTTGCTTTCGCGCCTCCAAGCCGTTCTTTGAGAGCGTAAAAAGCGGGGAGAAGAAGGCGAGAGAGATCGATTGAGAGAGAGAGAGAGAGAGAGAGACAGATTTACCGCCGTAGCAGCGTCCTCCACCGCGCAATGGCTGGCGGTCCTGTCATTCTCCCAGCAGATCCCTAGGAGCGGTCTGATGTCACCGTGGAGAAGCTGCAGTCGCTGGTGGACGCCGGTCTCCTCCGCCCGATCACCAATTCTGACGAGCCGGAGTGGATTGCTCCGGGGAATGAGTCAGAGCCGAGGCCACGTGATGGCTACATGGTGAGCTTCATCGTCTTCCACGAGCGAGGCCTTGGCTTGCCGGCAGACCAGTTCATGCGGGCGCTCCCGTACTACTACGGCGTGGAGCTCCACAACTTCAGCCCCAACTCCATTGCACAGGCGGCCATCTTCGCCGCCGTTTGTGAGGGGTACCTGGGGATCGCTCCCCACTGGGAGCTGTGGCTCCGTTTGTTTCGGGCGGTTTTTACCACCAAGTCGGCGAGAGCGAAGGGGGCTCGGAAGGCGCTGAGGGCCGGCGGCTGCACCCTTCAGGTGCGCCAAGACCGGCAGCACCTCTACATCCCAGCCCAGCTGGCATCATCCAACCGTTGTTGGTATGACAACTGGTTCTACCTTCGTAACGACGACGGCGGGCTTCCCCCTTACACCGGGCGGGTTGTGGAGAGCCAGCCGGAGAAGTGGGGGTATGGCGTCATCAAGCCCGATCAGCCCAGGCTGGAACCGCTCCTGAGGGCCCTGGAGAAGCTACGTGATTGCGGCCTTACGGCGGCCGTGGTCGTGGTGGCTTTTCGCCGCCGGAGGGTGTTGTCGCTGATGGCTCGGCGGCGGCGCCTGTTCGAGATGACCCCGCGCGATCCGATCGAAGGCATCAAGATGTCCGCCTTCACCCGTACTGATGAGGAGATCCTACGTCGGGTAAGGGAGGCGGTGGATGGGAAACCGAAGATTGATGGCTTGATGCCGTTCCCGATGCGCCCGTCACGGGGGTACATTTCCCTGGTAAGTTGGGTGTTGCCAAGGCCTTCGCGACCTTCTTGCTTATTGCTTTTTTCGCCCGTTGCCTTATTTCGTTGTTTCTGCAGGGGATAAGGGAAGTGCGAAGCTCCCCACCGCCCGTTCCTGAGGACGCCCAGCGGCGAGCCATGAATAGGGCGTACACTGAGGAGCAGAAGAAGAAGAAAGACGCCAAGGTGGCAAGGCGCACGAAGAGGATCCTTGAGAGCTAAAAGCTGGATGCACGCCGCTGGCAACAGAGGCTCGACGGTCTCCCTTTGGAGTCGTCTCCCTCAGTATCGGTGTCGGGTTCCTCCGGCGATGTTGGCGCGGTTGAGGAAGGGAAGGGTACCCTGGACCACCTTCCTGATGTTAGGGAGGTGGCGACCGGGGTGTCTCTGGTAGACGTCCATCTCGTTGTCGAGGGCGACACGCCCGAGACGCGTGCTATCAGCCCGGTGGGCTCGACGGAGGGGGTGGCGCAAGCGACGCCGGGGACGGCTCAACCGTCTCCGCGGACGGTCGAGGGGGTGCCGGGGTCCGGCGGAGACCCGCCGGTACCGGAGGATACAGAAGCCGTGCCATTGCCGCCACCGCCGCCGCTGCAGAGGAGGGACGCTATCCAGAAGCGGTTGTGTCCTCGTTCGCAGTAAGTGTATTTTTTGGCGGAGTTTGTAGTTTTTCCTGCTTGCCCCCTGGTCATATGCTGACCTTTAGGAGCATCTTTGTTTCCAGCCAGAAGCACCGGGTGGAGGAACCTGCCTTGGCGCCCCGTAAGGCGCTCAAGGTGAGCACCAGCTCCACCGCTCATCGGGTGGCGGAGGCGCAGGCTGCCGTGCAGCATGGCGCGGCGTCGGGCGGGGTTGGCCCGGAGAAGCCGGCTGCTGAAGGAAAGGGCGCTAGGGTGGCCACAGAACGATCATGGGAGGATGAGCCCACGCCCCACGAGGTCGTGGGTCTTGGGGCCAGAGCCCCCGAGGATTTCGAGGCCAGGGCGGTGGACGCCGGGGCCACTGAGGTAGAAATGGCAGAGGCTAGAGCCCCCGGGTACGTTGAGGCTGAGGCGGTCGGGACAGGGGCGGGGCAGGCTTCGGCACCGCCCCTGGTTCAGACGATCTCGTCTGAGGATTCTTTCCAGGGGAAGGAAGCGGCGGACGACGAGGCGGCCAGCACCGCGGAGCGGCCGGTCCCGACCCCTGCCGAGGGGAGTTCGGTCCTTGTCCGGGTCCGACCCGAACCCCGCGGGTGGGATAGCCCATGTGTTGTATGGGGAAACTGGGCTGACCCTGAGGGGGAGCCTGTGTTTGTACTTGAGGACGTCACCGAGGGGGGCGCTGGGACACCCTCGAGCAATACCGTCAACTGGCGGTGCAGTCGATGCAGACAGCGATGTCTGTTATGCAGAGGGACCTGCCCGGTGTTACCCAGGTACACAGTTCCCTTTGTCGTGTCGCGTTGTTTTTTCTCCGAGCCCCCCTTGCGGTGTTTGACGTACGCCTTTGCCCGTTTCAGGAGCTCGAGACCCGGTCCGTTGGGAAATCGTTGTTCCTACGAAGGGAGAGGGGCGTCTGGGAGCAGCTCCGATGGCAGAAGGGCCTGCTTGCCGACGCCCATGAGCTCTTGTCGGTGCGGAGTGCTGAAGTGGAGGACCTCCGCCTTCGCTGTGTCGACCTGGAGGCCGAGGTGGCCATGGCTAAGGAGCAGGCTGCCCCTTTTGTGGCGAAGATCAAGGAGCTGGAGGAGGAGCGGGATTCCCTCAAGTCCCGAGCCCAAGAAGCAATGGCCTCTACCAAGGTCACCGCCGGGCAGCTGGGCATAGAGCAGAGTGAACATCAGCTGACGAAAGTCGCTTTGGCAGAGGCTACCAAGGCGGCCGAGGCCTCTCGAGTCGAGGCTTTAGCCTAGAAGAACAAAGCCGAGGGTAAGTTCCGCTGAACCGCGCTCCTTGTTCTGTTTGCTTTGGTTTGCGTTCAACCCCTGACTCTTTGTCGTGGTGTAGGTCTGGAGAAAGAGGCCTCCTAGGTGGCTGAGGCCTCCATCGCAGCGCAAGCGACGCTAGACGTTGAGGTCCAGGAGCACGAGGCTCTGCGCAGCGCCGCCCATACCGCCTGTGAGGCTCTGGAGGTCGAGGGGGTCCAATCAGCCAGCTCCCTTGGGAGCTGCCTGATTGCGTTGAGCGGCTGCGTCCACGAGAGGCTTCGGGGGGCGTTGCACATGGGTGTCAAGCGCGCCCTGGCCATCGTCTCCTCGCACTACGCCGTCAACCTCGAGGCTATCAGCGATGGCTACGTTTTGCCGGAAGATGACGAGGAGGCCGACGCAGAGGTCACGAAGCTGATGGAGGCAGTGGAGGCGCCTGGCACAGCGTTGGCCAGCCTATTTGAAGAAGAGGTGGTCCCTCCCGTGCCAGCCGCCGATCCCTGAGTTTTGACCTGGGCCAATAGGGGCCATGTAAATGGATTGGTTTAATTGTCATACCATGACGTTTTGTGGCCGTCGAGGCCTTTTAAAGTACTTGCGTATGTGCGTTTTTTAACCACTTTCTTATTCCATTTCCGAGCCTGTGCCCCCTGTCTCGCTCTTGGATACCCGCAAAGAACTTCCTCGGAGCCTAAGCTGTCCCTTGGCGAAGGGTGGCGAGGGAGTTGCCGTAGCCTGGGGGCATAGGCTGTTCTCACGGCTCAACCGGCCCTTTGGCCTTAGGACACGCTTTTGGTCCTCAGGACACGCTTTTGGTCCCTAGGTTTTTTGCGACGGTCCTGCCGGAGCGCGAGAGAGTTTGGCATGGAAATTTTCGAAAGACGGTTAAGAAACGGCGTCCGGGACTTAGGGGGTTCCCCCCTTTTTAGCCCCCGAGGGAGGCTCGGCTCTGTAGAGGCAGAGCCGAGTCTCTCTTGTAGTGTTATTGTGACGTCGAGCCCCTATCGATAGACCAGCTCTTTGCAAAGAACTTCCTCGGAGCCTAAGCTGTCTCTTGGGCGAAAAGGTGGCGAGGGAGCTACCGTAGCCCAGAGGCGTAGGCCGTTCTCATGGCTCAGCCGGTCTTTTACCTTTGAGATGAACTTTTGGTCCTTAGGTTCCATACAATCGAGTTGCCTATTAAGGGGGGCCCACAATATACACAATGCTTGGAAATTTAAGGGTAGAAACGACGTAGATGTTCTATGTTCCAAGCGTTGGTGAAGATATCGCCCTTCTCATTGGCCAGCTTGTAGGTTCAGGCTTGATGCTTGGCGACGATGTACGGCCCTTCCCATGGTAGGGTCACTTGTGGCGGCCCTTAACGCTCTGCCTCAAACCTCAAGACCAGTCACCCACCTTGAGGTCTCGGCTTCGGATGTGTGCGGGCTTGGTAGCGTCGAGGGCTTGGCTGGGTATTTGGCCGAGTGTAGTAGAGGCAACGCGTCTCGGACTTCCTCAAGTTGGTCGAGGCGTCCTCCTCGTGGGCGAGTCTGGTTGCTTTGCTCGTTGTAGGCCTGTAGTCTTGGGGAGCCGTACTCCAAGTCGAGGGGGAGGATGGCCTTGGCCCCATAGACTAGGAAGAAGCGGTGTGAATCCCGTGGCTCGGCTCGGTGTATTCCTCAGGCTCCAAATGACCGAGGGGAGTTCGGCAAGCCATTTCTTGCCAAACTTTTTCAACCGGTTGTAGATTCTTGGCTTGAGGCCTTGTAGGATCATGCCGTTGGCACGTTCTACTTGACCGTTTGCCCTAGGGTGTCATACGGCCGACCAGACCACACGGATGTGGTGGTCGTCGCAGAACGTCAGGAACTTGCGGCCGGTGAATTGTGTCCGTTATCGGTGATGATGGTATTTGGGATTCGAACTGTGGATGATATCCGTAAAAAGAACAAAGACTTGCTTGCTCAGATTTGATTTCAGGTGATTGGACGAGCCTCAATCCATTTGGAGAATTTGTCGATGGCTACTGGCGGATGGGTATAGCCCCTGGTGCCTTCAGAGAGGCCCAACCATGTCCGGCCCCACACGGCGAATGGCCATGTGATAGGGATGGTTTGGAGGGCTTGGGCCGGGAGGTTCGTCTGTCGAGCATAGTACTGGCATCCTTCGCAGGAGCGTACTAGCCCCGTGGCATCAGCCATCGCTGTTGGCCAGTAGAAACCTTGGCGGAAGGCGTTTCCCACTAGTGCCCGAGGCGCTGCGTGGTGCCCACAGGCTCCCGCATGCAAGTCCCAGAGTAGTGATTGGCCATCCTCGGTGGTGATGCACCGTTGGAGAATACCAGACGGGCTACACCTATACAACTCGCCATTGTAGAGGACGTACGTCTTGGCTCGTCGCGCAAGCCATTGGGCCTCGGTCCTGTCCGCGGGAAGCTCTCCTCGCACGAGGCGATCAAGAAAAGGGACTCGCCAGTCCGTTCCTCGGTTGGCCTCGGGAGGCTCTATGTCAATTGCCATGGACTCGGGCTCGGGCGGCAAGGTCTCGGTGGCAAAGGGGGCCTCGGGCCCTGTGGGGGGCTCGGCCGATGGGCCCTCTACCTTCGCCGAGTCATAGTCGATGGATGGCTTGTGGAGGTCTCTGGCGAAGATGTTCGGGGGGACCGGGGTCCGTGCCGACGCCATCTTTGCCAGTTTGTCCGCGGCCTCATTGAACTTTCGTGCGATGTGATTGAGTTCGAGGCCATCGAACTTGTCCTCTAGGCAGCGTACCATCGTGCAGTACACCTCCATCTTGAGGTCATGGTAGTTTGATTCTTTCATCACTTGGTTGATGACAAGCTGTGAATCGCCTCGAACATCGAGACGCTGCACCCCAAGTTCAATGGCGATCTGCGGGCCGTTGACGAGGGCCTCGATTCGCCACATTGTTGGAGGCGGCGAAGTGTAGTCGGATTACGAGCGCATATGGACTCGAGGGGTGAGATGAAGAAGCGAGACCAGCGCCGCTCCCGGTCTTCATCGAGACCCGTCAAGTACATGGTCCGAGACTCGCCTAGACTTGAATAGGTGGTAGTTGGGTATCGGTCCATTACGCCACAAAATCGCCAAGACACGAGACTTAATGGCTTTTGGAGTGCGAGAAGCATGGGCTTCCCCATGAGTTCCACGGCCCATTTGAAATCCTTCCCGAGGCCTCCCGGTTATGGATTATCTCTCCCAAGGGAAAGATGACACCACAGTCCTTTGGGTGGGACTCGAAGTAGTGACGCAGACTTGCGTCGAGCCAAGATTATGGCGTAGATTAGTTTACGGATGTGGGGTAGCACGTCTTGGTATCGGAAAGCACCTCGGCCGATGAAGTAGACGGTCGTTGGCCGGGTAGAGCGTGCCCTTCTTTCCCCGCCCTCGACCACTATGGCGCGGCTACCGACCACTTGGGTCGCTTGGCGACGTAAATAAGAGGGCCTCGTCTTCGATCGGTGGTACGTAAGGGGGGTTGGAGCGGCGCTTTGAGTTTGGTGAGTGCTTCCTCGGCCTCGGGGTCCGGGAAAAGCGCCAGATTTTCTCAAGAGACGGTACAGAGGTAAGCCTTTTTCGCCGAGGCGCGAGATGAAGTGGCTTAGGGCCGCTAGACATCCCATAACCTTCTGTACTCCCTTGAGGTCTCGGATCGGCCCCATTTTGGTCACGGCAGAGACCTTTTCCGGGTTGGCCTCGATGCCACGCTCTGAGACTATGAATCCCAGGAGCATGCCTCGGGGGACCCCGAAGACACACTTTTCGGGGTTGAGCTTGACGCCCTTCTCTCTGAGGCATTTGAAGGCTACCTCCAGGTCATTGACGAGGTCATTGGCCTGCTTGGATTTGACAACGACGTCGTCCACGTAGGCCTCGACGGTTCATCCGATGTGCTTGCCAAAGACCTATGTCATACACCGTTGGTACGTGGCCCCCGCATTTCTGAGGCCGAACGGCATAGTCGTATAGCAGTATAGGCCAAATGGGGTGATGAAAGAAGTTGCGAGCTGGTCGGACTCCTTCATTTTGATTTGATGATAGCCGGAATAGGCATCAAGGAAGGACAGGGTCTCGCATCCCGTAGTGGAGTCAACCATTTGATCGATTCAAGGTAATGGAAACGGGACTTTTGGGCATGCTTTGTTCAGACCGGTGTAGTCCACACATTCTCCATTTTCCATTTTTCTTCTTAACTAATACGGGATTAGCTAACCACTCCGGATGTGACACTTCCTTGACGAATCCGGCCGCCAAAAGCTTCTGTACCTCCTCGCCAATGGCCCTGCGCTTCTCCTCGTCGAATCGGCGCAGCCATTGCTTCACCGGTCTGGAGCCGGCCTGGATGTCGAGGGCGTGCTCGGCGACCTCCCTCGGTATGCCCGGCATGTCCGAGGGACTCCATGCGAATATGTCGGCATTCGCGCGAAGAAAGTCGACGAGCACGACCCCCTATTTGCTGCCGAGGGTCGCGCTGACCCTCAGCACTCGGTTGTTTGAGCAAGTGGGGTCGACCGGGATGAGCTTGACGGCCTCCGCGGGCTCGAATGTCCCGGCACGACGCTTCAAATCAGGCACCTCGCTGCCGAGCTGGTCGAGGTTGGCGATGAGGGCCTCGAACTCCACTATAGCCTCGGCGTACTCGATGCACTCGACGTCGCAGTCGTATGCATGCTCGTACGTGGAGTCAATAGTGATGACACCGTTGGGGCCCGGCATCTTGAGCTTGAGGTAGGTGTAGTTCGGGACCGCCATGAACTTGGCGTAGCACGGCCGTCCCAGGATGGCGTGATAAGTCCCCTTGAACCCCACCACCTCGAAGGTGAGGGTCTCCTTGCGGTAGTTGGAGGGGGTGCCGAAGCAGACGGGTAAGTCTATGCACCCGAGGGGTCGCACGTGCATCCCTGGCATGATGCCGTGGAAGGACGCGGCGTCGCCTCGGAGTTGTGACTGGTCGAGCCCTAGGAGCTCCAGCGTGTTGGCATACAGGATGTTAAGGCCGTTGCCTCCGTCCATCAACACCTTGGTGAGTCGGGTGTTCCCGATGATCGGGTCAACGATGAGCAGGTACTGGCTGGGGTTTGGGACATGATCGGGGTGGTAATCCCGATCGAAGGTGATCGCCTCCGGAGACCAGTCGAGGTACCGGGGGAGTGGCCACCTTAACCGAGAAGACCTCTCGGCGTTCCCTTTTTCGCTGTCGCGCCGTGAGGCACGTCGAGGGCCCACCGAAGATCATGAAGGCATTGTGTACCTCGGGGAACCCGTCGCCCTTGTCGTTGTCTCCGTCGTCCTGGCCCCTCTTCTTGGCATCGTCGTTGGGGAGCCCGAGCTTGGCGTAGTATCGCCGGAGCATGGTGCACTCCTCGAGGGTGTGCTTTACCGGGCCCTGATGGTATGGGCAGGGTCTTTTAAGCATGTTGTCGAAGAGCCCTGGGCCTCGGGGATTCTTGCGGTCTGCGGCCGCGACGAGCCCGGCCTCGAGAACCTCATGTTTCCCCTGGCATCCCTTCTTTTTCTGGGGGGGTGAGACGTCGAGGCCCCGGGGGTCTCCTCCCGCCTCTTCCCCTTGGAGTCGTTGTTGGGGAAGATGGCCCCGATGGCCTCTTCGCCAGAGGCGAAGCTGGTGGCGATGTCGAGGAGTGCGGATGCCGTGGTCGGTACGCTCCGGCCTAATTCTCGGACCAGGTCTCGACAGGTGGTGCCGGAGAGGAATGCCTGGACGATTTCTGAGTCGCCGATGCTGGGCAACTCGGTGCATTGCTTGGAGAAACGTCGGATGAAGTCTCGGAGAGAGACTCGTCCGTCTCTGGTGGCAGCTCTTGAGGTCTCGGGAGTTTCGGGCGTGTGTAGGTGCCTGAAATTTCCAGCGAAGACCTTTACCAAGTCGCGCCGATCGTGGATTTGCATAGGGGAAGGTGTTCGAGCCAAGCTCATGACCGAGTCCGACAGAATAGGGGAGGTTGCGGATGATGAGCGGGTCATCGTCCGCACCGCCTAGCCGACAACAAGCAGTGACGGTAGTCGGCCAACCATAGCTCGGGGTTGGTCTCTTTGCTATACTTTGAGAGATTCATTGGGTGATGAAACCGGGCCGGGGAAGCGGGCGCTATGGACGGCCTTATCGAAAACTCTAGGGCAGGCGGCCGGAGAAGGACGCGGTCCTCCCCATCATCATAGCGACCGCCTCGGTGCATTTTCGGTAGCCCAGGCGGCCCCATCGTGGTCGTGGCGCCGTCGTCTGCTGCCCATGTGGTGGCCGTTTTGCGCCTCGCGTTGGTCGTCGAGGCGGTCGTGCACCGAGGCGGCCCTGAGGTGGTCGTGCACCGAGGGGGCCCTGAGGCGGTCGTGCACCGAGGGCTGTTTCGAGGCGTCCCCGCATCGTCGAGACGCGGAGCTTTCGGCCTGCTGCACCGCGGCAGTCTTGAGAAGGCCCCGGAGTTCACCGTGGACTCGTCGCCCCTCCGTGGTAGAGGGCTCGGGCATCGCTCGGACCAGTATTGCCACCGCAGCGACGTTCTGGCTAGCGCGATTGAAGACAGGGGGTTGCTCGCCCCCTTCATCATCGTTAATGCGGCGGTTGACGTCGCGAGCCCCCAGCCAGGCCGTTCCGCCATCGCCGCGCCCCCACTGCTCTTGCTCGAGGGTGGCTCGGAGTTGCTGCAGGAGGAGTCGATCTTGCTCGACCTTGGCTTCAAGCTCACGGAGCTACTCTAGGTCTATGCGTCGAAGTTGCTCGGGGGTGGGGATACCTGCCGCCGCTGGCGGGGACCCCGTGCGTGGTGGTGTGGCATTGGCTGCCCTTCCTCCATCGTTGCTCGTGCTCGGCATTCCGAGTCCGACGTGGAAACACTCACGAGTCGGGTCGTAAGCGTCCTCGCTGTCGGAATCGGAATGGCCGAAGCAGTAGTCGCTTGCGATCATGAAGCGGTGCATTGCCTCAGGGTCACGAATCCCGGAGAAGTCTGCTCCAACCCACGCCTCGTCCTCCTCCGAGGAGTCAGAGTGGGGGTGGATTGGAGTTGTGACTATGGGGTTATGGGCATGACGTTGATGAATGGAGACGAGGGCGGTGGCATAGGAGGCAGCGACATTGGTCAGCCCAAAAGGGTACGGGGATGGCGCCGTCGCCATGCTCTGCTCTGTTAGAGCTGGCTCCTCGGGAGGAGGCAAGACAGAGCTTGATGATGGGGTGTCGCTGTGCGCCACCGGCCCTTTTCCCCTGTCGAGGCTTAAGCCGGACAGGTCCCCATGCAGGGACTCTGTGCCAGCAGCGGGGTATGGGATTCCAGTGGAGCACAGATCAGCGTTCTGTACTTGCGTGGTGTTAGGGTGGACTTGCCCACGCGGCGCTCGGCGAGCTTGACGGGAGCAGCGGCCCGGGCGCCATCCACACGTGGGCTGCCGGTGCAAGACGTCGTCGTCGATTGATGGCGCTCTGGGTGAGAGGAGTACCATGTCGTACTCGTGCCCTAGAGACATGAATTCTAGGCTCCCGAACCAGATGATCGTCCCAAGACGCAACGATCGCACGGGATCTGCCATCCGGAATCTGGTGGGATGACTAAGCTGACACGCAGATGCCCCTACCTGGCGCGCCAACTGTCGGTGTTTCGGAACCGGGGGTCCTTAACCGACTAGTGAATTTGTGCTGCGTGCTCCCAATTCCGGATGGAGATGCAAAGAGACACAAGGTTTATACTGGTTCAGGCAATGGATGCCCTACATCCAGTCTGAGAAGGTGTTCTTGTATTCCTTGCACCGGGGTGCTCGTAGTAGGGGGTTACAAGCTAGGCGAGAGAGGGAGTTCATCCCAGGTCTCTATGAGGGGAGGTGATATGAATTACAGAACGAGGCGTGTTGTTTGTACGAGTATCTATGATTCTATCCATCATCCTAGAAACGGTCCTGGCTGCCTCCTTTTATAGCCGCAGGGAGGAAACCAGGAGTACATAAGAGAGCTACACGTGGAGCAAGGACTATTCGATGACGTATTTACTCCTGGAGCAGCATGGCGTTGTCGTGGGAGTTCCCATAGATGTCTAATCGGTATGGTCTTCACTGCAAGTAACATGCTGCGCATTTGTTGACTTGGTGGATTGCAGAGGCTCGGCAGCCATCGTAGCCGGTCGTGCTGAGGCCTGTCGTGCCGAGGCCTGTTGTGTCGAGGCCTGCCATGCCGAGGCCTGAGAAGTGACCCAAGTGCAGATGCGGGTCTCAGCAGCCATCAGGCAGAATAGTGCGAGACATGCACCTATAGGATACGGTACCTATATTGTCAGTAAGGGATGGTAGAAAAGGTGATCTGACCATTGTCCCGTCGCTCCTGTTGCAGCGTACTACCGATCGTGGCTTACGTAGCGGGTGCAGCTGAGCGCATTAATCGGATGCGACAGCCTGTCAGAGAGACTTTTGAGGCGGAGGCGATGAAGTTGTGGGATGAGCCTGGCCTTGGGTGAGGCGGAGCGCGGCCAATTCGTCCGAGGCCCTACCGGGGGGGTCTCGGGCGAGGCGGACGGGCGAGGTGGAGTAAGTTCAGTGGATCCGAGGCCCTGTCGAGGGGGCTCGGGCGGGACGGAGCGGTCGGTCTGCTGATTCTGAGGCTACAGGAACCCGCTCTGACTCCCCACGTTGCGATGTCCTTGGTGCAGGAGTTAGGCAGCACAGTGGTCGGTAACCCCTACTCTGTGCCGTCGCAGATGGCAGGGGGTTGACGCGACTGGCGTGTAGTCGGTCACTTCGCTGTATTGTGCCATCGTGCATCTATCGGAGTGGTTGGGTGCTTGGATGCGACGTTCGGTCAGAGCAGTTCGGTTGAAGAGGCGGCCACGGGGCTGGTGCCGAGCCGTCCTCGCGCGAATCGGAGAATCAGCACTTCTTCCAAGGCCCCGGGCGAGGGGTCTCGACGAGGGGGCCTCGACGCGGGGGCCTCAGCGAGGTGGTCTCGGGTGAGTCAGAGAATCATTTGCTTCCGCTGGGGCTTGGCGACGGGGTCTCAGGAGAATCGGAGATTTCGGACGAGACCTCGTTTGTTCATTCCGTTGGTTTTGTCTTTAGGGTCTAAGCAGTTTTTCGATCTTTGCTTGGGGTACCCCATTTTCTGGTATCCGACAGGTTGTTTTCACAACCTCGAGATCTATACCAATAAATGTGCCCCTTCGTTACCAGTGTACGTGCCTCTTCGTTGCTAGTGTGAGAGGGCCCACAGTGACGCACCTCTTTACAGGTGCCAAATGACTGTTTGCTACAAAGGGCAAGAAGACAGTATGACGTGTTGTACCTATCTGCTTTTTTTACCAGACATGTACGATTGGACTTGACAGAGTAAGAAGATAAATAAATACACCAAATAATAGTACAAGCAGCGTTCGTTTTTTCGTTGCGTGTCTTGTGCTCAAGTATGGTCCAGACCACTGCCGTGCTTGGGGACTGCCCAGGCCACTGTTGTGCTTGGGGACTGCCTAGGCCACTGCCGTGCTCGGGGACTGCATAGACCACTGCCATGCTCGGGGACTGCACAGACCACTGTCGTGCTCGGGGACTGCATAGACCACTGCCATGCTCGAGGACTGCACATACCACTACCGTGCTTAGGGACTGCTCCGACCACCAATGTGCTCGAGAACTGTCCCGACCACTGCTCGGAGATTGTTCTCCTTGGCTATATGTGATTTGTACTCACATACAGTTGAGAGACATTTATCTTGACCTTGCTACAAGGCTTGTACTTCGCCTTCCAGCAAGCTCGGGGACTACTTCGGTACGATGCACCTGCCGGTGCATCTCGTATCGCCTGTACGACGATTGGGTTTTCAACTTAACTGGGAATTCTTTTTAGACCCTGGCACCACGTGCCTACATCACCTACTACCAGGCTCGGGAACTAAGTGGACACACTTCACCTTGCGGTGAATGTGTTTGTTTTTCGACCCTTACGCCTCTGATGATCAAGGATGCTACGCCTCAGGATCCACTTACATTTCTTTTCAGAAATACAAGTGGGCACACTTCATAGGATGGAAATCTTTTTCTTTTTCCTTAAGAGCACCATACATTCTTCGGACAGCCTACTTCTCTGGCAATAACGGTGGTCAGAAATGTCAAAAACTAAAGCTTTACTATTTGGAGAAGGTTAAAGTGGTGTGTCGCAGCAAAACACATGGTGCTCGGGGACTAGCTGTGGGGGTATTAACCCCTATACCCTTACGACTAAGATTGGGCTGGCCCGGATTAGTGGGTCCGGTCCACCAAAAGGCGACGCGCGGCCCGGCCAACCTGTTCGGAGTCCCGCGCAAGGAGTCAAGACAGATTTGGCGATCAAGCAAGATCTCGGTCGGTTCGAATAGGAATCCTTATCCGGTCACCTATGGAAATTGTAACTGACTAGGATTAGTTTCTAGATCTGTAACCCTGCCCCTCGGACTATATAAGGCGGGCAGGGGACCCCTCTAAAAAACATCTCTCATTGACATACAGCAATACAATCAGACGCAGGATGTAGGTATTACGCCTTCTCGGCGGCCGAACCTGGATAAAACCTCGTGTGTCTTGCGTCACCATCTTGTTTGTGGCTTGCGCATCTGTCTGCCGACAATCTACTACCTTGGGCATACCCCTGGGTAGACTGCCGACCATATTTCGTCGACAGTGTATGACTTGCATCTCTTTGGATCCAGTTTTTGACTTAGCAATATATGTGTTGTAAGTATGCCTCTCATTCATACCTACCTAAAACTCCACTCAAAGCCTTTTAGAGATAGGATGAAAAGAAGGCAAAACAATGCCTTGGTGAGGATCATACACATTGAGCGATTGAGTGAATCATTTGAGGAACTTACATTTCATTTTTCAAAATTCATAAAACCTTAGGATAGAAGGTTGATCAAAGAATGCATGATTGGTAATTCTGTTAAAACCATTCTATCTTGCAAACACCTAAGACTTGGAAAAGCAATAAGCCCCATAGGGATTAAGTGAAAAGGGTGGATAGAATGCCAAACATATTTAAATTAAGGAAGAATACTTTGTTATAGGCATGGCACTTGTGAATTATATTCGGCATAGTAGCAACTCCTAATCAACAACCAATAACTTAGCTATTTGCTCAGGACGAGCAAAGGTAAAGCTTGGGGGATCTTGTTGGCGATCACTAACGATCAAATCCGACCACCAACTAAGGTGCAAAAAAGAGGAGAAATTGGCAATCTTAAACATATATACATTTACTATTAACCAAGTTCCATATGTATTTAGAGAACATTATATTGCAGGTCACGAACACAAATACAAGGAATAATTCACCAAAAGGTGCTTTTCGACGCTGATTTGCGCAAAGGAACAAGGGAGACGCCCATCAACTTGACTCAAACGAGGCAAAGCACCATGGGGAAGCAATATTGGTCCAGCCCAAAACCTACCACACTAAGGTGGTGGCGAGTCGGCATGGTCAAGGGCGACCAACCCCTAGGACGGCCGACCCCCTGCCGGCGCTGCTCAACCACCCCTTCGACAGGCGGTGGTATGGCTCCATGCTATGGTGGTGGGAGCCGGTCCTCGCGCTAGGAATAGCCTCTAGCACTGCCTAGCTCCGTGTATTTGTGTTCTCTAGAGGGGTACCCCTCCCTCTACAACACACACTCAACTTGAGCATTGCCTCACTCCCTTCTCTAGTTTGTAGCTTTTACTTTTAGTAGTGTTTTAGAGCAAGGCAAAGCTACCTTGGAGAGCTTGGCTCCTTGGAAGAAGAGACCTTTGGGTATGAATAGAGATATGAGTTCTTCCAAAGTTATGCTCTCATATTACATTTATAGTCATGCTTATGAACTAGAGTATAGTTGTTATGTTATAATCTTGATATATGAACTAGTCTATAGTTTGTGTATCATGAGAGTAGCATACATGACTTTATGCTTAACAATTCATATAACTTATATAATAAGGATTAGAGCTAAGTTGAGGTGGTGGTTCATCATGTCGTCAGGTATGCCCAAGTTCTTTACTTGTCGATCCATTAGGGTCGGGGACCCGAGGGATTTGGGTAGTTTCTGTATATGCAAGCATGGTGCCTGGGTATGGAAAGACAGGTGAATGCATTGCCCTTTCCATGATTGAGGGGTAGGCGGCAGGTGGTGACAGCACTGTCTGTCTCTTGTAATCCCCCATGTTCGACTAGGGTGTAGAAATCTAAATTGTCACAGGAGGTTACTGGCAGACCAGTACTCGGTGGCCTTCCGACCTGCTTCACACTTAGCCCTAATACTAACTATGTAATTTGTATGATTATTAACTAATCTTTGTATGACTATACTAGATCAATGTCTGCTCGACCTAGGATTATTCTTTTATTCTTTCTTTTCTATTTTATTCTTTGAGGAATACGAAGTGTGTGTCCACTATCTTGAAATCACAATTTTACCCCAGCTATAAACATTGGAGCACTTGCAAGCAATATTATTCAAGTTCATATCCATACTAGACTCTTAATCAAATGTCTTCCTTTGGCAAAATATAAATAACGATACCCTGAATACTTTCAGGTGAAATGCTACAATGATAGCTCTGTGCGCTTGTTGATAAATGTATAAAATTATTAAGGAACTATCAAGGCACTTCTGGCATCATTACTAGGGATAAAAACTTAGTAATGACGCTCGGTCTTGCCAACCGGTATTTCTAGCGCCATTGTTGAGGATGGATTCAAACCCCATTTTTTGTAGTGACATTAAGAAATGCAAACACGCGTGCGGCTGTACGTGGTGTTGGTACGGTCGATCTGAAGCTTACTTCAGGAAAGACTGTGCAGCTAAAGAACGTGCAGCATGTCCCCTCAATAAGGAAGAATTTGATTAGTGGTTCTCTATTATGTCGTGATGGTTTTAGACTTGTGTTTGAGTCGAATAAATGCGTACTTTCTAAGTATGGAACATTTGTGGGAAAAGGCTATGAGAGCGGAGGCTTGTTCTGCTTATCTTTAAACGATGCATGTGTTAATTCTGTGAACCATGTGAGCCAGGATAATGAGACAAATGTTTGGCATTCACGTTTATGCCATATTAATTTTGGTTGTATGACTCGGTTAGCTGGTTTAAATTTAATCCCAAAATTTGATTTGGTCAAAGGTTCTAAATGCCATGTACATGTTGATTCGAAACAACCTCGCAAGCCTCACAAGGCTGCTGAGGTGAAAGACTTGGCACCACTAGAACTAATTCATTCCGATCTGTGCGAAATGAATGGCGAGTTGACCAAAGGTGGCAAAATGTATTTTATAACGTTTATAGACGATTACACTTGATTTTGCCATGTGTATTTACTAAAATCAAAAGATGAAGCGTTGTATTATTTTAAGATCTGTAAAGCTGAAGTAGAAAACCAACTTGATAAGAACATCAAACGGTTGCGAGCTGGTTGTGGGGGAGAATATTTCTTAAATGATTTTTCTGAGTTTTGTGCAGAGCATGGGATTATTCATGAGAGGACACCGCCTTAGTCACCACAATCCAATGGGATTGTTGAGAGAATTAACCACACTCTACCTGAGTTGGTTAACGTCATGTTAGAGACAGCGGGACCATCTAAGAAATCGTGGGGCGAGGCGATATTGATAGCATGTCATGTCCTGAATAGAGTGCCCACTAAAAACAAAGAAATTACCTACGAACATGGGATTGTTTGGCAAAGGTAAATGTGCCAATTAACAAGAAGCGAAAGCTTGGATAAAAAACTGTTGATTGTGTCTTTCTTGGTTATGCTATTTACAGCGTGGGTTATAGATTTTTAATAATAAATTCTGGAGTGTCTGATGTGAATGTTGGTACTATTATGGAATCTAGAGATGCTATATTTTTTTGAGAATGAGTTTTCTATGAAAAGTACACCTAGCACTTCTAGTCACGAGTCTATTCTATTTCATGAGATGAATGAACCAGTGATACACGCTAATGTTGAAACCCATATGGAAAATCATGAGGAGGATAATAATTAAGGATGGACAAAAAACTCGAAGCTCGTTAGCTCGCTCGGCTCGTGGCTGGCTCGACTCGGCTCGACTCGGCTCGTCTCGTTATGATAACAAGCCGAGCCGAGGCAAGATTTTAGCTCGTTAGCTATAACGAGCTAAGCTTCCAGGATAAAAAGTATCAAAACTTTTTTGTATTACTTCATGTCTTGCACTTTACAATTGACTGGTAACTGGTCTAGACCCTATAAATTGATTGGTAACTGGTCTAGATGCATTTCTTTTATATTATTATTATTCTCAAACTTTAGATAAATGCAAATATTATATTTTATGTATTTTTTATACCTGGCTCGCGAGCTTAACAAACTCAGCTTGAGCTTTTAACGAGCCGAGCCGAGCTGGCTTTCTTGCTTGTTAGGATAACGAGCCGAGCCGAGCTAGCTCGTTATCTTAACAAGCCAGAACGAGCTGAGCCAGCTCGTTATCTAGGCTTAATAATAATATAGTCACTCGAAAGAGTAAGAGACGAATGACTGCAAAGTCTTTTGGTGAAGACTATATTATATACCTCATGGATGACACTCCTAAGACCATAGAAGAGGCATATTTATCTCTTGACACTGACCTATGGAAGGAAGCTATTCAGAGTGAGATGGATTCTATTATGCCTAATGGAACTTGGGAGGTAGTTAATCGTCCTTACGGGTGCAAACCTGTGGGAAGTAAATGGGTGTTTAAAAAAAGCTTAGGCCTGATGGTACTATTGAGAAGTAGAAGGTAAGGCTTGTAGCAAAGGGCTATACATAGAAAGAAGGTGAAGATTATTTTGATACTTATTCACCAATTGCCCGTCTAATGACAATACGAGTGCTACTTTTCTTGGCTGCCTCACATGATCTTCTCATTCATCAGATGGATGTTAAGACAACTTTATTGAATGGAGAGCTTGAGGAAGAGATCTATATGGATTAGCCGGATGGATTTGTAGCAAAGGGTCAAGAGGGAAAGGTGTGTAAGTTATTGAAATCTTTGTATGGTCTAAAACAAGCACCTAAGAAGTGGCATGAGAAGTTCGATAGAACTTTAACATCAGCCAGCTTTGTTGTGAACGAAGCTGATAAATGTGTATATTATCGGTATGTTGGAGGAGAAGGTGTGATCTTGTGCTTATATGTGGATGATATACTAATCTTTGGAAATAATATTAATGTGATCAAGGAAGTGAAAGACTTTTTGTCAAGTAACTTTTAAATGAAAGATTTAGGAGAAGCTGATGTTATTCTTAACATAAAGCTACTCAGAGAAGAAAATGGTGGGGTAACTCTTGTGCAATCCCCCTATGTAGAAAAGGTGTTGAATCACTTTGGATATAGTGACTGCACACTTGCTCCAACTCCTTATGACCCAAGTGTGCTATTAAGGAAAAATCACAGAATAGCACATGATCAATTGAGATATTCTCAAATTATTGGCTTGCTTATGTATTTAGCTAGTGCAACGAGGCCTGACATCTTATTTGCTATGAGGAAACTGAGCCGGATTGTTTCAAATCCGGGAGGTGATCATTGGCATGCTCTTGAGAGGGTATTGCGTTATCTAAAAGGGACTATGAGCTATGGCATTCACTATAACGGGTATCCGAGGGTACTAGAGGGTTATTGTGATGCAAATTGAATATCTGATGCTGATGAGATTTACACCACAAGTGGATATGTGTTCTCACTTGGAGGTGGCGCTATTTCATGGAAGTCTTGCAAGCAGACTGTCTTAACGAGGTCAACAATGGAAGCAGAACTCACAGCATTAGATACTGCCTCAGTTGAAGTTGAGTGGCTTCGTGAACTCCTTATGAATTTACCGGTGGTTGAAAAACCAATACTGGTTATTTCCATGAACTGTGATAATCATACTATAATAATCAAAGTGAACAGTTCTAGGGATAACATGAAGTCTATGAGGCATATGAAGAGGCGGTTAAAATTTGTCAGAAAACTGAGAAACTCCGAAGTAATAGCGTTGGACTATGTCCATACATCTAAGAATCTAGCAGATCAATTTACCAATAGTCTATCACGCAATGTGATAGAAGATGCATCGAGGGAGTTGGGCTTCAGACCCACTTGAAATCATTTCATAGTGGTAACCTGTCCTATGTAATTGGCGATCCCATGAAGTAGGATGGCGAAACAAGCTAGTGGTTGACTGATGGAGAAACCCCTTATATTAAGGTCCAAATCGTTTGAGATGCATGGTTTGTCCTATGTTGTATGGCAGGTTGGTTAATTCCTTAATGTACGTGATCCGAGTGGCTTATTTAAGCAGGGGTGTTGTCCTACAAGAACATCCTAGAAGGAACACACCTATATGAGTTCGACTGCTAGTCACAGTCTATGAGATGTGGGTAATCTCTAGATACTCATGAAAGGCATTGAAGTATGACTTATATGCTTCAAAATAGAGGGGATGCTTGTAGTAGCCTACTACCATGAAAGAACTTTGGTGAAACTCAATTCACAAAACTATCAATTCAAGGCATAGTCCATTGTTCAGTTGTGAATGTGTGGAGCTCTGTTCTAGACGGATGTTCAACTTAACAGTCTCCGTCGAAACTCTGGTATATCAAACAACTGTGGATTTGAGATTATTTAACATGTGCCTTAGAATTTGGTGGGGTTGTTAGATTTAATGTGTGGGCTAGGCCCATACATTATCTAACTAAATCAAATAAAATCTAAGGCCCGTATTAAATAATGTGCACAATATTATTTAGTCCCATACGGAATATTGACTGGACGTTGACTCAACCTATATGTGCGGGTTGTGTCTGTCTACATTGAAAAAGTTGAGAAGAGGCGTGACTGTGTCGTGACTTGGTCGACGCGACACACGCGGTGCAGGACTTGAAAAGTTTTGCCACTCAAACCAATTATGGAGCCGACGGGAGTTTTAGGAGTTTCTGTCCCAATAAGAAAATAATGGAAGGAGTTTCTGTCCCTAATCAGTAAAGTAATGGCAGGAGTTACGGGAGTTTTTCTCCCCGTAGCGCCCCGTAGCTTGGGCGCCTCCTCCACTCCTCCCATAGTGTCTCCAGTGCTTCTGACTCTTGGTGATCCCCTGTGGTTCTTTGGCTTTCATGGCTTTGAGATAAAAGCAAAGCTCGCCTCCTCATTCTTCTCTCCTGGTCCAATGCGCATGCAACAACCACTTTCCCGCTGCCCCAAAGTTTCTCCATCCCAGTACTTGCGCGCACGAGTCCTAGGAGAGTAGGCCTCCGAAACGCCTACTGTCTTCAAGTTCGCCTGCTCGGGTGAAAGGCAGCAATCATGTTTTTGGGGAGTGTCATGGCGGCACGACTACTCGCTAATGAAGGTTCTCCGGTGATCGACCCTGCTACTTGTCTAAATTGCGTCGAGCGGGACAACTACACCGACAGGCACTATGTCTTCGAGTGCATCCGGCTCTGCCGCTGTGTATGTTATTGTTAATCAAACCTTTCCCATAAGGTTTTTGGTTTCTATTTCATTCTTTAGTACGTTCTACACACTAGCCACAATAAGATCACACAAGCACATACACGATGTCACAAACCTTTTGTTTATTGCTATTTTCTGAATTAAATGATCGTTGAAATTGCCTAAATTTCTAACATTTCGTCCATTGGGACCTGCAGGGGTTCGGGCGATTCTATTTCCATGCTCGGGAGTTTTTTTGTCTGGTATTTCCACAGCCCTGATTTTTTTATCGAGGGAAGGTATAGGTCTCCCGGGTGCGAGATTTTTTTATTGGGTGTTTTCAGGGCTAGAACATTTTTCTTATCGGGAAGAGGATGGGTCTGCCAGATGAACTATTGCTTTTGATGCTTTTTAGTTGTAGAAGAGACAGAGATAGATATAGAGATACATTAGCTCGTGGAAGATGGTCGAGCTAGAATTCCTTAGTACAACGGAAAAGCTGGAGAAAATGAGAAATAATGCAAAACCATCATTGTATCCATGATACAAAAACATCAAGTTTTTCGTAACAATACGACGTGAGTAGAAACTTTAGTTATCGTGTTGTTATTTTCTGTTCCCGTTGCAATGCACGAGAGCATAATCCTAATCGCGGAATATAAAGACAAAACATCGCTTTCACTTCGTCTGGTTATTGCAGACCAAACTAAGCACACATGGTATGGCATGGCACATCTCTATTTCTTCCCATTATTATTACGTGAAAGGCTCACATGTTGGTATATTTTCGATTCACCAGATCAGCCTCTGGTCGATCTGATTATTCGTGGTGCACGATCTGATCACTTTCACTATTAAATTAAAAACTTAAAACTCAGTTTCTTGTCCTGCATTGATGATTGAGTGATCAATCTCATACTGTCTTGAGAACCCTAGCTACAGGATCTGAATAAGGAATGAACAATTTGCAGCAAGCTGCGGGCAACTCGGGGATTGTTTGATAAATCAAATCATGCACGTATGTATAACAGCTGGAGTAAACGCAAAAGTTCATATATATCATAGATAATCGCAATGCGCGACCATTAATCAAATCTCCTTGCAGTCCCCTACTCCGATCCCTGCCTGTGTACAAATACGGTTATATGGAACCCACTCGCTCACCAATCAGCTAGTAAGCAATAGTATATAGCTCCTTCCACGAATTCTTCACTTTAATTATAGGATCATGCTAAGTAATGTCATAATAATTTAAATTTGAACGTGTGTTGTACTATTACACTATAAAACTAATATTTTGAGTGTGATATTTCTAATATTCTATTTTACCCCCATAAAAAAGATGCATCACGATCGACCTGAAAGGATTAAGATACTTAGGAGGGGAATGAATTGGGCTCAACTAAAAATTCTTGTAATAATTAAGTCCTACACTTATCCCATTTCACCCCTAGTGCCTAAATGTGTTCTCTATTGTTCTACTGCACAAAAGTCTTGCACCCTAGGTTTCAATTCTATTATAGCATGGCAATTCTAAGAAAGTAAAGACATGAATTGAATTGCTCAAAAGTAAATGCTCAAAGTAAAGAGAGGGAAAGGAACACGGCGATGTTTTTCTAAGATGTATCAGAGAGTGGCCACTCCCCACTAGTCCTCGTTGGAGCACCTGTGCAAGAGTGTAGCTCCCCCTTGATCCGCACAAGGATCAAGTGCTCTCTACGGGCTGATTCTTTGACACTCCATCGCGGTGAATCGTCCACAACCACCCACAAGACGACTTGGGTCATCCACAATCACCGACGGATGATCACCAAGCTTCCAATCATCACTTAGTCGTCTAGGTGATGACGATCACCAAGAGTAACAAACACAAACTCTCACTTGACCATGACAAGCCTAATGAGAAAGGTGGATGCACACACTTGATACTCCCTATGCACTAAAGAGGTCATTAATCTTGGATTATCAAATCTCAATCACCACACTAGGCTCTTGCACTCCCTTGAACTCCAAATGTGTTTCTCAGCTGAACAAATGAGTAAGAGGGAGGAATTGGATGAGTTGGAGATGTATTTATGCACCCACACCCCCAACATACCCGTTGGGTTCCAACTCAGCAAATTTCGAAGGCACTGGACGCGCCTGTCAGAGTGACTGGACGCGTTCGGTCAGTAGCCAACGGCTACGTGGCGTCGTTTGTCAGACATAGCCGTTATGGTTACTGGACTCTGGGGTGCGTCTGGTCAACCCCCACCGGTCGCGTCCGGTCCTTGAAAAACTCTCTAGACTGACTCGACCGGACTCGCTGGCATTCCGAGTCCGGTCAAAGCCGAGCACTGAGCCTTACCTGCTATAGTGGCAGTGTCGAGTCCGGTCCTCCCCTGCGCCAACGTCCGATAGCAATCAAACCCTAGTTGCACAGGCCATACACTGACCGGACTCTGCTCATAGCGTCCGGTCCATGCAAGACCAGCGTTCGGTCCTCCTTTCACACTTCCAATTCAAATTTCTTTGTGAATGAAGTTGACTCCAATTGATCTTTGGGCTGTCCCTGAGCTACCTAGTGTTAAGTTTGATAGGTGTGCACCACATCTAAATCATTAGACTCACCTAGATCAAACTACTAGTTTATACCCCCTTAATAGTACGACCAAAGGAAAAACAAACTCCTAAACTACTCTAAGTGTCTATCAACTTGAAATGACACTTCGAACTAGTCCGTCCTTAACCTTGTCATCCATCCTTTGAAAACCGAAACTATTTTCCATCGATAGGGGTATGAAAACTATTGATTGCCCAAACAATCATCATTATCGTGACATAACTTAAATTGCCTCTGCAAAATACACGTTAGTCACAATAATCTTTTGTTATCATTAATTACCGAAACTCACTAAGGGCCTAGATGCTTTCACGACCTACCGTGAGGCATAAGATGCATTATAATCGACCTACTGTGAGGCATATACCCACACAGATGAAGCTATGCAAATTATTTTCCTGGCGAACATTCATGTAATCATGTCGGCCCTCTCTATGAAAATTTACACCGTCACCAGGTTTGCATTGGTGTTATCATGGCGGTACGCATGGAGGCCGCCGTCATAAAATTGATTCTTGAGGGTACCAAAAATCACAACAATATAGTATTTCATGAGGGAGACACCACCACAAAAATGTATTCGAACCATCACAAAAATATGTTTGCCAGGAAGTCAAAATCCATCATGATAATTTATTGCACCAGGCACAATCATCCACCTGAAAATTCATGCATATAACAATCACAATAAAATTCAATGTACCATACACATACAAAGCCAAATCTTTTTTTTAATGCACGGAGAGTCTCCCACCAGCTACTCTTAAGAACGTGAGGCTATCATCCTCCCTGTTGTCGTCGGTTGGGGGGGTCGTCGGCAGTGGTGAGGATGTGGGGCAAGTGGGTGCGGGAGAGGAATGCGGTAGCAGGGTCGGAGCACGGCAACGGCTGCCGCGGGGAAGGATTGCTGAATAGAAAGATGCAACATACAGTGGTTTTCTCATCATCGTCAGCACCACATGCCTTCTGAGATCCAAGGATTTCCGGTGACTGCAAACGCGCCGCTGCCTACAACAATAGAAGGCACACATCATTTTTGAGTTTTGTCACTCTACAGCTAAGGCCATGTTTGGAAGCTCGGTAATGTACCCAAAACCCCTATAAATTACAGGCCACAATATTTTTCCAGCCCAAGATGAAAATCGTTGAAGACCGGTGAGCCCACTAAAATTACACCTGTTTTGGGCTAAAACCATCGGGAAAAAAAATAAACTTGTGTGGAGGCCTGGAAAAAAAAACGAGAAACATCGGGCTCTTCCAGCAACCCGCGACTCTCGCACGTCCGTCTCGGCTGCGGCGGCGGCCATCGCAACCTCGATTCCCCGAGGCACCATCTCGGCGATGGCGCCCAACTCCGCGTCCTTCTGCAGCACCGCTGTGGCCGACATGCTCACCGAGGTGCCAGTCGGGGAGAGCGCACCGGCCATGCTGAGCGGCGGCGGGTGCCGGGAGCACCAGGCTGGCGATGGCGTCATCGGACATGGCGGGAGCATCCTCAGCTACGAGCTCTGGTGAAGTCGCCAGTGTCTTCCTCGCCGGCTTCGAGGTCGTCGGCCTGGGATGCTGGCAGCGCGCGAGGTGGTGGGCTTGCCGCAGGAGGGCCACCGTCGCCATTTTCTTGGGTTTGTACAGTAGCTAGCTTGCTGTTCTCCTGTATGCATGCGTCATGAAGTTGTCTCGCTTCCCAAACAAGAAGCTTACCACTGAAAAAATATACCACTGTAACCTTGTGCACAACCAATTACAGGTGAAAAACAGTACGCCACTTCCAAACAGAGCCTAACGGATCAAACAATACTTTATGGCCTCCGAATTAGGAAACAAAAAGTAGCAAGGTAAACACATGGCTCAAGGGAGAGGGAAGACTAAATTGCAAAAAACGTAAGTTTGCGAGTGCTTGCTCTTGCGTTGCGAAGGGCACACTCACGCGCGTTGTGTGGGTTCACCAAATCGTAGCGGTGTCCTCGAGATTGGAATTGGGACTGGAGTTGAGGGTGCAGCGGTTGCTCTGAACTCTGATCTGGTGTAGCTTTCCCATGGGTCTACTGATTTCAAGCGACAGAGTGTACTAACCTTGTTGGCCCTTCTGCACGGCTAAAGATGAGCATGTAGCCCACAGCCCGATGGCCCGACCCAAAGCATAGTTTTTTTTGGCCTGGCCCGAGCATGGCACGGCCCGGTGTTATGAGAGCCCGGGCCAGCCTGGCCCGATGCATAGGGCCTTGCTTGGGCCGCACCTTAGACACGTCGAGCGGCCTGCCCTAGCTGAGTAAATTGCCTAAGGCCTAGTATCGGCCCGCTGCCTACTGCGGCATGCTAAGAGGCTGAGGCCTGAGAGCTCACGGCGCATCACACACTCCCCTAACCCTAACTTCATTCTGCCCCCATGCCCCAGCGACGTGTTGTGCGCATGAGCCCGCGAGTACGACGACGAAGCAAAAGCGGAGCTAACGGGCACCAAGGCAGAGCCCCCTTAGACAAAACACAAAAGTCAGGCGCGGTCCAAGGAAGCGGATGAGACTACAGGACTGGTGGTGTGGTGTGTGCGCGCCGTTTGGTGTTTACTCCCTCCGTTCAGAAAAGAATACAATTATGAGAAACGTGCCAGTCAAAGTAATCCAACTTTAACCAAATTTACAGTAAATAGTATTAACATTTATGTCTCAAAATAAATTTATTATAAAAATATATTCTATAACTAATTTAGTGATACTTATTTGATCTCATGAGTGTTAGTATATTTTTATTTAATTTTAGTTAAAGTTGAAACTGTTTAACTTCTCGAAACGTGAGAATCGTATTGTTTTGTGGAGGCGGAGTACGTTCGTTGCTGAACTAAACCCACAAAGGCCGCCACATGCACAGCACTGAGGTACACATCGCGGCGGCTGCAAGTGGAATGAGCCGGCCACCGATCTTTGACTTGACCGTCTGGTTTAAGCATGCATGTTCCCTTCTCGTTCGCTTCTGGGCGAGTGAAGTCAAAAGTCAAAGAACCCAAGGAAAACGTACGTGGGCCATGGTGGATGCATGCGATTGCGATGCGAGGCGCCAAACGTGGCAGCTGGCAAGGGTTAGTGCTCATGCGCCACACCTTGGATCGGATTGCAGTGTCTTTATTAGCAATGCAAGATTTTTAATCCCAGCTAGAATCTTCTGCCTTCTGGTGGTTGTGTCATTGTTAATATACTAGTACACACTACGAAGTCTTTTTTTTCTTCTTCTTCTTCGTGTAACTATTTCTTTTTGGTTATAATATAGTCATTAGGGTTAACTGTCGAAAGAGATCGAAACTACGAATGTACTGTTCATGGTAACTGCAAAGATTTCCTCCAATTCATTCTAACTGCGTGTACTTTCACGCTAATTTCTGCACATAAATCCTCCGAATTCACATGCAGAGGTCTCTGAATTTGCCGACCTTTGGGAGGCCATCGAGGATACGCAGTCCATCAACAATATGAAAGACGATATAAGATGGCGTTGGACAGAAAGTGGTGAGTACGCAACAAAAAGCGCTTATGAAATTCAGTTCCAGGGGACCTTTTTCAAGCTCAGAATTATGTCAATTTGGAAGGTCAAGACGGAACCGAAATGCAGATTCTTCGCATGGACACTAATGCACACAAAAATTCTGACCGCAAACAACTTGATGAAGCGAGGATGGACGGATGACCCCATATATAAACTATGTACAAATGATCAAGAGACACCAACACACCTGTGTAAAGATTGCTCTTTCACTAAGGAAGTGTGGGAGTTGATCAAGATATGGTTCAGACCTAAGCTCCATAAACACAACTGGGTCGCTTCATAATTACTGGCGAAGATGTAGGAGAAAAGTTGACAAAAATCAAAGACGGCGCTTCGACGGGATCATAATCTATTTTTGGTGGAATATCTTGAAATAGAGGAATAGGCGTACTTTCCAACAAAAAAGTTTGAGCCCAAGACAAATCGCAAGTTTGTGCAAAGATGATATAAGTTAGTTTTCTTTAGCGACGGCTCAAATTCATATCTGGCGAACTAGCGGTGAGACCTCTTCTTGATTGGGCGAGATTCTTGTTTTCGGATTGTCCCTAGTCTCGTCTCTTTTTACCTGCTTTTCTTTAAAGACGGTTGTTTTTTTTCGCGCTTTTCTTTGGTTTCCGTTTTGATTAGCAGGGGACGCTGGGTGTAAATAGGAAGTTGTATTTGCTCTCTTTTTTTCTCTTTATATCGTCTAATAAAATCCGCGGCAAAGCTTTTGCCGTCCTTTCAAAAAAAAAATCTGCACATAAAAATTTTGGACACATACTATTGCTCATCATATGACCAAATATACGTATTATTTTATTCACATTAATTCAATTTTTTTACAACTCAAAGCATTTCCATGGTGTGTAACTGGCTACTAAGCGCCTGTACAACGCCAGCCGCTTATGGGCCGTTACAGCGAATTTCTTTGCCAGCGTGGAGTCCTACATGCGAGCAAGCAGCAAGCCCGGCGCTTCGCGAAGCAGCGACTCCGGGACGGGCTCTTCGCGATCTCGCGGAGAAGGACGCACGTAACGGTCCGGCAGTTAGCACATGCAAGCGTTTCACTCCGTTGTAGATTAAGTGTCTTGGAGGCGCTTAATGGTATAGTATTTCTCTCCTTCTCTATATAAGAGCATATGTATTGTACAAGCCCTAAGATCAGTCTCAATGGAGGTTTTATATCATAGTTTCTATAACATACCTGTATTTTGATAACAGTGTAGAAGAGTGAAACTCTATGTACTTCCATAAAATTTTTATCATCTCTCTTCATCAATAAAATGTCATATCAGCGTATTTAATGCACATAAAACCCTATTGAGATTGGCCTAGCTACACACCAACAGAGATCAGAGAGGATGATTTCATTAATTTTCACCAAGGTAGTTTTCTTGATTCCTCTTTGGTGGGTTTGCCCCAAAATTTTCTGAACCATAAATCGGTTCCTTATTTTCAAAAATATTAAAAATTTGAAGAAGAATCACCTACTATAGACTCTAGTCACTGCTAGCGTCTGCACCTTTTTGGAGCATGGCGCAATACTTTTTTTTTGGTAAACACAGTATAAATAAATGTAAATATTCTTATACATGCAAGCATACTCATTGATGGTGACAATGATACGTGTGATCAGTTAGTGCATTTGCATACTACAAATATATTATTATTATTCTTTTTTTTTTTTTTGAAAGCACCACCTGGTGCGCCCTTCACAGGAGGGCAGATGCGGGACGTGGGATCAAACCCCGGCCGGCCGGCTCCTCACTTGGAGCCTTCACCACTGGGCCACATGCCCATCCGCTACAATTATTTTCTTTACATCATGTTTGCTACCAAATCGCTGAAAATTCTCAGCTATTGAGATCATCATCAGACTGAGGTCGGAGGAACGTAGAGAATGCATCTACACAATCCGAGATTGCAATCTGATCATCAGTAGTTAACCCAATGGACTGAATGAACTGCTCATTGTAGTTCACTCACTGTTCAACTGCTCTATCATGCTGTCAATCGGCAGCGAACCCAATGGCACAGATGACTCCAGACGCTCAAACATGTCAAGCTCAAAATGTTCATCGTCACAGACATCAGGTGACTGCTCGAGCTGGCGGCCCTCTTCGTTTCCAGCAATGCTTGTTTCAGGCTCATCATTTATGTATTCCGCACTTAGAGACTCGGTGTTCACCTCACCATTGGTCACAAGCAGAGCAGGAAATGAGTGCTCCGCTGCCTGAGATGTCACGCTGAACTCCTCAACCAAAGTCAGCAGTGAATCGGGTGTGAGATCATTTGCTTCAGCGTCATCCAGCAGCAATGCCAGAGACGAGTCCACTGCACTCTTCCATAATTTAAACATTTTGGGTCTCAATACTTCTCTTATCGCAACTTGATCTGTATCTGGAAAAAAGTTGCCTTGTTATTTTGATCCAGGAAGTGCAACCAATAATATAAAATTAACTGGAGGTGCTGGTCTTTTCCATGTGACCAACAAAAAAGGGCAGCTATATTTTCCATGCAACACATCTGAGTGTATGTTTGAGCAAAATGAATGAATATAAGCATACGATAAATGAGTGCAGGAAGATATTACAAAATGAGGAGTTGATAAAAACCTAATCACCAAAACTGCTATTATAAATAACAATGACCATGGATATTAAAGAAGCAAGACCAAAACAGCTATTATAAGAGTTAAGAAAGCATACCTGAACTATTCATGTCAGATGACACTGCCAGATTATTCTGTTGAACTTTTGGAATGAGAGTAAGAGGCTTCAAGTATCTGGATTTCCATTCTTCGCCTCTGTACATTAATATCTGTTCATCGTCAAATGATAAAAGAACACAGGGAACAAGATCCTGCATATATAGAACTAAGCAATTTTAGCTGAGTAGGTCGGAAAGAAGGTATGTAAAGGATTCACTACCACTACAAGTAATGAAATGAAAACTGAGAAATTCATGAGGGTGAATAGAACCCTTAGTTTCGCTCCAATCTTTTTGTAGTCACTTGGATTCAAACCCTCACAGTCAATCTTCACCAGGTCATTTCCTTCAAAAGCATCTCGCACATCCTTGACAAGAGTGATGTATATTCCATTTTTGGCTAAAAGATAGAGAATACAAGATAAGATACATCATCAGTAGCATGGGTTGTTCTCTGTACCTTAAAAAAAGAGTAAAAAGCAAGCAATCCTTCCAGTGAGAGTTTTGACAATCAGTTTAGCACTATGGGCCTGTTCGGATCAGCAGCAATTACTGAAGCTGCAGCTGCACACAGTGGTGCACAGGTGTACAGCTGCTGCAGCAGCAACCCTTTAGTAGAAGCAAACATGCATTAGTCAAAATAGTCAAAATGCTATATATTTTTGAAGTACTTATTGCCTCCCTAACAGTATTGTTTTCACACGAAAAAACTAAACAATTGAGCTAATATCACCGTTCGAAGTTACTGAACTTTAACAGTTCAAACTGGGTCATCTATTTCTAAGGAGGGACTAGCATTTTTGGTCAGTAGAACTAGAGGCAGGTAGAAAAAGCAGTAACCAGTAGCCAGCAGCCACATCCCACATGTGCATGACATACATGGTACAAAATCTTGTAAGCATATACACAAAAAAATATAAAATCAGGGGCCGCCTATCCTTGACAATTAGTTTTGTATTTACAGTACTAAGTTAGGCTTGAAAGGTATCTAGTACGTGGTGTGTAACAGGATTAAGGTTCCTGCTGTGAATAGGTCATTTCAAATACTGCTTCGAATGTCAGAAATACAAAACTTGTAAACAAACAAATCAAATAAGAAGGCCATCCAGATGTCGAACATACCTGAGCAATCGTCAATAAGGAAAAAGTTTTTTTTTGGTAGGGAATCAATAAGAATAGGAATAAAGTTGATCAGTAACTTAATACCTAATTTACAGATTGGCAGCAGATCATGCCCTTTCCTTCTCATTTCATCTGCTTCTTCTTTTGTAAGCCCTTCTGGAGCTTCTTTGATGAGTTTTGGATATACAGGAGTGGCAGGTTTCCAGAGCATTAGTGGATAGCGAGGACGGGTCCTCGGATCATAATGTCTTCCTCTATATAGAAAAACAACGCCACCTACTCGGTGAATGACTTTTCCACCTGACTTTTCCTGGAACATAATGGACTTTATTATGTTTGACAATGCATTATAATAAAGTCAAAATGCTTGTATAGTTGTATTGAAAAAACACATAAGCATGCATACATGACGACTGAGGTCTTGTTCCATGAGAGGCCAACAAGTACACATCCCTAACAATAGACAAGCTCTTCATAGTCCTTAACTCATACACTGGTCTGATCAAAATATTATTAGTTCATTAGTACACTGTTGTTTTCAAGATTTGATATTGATACTATTGTCCTATTTTCTTAAATCCTTGCATTAAAGGAAAAGAATAATGTATGGTGTTCTACAAACAAGAGGCAAAATATTAGCAAGCCCAACTTTTGTTCCTTTCTATGATCCTAAAAGTTTCAAACAACTCTTATGAAAGTACTCCCTCCATTCCAAATTATAAGGCGTTTTGACTTCTCTATATACTTAGGTTTTGCTATGTACTTAGATATACACTATGTATAGATACATAGTAAAAGCATGTATTCAGAAAAGCTAAAACATCTTATAATTGAGTGTCATTTGAGTTATCATGCAATTCAGAACAGAAATAAAAAGGAACATGATCTCACTCTTTTGAAATATTTTCTTTTTGAAAAAAAGGCACTTTTGTATACTGGATCCACATTTTGTAGTACAGTAAAAAGATACAAATTTTAGAAAAAGAGATTCAATGGAAATCTTTGGCTTTGTACCACAGAATGCTTGTCCAGATGCCTGGGGGATATATATTAACACATGTGAATGTGTACAATGCACATTTATAAACTAATTATAGATACCTCAAGATGATAACAGAGATTCTTCATATCAACAGTTGGAACGCCTCGGCATCTAACTTTGCAGATTTACTGGCGCCTCCAATGACAATGTATCATTTCCAACATGTTGTGGGTCAAGCCATCTCTTCCTACAGGAAGTTGTTCAGGAAATTGATATTTAACTCTACACTCCATCAGTAATAAGATTTAGCTTTGTGACAAAAAGAAAAGAAGATTTAACTTTGCAATAAGCAGAAAACAGGATTTGGAAGGTATCATATGAGGATGGGTTTACAAGCAGGAAAAAGTCTATCTGTAGTCCCTCGACTCTCTGCAATACAGGGCCATACAACTCCAACTCTGAACACCAATGAGGAGTGAGGACCCATCCCTCCCTACCAAGTTTGGCCCACATACCACACCATGTTGGATCCAGACGATCTAAAACAACTCTCACTGCCTAAATCAAGCAAATAATAATGTGTTTGAACATCCACTTATCACATATATACCATTCTCTCAACAAAAGCAAGCCTTACTGCTGGCAACCTCCTGCTTGAATGCAGTGGTGTTCTTTCTCGGGACCAGCATATCAAAACACTGCTGATAGCAGGTGTGCCAGCTGATGGCAAAAACAGCATATGATGTGACTTCAAGTTTTGCGGAGGAGTGACGACAATTAAAAGGACAAAATGCATATTTGCGAGTACTATTTGAAATTTGCCATTAAAAAAACATCTATTGGAAAACTACCACTGGAATCCCCTCCAGTTAGATTGCCATTAATTTAACTTCTGTTAGATAATGTTATCCAATAGGTGCAAAAACATTTCAGAAAATATGTACAGAAAATCATATCATGGAATTACCAAACTAACCCTTGGCATATACTTTCTGATGCTTCCTTTCTTTCACGATTGCAGCCACTCTCATTGGCATCATTTGTGCTTTGCATGTTGGTCTCCATTGCCAGCCCCCTTTCTCTTACGTGGTGCTGAGTGCTGACCCCTGCTCCTCCCCATCCCATTGTCCCCACCTCTGGTGCGAGCTCCTCCAATGCTGCTGCTTGCATCTACTGCACTGCGGCCATCACGACACTGTGGAGGACTAGAAGGAGGAGCAGCAGGAAATGGTGAGGAGGTGCTGATAAGCTTGCATGGTGGACAGTGACTTGAGGGCGAATAGAAGATCGGCAAGGAGGGTGGAGAGGATGGGGAGGCCAGCTAGGAGGACGGGCAGGCCAGCCAATGCCCAAACTCCTCGGCCCCTCACTGCTGACGAGCAAGAGCTAACCTGATCTGGCACAAGTCCCCCTCGCTGGTGCCCTCAGCTCCTGGCTACCTGCCCGTCCAACCCTACCTCCAGAAATTGCAATGGTAACCATGGAGATGGAGCGATAAGGAGGAGCCTTGGACTGAAGAAATGGAAGACCATGAAGTGGTGCCATCAGTGTGCTGACGGAGAAGGGAGGAGAGAGAAAAATGGGGGCATTTTGTCTGATTACGACATTTCTTCAGTTTGATAATCCAGTGGTGGGTTTGATGCTTGACCAGCAGTTTTGATGGCAACTATGCAATTATGACTTCTCAAATGGCAAGTTCATAAAAATGGTTCGAAGAAGTATGCAATTGGCCCACAATAAAACCCTGAGAAGAGTTGAAGGGCTACAAATTGACTTGTTCTCGTTTCATGTACGAAAAACATTGCTATCGCTTCGCCGATTCCTAACAATTGACTGAATTTGTAGGCAGATACCATGGTTGTGCCACAATCCACATTTTTAACCTTATGTAATCGAAAAGGACCTTTGCATCAAACTTAACTCCGGATGTGTTTGTTCTCATGCCACTGTATTATCTCATTATGCTCTCCACATTGGCCCATTTGAGTTTAATCTCAAGTCTGAACGAATATAGAGGCAGGAAAAAATAATCAGTTTCTCTCTTGAAAATGGCAGTGCAGTTGTTACCAATGTTGAGCTGCCGGTTGTGTGAAATGTGCGGCTTGACGAGCGCGCGCACCTCAGATGGGGTGAGCGGTTCACCAAGCACCTCCTCCCTGCTCCTGCCGTCACCGGGGCTCACCCTGGCCAGGTCCATTTGCCTCCTCTCCCTGACCTCCATCATGATCCCGTGCGCGCTCACCGTTTGCGGCGGCTCCTGGCCGAGCGGCGTGTGCAGCCGCACGCCCCGGCGGCGCGCCTTCTCCTCCTTCGTCAGCAGCGGCGCCTTGCCCGTCCAGGGCCGCGGCATGGTCGGCGGCGCGAAGGGCAGGAAGGCCGGCTCCCGGATGGCGAGCGGCGGGGCCCGGGGCGCCTCGGAGTAGCTGAACTGGAAGTCGAACGGCGCGCCGGGGAGGCGGGAGGAGAGGCCCGAGGGACCCACGACGACGGTGCGCCCCGAGGCGGCGTCGGTTGGGTCGGCGGCGAGGAGGGCCTCGCCTTCGCCGGCGGCTGCGGCTGGGGGCACGGGCTTGCGGTACGCGGTACGGAGGTGGGCCGCGCGGAAGGCCGGGTTGGTGCTGGCCGTTCTCCTTGGACCGCTGTCTGTCGGTTCTACCTCTTGGGAAGGCTGCCGGGAGTGGTTCTTGGGGTCGCGGCGGCGAGGGGAGACGGGCGGGAGGGGCAGGGACCGTTGATGGGGGTAGCGGCGGTTGGAGAGGGGAGGCGGCGGGGCGGAGAAGAGGTTGGCGCGGCCAGCATGGGAGGGAACGGGACCCTGCGGCGGCGGTGGCGACATGGCGGGAAGTGGTGGCTGGGATGAAATGGAGGAGGAAACAGATAACGATCTGCCACTAGAGCCATTTTGTTTTTATTTTTCTACGCGTTTTCATCCGGTGGCTTTCCCTGGTTTTCTAAAACAAAAATGCTATAACACACTTAAGTGTTCCTATCCCTCTTGACACTCAATTCTTCTTCCTCTTATTTTTCTCTATCTCTGGTCTCTCCCTCTCTTCTTCCCCAACTCTAGCAAATTTATAAGGAGCTCGGGGGAGACCGGCCAGTGGTGAGGGCGTCAGTTAAGGTTCCGGCGGCGTAGGAGGTGGTCGAGCCAGATCGGGTGGTGGCGCCCATGGCCATGACGGCAGTGGGGAAGGGGAGAAGAAGGAGGCCACCGCGGGAGCGATAGGGTTGAGAGGAGAAAGAAGACAAAGAACAAAAATCTAGTCTTCTCAGGCCTCGGAACACTTGAGTGTTCTATGGCACCTATAGCTGGCATTTTGTTTCAAGATAATTGCTACTATTTGCCATGTCCAAGAATGGGCTTTGTAGATTTGTCACTCTAAATATAAATCTCATAAAATTGTGAGCCAAACCATGTGTTCTTCTTTTCTTTGTCATAATTATTTTTTTCTCTTTTTCTTTTTTCGTCCTAAAATCAGTCACGCGAAAGTATCAAATTGCCCATGTGGCATATTGACGTACGTGCCTGCCTAGGAATCATCCGTCGGAATCATCTGTCCGCCTAAAATTTCCTTTCCTCACCGCTGGTCCGTCTGGTGTTTCGATTCACCGCTGGCCATCCGCCCAACATACAGAGAGATCGCCGGTCACAGCAGCCCATAGACATTGGCCGTCGAGCTCGGCCCTGCCTGCCCGACGGTTCCTTACTACCACACAGATGGTTCCCTGCTATTGCCCGACTAGAAATTCTAGTTTGATTTTAGTAATTGAGTAATAATTAGTGGACTAATGTTTTCAGTGGAAATGATTGATCTAACTCCACTTGGAATTGAACAAGGTTAGGATACGGTGAAGATGATGATCATAACCATATGAAGCAAGTGCTCACCCATGAAGAGAACAAAGAAATGGAAAGCTAGCTCGAAGGCAAAGATATATCTATAGGGCTTTGCTTTTTGTTGGCCGAGATGCAATAGTGTATGGATGGGTTTAGAATAGATAGCCATACTATTAAAAGAGGAACTCTAATGCGATTACCGTTAGCTAGGGTCATGTGGCAGAACCGCCTAATCTAATGCCCTCCCAAGAGTACTTGTCTTTCATTAGACACTAAGTATCAAGAGAGTGCACTAAATTGTGCCATTCTATAGAGCACACCCCAAGGAAGAACTCAAAAATCCACATTTTCCGTCAGGATCATAAATGAGAGAATAAAGCTTATAACATTTTAACCAATTCTTACATCACTTTATTACAACATAGAGTACTTAAACAAGTTGAATGCAATAGCGGAATTAAGATAGTTTTACATGTAAAAGAGTTTATACATTTTAGGTTCATATTTTTATCTTACAGCGGAGATCAACATATGATCAGAGTTACAACGGAAATAAAGATTAATGGTGAATCATTAACATAGTGAACATTTATAAACCAAATATGATGGCAGATCATAAAATTTTTCTTCTAAAAACTTTTAGTGAGGGTTATAAATAAACACTACGATCGTAGCGTGAAAGGAATCCTCTCTGAGCCCACCAGGAGGTTTCCACACACAAGAGTCAGCTCTATGTATCCTCTGGTCACCTGCAACAGGGGGAATAAAACCCTGAGTACTCGATTGTACTCAGCAAGACTTACCCGATAGGAGGAAAATAAAATACTACAAGGATATACAAGGCTATCTGGCTTGTAGGTTATTGTATCTATAGGAAGCCATACTAAACGTGCATCCTTATATTCAATTTTATTTGCAGTCATCATTAGTTCATTAACTATCTAATCTAGGTAAGCACCTATGCTACTTTCAAGTATGTGGTAAGCAATCAGCACTGCTTTATCTTCTTCTATGTTCCAGTTCTTACTACGGTGCTAGACCATAGCAAAGTCATACCGTCTCATAGAAACGGTGATTCACGAATCAATGTATCCCAGTTGGGTACCTCGAAAGACATGCCCTGCTTGTACCCTAGGCACAAACGGAACCAACTCATCCCACTCCTATCAAGGGGTCCAGGTCTCCGTCCAAACTTGGACTCTAAGCCTCCAACACCTGAGACCCGGTCTCAGTATGGTGCTTAGACCTCCACCTAATACCCACCCCTAAAAGTCGGTCCGAAAAGAGCCAAAACCCATGACAAGAGAGTGATAAGTCTTTTCGCTCCCATAAGCAAGTATGTGCTCAGGATAATAAGTCTGTGACCTGACTACCATCCACAGGAACAGACGGTCCTTAATCGATACAGGCGGAACAAGTGCAACCAGAGCCTCACTCGATTGCCCAACCGAATCCAGATCCAAAGTACAATTATGCCATGTCCCCAATTATCATCCTGATATCTATTCCATGTTATAGTTTATAATAATAACAATAATAATGCATTTCCTATCTCTCACGAGTGATAGGTAATCACTTAACTTCTACCGGGTCCTATAGCTATATATATATAAGTGGGTTTCATTCAACTCCTTAAAACTTAATGCACAAACATAAAATTTAGTGCAGAATAATAGGGGTTATGCACCGGGGCTTGCCTGGGTGAGATTTAACCAAGGATTAGCATTCCATCGTGGTGACCCGATCATCAAGGCACCATCCTTTCTGCTACTCTAGATGACTCCGAAAGCCGTCGTTGTTCCTATTATACACGTGGATGCAACGTAGAAACATAATTAACCAACGGCAACCACAACTCTTAAAATACGTTGACGCCTCTCAAGCTAACGAGCTAGCTCTATGACTAACGTACTAGGCTATGTATCCACGTTGTCGAGTAAGGCATCGTTTCGTGGAAAATGTTTTAGTTTTACAATCCCAAGGTGTTTTGGCATTTGATCGATTAAACATATATATATTTGAACTGGAACTCATTTACCTACCTTAGTAAACTAATTATCATGAAGCTACAAAAATTACAGTGAGCATCTAATAGTGTTAGAATTTTATAAGAAAGTTTCAGAGACAACACTATCACCAATTTATCATAATAATTCCTACAAGTTTATGCCTTAACCATATTAAGCATCCCGAATTACTTAAATAGCTCCTGAAAATACTATGAACTATGCAAACAAGATATACTGGCAGATAGAGCATGATTTTAGCAACCTAACAAAATTGGTTTCACAATTTTTGGACAGGAACATTAATTGCTATTGAATCTACAAGTTCCTAGCAACAAAGAAAAAGGAAAAACAATTAGGAAATACATTTTAAAAGGCAATGGACCGATGCCAACCATTCGGCCCTGTGGCCCGGCTTGGCCCAACGCGGGACGCGGGCGCGCGCAGCAGGCTGGCCCAACATTGGCCCAAGGCGGGGAGTCCGCGCGCGCGGCTCTTTTGCAAAAGAGACCTTGATCTTTTCCAAAACTACGTCTCTGTTTATTTACTATTTCCCCTTCTCTCTCTCTCTGACTAATTCATTTCACCCCCTGACTTCTTCCTAATTTCCCCACGCATGTCACCAAAGCAGGACGCGCGGCGAGCACGAGCACCAAGCGATCACGCCAGCCATCTAGGGTTCACGCGGACTTACCTAGAGGGTCGATCGCAATCCCCAACCTAAGTGGCTACATTGGGTGACGGTGGAGAGCTGGGAGGCGCTCTAGCGCATGCTGCAGCGGTGGGTAGTGGTGTACGGCGGCGGCGCAGCCGTTCCGACGAACTAAAGCAGCTACCAGCCTATACAGATAATGATTGAGCAGTAGGGGCTTACTGCAAACCTAGCCATGGTGATGGTTCGACCGGGGACGCCACGAGCAAGGCTAGCCACGTACGCACGGTGAGCTCAGCGACGAGCCACGGTGGACACGGCCGCGTCAGCGACGCCGGGGAGGCGGTAGTGGTTTTGCTGGTGCACGCAAGGTGGAGAGGGAGTCAGGATGAGACCATTGGTGCAGCTGGTTGAGCCCAAACGGCAACTGGAGTGGGTTGCCACCCACATCGGCCGAACATGGCCTTAACGGCCTGGTGGTGGGGAAACTCCAAAATTGGAGCTCGACCGGGCGCCATTCAAGGTGGGGTGGGAACGGGTAGCTGGGTGGGTTAATGGCGAGGCCATGGACTTGTTGAATCGACCCGAGATGACCTCTCTTGCTGGACCATGGACGGCGTCGTGATAGCGGAAACTACAGGGGAGGGAAAAAAGAGGGGTCGCGGTTGTGAGCACGGCCAAGTGCCAGTGTCGCGGGTGCGCCATGTGTGCACGACAGGGGGACAACGCCATTAGGTTGGGCCAGCAGCGGCGCAAAGGCGCAAGGGGGAAGCACGGATGTGACGGCGAGGCAGCAGCATAGCTCAAGGCAGGGAGGGCAGCGGGTGGCGTGGCAGGGCGGCGGCGGCGGCTGAGGGGGGTGCCGAGGCCATTGGCCGGCAGCAGGCACCGCAGCCTAGTGATGGCCAAGCCACGGCCATGCCGAGGGCGGCGCCCACCAACCTATGGCCACGCGCGCACGCGGCCAAGTGCAGCCACGGCGCACCGAAATGTGGTGACCGCGCACTCCAGGCCAAACGGCTAGACAACGTGTGATGCACAAATTTGAAAGCGTCAAAACCAACCGCTTAGAGCCCAGTTGAGATTAAACCCGAGCTTAAGATTCTAGTAGACCCTAAGGGCTTCTCGTCCAAACAACGATCACGGTCGGAGTGTGAGCATCGAGGGAGATAGAGATGTGTCAACGGGGGTTCATCACGCTGAGCGCTGGTTCATGAACAGAGCACCCACAACATGATCTAGCGTGTTCCAATGAAGTTTGGGAAATTTTTAAGAAGGCAACGTGACACCCAACCCCAATACAACCTATACCATGCCCAAGTACCCACTTAGAGGCAACCAACAATACGAAAACATGAAGTTAGTGCTTAAACATTTTAGTTAGAATTTAATTGCCAAAATAGCATTGTCTACAATCCTTTTCAGACTTAGAAAAAAGGGCAAGGGTTCATAAATGACCATTAACACTTTTGCCACAATTTTTAAAATGTCTAAACCTTATTAACTTCAACCAACAAGTATTTCATGCAATAGTTCATACTCCATACCAACCCATAGGAATAGATTATTTAAGCACTCTTTAATTATTTTGCTCGACATAATTCACCAAAAATGGTACTTTAAACAATAGTTCAAGTGTTTGCTGACTTAACAAAAAGGCTTATCTAAATTTCATATTTGATCTTTGAGCTCTCCAGAACACTAATTAACAACATATGTTTTCAAGAATTAAAGTTGCATTTTCCACTACAGCACTTGCTCACCATCTTCACATAAGCACTATACACAAGTCATATTTTATTTTATTTACAGAAATTGTTTTTCATACCAAACAATTAACTACTTATTTTATTCTCTTTGTTAGGATTTCCATAGTATTTTTACGCACTGAGTAAATTAACTTAGATTTTATTTGATTTCCCTCAACCATAAAGGTAGGTCGCACAGGGTTTGTTTATCATTTCATGAGTGATTTTAATTTTTTCATCTCGAGAACTTGTTTTGCTAATTTCCATAAGACCTTAACCTAGGTGCTAAACAAGCTCGTAACACTAGAGGTGTTACATGTCACTAGGTGTTGTCAAAATGTACATGTGCATTAGACCTAGCGACATGGTGAGAAGCAAGTGAAAATGCTTTCAAAAATATTTTGAAAAAGCTAACTCAATGCTTAACTCGTGGTATTTAAGTTGGAACACATTTGAAGTTAGCAAATCTGAAAAATATTTGAGAGTGCGACTTAGTGCAACGTTTGTGCACTCACTAAATATCTTCGATGCCCCTGAGGAGAAGTCACTGGAGAAAGTGGTTTAGCCCCATATTTCTAATTGTTTTAGTTGTGTAGGAGACAACGGATTTTATACGGTGTCTATAACCCCATAACGCAGAAGAATGCAGCCTTGAGGGGGTGACATGGTGGCCTCATGTTCAATGCACAAAAATTCAAAAGGAGCAACACTTTCTCCGGTGCTGGCGACTGGGACCCTTCGGACTTTCCTAATGGGGGCCTATAGCTCTCTAGTTGGTGACCAAAGAGGTTCTAGACTCAACGGAATTATTTGATCGTCTACACCTTTGTAGCACCGGAGAAAGGACGATTTGACCTTTGGAATTTCCAATGGTCACCTATTCTAGACAAATCCTTGGGAGGCCACCGGATTTCTCCGGTGGTGCCTCTACCCGAGTACCAGAGAAAGCACTCTCTAACAGCTAGATGAGATTTGATTTGGATCGTTGGATTTCATCAATTCTTTTTCTGGTGGGGTTTCTCCGGTGCCCACCCAACTTATTCGGTGAGTACGTAGACAACCCACCAAGAGCTCCCAATGACTAGTTTTGTGGGGGGCTATAAATAGATGAGTTGCTCGACCTTTTAAGATTTCTTGGCTATTTCTACTAATCCATATATAATCTTGAGCTCAAGCACACACTTCACCCGCTTGCATGCTTTGAGATTGATTTAGCGTGAGATTTGTAGAGTTCTAGTGTATTTCCTTAGTTGGATTGCATCTGGTGGCACTAGAGAAGCGTGGTGGCAGTGATTTTCTTGTTACTCTTGGTGGTCGTTGCCACCTAGATAGCTTGGATCTGGTTGGATCATGAAGCACCTTGTGGTGATTGTTTGGGTGGCTCCAATCAAGTTGATTGTAAGGGGTCTTGTGCTCACCTCGTGGGAGATCGATGAAAGCCTAGTTTAGTTTTGGATAATTGATGAAACCTAGTGGACTAACCCTTTGCTCTAAGTGATGAATGAGATAGGCTAGTTCACAACCAAGGTGGAGCTAGATGGCCCTCATGTGATGGAGATGGCCAAAAGATAGTGATCAAGTGCCCCAACTTGGAAAAGAAGAAAGAGGAAAACAAAATGGGCTCAAGGCAAAGGTATAAGATCTAGGACCATTTTGTTTTGCCTGTCAAGACGCAATAGAGTGTGTGATTGGGTTTAGGATAGATAGTCATACTATAAAGAGTGGAGAATTCATGGTTGATGCGGTTATCAAATGCCACTAGGTGACCTAACTCGTTGCATGTGCATTTGGAACCTAGTGAGCTAACTTACCCTTGAAAAATGCTTGTAAAAATGCTAACACACGTGCACAAGTGTTTGGAACACTTTGGTGTTAGCACACGAGAGTAAGGGTGAACAGATCGTGCTTGAAAAAGAGGTTTCATGGGCGATGGACCAGTTCCCGTTTGGGTCGGACCAGTCCGACGCCTCCCCTAACTAACCGTGGGCACAAAATACGGAGAACCGAACCAAAAATACTGAAACCAAATTTTTCGGTACCCTGTTCGGTTCCTAATTCCTAGGAGGTAAATTCGGTACTTTACCTCGAGGAACCGAATTTAGCAAACTATATGAAATGTGCTGAGTTTGAGTGTTGCTATATTATTGATAGCACTATTTTAGTCTATTATATTATGTACTCTACTCTTATAGTCTTGTGGACTATTATATGTATGTATTTGACATTGTTATTCTCTATGAAATCATGTCCAAATTATGTAAAATTAGCTTTTGAACCTGCTATTACATTTCCATGAGATCAGTTCGGTATTTTTGGTAAATACCGAAACCGAATTTTCTCGGTATCGATTTTTAGAAGGAACCGAATTTCTCTAGAAACCGATATACCAAACCGATTAGTTCGGTAATACCAAATGCCCAGGCTATCCCCTAACTGCGCCATGGAGACAGAGAGCAAGGAAAACACGTTAGTCCGCTACTGGCTCGGTCGGACCGAAGGGGTCAGACCAGTCCGACCTGTTTTTCTAGGCATAAGCGCACGGTCGGACTAGTTTGGAGCTCGGGTCGAACGGTATTAGATCATTGTTTAGTGGTCCGACACTCAGACCCTAGTGAACGTGAGTGAGGCAGCGACGCATGGCACAAGGCGTGTGAGGGTTGGACCACCTTTGGTCCAACAGGTGTGGGTTGGACCGGGGTCCGACCGCTTTTCATGGTGTTGGAGCCTCGGTGTAAATTTCTCCTGGCGTCGGACCTTGAGTTGGACCGGTCTGACTCATTCCTAGCACAGTGGTCTGATGGTGCGAGCACAAAGTGAGAGCAGAGAGCTATTGGCACTTGCCATTGGGGTTCAATGGTCGGCATTCAAAGGAGCGGACACATGGCAGTAATCCATGGGTCAGATCGGGAGTCAGACTGGTCCGATGCCCTCGAAACTAGTTCGATGGTTGGCTAAATCAGGGCAACGGCTAGTTGAGGCTTGGCCTCTCTATTTAAAGGCCTTGGCTAGCCATTGCTCACTCTCTTGGGTAGTCTAACTCATGATACATCCTTGTGAGCTGAGCAAAAGCTTCTCCCACTCATCTACTCCGTAGATTGATCATCTAAGTGAGTTGGGAGTGATCTAAAGTGCATTTGCATCACGTTGGCGCATCTAGAGTGCCACTTGTGATCGTGTGAGCTGTGGATTCTCTTGTTACTCTTAGTGGTTGCCGCCACCTAGATGGCTTGGAGCAGCGGTGATCATTGAGCGAAGGGTGGTGATTGTCTCCGGCTCTGATCGGTGATTTATGATGGGTTCTTGTGCCTATTCCCCATGGGAGATCACAAAAGGCAACTCTAATGGATTGCTCGTGGCTTGTGGATCCTTATTTGTGTTGGTTCTTACAGCGCCGAAGTGTTGGGATAGGCGTGTGACTATTGGCACATGAGCCACCAATTGAGTGAATCGGCACAACAAGGACGTAGATTGCCGGCAAGCAATTGAACCTTGGGGATAAATCTTGTGTCTCATTGGTATTCATACTGACACTTGCACGATTCGGTATTTTGCTCTACTCCTCTCGTATTACTTCCTTATATCTTCTTTCTTGCCTAGCTAGTTGAGTAGTTTAGTTGTATCTAGTAATTTAGCTAGCTCACTAGTTGAGGTAAAGTTAGTGACATAGCTTGATTGTTTGTCTGCATACAACATAGAGATCATAGTGACTAGCATTCAGTAGGTGGCTTGCATAGCACTTTGTAGAGCTAGAGCAAAATTGCTTTATCGCCATCTTATAGTCTAATACTTTGTTCTAGTGTTTTGTAGAATTTTTATTAGGCTATTCACCCTCCCCCTCTAGCCATTTAGGACCTTTCAATCACAAAGGGCAACTTTAGTGAAACCATAGATGCTAGTTAGAGTGCCTTGATTTGGTTGGCTTCTTGTGGCACCCACGTTGAGGGTCAAACTTGAAAAGCTTGCTTGGCTTACGAGGTAACCATCAAAGCACTCGCGTCAATGTGGACGTGGGTTGCCAACAAGCAATTGAATGTTGGAGACAAATAATTGTGTCTCTCTTGCCCCTTTGGTTTGCCTCTCTACACTTGTGCACTTTGATATACTTGTTCTAGTGCAGGTGTGGTTGCTTGTAATTGTAGTAGTAGCTTCCTTAGTCGAGTAGTGTAGTTCAAGTAGTTTTACTTGTGTAGCTCAACTAGGTGTAGTTGCTAGTTTTGGTAGCTTGTGTGAGCTTTAGAGTAGTTGTAATCCTTGCTATTAGACTTGTTTAGGGGTCTTGCTTTGTTGTGAATTAGATTAGGCAAAGTAGTTGCTGTTAGGATTATCTTTTGTACTAATCATCTTTGCCTAGTGTCCTTGTCTTTGAAGGAAAAAAATTTATACCTCTACACCCGAGGTGCTCCCACTGCCCGATGGGGCCTTGCTACTGAAAGGTCCTAATGGCTAGAGGGGGTGAATAGCCTATAAAAATTCTACAACAACACTAAACAAAGTGGTTAGACAAATATGAGGCGAAACGAATGTTGCGCTAGCCTACTAAAAATGCAAGCCACCTACCACAATTCTAGTATTTATAGTCACTATCCACACAATGGCTATGTCACTACACTAAGTTAGTGAGCTCTCAAAGACTTACTAAAGAGCCTCACTAACCACTAGACCCAACACAAGCTTGCTCTCAAGACTAACTACACTAAAGAGTGAAGCAATACTAGAAATGTAAATACAAGAGAGGATGGCGATGATTATACCGACATGTCGAGATATGAGCCAATCACAAGATGGAGCCAATCAATCAATCACAAGATAACCAATGAAATCCTCAGACAAGGTGACACAAGATTTTTTACCGAGGTTCACTTGCTTGCCGGCAAGCTAGTCCTCGTTGTGGTGATTCACTCACTTGGAGGTTCATGCGCTAATTGGCATCACACGCCAAACCCACAATCGGGTGCCGCACAACCAACACAAGATGAGGATCACACAAGCCACGAGCAATCCACTAGAGTACCTTTTGGCTCTCCATCGGGGAAAGATCAAGAACCCCTCACAATCACCATGATTGGAGCCGGAGACAATCACCAACCTCCGCTCGATGATCCTCGCTGCACCAAGCCTACTAGGTGGCGGCAACCACCAAGAGTAGCAAGCGAATCCCGCAGTGAAACATGAACACCAAGTGCCTCTAGATGCAATCACTCAAGCAATGCACTTGGATTCACTCCCAATCTCATAAAAATGATGAATCAATGATGGAGATGAGTGGGAGGGATTTGGCTAAGCTCACAAGGTTGCTATGTCAATGCAAATAGCCAAGAAGGTGAGTTTGAGCCAGCCAAGGGGCTTAAATAGAGACCCCCACGAATAGAGTCGTTGGGCTCACAGAGCAGCCCACTACACATCGACCGGACGCGCAGGTCGAGGCGATCGGATGCACTCAGGCCTATGTCCGATCCTCGGATGCTCGCCACGTGTCACCGTGGTTCAACCACGTCCCCACGATCTCAATGGCTAGTTAGCCTTGCGCCACGCGATAAGTAACGAGCGGGCGCGCCGTTTGAAGACCGGACGTGCCGATGCCAAGTTAGCCCACGCACGTGTGCCACTGCCATGCCATGACCAGACGTGCCACTCCCCATGAGATCTCGGTGTCAAGTTACTTCCAGTAAGCATCCAGAGGCAAAAAAATCATGACCGGATGCATCAGATAGCACGTGGACCGACGCGTTGGTGAGTCAGATCAATTCTGCCTAGCTTTGTTGCTTGCGTCAGCATACGTCAAATGCGACCGGATGCACCTCAGTCATGTCAGGTCACAATCACTATTCAGCATCCGATCATAGCTAGAGAGCGCCCAACACCGCGCACTACTGACCGGACGTGGGCCTCGAGTCCGGTCACCACCTAGGCAGCGTCCGGTCTCCTCGAGAATCCTCCTCCACTTCACAAACTTCTCCACCCTTGCTCAAATGTGCCAACCACCAAGTGTATCACCTTGTGCACATGTGTTAGCATATTTTCACAAACATTTTCAAGGGTGTTAGCACTCCACTAGATCTAAATACATATGCAATGAGTTAGAGCATCTAGTGGCACTTTGATAATCGCATTTCGATATGAGTTTCACCCCTCTTAATAGTTCGGCTATCAATCCTAAATGTGATCACGCTCGCTAAGTATCTTGGTCACTAAACCAAAAGGCTCCTATCAAATTTCACCTTTGCCTTGAGCTTTTTGTTTATCTCTTTCTTCTTTTCCAAGTCCAAGCACTTTATCATCACCGCGGTCACACCATCATCATGATCTTCACCATTGCTCCAGAAAAGGGGACCATGACACCTAAGAGGGGGGTGAACTACGCAACTTAAAACTCTAACTCTAAACTATGGCCACTTTTTCTAACCTTAGCAAAACCTATGCAAAAGATAGACTATCTAAATGTGCAACTACGTTTTTGCTAGTGTGTTGCTATCTCTACCGCAAAAGGAGTTATACAAACAATGTAAATGCGGAAGCTAAAGAGTAAGGTAGAGATATGCAAACTTCCATCGACGACTCTGGTATTTTTACCGAGGTATCGAAAAGCACGTAAGCTTACCACTAGTCCTCGTTAGAGCCCCTCGCAAGGGCCAAACTTCCAGTCGGGTAACTCCGTGGATAGCCCTAGGCCTTTCCCATGCACAAGTGGGTCTCCAGTGTGCCTTCCGGCAAGCCTCTCCCGGACCACTCCCCACCGTCTTGACTATCAAGCTTTTGGCCAAACCACCGCGGGCCTTGTTCCCTTCGGTACACGGTGGCGGCTACACCACAAATGCGGTTGGTGTGATCTCATAAGATTACAAGCCCCTTCGATGTACAACAATGGTGCGCGCAACCACCAAGTGGTAAGAGGTATGCAAACCTCACTAAACACTAGGCCTAAACCTAGAACAATCGCATAAGCAGTGGTCTAATCAATCTAAGCACTTCGCAAAGCACCTACGCTAATCACCTAATGAATCACTAAGCACTATGCAAGTGGAGATCACTAAAATGGTGTATTGACACCCTTGGTATATTTCCTCAGCTCCATACTACTCAAATGGCCGGTTGGGGGTCTATTTATAAGCCCCACTGAGAAAGTAGTCGTTGGGGATGAAACCCACTTTTCTGCTACTGACCGGACGCTGCTTACGTCCTGACCAGAAGCGTCCAATCGTCCCGACCGTTGGAGCGCGCACGTTAATCGGACTGTAGGCTGAGTTCGGTCATCATCGACCGAATGCGTCCGGTCGCGCTGGCGCCGCACTGGAACCTCTTTGGACTCGATCGGACGTTGCACCTCATGCGTCCAGTCATCCAGTCTGCTATGTCCGGTCACGCTGAAAACACTTCCGTGATGATGAACAGTGTCACCGGTGCGTCCGGTCACTGCTTCGCTCAGCGTCCGATCACTGCTGCTCAGCATCGGGTCACAGCTGCTGATGCATGCTGTTGCCGATCATCGGTGCATCCGGTCACTCATAGGGCCACGTCCGGTCACCTCTATCGAGCTCGTTTATTCGCGATCTTGCGTTTGGCTTGGTTCCAATCTTTGTGCTTAGACTTTGCTTGACCTTGTATGTCTTCTATGCATCTTCACATGTCTTTCTTGAGGTGTTGATCATCGGATCATCACGTCGCCTTTGTCCAAGTCACATTTTGCATCCTATTGAACTACAAAACAATCACTTGCAAATCCATTAGTCCAATTTGGTTGTATTGGTCATCAAACATCAAAATCCAAAGTAAATGGGCCTAAGGTCCATTTTATTTACAATCTCCCCCTTTTTGGTGATTGATAACAACACGACCAAAACAAGCATGTAAATATCTTTGGAAACTTATCTTGCCCTTGCAAATTTTCCCATGTGGCATTATGGATTTAAGCCTCCCCCTAACTCCATAATCCACTATCCTCCCTTTCTCAGACCATTACCAATTGAAACATATTACTATTACAAGTTGTAAATTATTATTATCAAACTTGCTTTTGGTCCTATAAATTCTCCTCCCTTGGAATCAAACACCGAAAAGGAACAAGGGAGGGTCAAACTTTGTGATCCTTTGTATGTGGAGTAGAATAGGTCACAAAATTTGACTCTCACATTACATAGACTAAACTCCCCCTAAATTTATGCATACATAGGATGGAGAATGTATTTTATGCATAATTTGCAAATTAATGCTCAAGGGAGTTTAATCTATATAATGCATGGAGAAAGCATATAAATATCAAAGTGAAATCAACATGATGATATCGGTTTAGAAATACCACATGTGGAAACCAATTTGATTTATACCACTTGCAATAAGTGATTGATATTTGAAGTATGATGCTTAACTCTGGGAACTCCATTTTCCTTGCAATGAGACTACTACACACATGTTAAGCTTGAAAAGGTGTTAGTGTCAAAGCATCCAACTTGTAGAGTAACCTCCCCCTAAATTTGTGCACACAAGTATGGAATACTTGTAGGAGATATGCACATTGATTTTAGAATCAAAAAATACCACTTGAAAGATGACATCACATAAATGTGAGAATCATTTTTTAAGGTGATATTCGGGAGAAATTATCTACAATTTGGACTTTAGCACATATTAGATGAACAATTATAAAACAAGCTATGTGCCGTGCTCCTAAACAATTTAAACCATGTAGGTTTGCTCCAAAGGTTACGAGTGAAACCGAGCAAGCTTGCCATAAGATATACCTAGTGTATGCAAAATAAAAATTAAACATGCAAATGCAAACCTAGGCATGAAAAGGAACTAGATGCTCATTGAAATTGCAAGAAATTAAATCTAGTTACCTAACATGGGAAGGGGAATTTGGGTCCATAGTATTCGCTAACCCACTTGGCAATTGACATGATCCAATGTGATGCATCCCATCAAATGCACCCATACTTTGCCAAGTCTCTAAATTCCCCGAAGTCCGTCGGACTTCTCACTTCCCTTTCGGGATCCAAACCTTCTTGGTGCTCTTCATATTTGAAATGATCTCTTTTGGCACCCAAAAGCGTTTGACCCCATTGTTGGCTTGCTTGTTCACCTTGATGGCCATCACCTTGTCATTCTTCTTCTTCTTTAACAAGTATGGTGTGGAGGCCTTCTTATCCACCTTGTTGGTGTAGGTGTTGAAGAGTTTGCTTGTTTGCTTTTTGTTTTTCTCTTTCTTCTTAGCTCCTCCCCCATTTTTCACCTTACACTCATAGGACTTGTGGCCTTCCTTGTGGCAGACGTAGCAAACCACGGTTTGTCCTTCATCAAGCTTCTTCACTCCCTTGACGGTGTTATCTTGATGAAGTTGGGCTTACTGTGTCTTGTCTTTCACTTGAGTCAAGTCCTTGGTGAGGCGAGCCACTTCTTGCTTGAGTTGCTCATTCTCCTTTGTGACCTCTTGTGTGCATGTTTCTAAAACAATTTTCTCAACACAAACTTGGTTGCACAAGGGTGAGTCTAAACATAAATCATTACAAGAAGTAGAGGCATCCATTTTTAGGTTCCTCGGTGGGGGTAGTACCGATGGCTTCAAGATTAGCAACTTTATAAGTTAGCTCATCACAATGTTTGCGCATAGTTTCCATTTTAGCAAGCAAACTTTTATAATCATCTTGTGAGCTAGCTAACTTTTTCTTTAATTTTTCATTTTTCTTTACTAGTTGCTCATCATTGATTGTGCAATTATTTATGTTTGCACTAGTCTCAAGTTGCTCAATTTTAGTTGATAGCTCCATATTAAGATTGGCAAAAGCTTCATATTGTTCAAGCAAAGTAGCATAAGCTTGTTGTGAGGTATCTAGTTTTTTTTAATTTTTCAAGCTTCTTTTGTTGACTAGTGCAAACTTTAGCAAAGTTAAGATTTTCTTGCACAATTTCATCATAAGAAGGTAACTCATCATCACTATCACTAAGGATAGGTTTTTTGTTACCTCGTGCCATAAGGCACACACGTGAGGTGCTTGATGATGAGTGCTTATGCCCTCGCCTCTTGTGATGGTCTTCTTCTTCACTTGAAGAATAATCCCATGACCTGATTGATGTGAGGGCTTTGTCCTTGTATGCCTTCTTCTTTGTCTTGGGTGTGGGCTTGTTTGGACAAACTTCCACAAAGTGCCCCAACTCGCCGCATCCATAGCATCATTTCTTTCTTTGCTCATTTCTTTGATTGGTGAAGATGAAATCTTAAATTTGGATGGGCACACCCTTGACATTGAGCCTTTGGATCATCTTCTCCACCTTGTTGATAAGTTTGATTGATTCTTCATCAAGGTCGGAGGTGGAGGAGGAAGATTGATCATCATCACTTGAATCATCATCATCATCCTCATCCTCATCTTCTTCTTCATCTTCACTTGAGGAGCTTGAGCTTGTCTCAACTTGTTTGCCCTTCATCTTTTTTTCTCACTGCATGTGAGAGCTTTGCCTTTGCTTGATGAAGATGCTTCATCTTGACCCATCTTGCGTGACATTTCAAATACCACTATCTTGCCAATGACTATGGCCGGGGTCATGGTGCTCAAGTCCTCCATGTTGTGAAGGATGGTGATGATGCTTGCATATTTCTTTTGTGGTAACATGGAGATGATCTTCCTCACGATGTCCGCATCATCTAGTTTCGTTAATCCTATTGAATGAAGCTCATTGATAATTAGATTCAAACGAGAATACATATCACGGACAAGCTCATCATCATTCATTTTAAAAGAATCATAATTTTGTTTAGCTAGACAATGTTTTTGCTCATGGACATTAGTTGTGCCGTCATGGAGCTCTTGGGGTTTTAACCAAATTTCATGTGTCGTATTTAAAGTGAACACTTGGTTAAACACATCCATGCTAAAAGATTCAAACAAGCAATTTTTAGCTCTAGCATTGAAATGAATTTCTTTTTCCTCACTCTTTGTGGGTTTATCGGGATTCTTAATGGGTTTCACCCCATCACGAGTGACTATCCAAACACCTAAATCTACCGCCTCAAGGTGACAAGCCATTCTAGCTTTATAGTAAGGGAAGTTAGTGCCATCAAAGTGCGGAGGCCTAGAGGTATCCATCTCAACCACTCCAAATAGCGTTGGCTCAACAGCGGTAAAGCCAAATGTCCAAATTGAGCCAACCGACTCCGATACCAATTGAAAGGGGACTGTGACGTCTAAGAGCGGGGTGAATTAGGCAACTTAAAACTCTAACTCTAAACTATGGCCATTTTTTCTAACCTTAGCAAAACCTATGCAAAAGATAGACTATCTAAATGTGCAACTATAGTTTTGCTAGTGTGTTGCTATCTCTACCACAAAAGGAATTATGCAAACAATATAAATGTGGAAGCTAAAGAGTAAGGTAGAATATATAAACTCCCGTCGACGACTCCGGTATTTTTACCGAGGTATCGAGAAGCACGCAAGCTTCCCCCTAGTCCTCGTTAGATCTCCTCGTAAGGAATCCCTCGCAAGGGCCAAGCTCCCTTTCGGGTAACTTCGTGGATAGCCCAGGGCCTTCCCCATGCGTAAGTGGTTCCAATCTTTGTGCTTGGACTTTGCTTGACCTTATATGTCTTCTATGCATCTTCACATATCTTTCTTGAGGTGTTGATCATCAGATCATCACGTCGTCTTCGTTCAAGTCACGTTTTGCATCCTATTGAACTACAAAACAATCACTTGCAAATCCATTAGTCAAATTTAGTTGTGTTGATCATCAAACACCAAAATCCAAAGTAAATAGGCCTAGGGTCCATTTTTCTTACAGCTCCACCACTTGAAATAGTGCTACCTATCTCATGATCACTTTGATAAACTAGGTTAGCATATAGGGTTTTATCAATTCATCAAAACCAAACTAGAGCTTTCAGCAGCCCAACATAGCCCCGCTGCCCGACACGGTTTTACCGACCGTGGTGCACGATGAGACACTGTTGTGAACCCAATACAAAGATACCATATCAGGATGTGGTGCAAATTTGCCCCATAGGCAATTTGGTACTTTCACATGACTGATTTTAGAAGAAAAAAAGGATGCATTATGGCGAAGAAAACAAGAAGCATATATTTTGGGTGACAATTTTGTGAAATCCGTGTGGTAAATCTGTGAAGCTCGCTCTTTAGTATGGCAAATAGCCAATTTTCTCATTTAGTTTCAAAACTCAAAGGACTTCTTTCTTTTCCATAGAAAAATGTTTTTCACTATTTGGGAGTAACTTCTACGTGACATTGCATTGGTCTTGTACGTAAAGGATATTTTCTCATAAGCTTTTTAGCATGTTTTGTAAAGCTCCTTCTGCTTTTGACCTTTTGTGAATAATAATTCTCTGAAAAAAGTGATTCTTTAGGACCATAACATGGTTCTATATGGGAGTGAATCGGAAAAACTACTTTTTTCAACTCTTAGCCTCATAGCTCATTGCAGAATCACTTCGTAGAATCACTTCCTAGCAAAAAAAATATATTTGCAGAGCTCTTGCTAAATTCAGCCTCGAAGCTACTCTGGGAGCTCTGCCAAATATGTTCTAAAATTTAAATCCATTGAGTCCCATATAAGTACAGCTAAGGTATACTTCTGCCGTTTCAAATTAGAATTGTTTTAGTTTGATCCTTAACTAATATTTCCTAACATTAATTAAGTTAATAAAAATATAATAAATAAGTTTAATAAAACTAATTTGATATTATAGACATTGCTATGTTCTTTTGAAAAATAGTTAATATTATAGAAGTTTTCATTTAGAATAAAACTAAACAACCAACAATTTGAAACCGAGTGTATAATCCAAGAATAGTTAAATGTTGATATTGACTTTGCACCTGATGATTAAGTGTGTTTCGACAGTGTATATATGACATAGCATGACCTAGGTAAATGAGGTGTCCTTTTCAAGTAGTTAGGGGAGGAACGGTCAAGAGTTGTGAATGTATAAAAGAAGGTAATATTATTTTTTTATTGTTCTATGTAGAGACTTAGGGTTTGTTTAAATACACATGACTAGTTATTAGTTTGGGCTAAAAATTAGCCTAATAACTTAGTTATGGTTGCCTATCTAGTTAGCTAACAATAGTTTAAGACGTGGCTAAAAATGAGCTCACCTATTAATCCTCCTAATTAGATGCACTACGTAGTTAAGAGCAGACCTACGTAGTTAGTAATTAATGAAAACCATGGGGAACCACTTGGGTTGAACTCTGTTTAGGGTTTTCTCTCTGTTTGCTTATGCAAAGTTATGAAGTTTGAACTTTGCTTTTGGTAGGTCGCACTGTTCATGCAGAGTAGCAATCCTAGGTGTACTAACTAGTACTGTAACTATGAAGACGAGGTTGGCTAGCAGTATAATGCTCGTCATCTGTCTCACACTCAACTTCTTGCAATTTTAACTTGCAAGGAAGGCCTCCGTTGCCATCCAGTACTGCAAGTCTGCAACTACTGCCACCTGCAAAGCGAAGCAACCAAAATAAACCTAACGGATTGCAGTACTAAACACCAAACCTAAGCGTCCATCTGTCACAGGACTTCAATTTGTTGATTTGTCAAATGTCGTACGTGCGTAGCACTTGCAGCAGAAACTGCATGGGAGTTGAATCACATGCTTTTTCTTAGATTTGAAGTGTGCACTGACTTTTTAGACAGGGTTCGTCTAGCAATAATCATGTCCCGGTTGTGCTGCAACAATGACAGGAGATGCATGCATCGAGCCAACTTAGGTGAAAGGAACAATAATTTATCCATCCTTACATAAAAAATACAAGAAAACTTTTTTCTCAATAACCATATTTGTTCGAATTTGAGTTGGATTGGCTATTACGAGGGTTTTTATGAGATGGTCAAACAAATTTGGGAACATTGTTCAGGACGGACACACCCCCTTAGAACGGTGGCAAGCAAAAATTAGATGCTTAAGACAATACTTAAGGGGATGTGCCAAAATTGTGTGTGGGTGTATACAAGGAAAAGAAAAGTTTGTTAGATAAATTAGACGAGTTCGAAAAAAATCAGAAGTAGTCTTACTTTCTTCTGAGAATTTAATTTAAAACACTACTTAAATGAAAGTTTGACAACCTTGTGAGAGAGGAAGAAATCAAATGGTATCAAAGGACAAAAGTTAAAAATCTTTTAGAAGGTGATGCAAACACTAACTTTCATTTAATGGCTAATGGAAAACATAGGATGACCAGGATCTTCATGTTAGAACAGGACGACTAGATGAGGGTATTATAACTGGCGATGATGAACTCAAAAAATATATCACTTAATGTTATAAAAACCTTTTTTGGACCATAGGGTACGTCTTTTGTGTCAATGGATGAGTCCAAAACAGAGGACGTCCCTTAAGTTTCAGAACAAGAAAATAAAACCATTATTCAAGATTTCACAGAGATGGAAGTGTAGGATGCCATCTTCCAAATGAACCATAGCTCAGCACCAGGCCCAGATGGTTTTCTGGCAAAGTTTTATCAGGTCTTTGGGAATGTGATCAAGGAAGATTTGATGGCTTTGTTCCATGAGTTCCATCGGGATTCGCTTCCTATTCATAATTTAAATTTTGGTACAATTATTTTGTTACCTAAAGGCAATGAGGCCAAACAAATATAGCGATACAGACCAATTTATTTGCTTAATGTGAGGTTCAATTTTTTTACCAAAGTAGTCACTAACCAAATTGCCCTGGTAGCCCAGAAAGTTATACGACCCTCGCAAATGGCTTTCCTCCTTGGTAGAAATATCATGGAAGGAGCTGTAGTTCTTTATGAAACTATGCACGAAATTCATAGGAAGACATTGAATGGTAGTATTTTTAAAATATAGTTTGAGAAGGCTTACGGAAAAGTTAAATGGGACTTCAATAAACCTTTAAGAACGAAAGGTTTCTCTCATACTTGGTGTAGTTGGATTAAGACCTTCATACATGAAGGCTTTATAGGCATAAAGGTTAATGATCAGGTTAGCGCATACTTCCAAACTAAGAAAGGTTTAAGGCAAGGTGACCCACTATCACCTATTTTATTTGATATAGTGGTTGATATGTTGGTTGTCATCATTGTTAGGGCCAAGGAAGATGGTCAAATTTGTGGGGTTGTACCACACTTAATAGAGGATAGTTTATCTATCTTGCAATACGCAGATGACACTATTTTATTTCTAGACCATGATATTGCACAAGTTATGAATACAAAGTTATTGCTCTGCATACTTGAACAATTATCAAGTATAAAGATAAATTTTCACAAAAGTGAAATCTTCTGTTTTTGTGCAAGCCAAGTTGTGTGAGACGCGATATTCTCAATTATTTGGTTGCAAAATAGGTACATATCCCTTCCAATAATTGAGAATACCAACGCACTATAGGAAACTCAACAACAAGGATTGGAAAATAATTGAAGAAATGATTGAGAAGAGACTATGTAGCCGGAAAGAAAAACTATTATGGTTGGGTGGAAGATTAGTCATGATTAATTCGGTCTTATCTAAGCTAAGCTTTTGCTTTCTTTCTTTCTTTGAAATCCCAAGAGGCGTTCTAAAGAAAATAGAGTATTTTAGATCAAACTTTCTACGGCAATATGATCAACATAAAAAAAAAAGTATAGACTTGCCATGTGGTCTATTATTTGCCAACCAAAAGAATGGGGAGGTTTGGATATACAAAACTTGGATTTACAGAATAAACATAGGTACAACAAATAATTACCAGAATGAGCACATGAAGGCCTCATTTGGATATAGTCGGATTCGCATCAATCTATATGTGTTGGGATGGATTGGAGTGAAACTTAAACTAAATTACACCCTAGTCCACCCCAATTAGGGATGAAAATGGATCAGATACGAACGGATATCACTTATATTACATTTGTTTTCGTATTTTTGTTCGGATTCGGATTCGAATACGGATAATATTAGCCATGTCGGATATGATATGATTGGATATCGACATTATAAATATACGATTTGAATATTTGGATACGGATACGGTATCGGATGTTGAATATCCGGACTCGAATACGGACAGATTTGAACCCCTCTAAACGAATTCGGTCTCGAATATGGTTAGAAAATATCCGTACCGTTGTGGATTGAGGTGAATCCGATAACATCCCAACAAGGTCAAAGGTGTAAAAAGGCATGTAAAATTGTGGATAACTTACTATACTACAAACAATAATTTAAAGTTTCAAACTGGATGAGGAAAAAACGAGGGATAAATGCTTTCCATTTTTCTATCAAAGTTTAGCTTTTGTTTTTATTACGTACTTCTATAGATAGAAGGCTGGAGTTGTGTTGGTACATCCACGACAGCGGGTAGCCAGGTGCCAGATCAGCAGTAGTAAACGTTGCATGTATGTACGGGCAACGGCCATAGCAGGTGAGGTGACAAGAATAGCAAAGCGAAGAGGGGTGTGTGCTGTGTGCATTCCAAATTTCCAATTGGCGAGCGGTGGTGGGAGCCGAGGCGAGGAAGGGACGGACGGACGGACTGGAAGGGAACGGGAATAATAAAAACGGAACGGAAACGGCAACAAGTAAGCCAGGCCAGGCATTCCACAGCAGAGGAGAAGAAGGGGAAGGAAGGGCGGCGAGGGAAGGCCTCCGCGTCGTGTCCCTTCCTCTTCCTCCTCCTCCTCCTCATCCCCTCCTCTCACCAGCACCCCAGCCATCAGCACAGCACTCCCCTCGCATTGTTCTTGATCCCATCCGGTACTACGATTCTCGCTCCCCCAAGATCAAAGGTCGGAGAAGAAGGAAGAAAGGTAGTTATCGCCGCCTCTCTTGTTGCTTTTTTTTTCTTAATTGACTTGGCATGTAAAATTTTTAAATCGCACATGCCAACTGGTGAACTCCGTCGGATTTTATCCTTTTCTCTCAAGACTTTTGGGTTGTTCTTGTATACCCTCCTTGTTCGTGCTTGTTAAGAAATTGGTCGCCGCCGGCTTGGTCTCTAGATCCTCGATCTCGCCGGATAAGTAGACGGTAACCGTTCAGTCAGGTTCTTGAAGCGGTGATAGAGCATATTCGGTCTCAACGTACGTTTTCCTCTTTATTTCCTTGCCTTTCGTCTCAACGTACGTTTTCCTACTGATTGGTGCTAAAGAAAAACTCCGATTAAATTCATCACATATTCGCATGGCAAATTCCGTCAGTCCATCTCTATCTTCTCGTTTTCTTCAGCGCCCGTACGCAAATGCCGTATCTTACAAATATTACTGCGAGACATTCTGAAATATATCGATATTTTTTTAGTGCGTGGACATGCAGACAGTTTTCAGTTTCAATAAATGTGTGAAATGCAAATGTTTGGCGCGTTCTTGGTTCGATACAGGAGTCATGTAAATGTCTATGTGTTATGCAAGGTTAGGGAGCCGGCCATGGGATGCTTTTCATGCTGCTGCGTGGCCGATGACGACGACATTGGCAGGAGGAAGAAGCATGACGACGCCTATGTTCCTATCCCTGCTCAAGGTTGCCACTTCTCTCTCTCTCTCTTCTTTTCATCACTTCTTGTCATGGTAACAACGATTAATTTGTGAATTTCAGTAAAAAAAAAGTTAATTGTGTGATACAATCAAGGCACTGATTTTCACAAAACGTGGATGGCACTACCTGATCGAACAATGCAAAGGGGATGGTGTTCTGTCTGTCTTCCAACAATTTATTATGTTCACAGAAAATTCTTTGGCATAAGAAATGCAACTACCTGTCTGACATTAGCTTACCCAGCTTTCTGCCTTTCTTAAAGAAAGGGGGGACATAATAAACATGCCACTCAACTGTACTCGGTCGTCCACCTAAATTTGTTACTACATTGACATAAACATGTTTATCATTGCATTATTCGAAGAACTATTTTCTTTCCATAGTTACAGTCGTCGTCTTCAGTACATTGCATTATTTTGCTAAGAAAAGCTATTCTATAGAACCAGCATGCTAACAATTCTTCGTGAACATGAGTTTTTATGTATGATCTCTGTTTCGTCTTTCCTGAATCCTTATTACCTCTTTGAGTGAATTTCTGTATCCTTATTCGATATAGTTTTTGACACGACTAAATATGATTTACTTCACTGAAAACCTGTCCTGGTGTGTCAAATAGTGGATCCAAAAGAGCCGGGTGAATTGATTGCTGAATGTTGTACTGAACTCTGCAATGTGATTGCCAACTATTTTGACTGTGGTGGTACTAAGGGTTTTGTTGTGTACCCTGTGGTACAAAAATCCTGTTCCCCTGAACATACAAGATACTGTTTTAGTTATTTTCCAGGTTTGGTTCTGTGGAAACATAAAGATATATGAGTGAAGTTAAACAAACATTTATCATGCTTACTAGTACCACAAATGGGGTTTCCTGAGCACATATCGTGATTTTCATTTCTTTTTTCCCGTATGCAGTTGATAACTTTGGACCTAGCCGGCCCCCAGCCCCAACCCCTGTCGTCCCCACAGGCAGAGCTCAGCCAATTGCAGTACCGGCCATTCACCTGGAAGAGTTGAAGGAAATTACAAAGAACTTCAGCAGTGATGCACTCATTGGCGAGGGCTCATATGCCAGAGTCTATTTTGGTGTACTGAAAGATGGGACGAAATCTGCATTGAAGAAGCTTGACTCCAGCAAACAGCCTGATCAAGAATTCCTTGTGCAGGTTGTGCCACCTTTACTTCTCTCATATAATGTTTCCTCGTCCAGATGCTCCAGTTCTCACTCCCATTTCCTTTGCAGGTTTCAGCTGTCTCAAGATTGAAGCATGAGAATGTTGTCCAACTCGTCGGATACTGTGCCGAAGGGAGCACCCGCGTTCTTGCTTATGAGTATGCAACAAGGGGATCATTGCATGATATCCTCCATGGTAGGGAGCAAGTCTTCCATCTCCTTCCATAAGCTCAGTGTTTTTATCATTTTCATTGCGTGTGAAAACATTTATCTAGTTCCATAAGGTACCATTTGCAGTTGCTCCCATGCTAACTACTATGAACCTGTCGCTGATGCCTAATCCAATCAAGCCTGCTGAGTTTGGGCTGATGTGTGACTGATCCATGTCCACAGGTAAAAAGGGTGTCAAGGGAGCTCAGCCAGGGCCAGTCCTGTCATGGATGCAGCGAGCAAAGATTGCCGTAAGTGCGGCTCGTGGGCTCGAGTTCCTCCACGAGAAGGCGGACCCTCGAGTGGTCCACCGCGACATCAAGTCCAGCAACATATTGCTCTTTGACCATGACGTTGCAAAGATCGGAGACTTTGACATCTCAAACCAGGCCCCTGACATGGCTGCGCGCCTCCACTCTACTCGTGTTCTTGGCACCTTTGGCTACCATGCACCAGAGTATGCATCCCAAATGTTCTTTCATCTTCAGTTAGGATTTGGGAACACTCTTTTACCTTTTTCTCTTGGGGGGTTTTCAGATATGCCATGACTGGACAGCTTAGCACGAAGAGTGATGTTTACAGCTTTGGAGTTGTGCTGCTGGAGCTTTTAACCGGTCGCAAGCCAGTTGACCACACACTGCCCCGTGGCCAGCAGAGCCTTGTGACATGGGTATGGGCCTTTCCATTTACCTGGGAATTTTTTCTATGTTTTTGACGAGGATGAAAGGCATGAAGCTAACAAAGCAACTAAATTCTTGGTTATATATGAAGGCTACACCGAGGCTTAGTGAAGATAAGGTGAGGCAATGCGTGGATCCAAGGCTCGGAGATGAATACCCTCCAAAGGCTGTAGCCAAGGTAAATATTATTAATCTTATTTCCATGTAAACCTGAAAGTGGAATTTCACAACGTAACACTTAATCCTGCTCCGAAAGCACTGCAAGAGAGTACTGTCATTGAAAAACTTTGTTTCAAAAGTGGTTACAGTATGTGGTTTGGATGGACAAAAGATAAACACAAATCTTGATGATATGATTCTTACCATGTTACCCATGTTTTGTTTTTGTATGTACACCAGATGGCTGCTGTGGCCGCCCTGTGCGTGCAGTACGAGGGTGAGTTCCGCCCCAACATGAGCATCGTCGTCAAGGCCCTGAACCCCTTGCTGCACAGCCGGCCCGGCAACCGCCCTTCTGCCTCGTCGGCCTCCCCCGCTGCTGCAGCAGCAGAGCGATCTGGACTGTGATTCCTCATCACCAACGATGGCCATGGTCCTGTGTGTGACGTGACGACTTTGGGCTCAGGAAGAAGACCGTCTTGTGGAGCGTTGCGTTGCGTTGCTGTGTCATGACTGTTAAGTCTTGGCGCCGAGAAGTGCTTTGCCATGCTCATGCCACTGTGTATGTGGCTTGTGCTGTACATTGTTTGTAAGCGATGTCCCCTGCTTGTGTGCCCTGTCATCAACCTGTTCTAGAAAATGGCGTGCGATGGATCATGGATGGATGATACTAACTGTTTGGTCTCTTTTGGAATGCAAAAATGCAGCACTTGGCTTCCTATGTGCACTGCAGATCCTCTTTGGTGCTCTGTTACCGCAAACTAGGTGTATATCGCTTTTGGAATGCAAAAAATGCAGCACTTGGCTTCCTATGTGCAGATCCTCTTTGCTGTTCTGTTACTACAAACTCGGAGTATTATAACTATGATGGCAACCGGTATATGTAACAGTGGAAGCAGCCGGTAAATTGGACTTGCAGTTGTAGTTTATGGGGAATGGCGAGTGTGTATAGCAGAAAAACATGCAAAAGAGGGCAGGACAGGAGCAGCTCCTGGACTCGATGTCCTATTAGCGGCATCCAGATAGAACCAAAACTGAATTCCATTTCAATCATTATAGCTATCGTATCGACAACACAAAATGTTCTCTCAGACAGCCACGGCCCACGGGAGGGGCACAGCACACTGCAGGCTTGTTCCTAACATGGACGCATGTCTGAAACACATAACCATCACAAATATCAAATAACCCTCCAAATGTTGATTGAGACGAATAAGAAGAAGTGGCCTCTCCACCTAGGGAAGCTGCATATCTATGGTTCAGCATCAGCTTGGTCACCGGCGGCGTCAGGATATGATTCAGATGGTGGTGCTATGTCCTCCAGCATGCTCAGCAACTCGGGGTAGGGGGAAGCCTGCTCCGTGTCTAGCTGGCTAAGTTGCACGGATAACGATACGTGTATTGGTATCGGAAGGATATGGATACGCGGATACGGCAATTTTCCAAAAAAGCCGATACGCGGATACGTTTACTATTTAATAATAATAATAATAATAATAATAATAATAATAATAATAATAATAATAATAATAATAATAATAATAATAATAATAATGTAGGTCTGAATTTAAAGCTGATAACAATAAAACATCGCAATTAACTACTTAACTACTATTATTACATAACAGTAGGTCTGAAGTCTCCTCAACTCTAAAATATAGTAGTCTCAAATCTAGAAAATTAATAAAATGCATTTAGGCTTGCAATTCATGCAGCAGCAAGTTCCTATTCCTATTCCTATTCCTCAATTGTCTCATTCTCATCCGCAACATCAACCTGCAGAGTAATCAAACCAAAAGTCAGAGCTTCTAATTCAGGTTCATCAAGGGACAGGTCGGCCACTTCAAGAATGCCAATACCACCAAGTGAATCAAAAGAATCCCCTCCTACATCCCACATCCTTGTTTCTCCTGTCTTGTATGCATTAGTTCTTCTTGACAGATGCCTTAGATTTGTATGCATAAAGACCAAATCTTCAGCACGCTATGGAGTTAAGGCATTTCTCTTGACATTATGGATAAAGCTATAGGTGCTCCAGTTTCTTTCACAGCAAGAAGATGAGGCTAGTTGGCTAAGCAATTGCATGGCCAAACTCATCAATAAGGGAGCATATTGTCCATGATTTATCCACCAAGTCATAGGGGAAACAACCCATCTATCATGGATTGAGTTAGGATCAATAAATTCTTCCAAACAATTAGAGAACCTTGAGTACTCTTCTTTTACTTTAGCCAATTCTTCTGGCATGGGAAAGAACTTCTTAAAGCAAACCATTATCATTTTCAATACCTCTTTATCCTTGTGGGGTGGTTCACGGCCAACACCTTCGTCAAGCCACTTTTTGCTATAATATCTGTAATTTGGCATTATGATTTTAGTGAATGAAAAAATATGAATGACACAAGTGAATGGAAAAAATCTGAATGGCAGTTTGTAGTTTTGTACCTTGGATTAAGTGAATGAGCTAAACAATGAAGTGGATTATTTCCTTTTATCCACCTAGCAATCAATATGTCATAAATAACGGAGTACAGACTTGACTCCTCATCTTCTTGCTTGCCCTAATATCGATATATGACTTTCTTCACTTTCTCTATCATTGAATCCCACATCTCATAAACTAAGTGAAGACATGGTGTGTCAGTGTCTGTCATACGAATCATTTCATATATAGGAGTAGTAATCCTAAGAATGTAGTCCACTTTGTCCCACCATACATCACTAAGTATCAAGTCCTTGACAATTTGGGCTGTTGGAGTTGGAGAATCATCTCTGACTTCTCTGTACACACTTTATTTGTCACTAATCACATTTGTTGGAGGGCTGTTTTTACCTCAACAAACCGCTTCAACATACATACAACAGAGGCAAATCTAGTTTCAGCAATAGAAAGTAACTTCAAACGGCTGAACTCATTGAACATTGAAAGCCGCATGCCATGATTCATTATGAAATTCTTTATCATAGCGGCCTCAGTTTTAACATCATGTATAAATTCAAGTTTCCCCCAAGCAAATATTTCTTCATCAGAAGGGTTGTTTCCTATTTTAGGTTCACATATACTTTTCATAGCAAGATTGAGGGTATGCACAACATATGGTGTCCAAAATATGTTATCATACTCAGATTCTATTATGAGACCAACACCTTTGCAATTTGTAGCATTGTCTGTAATGATTTGTACTACATTATGTCGACCTACTTCTTCAATTATACCCCTCAACTTCTCAGCAATGTATTCTTTTGATTTGTACTGACCTTCACAATTATTAGCCCTCAAGAACATAGGTGCCTTGTCAGAAACAACAACAAAATTGATGATTGGTCGCCTCTGAGGATATGACCAACCATCAGAGCAGATTATGACTCCCTTCTTTGCCCATGTGCTCTTTGTGCTCCCCAACAAAGTCTCTCTGTGCCTCCTTTCTTGCTTCAGAAGTCCCTCCCTAACTCTGTTGTAACTAGGAAACACATAACCTTGCATGTTGCAGCTGCAAGCAAAGGTAAAGGCTTCTCGAAGATATGGATTTCTCAGAAAATTGAAAGATACCCCTCCAGAATAAATTGCTCTACTAATTAAAGCATCCAAGTGCTTACGGTCTTCCAATGCCCAAGCTTTTTCCAATGCAGAAACATGCCCCCTCTTGTTTCTCTTGTTGCTGTCAACAGTATTGCTTGAGGAAGGAGCAATAGGCAAAGAAATAGTTCTTGACTTGGATCTTTCCACCAGATTCTTACACCTTTTAATTTCCTTCCTCATTTCACTAAGCATTTCATATGTAACATTAGGACATTTACCTATTCCCCTTCCTCCCTTCTGCAGCAAATGAGCTTCAACTCTAGTGTAACTACTCAGTTTTTGCATTGGACAGTACTTGCAGCGTCACATAGCATTTCCTCCACTAGTTTTAGGCTTCTCTAGAATGGTTACATGATCCCAATGTGGAGCCTTGATGTCTGTTGTGTTTGTGGATGCACATCCTACACTAGCACTCGCACTAGCACTACTCATATTTGGAGATGCTATCTACTGCATACAAGCAAAGCAACAAGAACTCGCTAACAGACTAAATGCACTGCAGAAATAGAAGACGAAGGGAGGAAGGGGAACTAGGGAAGACAAAGTGGTGATGCGGCGTGGGGAGCAAAGAAATCAAGCAACAAGTAGATGGAGAAGAAGAGGGAAGGGGATTAACTCACGGATCCACGTTGTAGGGCGCCAGGGCGGAGGCGAGTAGGGACGGAGGCGAGACGAGGCTGAGGCTCGTCGCTGGCGGTCGGCGAGTGGAGGCGGAGGCTCGGGAGGAAGGGGAACTAGGGAAGACAAAGTGGGGATGCGGCGTGGGGAGCAAAGAAATCAAGCAACAAGTAGATGGAGAAGAAGAGGAAGGGATTAACTCACGGATCCATGTCGCAGGGCGCCAAGGCGGAGGCGAGTAGGGATGAAGGCGAGCCGAGGCGGAGGCTCGTCACTGGCGGCCAGCGAGTAGGGACGGAGGTGTCATAGAACCGTCCAATTTATAAGAGCACAAGTACAATAGCAACCACCAAGGCAATCGAACCATCACACTTGATCCCATATAAATCCAATAGTCCGTCGAGTATCACGAAGGATCTCGATTCAACCAACATACAAGCCAAGATCGTATATAATTCAATATAACCAGTCACATGTTACATCACAGTTCACAAATATTTCTCATACATCGGATTCCACATAGTTATTACAAACCAAGTTTAAATAGCGGAAGCAAAGTAGTTTAACATCAACATCACACGTAGTTTAATACATAGCCAGTTTCATAGTCATCTCCAACCAAAAGCACAAGGGTGAGATGATATACAGAATGACCATGCCCATGGTCCTATTCCTCATCCACTGCAGGAGCAAAACAGTTCTTACAGTAGCCGTGGTACATAACATTATCTGCAACAATGGGAATAAAACCCTGAGTATGAGAAGGTACTCAGCTAGACTTACCCATCATCAACTAAATTACTAAGACACCAAGGAGTATGCAAGGCTTTATAAGTAGAGCTAGTAGACATTATTTGCATAAAAACATTAGTTGTCCAATATCTCTTAATTTGTGAATCACCAGTTATTAATCCTATCTCATACTAGATTAGCAACTATCCTATGCCAAACATGTTGGTACCATTAAGTCAACACAATAATAACCATATCAAGTTGAGTTCTTTCATAATCTCATAACCAACTCTTCCATCAATTACTACGAGGAAGCGTACTCCTGTCAAGTTCTTACTATCAGGGAGAGATGGATATTCGAATCGATTCCTACCTAGCTGGGGAATTATTCCTAACACACACCCATACTCTCCCCGTTGGGGTCGCATTAGGTCACCTTTGATACAACTCAAGTTCAATCGCGGGTAAGACCAGCGCCGCACCCTCAAAGATACAACCAATCTACCAGGAGGCTCAGGACTCTAACCCGCCCTTGGGCTTACGCCATTGGCTCTCCGCATATCCTTACTGCCTCTAGGGTGCGCACTTTAATTGATCATGACCCCGGCCTGAGTTGAGCTACTCGGCTTCGCGGTTGGAATGATTTATCCAGCCAACTATGTGAGAGGCATGCGTTCAACATGACAAAATGACCTCCAACGATCGGTCCTTAAACGACACAGACGAAATCACTATAATTACCACAACATAAGACTCCGTTCGGTCTCCCATTAATCAACCACACTAGGTTATGTTCCACGATAGCACAATATAGCCAACCGTGATCATGTTATCGCCTATAGCTCGCAGGTGACAGAAAATCACCCGACTTCTACCGGTCTAAGCATAGCTAAGCATAAGGAGCGTTCCTGGACCTAAATAGGATTCAAGGTAGATATTTCTGGACAAGAAAAGGTAATATGCATCAAGTGTTTCTAAACAACTCCTACCACGTAATGCATCAATACGAGTAACTTTAGATGACATTAATAAAATAGGGAGACGTATAATGCTCCGGGGATTGCCTTTCACGAAAGTGGCAGGTTGATGATCCGGGCATTCGGGAAGATGATCGGCTTCAGGCTCTCCTTCTCCGAGAATCTCCTGGTGCTACACCTCTTGGCTCTCCTCTTATGGATCAGCGTCGAGTTCCACCAACGTCATCTCCTCGGTTGCACCTATTGCATGCATATGCATAAGTAAGTTCCATGAATGCATAAGAAGGATCATGGACGATGTGATAGGGGAATGTACATGCTGTGATAATGATGTTAAGTTACAGAATGATAACAACGCTAACTCCTTGTGTTACTGAATAGGTGCATATCTCTTCTCTATCATTTTCAATATTCATCACAAGACAATTTCTAAGCTACACATGGCAGTTACAAGTTTAAATCATAACTGAAGTTCTACTTATCTAAATTCTATGATCTTGGACTTTTTGAGAAGCTTATAAAATTTTATACAACTATTATTTAATCACCAAAAGCTAATTCAAACACTATTCTAACCAAACCAGGAAATCTTTCCAGCTCTGTCCAGAAATTTCAGAGAACAAGCATTTCAGGAAACCAACTTTAAACAGCTATAACTCCTAAACCATTTGCCCTATTGCTCTAAACTTTTAACATAAGATAGATGAAGAAGTTCTCTACAACTTTGTTATTAACCATTTTTACAGTAAACTTCATTTTGACTATGCAAAATACCCAACAACAAAATTTGTTCAAAAACAACTCTAAATTGAAATATAGAGCAATAATATTTTTACTGCATATAAGCATTCAAAATTGGACATCACCAAGTATACCAACAGTTCAGGAATATCAAATACACCTAAAAAACATAATGGTCAAGCCCAATATATTTATTAAAATGCCTTTATTAATTTAATTAGATAATTAGGTGAAATAACCAATATATACAAATGTGCACAATAAATTCTTAGAAAATTATAGTATCTTCCAAGTGCTCCCAATAGACAACTATAAAAATGTCATACCATTTGAACATGTATAACATTCTCAACAAAAATGACAAGCTAGCAAAGGTCTATTTTAGTGAAAATAGTTAACCCTATAGAAAAGTGTGAAACAATAGATTTTATATTTTTCTTAGCTTCATCCTAGTGCCATAATACTTTATAAAAAATTGCATGGCAATATGTTACTTATTTTTATCCCTACAATTTTTCTCAGAAAACACCATTTATTAATAGATAAATAGAAAGACCCTACTCCAATCAAGTTTACTGCAAGTTTATTATTTTTCCTAGCTAGAGCATGTCAACACAAAACCAGCAAAATTAGAATCATAATTTTATCACTTTCCTAGCTCAAGTTATACATTTTACAAGATTGTAAACATTCAAAAAGCACTTATCTAGATACATTTTATTCACCTTGAAACATACCATAAACAGTGTATTTCATATTTTTATAAAATACTACACTTCATGAGGAATTCAACAAAATTTTGTTCACCAAAATTGGACATTCCTAGCTCTAGATGTGATTTTCCAAAGTTAGCATAAAATCAGGAAAAGAATAAAACCAAAACCCTAACTGCAGTCGCTGACGCATGGGACCCACGGGTCAGCGGACCCCACTTGTCAGTGAACCAAAATAGGGGAGCAGGTTTGACCGGCGCTAGCTTACCGACGGCGAGCTTTCCGGCGAAACCAACCCCACCATTGTGTTATACTTAATCACCCGCGTCGACTGGTACCGGTGGTGGAAGCGCGGACGCACCGGAGCGTGCTCGTCGCTGGCCATGGCAACACGGCGGTGCTGCGTGGAGGTGCATCGGCCGCTACTGGCCACGGCAAGGCCTGGCGAGAAGCGCACAGGCTCTGCAGTGACCACACGAACCTACCGAGGCTACCTAGGCTAGGTGGGAAACACCGACGGGTCCGTCCACGTGCGTGGTGGTGCGGCGGCGAGAGCGCGACGGCGCTGGCCGTCGTGTTCAACGTCGGTGAAGCTACAATTCACCGTAGGGTCGCACCAGAAGCTAGGCCACACCCTTAACTAGCGTTAACGCGGAGAAGGTGGAAGAAGGGACAAGTGAGCCGAGCAGCGGTGAGCTCGCCGTGAAGGCGGCCATGGAAGCCGAGATTCCGGTGAGAGCAAGAACGGCGAATTCGCCCTCACCGTGGCTTGCCTGGCCCTGCTACTACATGGAGGAGGTAGAAAGGAAGACGGTGCAGCTAACGGCTAGCTGGAGGCGGCAATGGTGCGATGGCGAGGGCGCTGGGCGATGGCGGAGCAATGCGGTGGCGCGGCGAGCTCGGTGCTCCCGCCGTGTAGAGAGAGAGAGAGAGAGCAGTAGAGAGGGAGAGAGCGCGACTGAGGAAGTGAAATGAGCAGCGCGGCTTCGTCTTAACCACACGCCACCCTGCTGCGACGGGGGCCCGATGCCGACCAGCTGTGGCCACGCGGCGGCCAAGCTTTGGCCTCGGTCGGCCATGATGGCCAGGCCGAGTTGGCCATCAGAGCACCAAACGTTTGTCTAACAGTGCTAATTCAACCCCTCCAAACTCCTAAACCACGGCGAGTTAGCAAAAATTCTATTAATAAAAGTAGTAGATCTACATACCAGCTCCAACTTTGCTTAAGTGATCTAGGTCTAATTCACAAAGGTTAGCAACTTGCATCATTACAAAGTCAGGCACATCGAAACTGTAAACTCACTTTGACTTAGAAAAATTCCTAAAGTTCCAAAAACAGTACAATGTTGATTCTTGTGAGCTCTAAATGACTAAATTAGGCACAGAATTAGACCTTGACCCAAAAATAAAAGTTGTTACTCTAATCAAGTACTACAACTTTACTTAAGGGTGCACTGCCATGCAAACACTCTAGGCTATAGTTCCACTTAGGTCAAACATACAACTTGAAAATGATGATTTACACTATAGATATGACTTAGAGACCAAAGTACCCTTAGTCATAAATACCAAAGTTGCTCCATGTGATATTCTAAACATGTTTAAGGTACTCCTAGGGTTCTACAACCATTTTGTACATTGGTTACATATAAACCCTAGCATATGCAAAGCATCTTAGTGACAACACATGCAATATAAGCAAACATAGAGATAATATTTGATATGCTCATGCTCATGAATGATCAATGATGCTTGTGCTCATGCAATGTCAAGGTTAAATGCATGCTTAACACTTAGGGTGTTATAGGAGGCTCATCGCCGGCGAGCGGGGTTGCGGTGCGACGCGCGGGCGCAGCCGTGAGCTCATCGCCGTGCGGGACTGCGGGACTGCGGACTGCGGGCGTCGGGGCAGAGGATAAGGTCTGCCTTCCTGGGCTTCTACTGGGCCAGGCCGTATCGCGAGGCAGGATACGTGTCCGATGGCATATCCGATTATCACAAAAATAATAAAAAAGCGGATACTCGGAGGATACGTATCATGGGCGTATCGGACATGTATCCGTATCCGATACATATCCGATACACGATACTGCGGCTTTAGGGAAGTATCCGTGTAACATAGCTGGTTGGCTCCTGATCACCATATGGGACAGCAAAGATGCAATTTCGTCGGAATCAGATTCAACGGAGGGGCGCTCTTGCTGTCGCCGGCCTCCCTGGCAGCAACAACGGGTGGATGGAGATGAGGTTGAACGAGCTGGTGGCTGCTGCAGACTCTAAATTAGCTTGGTGGCAGAACGGAGGCACGGACGGCTCGAGCGTGCACCCGATGGGGCAGCATGCCACGTGTCGAGCCGTTGGGTGGTTCGCAAGACATACGGACTGGGACATCGCCGCATAGATTTTTTTTTGGCGGACGCACATTGAGTGACGGATGGAGAGAGGGGAAGACAGAGATCAGTTTTAATAAAATTTCAGCATGGGCTCCAACCTCTCGTGTTTCATAAAAAAACGGAAATTCTCTCGTGAGAGCATCCGTCGAGCCATGGATGGTCCGTTCTCCGTCCTGCGCAACCATCAGACCCAACAGGTCTGCTCCGCTCCACCTTAAGTGTTTCACGGTTTCTCGAAAAGACAACGACATTTCCTTTTTCACCGACGCATGCGACCGCCACTGGTGCATCCACCGAGTCGCTTGCCCGCAGCTCGCCTTCTCTGGCCGCTGCGGCCTTCTCCAGCGTGGGTGCCCGCACGCTGCCCCCACTCCGCACTCCTCCACGCCCCGCGCCGCGCCCCATCCACCTCGCGTCGTTGCGACCATGGCATGCACCGTAGCTGGCCGAAGACACCACGGCAGGAGGAGAGGGCTGGGCCTAGGTGTACGCTAGGCGGCTCTCACCATCTCCCTGACCCAAGCTTGCTTGCTACCGTAGTTCCCCACCAGGTAGACTATGGTTGCCGGCGACGCTATGTTTTAAGTGTTTCAGACGTTTCAGACTTATGTTTCAAGTGTTTCATCTGGATGTTGCAAAAGTAGATCTGGGATGTTGCATATGTTGCAATAATAATATACGCATGTTGCAAGCCTATATTTCAAGTGTTTCAGGTGTTTTCAGACCTATGTTTCAAGTGTTCCATCTGGATGTTGCATATGTTGCTATGGCTTTACCCGCATGTTTCAAGTGTGTGTTTCAAGTGTTTCATATGCTTTATACTTATATTGTAAGTGTTTCATCTGGATGTTGCAAATGTAGATATGGATGTTGCATATGTTGGTATGCCTATAAACATATGTTTCAAATGTTTTATCTGTTTTAGACATATGTTGCAAATATAACATCTGAATGTTTCAAAACCAGATCGAGGCGTCCAAGCCCACCAACCATCGTCCCGGTTAACCCTATGACGAGTTGTCGGTCATCAAACACCGACAGGTGGTCGGCGAACAGCGGCCTGTTGCAGCCACCTGTTGATGCTGCTAGGGCACAGACGTGGGTCAGCCCACGTGGGTTCCCCATGCAGGCGCGGGGGCGTGGCCCTACGACAGACACGAACGTTGGCGCCGGGTGGGATGCGACGCGAGGGCCACCCTCCTTTTTGCATATGTTGAGTTGGCCCATTTCCTAGTGTCAGCTTGCCTATTCCCTCTTTTTCACACTAACACATGGGGCTCGTGTGTCATCCTTGTCTTTTTTACTCAAGGGCTAGCGGTCAAGATCTCGCGTCCGGACGTAGATCCCCCGCCCCATGTCCGCATCCCGCCCCATGCCCTCGCTTGGGCTAGAAACAGTTCGTACCCGATAGCCAGGCTAGAAACAGTTCCGTACCAGATAGGAGACATGGGTTGAGAAATGAAAAAGAGAGAGGGAGAGAAGGGGAGGTTTGGGGCGAGATTCAGCCCAAGCTTAGTTTAGGGAATTGTGAAGCTTTGTAGGGTTATTCAAAATAGAATTTTAAACCTTGTTTGAGGACTTTCAAATTTTCGTTTCCACAAATATGCAAGGGCCATGAATACGGAAAGGTTTATAGTGATGACTAATTTATTATATGAAATATTACTTTTCTCCTGACAATTAGGTCTTAGAGCTACATCTGTTAATGAAAGGCCATGAAGGCCAGGTTGTGCTAAATAAAATCTAGAAAAGTTAAATCAGTAACAAGTGGCTCAATTTCCGTCATTGAGACTGAGACATGATTGAACTAAAGACATCTAGTATTGCACTGGAACAACCGGGACCTTTTTTTTCGTTTATGATTGTTCTGGGTAAATTGACCATGTATTATTGGCTCAAATGGGAGGGAGGGCTTTCAATTGAAACATTATCATTATCATTACAAATATTACGGGGATTCCGCCAGTATTCATGATGCTACGCCTGTACACAATGTTAAAAACTTACAGCAGCAATTGTCAAGATCACCGGTAAGTACACATTGATAAGTAAAAAACCAATACCTTCTCTACAAACAAATCATAAATCGTTACAACAAAAAGAAAAGAAAAGTAGATCTTTCTTCAGCTCGTACAAGCTTCAGAGCTTTCAGTTACCAATTCGTCAGCAATGTAAAATGGAAGTAGTCTGGACCATGCAATGTACCGAAGACTGTAATAGGTGAAATGCTGGTGTGCTCATTTGGACGAGGATGCTCTGCTCCTGCTAGGTTTCGAATCTGGATTGTCGCTCTTCTCCGTGTCAGAGTTGTTTTCCCTTTGCGAATCCATTTCTGTGCTCCCTCCACGGTGGTGCTTAGATCTTCTGTCCTGCTTGCGAGAATTTAGAATTTCAGTATGAAGGTTTAAGTAGGTATAATGGAAACCAGCAGTATATTAACTATGAACTAAACAAGGATTTTTGTTAATTTTTTTATTTTTATTTTTGCTAGGACATACCCCTCGAGGAATTGGATCATCCGATTCCAGCATCCGGACAACTTGACCCATCTTCGGTCTCTTCTCTGAGTCTGGATCCACACACCTCAGAGCTGTCAAAAGTGCACGCTTTAGAGCTCTCGTCGAAGGTCGTGTCTCTATGGTGGGATCCACTACTTCTTCGGACCGCCTGCTGGCAACCATCATTTTTAGCCAGTCAACTAGATTCACCTGCAAATGGCAAAAATATGTTCAGCTAGAGAAGTGGAAGATACCATTTCCTATTTTCATGAAACAATGCATCATGGGGGTCAAACAGATATGGCCATTGTTAAGTTCTTACTGAAATTGCGGACAACACTTTAGCGGTTGTGCTATTTACGCATATACTATTATGATCTCTAAACGACACAGTAATATATCCATCAAAGAATGGTTACTGATAGCAATATATAGAAACATTACTAGTTTACGCTGGTTGTATCAAGAAAATAGTTGGTATAAATTGGCCCTTGAGATTTGTATTAGCTACGATGATCTGGGAGGCTGACACAACTAATAACACTGCCAGTAGCTTTTCCAATTCTAGGATAGCCAACCACTTCATCTGAATAAATTAATGCCAATTATGTAAAACAGTGGCAAAGCTATCAGTTTGAACAAGCAATATGAATGGACACAATGCATATTTTATACATGACCAACCACAAAGTGTTGTTAGAAAATTCTTAAAGGAACACGCCAACAACCATTTCAACAGTAAGCTCTTATTTGCCTTTTATGTCTTTTTTCTATAAAAAATTGCCTTTTATGTCAAGCATCATGCACATGCTTTAGTAAGCAAAAAATGAGAGGAGGTTGATCAAAGGGTTCACATGAAGGAAACAGCAAATACTGAATCTAGTCAACATTACATTCTGTCATGAACGTTCTCTCATGAATTATGAGAAGGAATGAAGGATCCACAGGCAGCCACAAAATGAACTATGTACTGGATGTATAGAGCAATTTCTTTGCCAACACAAAGCATTCCAGTGCCAACAGAAACAGAACAGAACTTTTGAGTATCACTCAATTTGGTGAGATGTCTCCTAATGCTTCAAACCTAAACATATCTAACTACACAAGCAATGTCTTAACATATAGGTTAGCACTAAAGCAAAGAATATTGACCAATTTATCAATACCTCATTTGGTGGGCGGCCATAGTCAACAGGATCCCTTCCAGTAATTGCTTCTAGGAGAACAACTCCAAAGCTGTAAATGTCACTCTTTTCGTTCAAGAGCCCAGTGTTTGCATACTCTGGTGCCACATACCTGCAGTGAGTCAATTCAGACCATCATAACCTTGTACTAACATAATTTCATGGAAACCTTGGTCACAAATAGTGGAACATACCCAAAGGTACCCATAACCCTAGTGGTGACATGACTCTTTCCAGCACCAAGAAGTTTGGCTAAACCGAAATCTGATACTTTGGACTCGAACTCATCATCAATCAAAATATTGCTGGATTTGATATCACGGTGCACAACTTTGGGTTCAATCGCCTCATGCAAGTAAGCAAGCCTGCGGATAAATATAAAAAATTCTTGTTTTCATTTCAATCATTCACGCATGATAAAACTGAAAGGAGAAAACATATTATGCAAGTTTAGCAACAATTAAGGCAATGCAAATAGTTATTGGAAGTTTTTAGCTTAATCTCAGTTACACTTACATTGAATTGAGGGGTGTTATGGTATTGTTTAATTCCTATAACAGAAATATCCCCGTGTAGAAAGATAATGAGTTTTAGAACTTTTACAGCATTAATATCCTAAGGCAGCTGAGAAAATAATGCAAGAGACAATGGTAACAAAAGGTTAAAGTGTATTTTGCACTAACGCTTTAGCAGTCCCAAGAAGAATCTTTATGCGGGCCTCCCATGTAAGGGAGCCACGTTGACTCATAGCTCCATGAAGCCATTGCTCTAGGTTTCCATTGTTCACATACTCATAGACAAGCATCCTGCAAAATTCATTTCAAGTTAGAAATGGTGTCAGAAAATGCCATGCTTATTGCAGATGTAATAGGAATTACCTTTGGGTACCCTCCACGCAATAACCAAGAAGCCGGACCAAGTTCTTGTGTCGAACATGACCGATAGCCTCAACTTCTACTCTGAATTCCTTCTCAGCTTGACCTCTATAGATTCACAAAACATCAATTGGAGAAACTAAATGCACTATTGGTGTACGATGATGGCGAAGACAAGATGTGGAGAGAACAAACAGAAAAAAAACGAGCTGAGATTAGATAAGGAACTAAGGAAGGCTTACAGGTTATTGAGAAGCTTTTTGACAGCAACAGGGGAGCCATTGATCAGCTGGCCACGATAAACTACACCATATCCACCCTCACCGATAATGTTGTCCTTTGAAAAGCGATTGGTAGCAAGCTCCAGATCCCTCAGCGTAAACCAGTGACCCCAACCAAGGTATGAAAACTCGGGCAAGCCAACCAGAGGTGAAGGAGCAGTTATGGCATTAGCTGAAGCCTGCCGAAACGTTCCAGAGCCGCCTTCCTCAGCTGACTGGAATCCTGCATCCTTGTCCATGTAGCGAAATGATCCCGAATGGCTCTCATCACCACGCCTCGATTTGCTGACACCCAAATGGGCCATGACCTTGTCGGAATCCCGGTCGCTGGACTTGTCCTGGATCATCAGGAGGACACCATCATGCGCCACAAAGTCGCTTGCCGGCACTTGCTCCACCCTCACCTCCTTGATTTCCTTGGAAATTGCAGGGATTTGGGTGATTGGGATATTTGCGGATGCCCGCCGCCTTACCCTCTTCTTGCTCCTGATCGTGAGCCACACGGTGACAAACAAGACGAGCACCATGAAAGCTCCCAAGGCAATGCATATGACCTCCCATACTTTGAGATGCAGGGGGCCTGTAGGCGTGGAGAGATGATCCTTCAGAGTCGGGGAGGGCATCGGTGCCGACATGGCGGGATGCCAGCTTCTTGCTCCTACAGACCAAAGGGGTAAAAAACAGACGAACGAGTTAGCTGCCCATGTAGGCCAAGAAATGACATCACACAATGCAGGAAATATCAACTCCACGCAGCAAAATGCAAATGCGTGAATCTGGATCCACGGAACATGCACATAGGAAGGACAGCTGCCTGGACTAAATGGGAGCAGTTAAGGCGGGCAGTACACGGGAGTACATTATCTTGGGCTGGAAGGGAAGCAAGGGAAGGTGGACTCCCAGCTGTGCTCCAATCCAGTCCGATGCGTGTACAGGGGGTAATAAATTCCAGCGATGGCGATCGCGGTACGGGTACCGGTACACGCAAGGATCAACAGCTAGCACATTAGTTTCCATCCATCGTGTTTGCGGCTGTGGGAAATAAGCCATCAAGAGATTTTTTTTTTTTTTGTGTGTTTTTCTAAATAACAAGATGCACTAGCAACCTCAATTTGGTCCCAAGAGGGGGGCCGAATGGCATGATCCTGAACGCTGTGGAACAAGCAGAAGAAGCTAATCACACACCATGGATGGAGTACGCGCTACACGTAAAATCCACAGCAAACTGAATGGGCAGAGAGATAGAGGAAGGGAACGGGGGGCATTTGGATCTGACTGGGAACAAGAACAGCTCACAGAGGCAGAGGGAATAAGAATAACCCACCAAAGATTCCAACAAGGAAGGCCAGCTCACTCACCGGCAGAACGAGGAAGCAGCAGACGCCCGAGCGGCCGGATCTCCGCTCCACCGGACCGCGAGAGGCCGGAGGATCCAGCGGAGAGAGATAGAGAGGGAGAAAAGGAAAGGGAGGGACGAGGGAGATATGCAAAGCTGCTGCTTGGTGGACGACGGATTGGAGGAGCGGTAGGTGAGTGGTATCTGTGGAGTATTTCCGCGCTTTGCTTCCCTTTTCCTCCAAAGAAATCGCAAACGGCACAAAACGCAGAGGGCGAGGGAGGGAGGGTGAGAAGAACAGAAGCAGCAGCTGCTGTTGGTGAGGCAGTGTGGTATCTGCCTGCCTGCCTGTTGCCGCTCCTTTTCTTTTGCAGCGGCGCGGCGCTTATTATAAATAAAAAATTGCTAAAAGGGGGGGGGGGGTGGGGAAGGGGTTAAAACAGGCAGGTGGCGGATTAGCGACCGTTCATGTGACGTGGAGTTTCGGGGTCGGTGAGCGGGTCCCACCGGACAGCGAAATACATGTGGCACGGAGACTGAATAGCACCTCAGCTGCAGTGACATGGCATGTGATGCCAGTGTCTTTTCACTTGCTGCTGTCAACGGCAAATTTGCACGGAAAACATTATTTTCATTTACAATTGCATATCATAAACCTTGCTCGAAGAGACCTCATCTCCGCGTTAGGTGGAACCTCTTTTTCTTGTTATGTATGATCCTTTTAGGCCTTATTTTCTATTCATATTACTCAAACATAACTGTCTAATTCGATGCCTAAGCCTTCTTTATTTCCATTCATTCATGAACCATTTAAAAACATTATTTTTTTCAGTAGATCCTTTAATATAATAATTTTGAAGCGTTTCAACCTACTACTCAGTTTATAATCGGCTTGTTCATTTGGTTGGTTTACGAAATTTGATAAACCCAAATTTGGTCTTTGGTTTGTTATGAGAGAGAAAACATCGCTTATCGTTAATCAATTGATAAGCCTGTTCGATCGAATCCAACAATGAACAAAGTTTGAATGTCTATAGTATCATCCTGAACCGTGCAAAATTCGTAAAATTACAATTATGAAAAGAATAGATCAAGGGCTAGCGAATTTAATTGCTATTTGAGCCCAAATTTCAGAGAGGAAACTATATAAAGATACACCACATTCTGCCTCACATGTGAGTATGTGACTTAAGTTCATTGATATATTTTGCTCTCAAAGTTGTAGCCACGGCTTTTTCGTATCATAAGAGTTGCAACTTAGGTGCTGTTTGGTTCATTTGGAGGAGCGGGAATGTTAATGCAAAGGGTGACTCTACTATCGGTCATGATTTATTGGAAAATCAATTTTGCTTGGTTAGGGTGAGAGATGCGCAGGACGTAACCGTTGATGCTGAGAGACGAACGGTATCATGCTTCCGAGTGCTTGTATTGGATATCGTGACATCCAAACCAAACGAGAAGTAACGTGATCCAGTTCCGTTGTAAACTGATAACAAGGCAAAAAGCGTAAACCAAACAAGATCTTAGTGTCACACCGTGGGTTCCATACATACATTTAGGCAAGAAGATTCTTAGAGGCGCACGTCATAGCTCTTAAAGTTATGGGAACCAACTCCTTCAAGTACAATCTCCAAGAAGCAACATATAGTGAGTACTAGGTAGGAGAAAATGCAGAGGAAGCTCTGTTTTTCTTTGTTGGGGTCCGTTTGTACCAAAGCATAGCAAACATTAGTCAAATAAAATAATGACTCCTTTTGTTGAAATGCTCACATAATCTCCAAAATAAAATGGAAAAAACTCGCCACTGTCCTAAACTACGGACATGCACGAAATGAGCGTACATTTACAAACACCCAACACCTAAATCTATCATTTTCACGTGGAATTGAAATGAAATGAAGACAACAGCAGCTCCAGCTTTCTTTACGAACAACGAACTCTTTCGGTGATACTTCTTTTCTATTTATTTTACTAAGACGAAACTATATCTTTATATGCTTAAATCCTCTTTATTTTTCTTGAACTATTTCAGTAGCCTTGTTTTTCAGTAGGTCTGCATATAAAAAATCTAGAACAGTTGGTCCTACTGCTAAATCAGACACCAATGTACTCTATATATCATCTTGAGCAGTATAAAATTCACAAAAATAAATTTACGAAGGCGAAAAAACATTAACGGCTAACATACTTAACTTCTATTAAATCTAGCGTAATTTTTAGAGAGAGAAGGATATCAACTGTAACACCCTCGGGGTTACCGCTTAAACAACTTGCTAAACTATGTCATGAGCCTCATGTTTATGTGTCAATGCATGCGATAAAGTGTGTAGATCAATTTTCATAACTCAAAACAATCAACAGAAATGCTAAACGAAAGTTGATTCAATAGTCATGTTATATCACTTAGGTTTAAAACCAATTTTTATTAAGTAAAAATACTATAGAACATGTATGTGATACTTAAATAAAGTTGGAAGTACAAACTTGGTATATGACAATGCAACTTTAACTTTTAGGAAATAGATGTTGTTAACTAGTATTTTGGGAGCTCAAAAATCAAATCTGACGTTAAGATAAGCTCTTTTCGTTAAGTCGACAACATTTGAATTTATGTTTAAAGTACCATTTTTTGCGAATTATTTTGAGCAAAATAGTTAAATGGTGCTTAAATATTTTGCTCCTACGGGTTAGTATGAGGTATGGACTATTGCATGAAGTATTGTTGGTTGAAGTTAACAAGGTTTAGACTTTTTAAAAATTAAGGCGAAAGTGCTAGGGAATGTTAGTTCTAACTGAACCCTTGAATTCCCTAAGTCTGAAATGATAATAGACAATGCCATATTGGTATTTAAATTCCAACAAAAATGATTAAGCCCTAGATCCATGTTATTGCACTATTGGTTGCGTCAAAGTGTGTACTTGAGCATGGTGAAGGTTATAGCCATGTTGGGTGTCACGTTGTACTCGTAAAAATTGCCCAAAATTCCTTAGAACGCGTGGTGGATCATGTTTCGGTGCTCTGTTCGCGGACTGGCGTCTGCGTGACGAGCTCATGTTGGCATGCTTCTATCCTCCTCTCTAGTCGCTCTCGGGACGTGAGTTTTGCTTCGCTAGCTAGTGGATAGTGCAGGCTTCGGGTTAGAGTAATTGGTTGAACTTTAGTCAAGTTAATCGACAGTTTAGATTTGCTTTAAAACTCGTGCACTTCACCACTTACTCTTGTTCGACATGTGCCGTGGTCACGGTCCACGCGCGAGCGCTGCTGGTGCCGAGCTTCGATGGTGGTCGAACCCCTTCGCCATTGGTCGGCTCGAAGCGTCGATCGGTTAAGCCAGCGGCGCCCGCGTCTGGCGTTGGCGGTTTTACCGTGCAGCGGCGACTCGACTCCTCGCCGCCACTATGCCGGCTGGCTGGGTTGGAGGCGGCGGCGGCGGCGTCATCAGGCTAACATGGTGCTCCTCCCACCCTCTGTTTGACCTACCAAGTCAAGCTCCAGGACATGCGCCACTGTCGCCGCATTAAGGTCACAGTGGAGATGGCGACGCCTCTTTGTCGCGTTTGCCCTCGCTAGCCGACGCTGGCGAGCCCGCTCGAGCCTTACCGCTCCAATTCAAGCACGTCGCGCCAAGCTCCTATGTCTCGTCGCCTGGGTGCACGTGGTCAGGGTGCCACTAGCGCTCGGAGCCATCGTCTTGAGCTGCTCGAGTGCACTCGCGCCCCCCCACGAAATAACCCGGACCAGAGTGCCACGCCGCCGCCCATTGATTCACCTAGCTCAGGGCGTTTACAGTTCAGGTCTTTGCACCTGTAAGTGGCATAGGAAATCAATTAGGTGCTCCATCTTCCTCATCCCCGGCCAAGCACTACGGACGATCAATTTGGCGTCTTGATTGTCGTCGGTCGAGACGCCGCCGTGAACTTGAACTAGGAAGAGAGGTAGGATTGGAGCGATAGAAGTTCGATTGTTTGAGACCATAAACTCGCATTGACCCCCTCCACTTGGTGCTCGTGCTGTTTTGTCCAGGTGGCTCACCATCGGTGCGGTGTCGCGCCGGTGCCCCGCTCGGCACGCCGCCGTGAGGTGCGGGCGCACATGGCCAGCGCTGTGGGGGCCATCTCCGACTTAATCATCACCTCGATCATGTTCGTTGTAAGCTGCGGATGCTCAATCACTGCCCTTTTAGTCCGTTAGTGGCTCTAGCTCGCCAGAATGCTCGCGCCGCCATGGTGGTTGGTCCACCACTGTGAGCAGCGCGATAGAAGTCGTTGTTAGGCTCCCAACCGTCACCTAGGAATGCACACTTAGCGATAGGCAGAGGTCAGCTCCTTTCATCCCCGTCGTAGCGAGCTTCGTGTGCTCAGCGTAGCCGCCCATGCCGCTGGTCACCGTGTCGGCGAACGCGGGGTAGAGCAGGGGTCTCCTCATGGTGAAGATGGCATTTTCCAGGGTCCTTAGTGCAAAGCTCTTCTCTGGTGTAATAGTGTTCCGCAACGTCGAGCGATATTCTGTGAAGCTGGGGGTTCTTCTATAAATGTGCGGGTGTGTGCACGGGTTTCCCATCGCGGGCCGCTTGTTGGGCTGGCCTGCTACGCGCACGGCCATTTCTGTGCGAGCCGCCTCGGCTGTTGGACCGAATCGGTTGTCGCCGACCCTTTTCGATTTCTAATGTATTTTCTAATTTAGTTTCTAAGGTGAACTTGTAAATTCAATATAAAATTTGGTAGGTAACAAAAAATTATGAAACTAATTTTGTTAAGTTCCTAAAATCATGATCTATCTGCTAGTATATTTTGTTCACATAGTTCTATAATATTTTCAGGAGTTATCTAATTAAATTAAGATGCTTAATATTGTAAGATATAAACTTGTAGAAATTTTTGTGATAAATTGGTAGTAGTGTTGGCTCTGAAATTTTTACAGTAGATTCCTAACATTATTAGGTGCTCACTGTAATTTTTGTAGCTCGATAATAATTAGTTTGCTAAGATAGCTAAATGAGCCCTAATTCAAAAATATGTGTTTAAATCAATAAAATGCCAAAACATCTTGGGATTTTAGAGTTCAACATTGTTCTGGAGACAAAGCCTTACTTAACGATGTGGATACGTAGACCAGCACATTAGCCATTAAAGCTAGCTCGTTAGCTTGCGGAGCGTAATTGTATATTTAAGAGTTGTGGTTACCGTTGATTAATTGCGTCTCTGCGTTGCATCCATGTATACCATAATAGGAACAACGATGGATCATGGAGTCGACCGAGGTAGCGGAAAAGATGGTGCCTTAATGATCATGTCACCTTAATGGAATGCTAACTTTTGGTTATATCTTACCTAGGCAAGCCCCAGTGCATAACCTCTATTATTCTGCACTTTATCTTATGCTTGTGTATTAAGTTTTAAGGAGTTGAATGAAAACCAATTGCATATATATATATCCTTATCCTATGAGTCTTACTAGTATGACAGGATCGTATAGATTGTTATACTGTAGGACTTCAGTAGAAGTCGAGTGATTGCTTGTAACTCACGAGAGATAGGAAATGTATTATTGTTGTTATTATATTACTATCACATGGAATATATATGAATGAAAATTGGAGACCGGGTGGAATGGTACTTTGGATCTGGACTTAGTTTGGCATTCGAGCGAGGCTCGGATTGCACTTGTTCCGCCTGTGTCGGTTAAGGACCGGCCATTGCATTGGATTCTAGTCAGGTCACAGACTTATTATCCTGAGCACATACTTGCTTATGGGGGCGGAAAGGCTCGTTGCTCTCTTGTCGTGGGTTTTGGCTCTTTCTAGACCGTCTGATTGGAGGCAGGGATGGTGGAGGTCTAAGCACCACACTGAGTCTGGGACTCAAGTGTGGGGGCTTGGAGTTCAAGTTTGGACGGGGACCTAGACCCCTTGATAGGAGAGTGGTGGGTTGGTCCTGCTTGTGCCTGAGGTACAAGCAGGGCGTGTGTTTCAAGGTACCCAGCTGGGCTACATTGATTCATGAATCACCGTGTAATACGATACAACTTGTGTACGATCTAGCACCGTAGTAAGAACTAGAATATGAAAGATGGCAAAATGGTTCTGATTGCTTACCACCTGCTTAAAAGTAGCATAGGTGCTTACATAAAATGGTTAGTTAATGAACTAATGATGACTACTAATAAAATTAAATATAAAGATGCACGTTTAGTAATGCTCCTACAGATGCAATAAATCCACAAGCCAGACAGCCTTGCATATTCTTGGAGTCTTTTCTTTCCTCCTGACGGATTGAAAGCTCTAGTTTGGTTTTAGTGAATTGATGAAACCCTAAGTGCTAACCTAGTTTATAAAGTGATTATGAGATAGGTAGCACTACTCCAAGTGGTGAAGCAACTGAAGATCATGACATGATGATGGTGATGGCATGGTGATGATCAAGTGCTTGGACTTGAAAAGATGAAAGAGAAAAACAAAAGGTTCAAGGCAAAGGTATAAGTGGTAGAAGCCATTTTGTTTCAGTGATCAAGACACTTAGCGAGTGTGATCATATTTAGGTTTGATAGCCATACTATTAAGAGGGGTGAAACTCGTATCAAAATACAGTTATCAAAGTGCCACTAGATGCTCTAACTCATTGCATGTGCATTTAGGATCTAGTAGAATGCTAACACCCTTGAAAATATTTGTGAAAATATGCTAACACACATGTGCACAAGGTGATACACTTGGTGGTTGGCACATTTAAGTAAGGGTTCCAAACTTCACCGACGGATTGTCCGACGATGCCACCGGCGCACTGTACAGAAAAGACAGGGTTTCACAGAGTCCATCGGACGCTGGCCTCAACTGGACCGGTGCGTTCGGTCAGTGGAAGTAGTGAAGATGCTGGCGTCGGTCTTCAACCGAATGTTGGGACACTTCATGACTGGACGCTGGCAGGGTGCATCCGGTCCTGCTGACGTGGTAGCGCACAAAGGAGACAGTGGGTGACCGGACGCTGGGTGAGTCCGGTCAAGCATGACTGGATGCGTCCGGTCGTGAGTGGAGGCTTACTAGAAATGACCAGGCGCTAGGGTCCTGCATCTGGTCCTGATCAAACTGACATGTCCGGTCGCAGCTGGAACCTTACTGGAAGTAACCGGACGCTTGGGTCCTATGTCCGATCGTGGCACTGTGTTGCGTCCGGTCATCACTTGACCGTTGGGATCGGGTGCTCAGTATTTGAAGAGAGGGATGATGTGGCAACCATCCGTTGACTGAACGCTGGCAGGGTGAGTCCGGTCGATCTGACTGAAGCGTCTGGTCGCCCCGAGCAGTGCCCATTGAAGGGGTACAACGGCTCTATTTCGTGAGGGCTTCTATTTAAGCCCCATGACCGGCTCAAGCTCACTCTCTTGGCCATTTGCATTGACATAGCAACTTTATGAGCTTAGCCAAAGCCCTCACACTCATCTCCAACATAGATTCAACATCTTTGTGAGATTGGAAAAGAATCCAAGTGCATTGCTTGAGTGTTTGCATCTAGAGGCACTTGGTGTTCGTGTTTCGCTGCGGGATTCGCTTGTTACTCTTGGTGGTTGCCACCACCTAGATGGCTTGGAGCAGTGAGGATCATTGAGCGGAGGTTGATGATTGTCTCTGGCTCCGATCATGGTGATTGTGAGGGGTTCTTGACCTTTCCCCGACGAAGAGCCAAAAGGTACTCTAGTGAATTGTTCATGGCTTGTGTGATCCTCATCTTGTATTGGTTGTGCGGCACCCTATTGAGGGTTTGGCGTGTGATGCCAATTAGCGCGTGAACCTCCAAGTGAGTGAATCGCTACAACGAGGACTAGATTGTGTCAACATTTGATTCTAAGGTGATCTTTAGTGTAGCTAGTTGTGAGAGCTTATTAGTTTGGTTAGTGTGGCTCTTTAGTTAGCCTTTGAGAGCACACTAACTTAGTGTAGTGACATAGCGATTGTGTGGATAGAAACTATAGAAACTAGAATTATGATAGGTGGCTAGCAATTTTAGTAGGCTAGCGCAATACTCGCTTCGCCTTATAATTTTCTAACCGGTTTGGTAAGTGTTGTTGTAGAAATTTTTAATAAGCTATTCACCCCCCCTCTAGCCACTAGGACCTTTCACGGGTAAGTCTTGCGGAGTACAATTGAGTACTCAGGGTTTGTTCTACCCTGTTGCAGGTGACAGGTGGATGCTAGAGCTGACACTTGGGTGCGGGAACCTCTGGTGGACTCAACGAGGATTTCCTTAACGTTACGGACATAGAGTTTATTTAAAAATTCCACCCAAAATGTTTTACAATGGAAAAACTTATAACCTATTATGATGTATATAACGAATCATCATATTAATATTTAACTTGTCATTGAATGATTTTGTTTCTGCTGAACTCTAATAGCATGGTTATATTCCGTTGTTATAAATAATAAATATTATACTCTGATGTTGCATGAAAAGTGACGTAAGAAATGACTTAAGAATGTTGTAAGCTTTATTCTCTCATTTGTGATCCTGATGGAAAAATGTGAATTTTTGGGTTCTCCCTTGGGGTGTGCTCGATGGAACTGCGTAATTTAGTGTCCTTCCTTGAGTACTTAGTGTCCAATGAAAGACAAGTACTCCTAGGAGGTATTAGATTAGACGATCAACATACCATGTTCTTCTTTATAAGCAGTTGCATGATATATTTTGCTCTTAAATACTCAAACTCATTGGCGTTGCAATTCAATATCATATCAGCCATACTGGATTTTGCTATCAAAATAATAGCATGGTTTAAGAACACATCTTAGCTTGATGTCCACGTCGTCTGTTGTTCCTAAATTTATGGGAGCCCATTCCTTAGTATAGTACAATACTGACAGGCAATGATGAGTAGGAGAAAAACACTGAGTAAGCTCTTTTTTAGTTATAAGGATTGTTTGTACCATGTCATAGCAACAATAATTGATGAATATGGTCATGCCCCCCCGCGTCGTCTCCCCAGGTGACTTGGGGGCGACACCCCCCGCCGCCGCTAAATCCCGCGCCGGCCAGCACCCCCGGCATCCGCTATCGCCCTCTGGCTGGCGGTGGCGGTGGCCCACTACGGCGCTCAAAAAGGCTACTCGTAGCGGCCTCCATCCCCCTCCCTTCCTCTCCTAACCTCCCCTTCCCCACTCGTCGTTGTTTTTCCTTAGAGCTTGGACGACCGACGGCGGGCTCGACGCACCAGATCTGGGGCCCCTGAGCCTAGATCCGGTTCCTCCCATCCCGGATCTGACGCATGGTGGCGATGGTACACGGCGACCGGTGCTCCTCCTCTACAGAGTCAGCGTGGTATGGCGGCCACCCTTGGCGCTAGGAGCGTCAAGCCATGTGAGCCGCGCGACGCGGCCAGCACCACCATTGGCATGATGGGCGGCTGCTGGCCTACACGGCAGTGGCCTCTAGGGGCCAACAGCGCCCAGTGTCATGGTGGCCCACCTAGTCGCATGTGGCTCCCGGCAGATCGAGATCACGGGCGCCCACCGAGGTGGCCGGCAAACGGTCGCCCGTCGCTCCTCGCTACCCTTGGCCGCGGGCCTGGCGGCGCCGACCATGTGGCTCATGTCCATCCTCGAGCTGGTGTGGCACACCGTCATGGACGTGCCCTGCCTCATTGCGACAGCGGCGTTTGCTGCTGGGCGACATGACCTGGAGGCATACCTGCACCTCATCGACGGCTTCACGGGGATGGGGCGGCCGTTTCACCATGACGTGCAGCGCAACGTGTGGCTGGCAACCGGCCGGCCATTGTGGCCTTGGCCTGTGGCCAACTGGCCTCGTCCCAGTGTGCGTGGGCCTACAGTGACAACAACTATCCCTCATCGAGGCCCTGGTGCTGTCCGGCCAGGCCTCCATGGGCATCGTGTCGTCCTCCGTGGCGTCAACTCCTCAGCACAGGAGATGTGCTCACGGTGTAGTGCAGTATGCTGGAGCGTGTCCTCCGTGACATCAAGCCGGCGAACTTTCTCGTCAACTCAGGAGGTATGCCCAGCGCTGATGGCCCACGGAGTGCACGGCCTAGTTGCCATGTGGCCTGTTGCAGCTGGTGGTGGTGGTTGGCCAAGTCCGACGTGCCGGGTTGGTATGGAATCTGGGTGAAAGCCTTATCCGGCTTTGTTCCGGTCCGGCGACGTTGGCGCACCTGGTGTCATGCCCCTCCTTGGAGGCGTCGTTGAAGATTCTACTACTGCTACCTTCTCGACAGGGCTGCGTCTCTGGGTGAATGCCCCATGCTTTGCTCTACGACGGTGGCGTCTGTGGATGTCACTTTCCTTGTTGAAGGCGTCGTTACCTGCTGCCATCTATGTCCCTGACGCCACTCTGAGCTCTCCCCATCCTCTCCACCCACCTCCTTTCCATTTCCTTTCTCGATGTGCCCCTCTTGGGTGAGACTAGCCCTGGCTATCGGTCGTTGCCAATGTTTCGACCAGTGTCCTCTAGCGTCTCTGCTCCGTCAGCGCTCTCCTTGATGGTGTCATAAAATCAAATGCTAGGTGGAGATTCCACCGCTGCCGCCATTACCCTCCAAGGTTTTCTCCCCATGGATGGCGTTGAATGGTGGTACAAGGGCCCGGATGTGCTAGAGGTGTCACCATCAGTTTCAAGGGAGGTCGCCGTGTCTGGTGATCTTGGGTTTGTGTGTCCATCACCACTCTTAGTCCCCATTCCACTGGTTGGCCCTCATATGGAGGGCGGTAGTGGGGTGGCGTAGCTACGAGGAGTAGTGCAGGGCACAATGGTCATGGGTGAACCGACGAGTATGCTATTTTGACGGTGGTGCAAATCGACGTTCGGTTGGCGTCCTTCGGCTTGTGTCTAGGCTTATCCTTGAGTCCTCGTGTTAGCTATTCTTTTTGTTATTTCTGTTATGTGTTGTTGTTGTTGTTGTTGTGTTCTCTCTCTCCCCCCGTTGTACTTCTCTGGACCTATTGTATCCTGATTGGCGTCACGCCCTTCCACCAACCGGGTTCTCTCCGGGTATCTGTGGAATGGAATGCAGGTGGGCATCCATTTTGATCCCCCGAAGTTGTCCTCAAAAAAATAATCGATGAATATAATTAACTCTTCTTGAAATTTTGTAAACCTCCAAAAAGTAAAAAATAGATAAAAAATAAATCTTTCAATTGTCCTAAATTAAGGACCGGAAGGACGAGAGCTCACTTTTCGGCATTTCCTAACAAAAACATGTTGAAAATGAAAACACACACGCCGTACCCAACACACTAGCTAGATCGATCTATCGTCTCCCAAAGCCCCCAAAGGAATTGAAACGAAATAAAGACAAGAACAGCTCCAGCTTTCTTTAAGGATGACGACCGTTTCCACTTTGTCTAGATGTTGCTTGGCCCAGGGGTGAAAACGACAAACTTTCGTGCCAGTCAAAGAAGGCACTATGCCGGGGTCTTGCCTCCAGCCAACCAAATCATTGCAGATAGCAAGCAAAGCATGCCTTGCAGCTTGCTTACTAATAATCTGCAGGTGACTGGTCATCATCCACAGTGATCTTCTCACTTCATTTGTCGTGTAAAACATGTGTTGCCTTTGCCTCCTCACTACTCAGAGAGGTAGAAGAAGCCTTGTGCAAAACGAGATAGATGCTTGAGAGAATCCATCTGCCAACATCACATGGTGGTGCGTTTGATCGGCCCCAACTAACTGCGCACTATCAGGTTGGTTAGCCTGTCTGTTTGCTGAAACTGAAAGGGCTGGGCTGGTGGGATATGGTGCTAGTATCATCATATCTGGTCCAGAAGAGACTAGGCACCACCAAAAGAAGAAAACTCTTTAAATTAATATAAATGTGTTTAATGAATCGTAGCTTTGGCGGCCTTCGTTCCTAAGACTCATCCACTATTGGCTTCTCAATTGTGCAACCTAACCAATTACAGACTGTTCATTGTCAACTTTTTGTTTGGGTTTTTAGGTATAGGCAGCTGGAGTTAAATTCATGCATTCTTTCTTTTTTGTCCTTCTAATTACTACTGCACAAATCATTTTTTGCAGCACGTCAGCGGTCAAAATTGATCTATAGATGTTATTAAAAGTTGAGTGTTTTTAATTAGTAACCACATCTAAAAATCGATTCCTAGTGATAGTTGGTAATGTAGTTCGCCCCTTAGAAATTGATTTCTATGGACAGTTGAGAACCTCAAGAAATTGATTATATTTCTAGGGCTAGTTAATAATGTGACCCTTTCCTAAGAATCAAATAAAAATAAAATAAAACTAAAATAATTTAGATAATAACACAAGCACCTGTGTCTAAATGTATACTTTGACTCTGGATGGTTGGGTAAGCTTAAGATATATTGTTCTGTTCACAAGTAAATTGTAGGATTTTTCTACTATTTGTAAGAAAACAACAAGGCATGCATAATATCAAGCAACACCAGAATGCATCTGTCAAGAAGGGACTTTATTAAGGGTTTCTTTGGCACGGTTTACAGGTTCTGGCTCTAGTTTCTTGCTACAATACGTCGAGGATCCGAAGCCAGTTAAATAAAAAGATTTACCAGCAGCTTCTACCTTACTTTGAAAAGAGAGAAAAAATGGCTCCGCTCAGTGTTGTAATGTAGGTACAGTGCACAGAAGAGCCAGTGCTGAGTCGGCGAGAGCTCCACCAAAAAGGACGTAATTAGAGCATCTCCAAGAGCCTTTCCTAAATTCACTATCTAAATTATCATTTGAAGAGTCATAAATAAAAATCACTCTCAATATCTTTCCGCACCCCCAAATAACTTATCTATATCTTGTGTGTACTCTAGAGAGTCAACCCCGCTCTTCATCTTTTGCTAGCGAGAAATCCAAAATAAAGGATGGCACAATATTTGAAAATCTAATTAAACAAGTTGTTGGGGTGCATTTTTGTATCAAAATCTCTATTTCCATCAATTATGAAGGATATATATAGGGCCTCTTGGAGTTGGTCTTATGTAGCTAAGAAATATATAATTAGTAAAGCCAAGTAAAAAAAAGCTCCCAGTAGAGATCATGTGTAACCTCCTCGATGTTACACTGTAAATCTTTTGCTAAAACACTGTATGGCCATCATGTTTATGTGATAGTGTATGTAATATAGTGTGTAAATCAAATTCTGTGACCCGAAACGTTCATCGGAAACGCGAAACGAAAGCTACATTCAATATCGCATTATGTCACTTAGGGTTGTAAATGAATTTTTATTAAGCGAAAATGCTATAGAACGTATATATAAAATTTTAATAAAGTTTGTAGTACAAACTTTGTAGGTGACAATGAAATACCTGCGATCGAGAAATGAATTCCCTAGCTAGCATGGTTGGTACCTTGGAAATCGAGGTTGACGCGAATCCGGGCAAGACTTAGTTAAATTTCTTAAGTCAGAAATTGGTTCGACGAGGTCAAGTTTGGAAATTTTTGTAGGAGATTTGGGTTAAGGAATGGTAGGGTATTAGGGCTTGTTTCAGTAGTTTAACATACCCTCTTGAGGGTAGAAAAGGTGGTTTTACGCCTGAAGTAACGAGTTTGATTTTTGGGGAGCTTTAAATTGTGTATGCCATGCGTTGGCGCTCACATAACCGCTCGCACATGCCGATTGCCGGTCAGCATTGTGGTCGGCAGTCGGCCGCCCGCTGGTTGGCCCGTTACCGGTCGTCATCTCTCCTGCTACCCGCCTGGTTGCCGTCTTCCTTCCGCCGCTGGCTCCCACCGATCGGGCCGCTGCCGTCCCGCTGGGTGCCGCCGCCGAGGCCGAGTCACCTCACATGTTGTGCACCTCGTCTTCGTCGTCGCCATGTCTCGCCGAGGCGGCAGATCCTCTGCCGTCTCTACACTGCGTGCATGTCGTTGCGGCCGCCGCTACCATCGCGCGCCATCATCACGTGGCCTAGCCATCGTCATCTTGTGAGTCAAGGCGCTACGGTCGCACATCATCGTGCTAGCCTCGTACACGCACGTGGAGCCGTCATCCGTCGCACCGTTGTCCTCTTCCATTTAGTGGCTACCATGACGCGCGAGCAAATCATCCGATCATAGTCGCCGTTGTCTTTCTTCCATTTAGTGGCTACACGCGCCACGCGCGCCCAAATCATCCATGTAATGCGCGCCAGAGCTTGAATTGAGCAGCCAAGCACGCCAAGCTCGCCATCGCCGCATCCATGTAATCGGGCTTCAATTGGTAGCACCGCTGGAGCCACTTAGAGCTTGAATTGAGCCTAAGCCACGCTACGCCTTTGCGCACCCCGTTTGATGTCGGGCTTCAATTTGAGGTTTCCCCCGCCGTCGACCCCCTTAAGACAGAATGGCGTCGTCCACCTAATTGGCCTCGCACCATCCACCTCCGTCCAATTAACCGTGCACCCAACTAGCTCTGGTGGTTAGCTCACGATTGGAGTCGACCCGATGAGCTTTCATCTTCTAGTGAGGTACTGTGGAGCATTTCCCTTGCGGCGATCCGCCATGGCCGTTGGGGCGGGTGCTCGGCTAGGGCGTCGTTCCTTGCCCTTTGTCTCAATTGAGCGGTGCTTTTGCGTCTCCTTGATTTGGTTGCCTCTCCTGTGAAATATCTTCACCAAGGGTGCAGGCTGTCATCGAGAACGCTGTCGCCGCGCTGGCCGTAAACCAGAGCAACCCCGCGCACGTGGCCAACCACCTTGCCGAGCCTCGTGGCCTTCATACACGTCTCTGGTGAGGCCCTCCTGCTCCTAGGGTAGATGGTTGAATCGGTTAGGGCCGAGGCTCGTCGGAGCGCGTGGTCGCCTCCAGTGAATGTGGTGTAGATGTTGTGTCTGTGGCCGATTCATTTGGGAGTAGAACAGGTATATCTAGGACCTCTAGAATGTTATCAGTACTCTAGGCATGGAATCTAGGTAGTGATGGTAGCGCTGGGCTAGACGTTTTTGCTGGCGTCAGTGTCACCGTGGCCAAACCCCGTTGTGGTGCATGGCCACGCCTCTGTGCGGCACCAATCGTGGTGTTTTATACCTCTATCGACTACGCTTGTGATGAAGAGTGTCACGGTGGTGATGTTTGCTGCTGAGGAGGTCCGTGCTCGTCGGCGTTTGGCCGGAGATGCCGCGGCCTCTAATAAATTTTGGCCAGGGACTTTGGAACGGGAATTCGAAGTAAGTCAAGGGGGTTAGTGAGAGCGTTAGAGAGAGAGGGAAATAGTAGAAAGGACTGCGGGTCCATTTGGTTGAAAGCCGAGGGCTCTTTTGCATAAGCATCGGTGTGCGCGCGGGTCTCCCCTCCGTGGGCCACTGTCACGCGTGGGCCGAGCCACGTGGGCCACGCCGGTGTGCTGCGCGTGCACGCGCGCGATGAGCGGGAGTGGGCCGCGCCGCTCGCTCGTGGGCCGCGCGGTGGATTTTGGTTTTTCATTTTTCAATGAATTAGTAAAGGTTTATTTAATTTAGTTTTGAGCTGAACTTTGAAAAATTATAGTAAATTTTGTAGATGTCCAAAAATAGTTAAATAAAATTTGTTAGGTTTACAAAAAGGCTATCTAGTTGTTGGTGTAGTTAGTTTACAGTTATCTATGATAATGATAGATTCATTAATTCATTTAGGAGAGCTTAGTATTATTTAGCTTAATATTTATAGAAATTTTTGTGACAAATTGGTGATAGCTTTAGCTATGACCTTTTTATAGTAGGTTCATTAGATTATTATGTGCTCACTGTAATTTTTGTAGCCCTTGAGTAGGTTGATAAATAGAGTAGCTAGTACTCCTTGTTTAAGTATACATATAGTAAATCGGTATTAAGAGTAAGAATGCCTTTAGTTGCTAGAACAGTACATGCCATGTTTCACACTTGTTGATGGTAACAATAGGTAACTTAGCACTTTAGTCGGTAGAACTAGCTTAGTAGCTTGATAGGTGTATTCATATTTTAAGAGTTGCTATTGTCGTATTACTAAGTGTTGCATCATCATTTCATGCATGTAGACAAGGAGTTAGTAGGGTTCGTGCCTGCGGACGAACAGGACTTTGAGGAGATCATTGAAGAGTACGAGGAGGAGATTCTCATTTAGGAGGGAGTCCCAGAGGCATCAGTTGCTGACTTTGTTGACACACCGCCTGCCCAAGGCAAGCCCCAGTGCATAACCCTTATTTTGAATGATCACTGAATATATATGATGTGTATTTATGTTATAGACATTTTATGGAAACTATATACATAAATATATCTACTTATGAGTTTTACTAGTATAGGTCGAGTAGCTGCTATGCTAAGGATTTCAGTAGCGTGAGTAACCTGTCGTTACTCACAATAGGTGATTATTATCACTCATGATAAAATGGTGGAAAGGAAAAATAGAGACCGGACAGGGATATGATTTGGGTATTGGTGGGTGTAAGAGGTTGTGTCCTGCGGCCAACGGGGTGTAGCTTGGTTATACTTTTTCTCTGTCTGTGTCGGTTAAGGACCGGCCGTTGCAATGGACACTAGGCAAGTCACAGATTTATTATCCCGAGCACATACTTGGGTATGGGCGTAGGTGAAAGGTCCTAATGGCTAGAGGGGGGGTGAATAGCCTAATAAAAACGTCTACAACAACACTTAACAAATCGGTTAGATAATTATGAGGCGAAGCAAGTATTGCGCTAGCCTACTAAAAATGCAAGCCACCTACCACAATTCTAGTTTATATAGTTTCTATCCACACAAAAGCTATGTCACTACACTAAGTTAGTGTGCTCTCAAAAGCTAACTAAAGAGCCACACTAACCAAACTAACAAGCTCTCACAACTAGCTACACTAAAGAGCTTGACAACTAGTTTACGGTAATGTAAAGAGAGTAAGCAATTTGTTTATACCGCCGTGTCGGGGAAGGAGCCAATCAATCACAAGAGTGAATACCAATGAAGATCAATCACCTCGGAATCAAATGATGAACACAATGATTTTTTTATCGAGGTTCACTTGTTTGCCGACAAGCCACTCCTCGTTGTGGCGATTTACTCACTTGGAGGTTCACGCGCTAATTGGCATCACACGTCAAACCCTCAATAGGGTGCCGCACAACCAACACAAGATGAGGATCATACAAGCCACGAGCAATCCACTAGAGTACCTTTTGGCTCTCCGCCGGGAAAAGGTCAAGAACCCCTCACAATCACCACGATCGGAGCCAGAGACAATCACCACCCTCCGCTCGACGATCCTCGCTGCTCCAAGCTGTCTAGGTGGTGGCAACCACCAAGAGTAACAAGTGAATCCCACAGCAAAACACGAACACCAAGTGCCTCTAGATGCAAACACTCAAGCAATGCACTTGGATTCTCTCCCAATCTCACAAAGATGATGAATCAATGATGGAGATGAGTGGGAGGGCTTTGGCTAAGCTCACAAGGTTGCTATGTCAATGCAAATGACCAAGAGAGTGAGCTTGAGCCGGCCATGGGGCTTAAATAAAAGCCCTCACAAAATAGAGCTGTTGTACCCCTTCATTGGGCTCAGCACGGGGTGACCGGACGCTCCGGATGGATCGACCGGACGCAGACCCTCAGCGTTCGGTCACGTGATACACGCCACGTGTCCCCTGCTTCAAATATTGTTCGTCAGATTTCAACGATCATCTGCTGACCGGACACAGCGCACAAACTGATCGGACGCTCAGCCTCTAGCGTTCGGTCGTTTCGAGTAAGGTTTCAGAAACGAATTTCTTCGACCGGACGGACAGCCAGCGTCAGGCCAGTCACCCTGACCACTATGCTGCCACGTCAGTTGGGACCTGACGCAACCTTTCAGTGTCCGGTTAGTCCGAGACCCAGCGTCCGGTCGTTTGACCAAAGCTGGCGTCTATGCTGTCATGTTTGACCGGATGCGCCGGTCCTTCTAAGACCAGCGTCCGGTCACCTTGTGACCAGCGTGACTAACTCCTTTTTACTTCTATCTTTTTCACCCTTGCTCAAATGTGCCAACCACCAAGTGTATCACCTTGTGCACATGTGTTAGCATATTTTCACAAATATTTTCAAGGGTGTTAGCACTCCACTAGATCCTAAATGCATATGCAATGAGTTAGAGCATCTAGTGGCACTTTGATAACCGCATTTCAATACGAGTTTCACCCATCTTAATAGTACGGCTATCAAATCTAAATGTGATCGATCACCAAAACAAAATAGCTCCTACAATTTATACCTTTGTTTTGAGCCTTTTATTTTTCTCTTTCTTCTTTTCAAGTCTAAGCACTTGATCATCACCATGGCATCACCATTGTCATGTCATGATCTTCATTTGCTTCTCCACTTGGAATGTGCTACCTATCTCATGATTACTTGATAAACTAGGTTAGCACTTAGTGTTTCATCAATTCACCAAAACTAAACTAGAGCTTTCAGCAGGGAAGGCTTGTTGCTCTCTTGTCGTGGATTCTGGCTCTTTCTGGACCGGCTGATTAGAGGCAGGGATGGTGGAGGTCTACGCACCATACTGAGTCCGGGACTCGGGAGCGGGGGCTTGGAGTTCAAGTTTGGACGGGGACCTGGACCCCTTGACAGGAGAGTGGTGGGTTGGTCCCGCTTATGTCTGGGGTACAAGTGGGACGTGTGTTTCCGGGTACCCAGCTGGGCACATTAATTAGCGAATCGTCGCCGTGTCCGGGACGTGTGTTTCAGGGTACCTAGCTGGGCACATTAATTAGCGAATCGTCGCCGTGTCGGTACGACTTGTCTAAACTCTGGCACCATAGTAAGAACTAAAAGATAAAAGGTAATGAAATAGAATTGTTTGCTCAACTCTTGCTTGAAAGTAGCATATGTGCTTATATAGAATGGCTAGATAATGAATTAATCATCAGCCTGTTCGCTTGCTCGTATACGATCGTGGATTATAAGCTAAAATAATATTTTTCTCTCACCCCAAACCAGCCAGCAGTAAATAATCCACGATCATTTACGACGAAACGAACAGGCTGCATGACTGCTAATAATAATATAAATAAGGATTCACTATTAGTATTGCTTTCTGCAAAAAGAAAACCAGCAAACCATAAAGCTTATCATATCCCTTAGAGTCGGGAAATTATTCTCACTAGTCGGATAAGTCTTGCGAGTACATTGTGTACTCAGGATTTATTTACCCCTGTTGCAGGTACTGCTTGAGACGTAGCCGTTGTGTGAAGGATTCTTTTGGTGGGCACAGACGAATCATTGCTTATTATCGATAGATGTTTATTTTCATTCCGCTGTTTAATATTCCGCACTCTGACTTTGATAATGTAATAATATAATTTTTAAGAACTCTAGATATATGAAATGGACTAAGTTTGTAACTCATTCTCATTATTGAATCCTTGAAAAAAAATATAGATATTTCGGGCTCTTCCTTGGGTGTGCCCAATGGAACCCGCCCAATGTAGCCCGCTCTCAGGGCGCTTAGTGTCAGTGGAAGACAAACGTCTCCGCAAGTATATTATTTCGGACGTTTCTTTCGCATCATGTCTACGTGGTAAGTGTCATATGTTTTTCAATAAGTACTGTCAGTCATATATAATCATGTCCAAGAGTCCATTATGTAGATGGATGCATGAGATCATGACGATTGATGAGGCAACCCCAGGCCGCGGCAACCCCAACTTGTGCGAGCGCGATGCGATGATTTGCATGTTGCATTGCTAGCTCGCTCAGGTAGTCAGGTAGCGACGGATCGTGCGGACGTCGCTCAGGCAGTGCAGTGCAGCAACGACGGAAGGGGCCCGGGCCAAGGTGTGGGGCACGGTAACGACTGGACGCGGAAAGCCACGTCGTAGCCGCGCGCGCCGGCCGGCAGCTCGCAGCTGCCATGGCCCGCCCGGAGGATGCCAGGATGGGGAGGTGGCACCGGAACAACGAAAGCTACTCCCTCCGTCCATTAAGAAAACACAATCTTTGAACCTGAATACGATGGAGGGAGTACGTGCCTTGTTACTTGGTCGTCTTCAGTCTTCTCTGCTTAATTGCATGCCAATATACAATTATAATTAATCCTTGTTAAAGTTCGTACCAGAGTTCAGAAACCGCCACCGCGCGCTGCTTGCAATTGGTGGGGTCATGCATGGAGCCCGTCCAAAATAGCATAGGTGAATACGTACGTGCACATATAGTGCTGATGCTGTTTTGTTACAAAAAAAAAACATTGTACAATGTCTGATAAGTCGGGACTGATAATTTCAAACGAACAGGACCAAAATCAGTACGATTGCCCTTTAATTTTGCCAACGCACAAGAGACTAAGGAACATCTCCCTCTTAACTGTACACTTGTCAAAGTATACAACTACAACAATACGTACAGATAGTCCTGATTAAATTAATTAATTTGTGTTCCAAATTTTCAGAAAATCAGTGTCACTCTATAGTTTACAATTACTCGTCTACAAATTAAAGAACATACAGACATACATTATTACCCAATGATCTCAAATCATCTTCAAACTCTAGTTGGGTCCCCCAGCCAGCTAAAGATGTTGAATGACCGACGGCATAAACGAATACATTTCTAAGCTTTTCATGCAACTTTTCCTATATAGTGCGCTACATCAGTACGTGCTGCTATACTCGTGAAAAATTGCATGCGGCGCTCGAGCTACAATTTCCTAAATTTGTTGGAACAAGGTGCAAAAAGCATGAGGCCGCAGTATGCATACATACGCCAGTGCCCCTACTCAGTGGACGTAACGTCAGATGTCACAGATATTTTTTTTTAAACTAACCGGTAGGAGAGCTGTCCGCTATATTATAAAGAAGGAGAAGCCCAGACGGGCACATGCAGCGGTGCCATCGTATAGAACAGATCCTGTTCAAGTAAGGTAGTAGATGTCACATATATTGGCATTGCAGGCGGCAGGGAGGGAGTATAGCAGTTGTTGATGCTGGTTCAAGTGTCCTTCGTAAAAAAAAAAGAGCGATGTTTTTTACTCGTAGACATCGTGTTTGACCGTTGGTCTTATTAAAAAAAATTGTTTAAATTATAAAATAAATAAATCATTATTAAAGTATCTCTAATTATAAAATAAGTAATAACAAAATATATAATATTTATAATTTTTTTGAATAAGACGGATAGTCCAATAAGATATCTGGAAATAAAAAAACGACACTTTTTTTTGTTTGGAGAGAGGGAGTAGGTTTCAAGGTACCACGCGGAAAGAGCAAATTAAAGGCCCAAGCAAAGGAAGAAACAAGGTAGTCGTACACGTACAGACACACACACATGCAGCAATAGGTTGTTGCAGCGTGGTTTTCGCCATCCTGCTGGCATGCACGCTTTCGGTAGGATCGTACGTGAGTACAGCATGTATAGGTGATGATCACGCTCGGCGTACGTGGACAGCGGCTTTGCTGATGTCGTCGTGGAGTCAAGCGTACGTGTGCATCAACTTGATTCCTACCCTACGTCCCAAGTCCCATCCCATCCACGGACAACTCGTGTGCATTACTGCATCTATACGTGCGCGCGCGCGCTGCTTTTTAGTTTTGCTGTATGTAAGTAAATTTCTTTGAATTTAATTAAGTTTATTTATAGCAAAATGCATAAACATATGCAACCTCAAATTAATTTTGTTAAATGTACCATGAAATTTGACTAGAAAGTTATCTGTTCTTATAAATGTTAGATATTTTTATAGACTTTAGTCACATTTTAAAAAGTTTAACTTAGGTCAAAACTTAAGCACCTTATCGAGGCAGTGAAGTGACCTTGAAGACCAACTTTCTATGTTGACGCTGAATCGGATCATGCACGAGCAAGAGCTAGCACGTTCGAGGTCACACGACCTATCACATGGTGCAAGCAACTTCGAAATCAGCAAGACCAATCAAGGGATCGGTTAAGCCGATTCGAAGCCCGTCCTTCACCGCAAGAACTTGGGAACACCTCCCAGGAAGACCCGACGGGGAGATGCACATCCGAGGTTGTCTTAGGGTCGGCAAGGACACCTAGAACACCGCTAGATCTTGCGGAAAGATGCAACGAACAACAAAAGATTGAAAATGATGGGCAAAAAGGAGTAGTAGATGTAAGCGGTTGGATATTGGATCCCTCAATCGGTCGTGATCATCTTGTTTATATAGAGGGGTAGTCTTATCCCAATAGGAAACAAGTCAGAATCAATCTCCAAGTTTCCCACGTAGAAAATAGATCCAAAACCGATTTGGAAAAACAAGTTCGGAGAGGGTAGGAAAATCGGCCTGGCCGGGTCCCAAACCGACCTAGCTAGTTTTCACGGCCTGGCCACCTTGGTTGGGCCGGTCGCAGGGAAACCGGCCACATCGGTTCTGGTAGGCTAGCGCTAGTTTCACTCTTCCTTGCCTTCCAAACTTCGAATGCGATGTTCCAAATGTTTTTCTTGATTGTTTCAACGTTAGGAACATTATCATGGAGTCCTTTTTAGACCTTGCCCCACTTTCAATTTATCAACATATGCTCCCTTTTTGTAGGTGAGTTTATGCGAATCTAAAAAATAAAAAGCTTTGAATAGCAACGATGTTCAACTCATCGGCTATCCAACATCTAGGGTGATGTATACATTGGTCATATTTGTTCTAAACATTTTAGTCTTCTTTCCAAACACTTGGAAAATATATTTTTAAATACCTCCCGTTAATTTTTCTAGGGAAACGATCACCTTGCAACTTTTGTTGGTTTTAAATTTTAATTCCTTTTTAGTCCAGCAATGACCACGATCTTGTAATGTGTAGCGTAGCTGTCCTAGGTAGCTCAAGGGACCCGGAGGAGGACCAATTCTGGTCTCCATACCGATCCATATCCAGTGTGGCATCGTTTAAACTTCTATTTCCCCTAAAAATACCAAGGCAAGCCACCAGGCTTGTCAGCCCATTTCTCACCAAACCAAATGAGCCCAAATAGAAAAGTAAACCACAAAACTGTGCCCGGCCCAAGTGGGACCCATAAGGCCCGCGTAGAGAAAGCATAGATCGATACATCTAGTGGCCCTTTCTTCCGTGGCCCAATCGTCGAAGCCCATCCCACCCAAAGTCACCAGAGCGCCTCTCCTCTCCCTGTCCGGCTGTCCCTCCCCGGCAGCCGCTCCCGACTTACCTGCCTACCCGGTGCCGCAGCAGCCGCCGCCTCCCGCAGAAGTCGAAGATGGCGTCGTCGGCGTCGACCCTCGAAATCGAGGCCCGCGAGTACGTACAAACCCCTTTCATGCCTTTAAGGCCTCCTTTGTACTAGCGAAACCACGAGAGAAGCAACCCGGCGAATCCCTAAACCCTACTAGGGTGCTTCAGCTTGTTTCTTGAATCCGTCCGCCCTCGGCCGATTACTACCTTTCAGTGTCGCAAAAAATCGATAGAGTTTTGGGAATTACACACCTTATTGAATTGAATCTATCCGAGAACCGCCTGACTTGCAGTAGCACTAGTGGCTTAAGGTCGACAAAGGATTTGAGCGCGATGCTTTTTTGTTGTGTGCAGCGTGGTTAAGATAGTGCTGCAGTTCTGCAAGGAGAACTCGCTGCAGCAGACGTTCCAGACGCTGCAGAACGAGTGCCAGGTCTCCCTCAACACTGTCGACAGCATCGACACCTTCATCGCCGACATCAATGCCGGGCGCTGGGACGCTGTGCTTCCCCAGGTCGCGCAGCTCAAGCTGCCACGCAAGAAGCTCGAGGACCTCTACGAGCAGATTGTGTTGGAGATGGCCGAGCTCCGTGAGCTTGACACGGCCCGTGCCATCCTCCGCCAGACGCAGGTCATGGGTGTCATGAAGCAGGAGCAGCCTGAGCGGTACCTCCGCCTTGAGCACCTCCTTGTCCGCACATACTTTGACCCCAATGAGGTTGGCAAGTTTATCTTGCTATGTTATTCTTGTTATGTTGTTTGTACTCCTCCCTGATCTTAATGTTGAAATACTGGAATATCACTCTGCCAACAGGCCTACCAAGAATCCACCAAGGAGAAGCGGCGAGCACTGATTGCTCAAGGTGAGCTTGCTGAATGTCTTATTTGTCGATGTTGTGTTATTATTTGTTTAGAGTTTGGAGCCGATGTTCATAATGTACCATAATTCCTTCAGCGCCTATAAGCAAATTTTAAGTTTTGATAGTTAGAGATTCCTAATTAATATCTAGATGACTAAATAAGTTGGTCCTACTTTTATTCAGTATTAGGTACCCTGGAAATTTTGTTCTTTGCAATCCTAATTTTTAACCATTATCTGCTGTTCCAATTTCAGCTGTTGCTTCTGAGGTATCAGTAGTACCGCCGTCTCGTCTTATGGCACTGATTGGTCAGGCTTTGAAGTGGCAACAGCACCAAGGTATTCTCTTTGCTGCACACTATTAAAGGGCTGCTACCGTGTATATATATAATTGTTATGAAATAGTCATGAGTTTCTCAAACTTTTTCCTATTGCGTAGGATTGTTGCCTCCTGGCACACAGTTTGATTTATTTAGAGGAACTGCTGCAATGAAGCAAGATGAAGAAGAGACATACCCTACTTCCTTATCTCATCAAATAAAGGTGATTTAGCTTCTGATAGTATTTACTTTTCCTCTTATATTGCCTCTTTTTTGACTTGATAGTAAGAAGTAATTAATATGAACTTAGAAACATGAAAAACTAAGTTACTGAGTTAAGGTATTTAGTATCTAGCAGCTCCAAAGAGTAAAGGCGTAATCTTAGATTCTTAGTAACGCAAAAAAGAAGATACTGGAAACATTGATAACGATTGTTACATTAGACTAATCGGGTGGCTTTAACATGTGATGATTTCTACACATTTGAACTTGGGTTGTCATAAATTGAAATATTAGAAGTAAGAACACTGAACATCTGCTTTATACTTGCTTGTGATTTGTTATCCTCAAGATGAATAATCCTCTATTAAGATGTAGTTTGAGGTTCTTCGTCTTCAGTCGCATGCTGAAAGACAGAATATAGTTCACATGATGTCAAGTGAGTATTCTTATCAAGCTTTTGTTTACTAAGGTTTATAACCTTGCGTTGTTCTTGTAGTTTGGGAAGAAAACTCATCCTGAATGTGCTCGATTTTCACCTGATGGTCAGTACCTTGTTTCATGCTCAGTGGATGGAATAATTGAAGTAAGTTGCTTTCTATTCTGCCTTTGCATGCCAGCTCCATTGATGTAGCTTGGCTTAAGTTCTCTAAATTTTCAGGTCTGGGATTATCTTAGTGGAAAGCTTAAAAAGGATCTTCAATACCAAGCTGATGTAAGTGTTTTTAAGTCTATTATAGGACTTAAATATGCACATTCTATTTAATCAGACATGGATAAGGTGCTAATTTTTTATGTACTGTCTGCTGGATGAACACTTCAGGAAAGTTTTATGATGCACGAAGAACCTGTGCTGTGTGTTGATTTTAGTAGGGATTCTGAAATGCTGGCATCTGGAGCACAGGATGGAATGATCAAGGTGCCCTTTCTATCAAATCCTATATTTTGTTTCACTAAAGGGGAAATATTGTCCCTTACCAATATGTGTTACATTTTAAATATTTTTCTTCATATTGTAATAACTCATGTACTCCTTGAAAGTTTAAACTTGTTGCTCATGTGAGTTTGATTTCAGATTGCTCACAAAATTTACTATATATCAAAAATGCTTTTTCTTAAGTTCTGGTTGACTAAGGTGTCGTGATGTATATTGTTGTTGTATTGATAGAACAGTACTGTGACATCATTTAATACATTTCTACATAGAGTTGGTTAGGTGGCTTGAGTAGCACTCCTTAGGTCCTGGAGCTGGGGTTGAAAAAAAAATCCCCTCATCTGTCCCACACCAGGTCTAAGGTCTGGCCCCGGTCGTGGTTGTTCTCACATGGGCTACGGTGCCACTATGTATGGGTGGGGCAGGGGTTTGGGGGTTTGTCGACCTGTGTGAGATGGTCTTCTTCTGAAATGCAATGCTGGGGGGCTGTCTTTTTTACATAGACTACACTTGTTAACAAAAAATGATTACTAGTAAATGGGTTGATCATATATGAGTGTGACTATAATCATCTGGTATAACGACGTAAGTTGGTCTGACTAACGTAATTTGGTAAATTTTATGCATTATTGCTCAGCATCTCACCATAATCATTTTGGTGTAATCTTTACAATTAACTCCATGTTAATCTTCTCCTTCCATCAATTCCCAGGTTTGGCGTATACGAACTGGTCAGTGCTTGCGGCGCCTTGAGCGTGCACATTCGAAAGGTGTTACAAGTGTTACATTTTCACGTGATGGAACCCAAATATTGAGTACATCCTTTGACACTACCGCGAGGTTTCATATAACCATAAACTACCAGCCTAATTTTACCGTTGAAATATCATTCGTCATATTTTACTTCTTTCATTCTCTTGGGAACAAAGAGTTGATGATATCTGCTAGTTTGAGCAAGTTTCATGTTTTTCCCATTTTGTTTGATGGCTTTTGTACCTTGGTGCAGTAACCTAGTCATTGCTGCAATTGTTATATCAGCCCTTCCTTTGAGTCCTTTTTAAGATAATCCAATCATCTACAGTATAGGTAGGGAATTTTTTTAAGAATTGAGCTATATACTTAAGTAGTGGGCCCATTTGCTATAACATAGACTTAAATTTGAAAAACAAAAAGCCTACTCATTAAGACTGTTGATGGTTGATTGAAACTAATTTTTCCTTGCCTGAACTGGGGAAATGGAAGCAAAGCCAAATTTCCCAATTTAAAATTTGCAACCGAATTTTAGAGTATCCAACTTCTGTTTGCAGCCTTCATCTCCAGCTGTGTTAATAAGTTTGTGTTGCCATTATCAAGCTTAAACAAAAATCTAGGCTTGAACTTTTGCATAGATAAATTCATAAGGATTGCCCTAAGTAGGTTTGTACTAAGAGTGATCAAACAACCAGGTGATTTTTCACAAATTTGAACTATGAGATTTTATCTGCACTGAATTGTGTTTGTTTCTGCAACGCCCTGCAGGCTGCTTTTTTGGATCTCTTTTTCTTTGGATTGGGTTCAGAATTTCAGTTTTCATGCATTCATTCATGTTCCATGCAGTTTTATATCGTGAAAAGAATTAAAGGCTTATTCTTCCTCCCTCCTTTTTGCAGGGTACATGGTCTCAAGTCTGGAAAGATGCTGAAAGAATTTAGAGGTCATACTTCCTATGTGAATTATGCCATCTTCACTACTGACGGTAGCCGTGTCATTACATCTTCCAGTGATTGTACTGTTAAGGTGCTGATCTTCTTGTCTCATATTTACAGTTCAAGTTTCAATTGTTCGACAATTCACAGCCATTTTTATTCATTTATTGTTTCTCATTGTAGGTCTGGGATACTAAAACAACAGATTGCTTGCATACTTTCAAGCCACCACCTCCTTTGAGGGTACTGACTTCTCATGCTCTCCAAGTGTGACTTAATATTGTATAACCTTTAGTAAATGCATGTTTACCCATGTGTCCTTTTATTTCCAGGGAGGAGATGCGTCTGTTAATTCTGTCCATTTATTTCCAAAAAATACTGATCACATTGTTGTCTGCAATAAGACTTCATCGATATTCATCATGACTTTACAAGGACAGGTACTCTGAATGCACATCCTAATTTTTATTTGGCCTATTTTTCTGCCTGCAAAATGGAGGGTTATCTATTGGAATCTAGTTCACCTCTTTATTGTTTGGAAACATAATTTACCATCTGGCCTTAGTTATCTGTCAGCAATTTTTTTATTATGCTTGCTGGATGATCTTTTGAATTATTGTTAGCTTCACTGTTAATGTTAAATAAAGCAATATATAGCACATTTTCTAATAGCAATAACATCCTCTGTTCATTAGATGGTTCGCCGTTTACCTTAAAAAAAGAAAAAAGGTGAAATTTAAATTAACCAAACTGTGCAAATTTTGTTATAATTTGTTTAACAAAAGGCAGAAGAAGATAAGCAAGGCAAGGATATGACAGCCATTTTAGCTGTTATTTCTAGTGCTTGGTTATGATTACCTTGAAATTTTGTTTCAGGTTGTAAAGAGTTTCTCATCAGGTAAGCGAGAAGGGGGAGATTTTGTTGCAGCTTCAGTTTCCCCAAAAGGAGAATGGATATATTGTGTTGGTGAAGACATGTGAGGATATCACTATACATATTTCTTTCATTGTCTAATGCTTTGATTTGTGTTTATTATCTTGGTCTATAGTGACATCTAAATGGGAGTTATTGTTTTGCAGGAACATGTATTGCTTTAGCTACCAATCTGGTAAACTAGAGCATCTGATGAAGGTATGCCCAAGATCCTGCGAATTTGTTAATCCTTTTGTCCCTCATCACTGTGATTTATCAACTATCAAGTTAACCAATATAACTAAATACCTTGACATGCTACCCTTGATTTCGCAGGTCCATGAGAAGGATGTCATAGGCATTACGCACCATCCTCACAGGAACTTAGTAGCCACCATTGCTGAGGATTGTATGATGAAGATATGGAAGCCTTGATTTTTTTTTCTTTTTTTTTTAAACTTTTCTTATGTATCAGTCCTGTACGTTTAGGTAGTATGCTTATCCACCTTTGTCTCTGAACCGCTGATTAAATAGGCTGTATTTTGTTTGGTAACTGATAGGTGCTAAATAGTTATGGAGTCCTTGGTGCTTATGTTGCCCCATGTCTTACTACCGTTGTATCCTGTACTAGTTTTAGGGATCTTTCAATGGTGTAAACACAAAGCTTATTACGATTCCTCGCTACAAGTTCATATGTTTAATTTGGTTATATCACGTTGGATGCCGATTGTGTCCGCAAGCACAGAGCAGTCGAAAACTAGGTGTTATGATTTATGAGACAACCACAAGTTTCCTGCATTTCAGGTTTGCTGAAATCCAGAATAACTTAACATTGCAGTTTAAGAACAGGATAAGGTTGTCATGAACTGACAACAATCCTGGTACGAAGAAATGCAACAGTGACCCTTGTAAAAGCTGTTGTAAGCATGACATTGCAACTGTGAATACAGAATACTAAAACTGCAGGAGTCCATGTTAAAGCAAAGATTAAAGAAGGATCTAATTGCTAAGTACTAGCTCACATCATGTTTGCACTCAACACCGAGGAACCAATTCAGAGAAACTTGAGTTGCGGGTAGAAACAAAAAATTAGTAGGCCACGAACTAGATCTAAATTAAAGCTAAAGAATAGAATTGTACTAGTGCTTGTTTGATTGTACTGTATCCATCTAATCCGCATGTGTTGAATTGGATTAAAAGATGGAAATTAGTTGTTGGAGAAGCCGGGAAAGATGAACCGACTCTGAGTCTATGGCTGTTTTGCCCCTCCTAATCATTTTTCTCGAAGCGAACTCCAGCAGGTAAACCTTGGGGAACGCTGATGGGATTCTTGTTTCTCGCCTTTCTTCCTGTTCTTTGGGCATCGGAAGCTCACGTTCGGTCTCCTGTGTCTGGCATGGCGAGGATCGCTGCCACCTTGGCCACTCTCCTTCGTCCTTGAGCGTCGAGCTCTGTGGATAGGAGCGACGTGATGTCCAATTGTCCATGCAGGCTCCCCGAAGATGCAGACCGAATATTTTTTCCCCTTCCTGAAAGTACACTCTACTCTAGGCAGAAGATTCTTGAGTTTGATTAGCAGAAAACAAGGGATAATTTGCCACGGTAGCCCGTCGTGGTGGAATAAATGTTGTACAGTGCTTAGTTTTTATTAGAACTAATGCAAATCTGCTGTGCTGCAGACCTTCAGCATTTATTTTATTAGAACTATATTGCAAAGACAACTAAAAGTAATACTGCTACTGAGAAAAGAATGCAGACAAAAACATACAAAAGCGTAACGAGAGAGAGAGAGAGAGAGAGAGATGATGGGCAAGGGCAACGGTGGGGAGCCAGGGAAGAGGCAGTGCAGGGGAGGAAGCAACAACACCAGGTCACCAGCTGAGCTCTCAGCCCTCTCAGGTCAGGCCATCACCAGGGAGGCACCTTCATTTTGTGAGCAAGCAAACGGAAATTGGAAATTTTGTTGATGGCCCCATCCCATGCACTGCCTCGTCCCTGTCTCCAATCAAACCCACCTTCCATCTCTCGCTCTCTTTACCTGTGTCTGTGTTTATACCAAACCTGGTGGCCACGCCATTGCCAAACTAACACTAATGCTAATGCTAATGCCATCACCCCCATGGAACATTGGAGTTTGGAGATCTATAGATACTTGTGCCGGCTCACCGCAGCGAAGTGCAGTACAGTACTGCTAAAGAAGCAGGCAGGGATTGAAGCTGCCGCCTGCCGGCGTTCGTCAGTACTCAGTACGACGATGCGCCTGATATTACAGAGTGGAGTACACAAGCGCGGAACTGGCTTTGTTTCGTCAGTACAAGTACAACGCGTACTGCGCACACACACACACGACTACCCAAGCCATCTGAAACGGCTGCCTCGCTAGTAGTACGTACCGCAGCAGCAGACTCGTGTCGTACATCTTCCCACTAGTCAAAGGCACATCACCAGTCCGGGAAATTGCATGGATTGCAAGTAGCTTCAAGTTTTCCAGTCCGATTTCTGTCACTTTCAGTTTTTTCCAAAACGCGTAGCGTCTTCTACCAAGATATAAGCTGTGAAATGTTACATCATTCCTTCTTTTTGCCATGGGCAGATGTATATTCATTTTCGTGGGTGTGGCCGCACCCACAAAAAATCAGAAAAACAGTGACTATGTTTAATTTTTCATCGTATATGTATATGCACCCGTACCGTAAAAATTTATACACCCACAGGGCTAGTGCGCCCCCTTAAATTGGCTCTGCTCCACCACTTTTTGCTACATGTTCCAATCTGCTAGGTGGTTTGGGCCAGCACGTAAAGCTGTGAAGTGTTTACATCATTTCCTTCTTTTTGCTACACGTTCCAATCTGCTAGGTGGATTGGGCCAGCAACCAACTGATGGGGTAGACAAACCTATCACCAGTTTTCTAAACGTCCATGGGGAAGGAAAACACGCTCATCAGATAAATTGCAACTACTGCTTGCTACAGGGTTCCTTCGTAAGACAACCTGCTACCAGTGTACCAATGATTAGTACTGTTCCCAGATCATGTTCGAATTGTACAATACATACAAGAAAATTGCCGCAAAGGCTTTTGAATGTAAGAGAAGCCAATTTTACCTCTCCTCCAGGAAACCCCACTGGCTGCAGCTCCACTGGCATCTTTTCCAGTAAGCTCTGCGGTATCCATACCTGAACTATTGATCGCCACTATCAGTCATCTTGCGGTATCCACACCTGAACTCTCCAACGCCACTGTCATTCATCGTCCTCCCCCACTTTCGTCATCGTCGTCGTCATAAGCCACCAGAGACCCGAGCGTTGCCTTTGTGTCATCTGGTTGCTTCTGATCTGCGTCATGCCCATTTGAAGGCCGCTCCTTGGGAGCAGGCTTAGCTTCCGCCTCAACCTTTGGTTTCTTGGCTTGCGGCTTCACGGAAATTATTACGTTCTTCAGTAGTGCGGGCTGGCTCCTCTTCGTAGGTGGCTTAGGTCTGCTCTCCTGAACAGGGGTAGGTGCAAGCATAGTTCAGCATCAGCTGGACACATTGGTGGAACAGATATTTTGATGTTCCATTGATAGCATCATGATGAGAAATTCAATTATTAAATGGTAAGGGAGTGCGCTTAATAAGCACTAATGTATGCGCGTACTTTCCTTTAATCCTGTCTTAAATGTTGAATCTGTGAATCATAACATACCTCAGGTCTAGATACTGTTGGAGTCTCGAGTTCATGAACAATATTGGACCGTGCAGCTACAGCCTCCTGAAACACAAATACTCATTCGGTCAGTCATGTGACCCATGGTAGGTGGATGAGACCAGATAGTCAATTAGTCATCTTAACTATTCCTGAAACACAATTGTAGCAAGTTGTCTCATAGTAAAAAAAAAAAACGATTGCTAAAGTTTACTAGCTTAAGATAAAAATGAGATCACATATGGAGCATCTAAGAGCTCCACATTAGCTATTCTATGCAATAACATTCAGATGATACATCACAATAAACAAAATACTATGCTTCCATCTAGTCCTTTTTAATGAAAAAATGAATCTGATAGACTAAGCTACAATGCCATACAAGCGATCCAAATGCAACAAGTAAGACTGCTGGGCTGAAGCTAAAGTAAAGATTTCATGTTTGATTGTGATTCTATTTGGAAGATACAAATACTGGCAGTGTTGAAAATAAGTAGTTCATCTGAAAACAATAAAGCTAGGGCAAGACGTAGTAACTGTTACTTGTCAGTATGCTACTCACATGGAAACTGCGGAGCTGTTCCGCTTCTTCATTGGCCACCTGCTGTTCATATTCCTTTCTTGACTGTGCCCAAGTAACATAAAACAAGGAACTAAGAATGTTGCAGAAGACATGGACTATACGATACCACTAATAATAATATAATTTAGATCCCATATGTTTTATGTTCGTAACTCTTATCTATTCCTATTAAAATGCAAGTATTAATGACTAAGAAGATTACCAAGCTACCCTAGGATTGGATTTAAGATTATTTTCCTACTCTTCCGAATTTCAACACAATAATACTGAGCATACAGACATACTGTTTTATGATTTGTAAATAAGAAATAACCATACTCATCCACTGGAAAAATAAAAGAATGTAGTAATTTTCTTGTGCCCCTTAACATGCTCACCCAAAGTTCCTTTCTGGAACATAAATAATATAATTCCTGGTCCTCATAATGTTAACCAAAAGTTCCTGTTTCTCGTAAAAAAGTTAATCAAAGTGATAAATATTAAGAAACATTATGTCTAGTCAACCATTATGTTTGCATTATAAGGAATATGAACATTATGTTTGCAATAGATACTCAAAGAAACTTCTAAACTGTCTCAATAAGACACATTGATTTATACCAAATCATGCATGGTTTATAATATTAACATATATCTGAGATTGTGGCAAACAGTTGGGCAGACAATGTTTCTTGTAATGCAGTTTTTAAATATTTTATTGTAGCTGGTTTGCAAGCCTCTACTAATACAGCTTATGCCTGAGGCTACAACTATCAAGTCTAGCCACTGTCCTATTACAAATTTGGTATACAGAATGTAGTATACTATCAGGGATAAGGGGATTGACATGAGACTCAATCGAAATGGTTTTGCAGCAGCTCAAGTAGTCAATTTTCCTTTTCCTAAACTACAGCGCTGTAACCTGGTTTTAGTTCCATTTAAACCTATGATGACTATACTTTGTTAAACTTTGGGACCTGCAGGTTTAGAACACTTCTGAGTGAGGGTTTTTAGTTTTAGTCTTTAGTAAAGGAAAGGGGGAAGTGACGTCAGTAAAACTATGAAGCAAAGCCTTCATATGCTATGAATGAATAAATGGACTGGGTTTCTTATTATTAAAGTACACAACACGTGACAGATCTAGCCATCCACACCCTGATTTTGTGCTCCCAGCAGTTGGTAATAAGGAGTGAGGAGAAAGGACCCTTAAGCAGGTATACACATAAAGATACATCAGGGAACATGGCAAATAAAATTTTATTGTTGTTAAATATTTCACCCTTCGTGAGGATGCTGACGGGCAGCAATACACCATTTTGTTTTACATCTTGAAGTAGTGATTTTCAAAGTCAACTAGCTTACATTAAATGCTTACCGAAGCCCATTTATCAAGAAACTCTGTCTCATCCTCATCCAAAGCCTTTGGAGGTCCTGGATAGAATAGATAACAATTAAAATCAAAACAAGAAGCCAAATTTAATACAAAAAATCAAACTTCACTATTCCTAGCCTTGTACTTTACTCATTTTTTCCAGAAATAGTAATAGCATCGAACAGGTGGATAGCAGATCACAAAGGTTATTCAGCTAGCTGCAAACTTTCTTCCAATCATACCGCACTAAACAAGAATAAATCTTCTGTTACTCCATATCATTTCAGATGAACACAAGGCAAACAGTTAAATTGCAGTTGTTTATTCATACTACTACTACCCACAAGCTTCAGTGATTAGAAAGTATTTTTAGCCTGTACAGATCTTGCTGCAACTTGAACTTGCAGCTGACGCGACAATCACACTTCTTGAGTAAATTTATCCAAGCTCTTCATGATCACATCCTTATGAGTACTAGCACAGAAAACTACACCTAAATCGAAATGATAGAAGCTCCACCCACAGTTGCTCAAACACAGAACATAATATGGTATCAGGGCATCATCGTGGCAACACATACTGTGCTTGAACCGCTCGTTGAACTCGGCGTCCTTCTTCTCCTTGTTCTCCTGTAGGATCTGCACAGCGAATGACGAAAATACGCATTAGCTCCAACCAACGGGTCTAAAAGGATTATGAGGGGTGTGACCTCACCTGGAAGAGGGGTTTGTCGCGCTGCGCGGTGCCGTCCTCCACCCGCTCCCCTCGTGTCCGCTTCACCTCATCGAGCTGCAATTTTTTTTTCGAACCACAAAAATTCAGAGATTGTCCCACAGAGCTCAGCTAATTTTCTTCCTAGGTTTTCCCCTTCCGATTCTACGTGCCCGGCCAGCGAGCGAGAGAGGGGAAGAGGGGGAAGGCAAGTGTTCGCGGCCTTGCCTGATCCTCGGAGATGAAGTTCACGAGGCGTATCGTCGCCGGTGGCGCCGCCGCCTTGGAGGCCGGTGTCATCTCCTTCCCGGCCATTGCCCCGCCGCTGTTTTTTTTTTCTCGTCACCACCACGTTCGACCTCTCTCAGCGTCGCTGTTCTCGTCCAGCCGTTCTACCCATAGATACCCAAAAGTCCAAAACTCCAAAACAAATCCCACATGCGCAGTAGCCGTATATCTGAACATCCGGTCAAAATACTATTCGACGTTTCAAAATACTTGTCACTAGCAGCAATTTTGATCGCTTGTCTTTTTTAATAGGGTAAAGTTTAATTTACAACCTTAACTCTCGTCAAAGTCCGGAATTCAACCTCGAACTTCAAAACCGGATAACTTTGGTCCTCCAACTCTTAAAACCGTTCAACTTTCGACCTTTTGGACGGTTTTGACATATAAACAGTAACTTTTGATATTTTCGAGAGGCGCCAAAATTTATATTATTTTTAAGCATCTTAACGTCCTCAAATGAAAAAACTCAAAACTACAAAGTTGTAGATCTTATTGAGAGCTACAATTTTGGTATAAAAAATATTTTCATTTAACTCCATACAAATAATATATTAGTGCTCTAATGCGGCAAACGCTAGTAGACGATTATTATAGTGCTGAAATTTTATATTATTTTTTCGAGCATCTTATTGTCCTTAAATGAAAAAATTAAAACTATAAAGTTGTAGATCTCATCGAGGTCTACAATTTACATATAAAAATTATCTTCATCCGACATCGTATTGAAGGGTTTTCTATTTTTTTAAAATTTGAGTCTCGTCACGTCACATTATTGTTTCTTAACGGAACCGCTAGTAAAAAATGGATTTCCATAATTCGTGAGCTACAATGTTCCCTACCTAGTTAGAGGCGGTTTCTTAGGGCAGTCCCAATGAAAGAAACTAATAGTTTCTATAACATAGGATACCACACCAAAAAAAGTATTGCTTTGTAACCTATGGTTTCTATGAGTAATAATTATTTTCTCTTTCTCTCTCCCAACTCTATCTTTTTCCTCTAATAGGAGTACGACACGAGCTCCCTAAAAACTGGTGGTTTCTCCTCAATGGCGATTTCATGGTTTCTTGGTGCATTGGGTCAAGAGTAGACCTGATTTCTTCATGAGGAAACCATTTCTATAATTTTTGCTCTCTTTCTTCATTAATTATGTTACCATATCAACATTTTACTTACATGACAAGTCATTTAATGTGGATAGAAACCATCGTCAATACAGTATTGAACTGCCTTACGTCAACCATGTCTATAAGAATTCGCTGCCGTCTACAAAAGGATGTCGTAACTACAGTACGTGATTAATAATGATGACAATATTTTATTTCCACTGAAAAAATGCTAACATGCAGCCACTATCACATCGTACGCCTGGTCCGTACCAGCTGGTGGCACGCACACATAGATCCGTGATGTTGTTGTCCTGTGCGTGGCCACATGATGGGAATCCCCCTGTAAAGTGGATGTGCTTGTCCATAATTACAAGGAAAGGTCAGTAGACCTTAGTGTAAGGCTACTTAAAAAAGCCAGAGCTGCACATAGAACATGCGCCATGTTCGTTTGGCTTATAAGTCGTATTTTTTTAACTAATAAATATTATTTTTACAACAAAACAGTTAACAGTACTTTCAGCCATGGCTTATCAGCCAAGCGAACGTGCAATGATCAGCAGCAGCTACCTCTGGAGCTGACGGGTCAGCCCTCAGGCGTCAACTCATCCATAATCTATCATATTTTTTGCGTTGATCTTCAGCTAAGAAAGGTAAGAGGAGCATCTAAGTATTTTGTGTTTGGCCACCCTTGTTTTTACGTCAGCCTTCGATGTATATATTGAATACTAATATGTTCTAGAATTTAAATTTAAAATTATTTAATTGTATAGTATTTTACAAGTACTTTTTTAATATAAAATTGTCAATATATCTTGTATATATCAAATAAAAAAAGATTTAAAATATATTGATGTTTGTGGTTCTTAAGGTTTGCATCTTATCCTAAATGGCATGTTTTTAGATTGATGAGTGCTAGCAAGCAGCTTATAACAGTAGCTGGTGCTGCTTCAGAAATTATAAACTATAACACATATTTGTTTACCCCTTAGCAAAAAATAGGTGTAGGCATACAGTACTATTATAGATATACGGTCTGTTCGTTGGTTGGTTTCTGGGCTGATAAGCCCAGCTGGTGCTGATTTGTTGTGAGAGGAAAACTTTGTTGGCTGGCTGATAAGCCCTGACTGAAACCAATGAGCGAACAGGCTGATAAGGTGCGAGGATAATAATTGGGTCTCTTGGACCAGCTCCAACATACGTGAGAATCGAATCGTGATGGTGAAAAACAAAATGAGCACATTGTGGAGTGTCAGACCTGAAATTGGATCTCGCAGACAAGTCGAACCAAGTTAGATAAAAAAATCACCTCTCAACAACAAGCCATTACTAGGCCGGGAGTGAGATTCACAGACCTACGCAAAGCTAACGCTAGGGGGGGGGGAACAGATTTAGCGGGCCCTGTGAGTCGACGCTCATATAATTGACATCAAAAGTTTCGATGCACCGGTGTTTATGTAGAGCAGCATCAATTTCACACTAGAGGTGTCCATATTTCGTGGGTGTGAAGCCATTATTTTTTAAATATTAGAGACATGTCAAGTCCATTGCAATGCCACAAGACAAATTTAAGCATTTATATTATTGTTTCTATTTTCTACCAACCAAAAGTAACAAGGGTGACATCGCCATCAAACAGTAACACGCATTGAAGTGGTCATCTTCTTTGCAACTTGGAATGCTAGAGGATTGGCTTCATCGGCTCCTTCCATCACTTTCAGCCGACGAGTAAACCATTGTGGGGCTACAGGGGCCTAGACCCCCTACTCCTCGCACAAACAATGGAACCACCCCAAAGTTGCTAAAAATTTCTATGGATGAAGAATATAGGAAAAGAGAAAAATAGAGAAAGAAGAGAGAAACACCAAGAAGAAAACCTGGTGCATCATGGATCCGTCACAATCCCTCTGGTACTCTCTGGTAATGTTTGTATTCCTTCAAGTTCTTTATAGAGTATAAGAGCTCATATACTACATGTCATTGTAGTTGTTGCAATGTCAATGCTATTTTGAAAAGTCACTACAGGAAAACGCCTCTTTCTTGCATTGCTTGCCCTTGGTCGGCAAAAGGCATAAACCAGTCGACAAAGGCTTTGCCGACCAAAAGCCACGTGGTGGCGATCGGCAAAAGCAGTCGGCAAAGCCTGGGTCGGCAAAGGCGGATTTGCCGAGCGCCACGTGGCACACTACTGATCGGCAAAGCCTTTGCTAATCGCCACGCCACCGGTCGGCATAGTTACGTGGCGCCGTCGATCTGACGGCGAAGCTTTTTGCCGATTCTTTGGTTCCTCGGCGGTCGGCAAAAAATTTTTTTTCAAAAATTGTTTGCCGGTGGCCGCCACTTCGGCGGTCGAAGAAAGAAAGAAAATATTTTTTGAAATGTTCTTTGCCGATCGCTTTCGGAGTTGCTGATCGGCAAAGGTTTGACCCTCTTGCCGATCGCCTCCCATTGCGATCGGCAAAGACTCATCTGGGTTTTGCTTAGACTTTGCCGATCAGAAATCGCACAAAGTCGAAATTTTTTTTTTTTGCTTTTGTTTTCTGTTTTCTCGCATCAAAACCCTGCAAAATCACAAATTATAATCCAATTTCACCAGAAGCACCGGTAGCACCATTTATATCACAATTTCATCACATTTGTCGCCAACATCACCACATATATCACAATAACGCACAACATCACATATATCTCACATATATGTCACAATAACAACCACACAAGTGCATTACAACCATCACATGAAGTCCAACACGTCGAACACCACAAGTCGACGTCCATCACACGAAGTTCAACATAACAAGTCTAGGTCCATAACGAAGAAAAGAAATACATGACAACAACTTCGACGATACGGTGGATACATGATAACAGAATCGACAAATACCTAGCTCGTCGCGCCGTCCCCGGTCTCGTCGTCCGCTCCGCCCCCAGAGCCCCCAGGGTTTGCCCACGGAAACCCCCTTGGACCAAACTGAGGCGCCTGCGCGTACTGCCACCCTCCGCGCACCGGCGGCCACGAGTACGTCGGAGGAGGGCCACGCGGAGGTGGATACGGTGGATAGGGTGCAGTGTGGTGGATACGACATCATCGATGGCGGGACCTCCGGAGACGGGTTCGAACCCGCCGATCGTACACTGCACAAGTTAAACGCTAAGTGATGTCATTAGTATCTCGCAGCATGGATGCACAAGTTAAAGCAAGAGTCAATATACTCACGGGGTCCCTCCAGGAGCGGCGGTGAGGCGAGCACAGGAAAAAAAAACTCGGAGGAGGAGGTGGTGGAGCGAACATTGGAAGAGGAGGCGGTGTAGGCGCCCGAGGCGTCTGCATGGACTGGAAGAAGCTGGCCATGTTTCGCATCCGAGTGTTGTAGTCTTCTTGCAGGCTTTCCGGTAAGCCATCTCATTGCGCCATCATCTGCTGGCGTGCAACATGGCGATCCTCTCCTCCATCTTGGCCTCCATCTGGGCTCGCAATATTACATCCGCAGTGTTGATTGTATGTACTGGTGCGAAAGCAGTGAACGACTTAAGCAAGCGGCACTTACCTATGACGCCGCGCCGCCGGGCGCTCTACGGGATGTCATTTGGAGCTCGTGGGCGTGGATCGAACACAGGTCGTCAGAGGAACACAGGGACGGGTCGAGGGCGCTGTGGGCCATGTAGTAGCGGCCGTCTTTGCTTCCTCGGTCCCAACCTCTGCGGGAGGTGCGTGTCCAGGGCTCGCCGGTGGGGTCGAGCGTCTCCCGTGGTTTGGGCGAGCAGCGACGGTGTACTCGGTGGCCTTCTCGTGGCGGTGGGGTTGGTGTACGATCGGGCCCGCCCCTCCGGGTTGTAGACGCGTTGTTCGGATCCGTCGCCTTGCCCTTGTGAGAGAGGAGGTACGCGGTGTACTCGTTGATTTCCTACCCACCGTGCGTCTGCGTCTGCATTGAAAACACAAACATGGTTACAAGTATTGACAATTGAGCGCAAGGATTAAGACATGAACAGACGCGATACCCATCTTGTCGTGAAGCGGGAGGGGCTGATTCCCTTGGTGGTGTGACACCCCGTGACGCATCTGCTGTGGCGTGCCACGACGGTCGGCGGCGGCGCCGCGCAGACGCCTTCATCATCCGCGGCGCCACATGCGCACAATCTCCGTCCAGCATTCCCTGTGGGTTGTCGCACCACGACGGACACACCGCATGACATCAAGTATTTGACATGCGAGAAGATTAGTGTAATGTTTCACTGAAGGAATCTGAACAAATGTTGTCATACTTAATTACCTGTTCGTATTGCGCTTGGGTGAGGTCGGCCTCCCTCGAGTTCATTCTCTAGCGGATTTGGGGCTTCTTGATGTTCTCTCCAAGCACGTTGGCGTGGAAGTCGCGGATGGCCTGTATCGCGCGCCTCATGGTACAGTGTCCTTGAGGCGATCTTTGCGAGACCGCCTCACACGACTCGCGCCGCTGGGCGCTTTACCCTCCTCGTGACGTGAAGAAGTCACGCATGCAGACACATCATGTAGCATTTCCTTTTTGCAAGAAGTCCAAGCGAATGCGCACTATTTAGCAATGCGGTGCGATGAAAGACTCACCCAAAACTCCCTCTTTATCTTTGCGCGATGGTCTCGCCACCCTCCTCGACGAGGTAGAAGTGGGACCACTTGGTGGGCACCTTCATCTCGCCGTTGGCGTTGACAAGGCCGGTAGTACTCCTTAATCGGGAGGCCACGGATGCCATTGATATGGCGTGCTTGACCTGCTCTACTCACAATCTTCCGAGAGCTGCACGAGTCATTAAGAACAATTGTTAGTCTTGATTCGATTTTGACATGTCATATGAACAAGTAGTGAAATCAATAATGGTTACTTACACGTCGCCCACGGTGTGATCACCGGTATTTGGTGGAATTGCGGCCGCACCCTAGGGAAGCTGCGTGGGCCTGCGAGTACACCTTGGCCACGCCTGACGAAGTCGAAGCCGTCTCGCCTGGTGTAGGCGCGTCGTCGCCGTCGTCGTCGTCATCGTCGTCGTCGTCGTCGCCGCCGCGCTCGTCGTCATGCGACGTCGTCCCCCCTTGTGAGGACGAGAACAGAAGCCTCCTGGTCGCCTGGCGACGTCCGATGGGGGGCTGGGACCCCCTACTGGACGACCCGCGCACCAACACCTCCTCCTCCTCCTCGTCGTCGTCGGCGGTCTCCTCTGGGGGACTGCACGCCGAAAGCGTCTTTGCTTTCGATCGCGGCCACGCCGCCGCCGTCCACACGCATTTTGTCGAGTGCCCGCAATGACAAAGAACAAAACTGTTAGCATAAATAAATGACAAGTACTTGTAAAGGAACATAATAATAACAATATAGTATTACATGGCCTCGTAATTATCTCCATGAACGGCAATATCTCGGGCGTGGAGTCGTCATCTCTATCACTATCGTCGTCATCGCTATCAATATTGTCGAGCTCCCTTAAGTCATCACTGTCATCATCATCCTCATCGTCTCCATAGTCATCATCATGTACCTCCTCCTGGACAACTCCATCGCGCTGCATCTGCCATCGCTCAAGCATTCTTAAGTCCCTGGCATCCTGCACCTCCTCACCCTCGTCCTCATCGATTTCGTTGTCTACTTCCATGCCCATGAGCGAACCAATGTCGATCTCCAAGGTACCTTCTAGCCCCTCAGGTTGATAGAACTCATCGGTGCTTGGGTCAAAGTTGTAATCGTTGTCGTTTGGGAGAGGCGCTTTGCCGCGCGGCGACACCAAATGCACAAGGCTCCACCCCGCAAGCTTCTCGTCTTTTTGGCACGCCCATGGGAGGTAATAAACTTGCGTGGCGTCTCGGTTGGCCACAATGTAGACATCGTCTCCTTTATAGCTGGAGTCCTATCGAATCTCGACTTGACCTATCGTAAGGTCTTTCCTCGTGATATCAGGATCGAACCAATGGCATTTGAATACCACCGGCGCTAAAGTCCCGGCACCCTTATAGTTTGGAACGAACCCGTGCTTGAACAGATCTCTCAACACCTGAGCCTTTACTTTCTTCTTCTTGTTCCTGCACTCGCTGCAGGGACACGGCATCCGAATCGACCCTTTAGCAGCTGGGCCAAATGCATGCTCTAGGAACTCAGTCGTCCCCCTGATCCATTCGTGGCTCTTACTTGCGAAGCCCGAGTACATCCACTCACGGTCACCCATGCTCTGTCATGCGGCAATGTTAACATGTGATAAAACCAGCAAGTGCATCTACAACGCGCTCCTACCATCTAATAGGTGAAGGATAGGTCCTAATCCCACCGAGCATCTTGCAGACGAGGTTAGCTTCCATGCTCCGCTCCGTCGAGACGAATTTAATGACACCTCCCCGCTGTTTCTCCCGATACACGTCCCGGCGGGGAGAGTGTGTATCCAGAGAACAACGGGGAGGTCCTGCCGAAACTCCGACTCGGACGGGAGCGGAACATGGGAGCTAACCTCGTCTGCGCATCCTCGGGCTGTCCAAATAACGTGGACAATCCGAAATGGATACGGTTATACATATGCGAAGAACGCATACTTCCAACCGTATCCGTTTCGGACGGGAGACGCCTAAGCGGGTAACGCGACCTATGACTACATGTGGCGAAGAGGGGTCATACCGCAGTGCCGATGAAGAAAGGCTAGCGGGCGATCTGCCGAAGTCATGCTCCTCCGGCTAGCCTCCAATGGGAGCCCTCCGAAAAAGAAAAACAATTAGTGAGAACGAAAATTTTTTAAAGCACTCTCCTCTGCAGGAAGGTTACCAAACTCAGAAGAAAAGACGGCACGATGGCCGACAAGCACATATACATGTCACGCACGATGGCCGACAACCACAAATGTATTTCCAATCCATGCGAAGAATATAAGCGGTATTAACAAAGTAAACTACTACTACTAGTAGTACTACTACCTCGTCGTCACACGGACGGCGTCACCGGCAGCGCGAAGGAAGCGAGGGCTTGAGGGACGGCGGCGGGCGGGGCGGCGGCGAGGCGAGGACGGCGACGCAGCAGGCCCGGCGGACGGCGGACGCAGCATGGACGGGCGGGACGGTGGATCTGAGCGGGCACGCCGGATCGGGCGGGCAAGCGACGGCGCGCCGGGCGGGTTTGGCGAGGCCGCGGTCAGCTCATGGCCGACGACGAGCTGTGACGCTGGCGGCCTGGCTGGCCGAGGCCGGATCGGGCGGGCGCACGGTGAGGGAACTGGCGGGCGTGGCCGTGGAGGGGGCCCATGTGGGGGGCCAAGGGGGGGGCGCATGGGGAGGGACCAAAGACGGGGGGGGGCCACGGGAGGGCCACGCCCTTGGTGAGGGCGCCAGCCACGGGGAGGGACCAACATGGGGGGGGGTGGGGGGCCTTGGGAGGTGCCACTGCATGGGGGGCAGCTTGGCCGGGAGGGACCAACATGCAGGGCCCGGGGGGGGGCCTTGTGGGGAGGCCAAGGCCCGGGGGGAGGCAAGGCTTGGGGGAGGAGGAGGAGGGATCCCAAGACGGGAGAGAGGGAGGGAGGGGGGGGGGGGGAGGGGGGGGCGGCTGGCCGGGCTGACAGCGTGGCCGACGGGGGAGGGCTTGGGTGTGGCGGGATTTTGGGGAGGGAGGGCGGGCGAGCGGATAAGGCGACGTTTTTTTTTTTTTTTTTTTTTTTTTCCCTTTGCCGATTGCGAGCATGTGACGCCTTGATCGGCAAAAGGTCTATTATTTTTTTTTCAAAAATTATTTTTTTAATTTTTTAAAAATACTTTGCCGATCGCTTTCTGCTCCCCGGCAAATCGGCAAAGGTTATTTTTGATTTTTTCTCGAGAAATTCTTTGTCGACCGCCATCCTCCCGGCAATCGGCAAAACTTTCGCTAATCGCCATCGATGGCGCTTAAGAAGAATTAATTTTTTTTTTTTGATGGCGATCGGCAAAAATTAATTTTTTTTCGATTTTCGATCGCTTGATTTTTTGTGTTGCCTTACTCTGAGTAAGTACATGATATATTCAAGTTTGGGGTCATTTTGATTTATTTTGCTATATTCCATTGATTTTTACTGTTTCTTTGACAAGACACGCCACTCAAGTTGAGCTGCGGTACATGAAATAATGGAATCCGTGATTTAGAAAATGATATTCATGATGTTTGGAGTATGTTGAGGCCGTGTCTTGGGGCCTCGCGTGAAATTCAACCGTGTTGGTGTCGGAACGCGAGGCCCGCGTGAAAATGAAAATTTTTAAATTTTATAAAATTCAAGCGATATCAAAATATGAAACGGATTCGACGATGTCTTGTCATACACCGCAGCTCATGGCTGTGGTAAAAATTTGAAAAATCAAAGAAAAGTAAAAAATCTACTAATATAGCAAAATAAATCAAAATGATCCCAAACTTGGAATATATCATACTTTCATCGTGATCAAGGCAACACAAAAATCGGGATCAAAATAAAAAATAAAATTCTTTTGCCGAACGCTGTGGATGATGGCGAAAATAAAAATTTCTTTTGCCGAAAGCGGCCGACTGGAGTGGCGATCGGCAAAGGTGAATGTGGATGGCGTCAATCATGGCTCGCTTTTGCCGATCGCAATTCTTTGCCAAGCGCGCTGGCGATCGGCAAAAGCCAGCGATCGGCAAATCGCTGCCGCATTGCAGGAAATTCCAGTTGGCAAAGGGACCTCTTTCGAAAGTGTCGAAAAAAGCAGTTGGCAAAAGAAAATTGCGATCGACAAAGAGCCGATTTCTGTAGTGAGTTATAGTCAATTTACAAGCTCCAAAAAGTTGTAGAACTAACCATATTAAATACCGTGTTCTTTCTCTCTCTGTGAAGAATCCAATAATTGTAACATAATCGAGACCACCACATTATGCTAAATTATTACCACCACATTATGCTAAATTATTCCAATATTGTTCTGGCAACCGCATACTCATATATTAGATTAGATCCATAATGCTTTTTGAATGCTCCACACCAGAGTCATCTATCATCCTCTACCATCCTCCGTTAAGCTAAGCTATCTCAGGTCCAAAGTTTATACTTGAGAGAAATCATGGGAAATTGTGAACTCTTAGCATGATAATAAGTTTTCATTCCACAGGAGTGTTGTTAACACTGGATTTTGGTCGACTTCGGAAGATGACAGGTGGACCCGTATACAGGAAGAAGGACATTCGGCAAACAAAACGAGCGGTCGGCTAAATGCTTGTGCGGTTGGTTACTTCAGAAGGTGGTGACTCCATTCGGGAAAGCAGAAGATGGCAGGAAAAGCCGATCGAAAAGATGAAAGTTGTAATAATAAAGGACTCTGAGAGTTTAGGGCAAGGAATCGTAGTTTCCAAGTTTGTTTAAGAGTTCCTTTGTAAATCGTAGTCTTTTAGGACTCGTGTTTTGTCTAGGGTATAAATATTGACCCTCGACCATTGTAATAGGCGTTCACAACCAAATCAATACAACCGCCCCCGTGCCAACTTTCGAGTCCTTTTGTCGCGGTAATAAATCGAGTTCTTGAGAGGAGTCATCGATCCGTCGACTCCGTAAGTTCCGACAACCTTGTTATCATGTTTAGTATCATGCGGTGGATTTAGACGTGATGCAAGTAGTCTTGTTTGTTTTCAATGATCGTATGCGGCGGATCTTTGCTTGACAATCAAGAAGTCTTTGCTTATGCTTTGTTTATGAGTAGATACTGTATGCGGCGTGCATTTGCTCAATATGCTTAGTGAAGGCAAGATGGTTATCGGCTCTATTAGATACGACAAAATCTAAATAGATTCATTAAGTTATCCTGTGTTGCATGTTTTAAATATTTTATATATTTGTAACACATTACGCCCAATCTAGATTGATATTGTTTGGCCCTCTCTTATGGTTTTATTTCGTGCTTCAATGATCATTACTTTCGTATTACCTTTGCAAATAGATAACATGCTCGTAATGGCTGAATTATTTTAATCTAGATTGTCACATGTCGTGGGTTCATGCATGTTAATTACGTTTAAGCTTTTGACGAAACTAGGTGTCGTATGCGGCGGATGCGAGTTTTAGATTTGTTTAATCGTGTTTATTTGCACGTTCCTTCTTCATGGACCCCAACTCTATTTGGATTCTTTGAGCTTGGTTATGCATTAACTCATGATTAATTTCACTTGTTCAAACATGTCTTCCCATGCACATGCATTCGGCAATCGGATCTTACGTGTGCTCATCTTACGATTAATAGAATGGTTTATAAACTTTTTGGCGGGAGATAGCTTCCTATAGTTGTATGTCGTTGTAAGTGGCTTGAGGTAATATATATATGGAACTATCTGGGTCTCACCCGACATGTTCCGGTTTGGCATTTCTTTATTTTATCCTTGTTAGTTTTTTTCAGTCAAACCGACCGCACGTTCCGGATCACGAAGCACCCGGGCACCCAATTGAAGCCACGCTTTCAAACTTCTTGTGTGTGGGGCATAGTCGTCACATTTTGTGTCAACACACTTTTTGGCACGCCCGATGGGACAATCTGTTAGTTCAAGATGGCGTCCGAGATCAACAATGATCATGTTCGGATGTGAGCATGGGCGAATTGCTAGATAATTACAGGATTTAGTGCTACAAGCATGTGAGCAATACCAACGGAAGTGTTTGATGTCTTTTTCCAAAAACAAGAGCAATAAAGTGTTTCAAAAGCGGTCAATGCCAAGGGTTCTTCTTCCACATCAAACTGATTACACTAAAGAGGAGGATGCTCGAGAAGATGGCATACTGGTTTATAAAGCTATGGGAGAAACCATGACAAACCATCACACAGCTTTTACGAATACCTTTAAGGCAATGATGATCGAGTACTTTTGGTCCAATGGTTGATAAGTACTTTGAAGAAAATGTTGGCCCACTCAATTGGACCGACACTTTTAATGTTCCAAAGCATCAAGAGAAGCCTCTTTGGAAAAGAAGGACCATCGACTTCAAATATAGGTGGATTGACTCACACACCGAAAGCAATCACATCCCACCTATGGCTGTGGTATAGGAGTGTTTCAGGATTGCCTTACGGAGTACAAGTACAAGGAAATCAGGATTCAAGGGCATTGATGTTTTGATGCACAGGATGGGAGATATGATGTAGAATCAGTTCGTCTTGAAGCCAAAAAATCAATCCTATTCATACAAGTCTCCTTACCCAGTGGTACAACAGAGTGGCGTTACCTCCAAGGGTGAAGCCTCCAACGGATTTGACCAAGTTTTTCGGTCAAGATGATACTAGTACCATAGAGCACGTCAGTCGGTACTTAATGCAGCTTGGAGAAGCTGCTTCAGATGAAGCTTGGAGGATTCGATATTTTCCTTTGTCTCTTACAGGACCAGCTTTCACGTGGTTCATGTCTTTACTGACTCATTCCATTGGTGCGTAAGGCAAGAGCTAGAGCGGAAGTTTCATTCATATTTCTACACGGGTACTAATGAGAAGAAGTTGGTCGATCTCATGAGTCTGAGGATGAGAACAAATGAGACACCATTGGAATATCTTCGCAGATTTAGGGAGACCAAGAATATGTGTTATTCTCTGAATTTACCAGATGATCAACTAACTGGAATAACTATAGCAGGAATGTTGCCGAATATCAAGGAGAAGTTATTCGGCATGGAGTTTGATGATCTTGGCCAACTTGCACAGCGTTTAGCAGCTATGAGTAATCAGGCCCAAGGATTCAGGAGAGATAATCGCTTTTAGAAGAACAATGCCACTAATGAGGTGTATCAAGGTTTTCTGGAGGAAGCGACTGAGTATATTGATGAAGATGAGATAGCTGCAGCTGAGTTGAATTGGGCAAAGGAGCCTACTCAAATTAGTCAACGCTGGTTGAAACAACAAAAGGGAACCTATGATTTTGATGTTACTAAGGCAGACAGACTTTTTGCATTATTGATGAAGGAAGGACGCATCAAGTTGCTAGAAGGACATCCCATGCTACGTCCTGAGGGAGTGAAGGACAAAAAGTATTGTGGCTTCCATAACACTAATTCTCACTCTATCAATGATTGCCGAGTGTTCAGAATACGAATCCAGAAAGCTATCCAAGAGGGACATTTGAAGTTTGATGGCAAGATGAAAATTGATGATCAGCCTTTTCCACAAAATATGATTTCTTTCTCTGTGAATATGGTCTCTGCCAATGATCTCAAAGGTAAAGGCAAGATGAAGGTGTTGACTTCTGATAGAGCAAAGAAAAATGGTGCTGTTGACCCGGATCGGCAAGTCACCAGTAGAGAGCTGCAGCAACGAGTTCGGTTTCAGAATAGCCGAACCGAGAAAGGTCAAACTTCCAAACCCAGAGTTACATCACGTATTTTGCTAAACAAGTGGCAGAGAGAGCAAGAGAAGGAATACTATAAGAAGCAATGGTTTATGGAAGAATGTCGGAGGTATGAGGAAGAGGTATACGAAGGGAGCAAGAAGAATACATGATAATGAACAGGAAGCGATCTCATTGGGGTTGTTCATTCTTTAGGCATTGTTGGAATGAAGGCTTGAGGTTACCGCTAGAAATAATTGTCCGAAGTGTAGTGCTAAGTACTCGAGTATAGGCAATCTCGAGTCAACCACCGTCCCGTCTATGAAAGACTTGGAGCGAAGGTTCCAAGATGATCGGTAGCTTAAAAGCAGATGATTTTGAGAATCAAACAAAGGAAGAGATTTGCGTGTCGAGGTTGGATTCATGATAGAGTGCATGATGAAGAAGCTGATTCCTATAGATACGTATGGCAAAAAGGACGGTGGTGTCCTCCAAGCACGAGGAAAAGTCGAGAAAAGAAGAGTTCAGCGGTTGAGGAATAGGGAGTTGAAACAGAAGTTACCGAAACAAAGCAAATATATGGCGTCCTAAGAAGAAGCTCGATGAATGTGGTCCTTGGTGATGCTTGCATGGCTTTCTTCCTCCCATCAGAGTTTATAGCTCCCGAAAGCCAAGATGTCCAAGAAGAGGTGTACTCTGATTTTGATGAAAGTGAATGTCAGGATTTGATGGCCCGACTTGTATTAACACAAATGATTGTTTTGACAAACCAATCAAGAATCGTCACTTGAGACCACTCTATTTAAAGGGATATGTCAATGGCAAGCCTTTAACTAAGATGTTTGTTGATGGAGGGGCTGCTATCAATATCATGCCTTATACTACCTTGTAAAGCTTGGGATGACTAATGAAGAATTATTGAAAACCGACATGGTGCTTAGGGACTTTCTTTGGCAATCCTTCCGATACCGAGGTGCTATCCATGTCGAAATGACTATTGGGTCGAAAACTCGATTACTACCTTTTTTGTCATTGATGGCAAGGGGCATATAGTCTACTCTTGGGCGGAGATTGGATCCATGCTAATTGTTGCATTCCTTCGACCATGCATCAAATTCTCATTCAATGGATTGGAGATGATGTTGAAGTTGTACATCTTTGATGATTCGGTAAGTGTTCTTTGCCATAGAATTTACCTCACCGGGAATATGAAGGCGTCGATTGTTTCTCCGGAAAAGTGTGGAAAGAAGGTCCTGTAAATGTTTTCGGTTGAGGGCCCAACACCGATCCAAGCGATCGGCTCTCCTAGTAATTTTAATGGGAAATCACATCGATGGCAACAAAGGAAAGTTGGGGCGTGGTTTTATGTCGGGTGATAAGTTGGAAGAAATTGATGTTGGTGATGGTTCTAAGCCAAGGCCGATGTATATTAGTGCAAAGTTAGACCCGAATATAAATCAAAGTTGATAGATCTGTTGAAAGAGTTTAAAGATTGTTTTGCTTGGGATTATACGGAAATGCTCGGATTGGATCGTTCCATTGTTGAGCATCGATTACCCATTAAACCTGGATTTCGTCCTTACAAACAACCTCCACGGAAGATATACAAAGAGGAGGTGTTGGCCGATGTGAAGAAGGAGGTTGAAAGATTAATAGAAGCAAACTTCATTCGGCCCCTGCAAGTATGCGAGTGGATTTCAAATATAGTACCGGTATACAAGAAAAATGGAAAATGAGGGTTTACATAGATTTCGAGAAATCTTAATAAAGGCCACTCCATGGATGGTTACCCAATGCGATTTGCCGATTTACTAGTAGAGTAGATGCGAAGACGAGTTATGAAGTCATTAGTTTTATGGATGGTATCTTTGGCTATAATCAAATTTTTATGGCAATGGAAGATATTTCAAAAACAGACTTCGGATGTCCGGTCATATTGGTTTGTTTGAATGGATAGTCATGACATTTGGGTTAAAGAATGCCGGTGCAACTTATCAAAGAGCTATGAATTATATTTTTCACGGTGATCGGCAAGATTGTAGAGATCTACATCGATGATGTAGTGGTCAAGTCTAGAAATCATGAAGGACATTTAGCCGATTTAAGAAAGACTACGGAGTGCACAAGAAAGCATGGCTTGAAGATGAATCCAAACAAATGTGCCTTTGGAGTTTCAAATTTGGTGAGTTTTTGGGATTTTTAGTTCATAAAGGAGGAATTGAAGTTGGGAAAAAGAGCATGGAAGCAATAGACAAAGTTATGCCGCCAACCAATCTCATAGAATTACAATCATTGTTAGGCAAAATCAACTTTGTAAGAAGATTCATATCCAATCTATCAGAGAGAGTTTTACCCTTTTCTCCTTTATTAAAGCTCAAGAAGGATCAAAAATTTGTATGGGGTGACATACAACAAAAGGCTTTTGATGAGATCAAGCAATATATGAAGGCACCACATCTTTGGTACCTCCACAACTTGACAAGCCTTTTAAGTTGTATGTGGCGGCCGATAGCCTAACGATAGGATCGGCCCTTATGCAAGAATTTGAAGGAAAAGAAAGAGTCATAGCTTATCTTAGCCGAAAAGTCGCTAGACCCGGAAACAAGGTATTCGACTCTGAGAAAAACTTTGCTTGTGTGTGTATTACTCATGTACCAAATTTCGGCACTATTTGTTGAATGCCGAATGCGTGGTAGTTTCTAGTTTTGATGTAATCAAACATATGCTATCAATGCCAATTTTGAATGGAAGAATTGGCAAATGGATTTTAGCATTGTCGAATTTAATTTAAGGTACGAATCGGCAAAAGCGGTAAAGGGTCAAATTATTGCCGATTTTATTACCCAACATCGGGATCTTTCTGTTGAGGCGATAAGCATTGTGCCTTGGGCTTTGTTCTTTGATGGATCATCTTGTAACAAAGGTGGTGGTGTTGGTATTCTCTTGATTTCCCACAAGGAAAAACTTTTGAGTATGCGGTTCCTATTGAATTTCATGTTACTAATAATCGAGCAGAGTATGAAGCGTTGCTTAGAGGGCTTGACTTCTTATAGAAATAAAGGCCGTTCTTTGTTGAAATCTTTGGGGATTACGAGTTGGTGATTAATCAACTGAGTGGTCAGATATGAATGCAAGAACAATGTGTTAAGAGAATATTATGAGAAGTGTAGAGAACTTTTGAAGAATTTTACGGTAGTAACCTTGCATCATATCCCTAGAGAGTATAATGAAGAAGCAAATAAGTTAGCTCAAGCATACGGATATCGAGAGAGTCGGGAAGTTTTGCTATAGAAGAAGGTGTTTTAAATATTGATCAAGTAGATGGTGATTGGAGATACGAAATTACCAATTATCGAAAGGTCCATCTCAAAAAGTTTCGAAAACTCGGATACAAAGCTCTCAAATTTGTGTTCCTTGATGATCGGTTATATTACAAGTCCATCGATGGAGTATTGCTCAAATGTTTAAGTCAAGAAGAGGCCAAGAAAGTGATGTATGAGGTTCACGAAGGATTGTGTGGTGCACACCGATCGACTTATCGGATGAAGTGGATAATTAGGAGGCTGGTTATTTTTGGCCGACTATGTTGGAGGATTGTTTTGAATATTACAAAGGGTGTCACAATTGTCAAAAAATTCGCAATATTCAAAAAGTTCCGACATCTCGCTATGAATCCCATAATCAAGCCTTGGCCGTTCAAAGGATGGGGTATAGATTTAATTGGTCGAGATCAATCCTCCTTCTAGTAAGGGACACAAATTTGTACTCTTGGCCACGGATTATTTCACCAAGTGGGTTGAAGCTATCCCTTTGAAGAAGGTAACGTCGAGAGAAAATAGGATCGGTTTTGTTAAGGAATATATAATTCATGATTAAGGATTCCTCAAACTATAACAAGCGATCAAGGAACTCGGTTTACTTCTTCAGAATTCTATGATTTTGCCAAAGATATGGGAATTAAGTTGTATAATTCTTCTCCTTATTATGCACAAGCTAATGGTCAGGCAGAAGCATCAAATAAGATTATGATTAAAATCATACAGAAGAAGATTGATGAAAAACCAAGGAGATGGCACTTGGTTCTTAATGAAGCATTGTGGGCTTACCGAATGGCTTGTCATGGGTCCACTCAAACGTCTCCCTATGAACTGGTCTATGGGCATCATCTTTGTATTACCATGGGAATTGCGGTCAGGTTCAAGGCGAGTTGTGTTACAGAAAGAATTGGTAGAAAAAAGATTATAAGAATCTGATGATGGATGAATTAGAAGATTTACATTTGATTCGTCTCAAGGCATTGGAAAATATTGAGAAAAATAAAATACGCGTTGCCAAGTATTATAACAAAAGGGTTAAATTTGAGGCAATTAAGTAGAAGGAGACTTGGTTTGGAAAACTATATTGCCAGTTGGAACAAAGGATAGAGCATTGACAAATGATCTCCAAATTGGGAAGGTCCTTTCGAATAGTAGAATGTGTACACGGCAATGCATACATATTGAAGACTTTATTTGGGGAGGAGTTTACAGAGCTATCAATGGAAGATTTCTTAAGAAATATTACCCCAGTGTTGAGGTTGGTTCATGAGCGTAGATCGGAAAAAGCTGATCGCCTTTAGCCTAAAAAAATAAGCGAGAATAGCCGATATTGTTCATATCGCCTTTAGCACAAAATAGCCGATGCGAGTTTTGCATCGCCTCTAGCACAAGAATGTTTATGCAAGACCGAGGTGTTTTCAACATTTTTCCGACAATCGCAGCAGAATTTTACCGAAAAGAATCAAAGAAATAAGCATTCTTCCAAAAGACAAGTTTATTCACGAAGTCCATCCTAATACAAACTACTCCTCAAATAACGTTGAGGACGGACTAGGATTTGTGGACTCGGCAAAGGCGACGGCATGATCATCGAGACCTCGGGACGCTCATCGATGTCGTCGATCTCGTCGTCAAGGCGTCCTCCAGTAAAGCCGATGGCTGGAAGGAGTAGTCTTCGTTGGTTCGGGAGGTCATTGCTTGCCCACCGAGAGAAACACCAAGGTGCACACCTTGGATGACGGCCTGATCAACACGGCCATCCACAAGAGCATCAAAGGCGTGCCTCGGATGTCTCCCCACAGGCATTCACCTTGTCGGCAACCTTGTAGCGCCGCCGCCTTGACGATCGTTCTCCTTGAAAAGAGTCGCGTAAAAGAAAAAAATGGGTCGCAAGCGGGGAAGCGAATGATAAAACCAAATGAAGATATCAACCCCGGTGATGGCGTCGCAGAGTTGCTTCCATTGGTCCTCCCATTCGGCTTGCTCGATGCGAATTTCTTAGAGACGTCGCCTAGCTCCCAGGCCTCGTCCCTCTCTGGCGAAACTTGAGCGCTTCCTCGTGAGAATATGGATGGTGTGCATCTTTGGTTCTACCGGGCCCCAAGGATTGGGATGATAGGAGCTTGAAGATTTGGAGGATCCGGAGGAGGAATTTGGATGATGGAGTTCGGTTGAGTCTTTGTCATGGGAGGAGGAGATGATATTGACTGAGGTGATGACCCTTATCTCGATGAATGAGGAAGAAAAATCGAAACTAAGAGATGAACAAATCGCAAGGGGGCAAAAAGCCGATTTGTACCCACGGCGCCGGCAGCGCGATGCTCTGCTTCCTTCCGCCTCTCCGTCGGCAGGTCGCTTGCCACGATCGCCACTGTTCGCCATTTGCTTTGGTGGAGGTTAGGGTTTTGTTTTGGAATGAATCGAACAAAGGAAGTGGAGGAGACGGATATGAGAACGCTAAAACGGAGATAACGATGAAGGCTAACGGAAGGGTCTATTTATAAGCCGAAGCGAAGAATCGTGGCGAATTCCACGGAGTCGTGGGGCGGGAATGCCGAACGATGGAGTAGGGTTTTTCCTTTTAGCTGGGCCGCTACTGGGCTGGGCCAGGCATGGATTAAGTCGGGCGTCGTTCGACTATATCCTTGATTTATTGGAGCCAGTATTGTTCGGCTATACCCTCACAACATTTAAATTAGGATTCGTTCGGCTATCGGAAGAATGGAAACAATCGACTACATTCTAATCGAGAAATTTAAAGGAAAATGGCCGATTGCTTTTTTCAAATGAATAAAATATGTAAACATAAAGTTGATTGATCAAGGGACAGAGGATATCACACTTAAGTTTATTACAAGCTCAATGTCTACTTGTTCAGAAGTTGATTGATTGCCTCTATGGCTTCAATCTGATTGGCTAACATTATCTAGCACTTTTCGATCCTCATCTTTGAACTCGGATCTTTGGATAACTTAGTTTTGATTTGCTGATCTTCTTTGATGGCGAAGTTATCTTTAGTGAAGGCGCTTCTATGTTCTTGACAAATTAGCTATATGGGCCCATGTGAGACTGAATTTTGGCATTGATTCGGCTAGTTGAGCTTCTAGTGCGCTTTTTTTCATCCTCCATGGCTTTCGATTCGAGGCTCCAAGGTTGTCAAGGAATTTCTTATAGTCGGATATGAGAGTGAAGATCTTTAATCTCCGGCTTCTTCAAAGATCTATCTTTTCGCAAAGCATCTCTCGAAGATATGTTCTTGGTTGCCCTTCTCACCATGGCAAAGTGGTCATCAAGATGGGTTTGCAGATTCTAGGGGGCCTTGAGGGCGAAGGGATATCTTCATCAATGAGTTCAAGGATGTCTCTTATCGATCTACATCACGAACGGACTAATGGTATCCTTGTTCAAGCAGAATGATCACCTCTTTTAGCCGAGCCTGATTTTCCAGCGATAAGGTTTGTTGAGAAGTAATCTCTTCACCTTTCTCAATGATGTAGTCCTCAATAGAGGAGTAGGTGGTGGTCGGTTTAGTAATGTTCTTCTAAAAGAAAAAGAAGAAAGGAGGTGTTAGCCGATTGGGTGAATTGCTAAAATATAGTGTAAGACAAGGCATTACTGCTTTGAATCGATTGATCATCGAGGATGGGTTATACCACGGCTTCTTTGGAAGACTTAATTTGAATGTTTAGAAGGGACGGGTTTGGAGCTTGATCTGGAGAAGTTTCCCTTGCCAGTTCGTCTAAGATTTCATCTATAAAGTAAATGATAATGAGCATAAAGGATAGATGTTATTTAAAAAGAAAAAGAAGAAAAAAAGAATTGGTTGAGCGATGTTACCTATAGTCTCATCAGATTTATGAGCTTTTGAACCTTGACTTCATGAGTCTCTGAAGCTTCATTGTCATGGATTTCTTCATTTTCGGTAGAAACTTCAGGAGTTGGTTTTACAATTTGAGGAGGTGCTGCCTAGTCTGGGAATTTCGACTTGTGGGCGCAATGGAAGTAATGAATATAGAGGTGGTCGGGTTTCTTTGCTAAGTGGGGTTGTTAACTGATAGAGGATAAAGGTTCATACCTTAAGAGATGATTTGGCTTTCTTGGTCCTTGGTTTCTTGGGTAAGAGAAAACTTTCGGTGTGTTTTCCTTTTGCTTTTTCCTCTTGAAGATGCTGAAAATTGGAAGTAGCGGGAGTTCTCATGAGTACCTTTAGAGTCTTGAATCCAAAGTTGCAGGAATTTTCATGAATTCCTTTAATTTTGGAGCATCAAACCCAGAGCAGGAGCTTGGGACCGGCCGAATAATCTTTGGATTGCTTTGGCGGGGAGTAGACTCAAGATCCATGCATAACCGGATGTTAAAATAAGAAGTGAATTCAAGAGCAGGAAATGGTGAGCCTAATGAAATTACCTCACTATCGGAAGCAAAATCGGGGTGCAAGTTTTTGCATAAAGGATGAACTGATATATTGAAGATATGAGCATGCCATTCTTGCCACCAAGAGACAAAGAAGGGATGAGCAACATCTATTAGCCCAAATGGAGATGGTTCATATGTTGGCAATTCCCATCCTAATTCAAAGATTTTCTTGGCTTCCATTCTTTCTGTTATTACTTCCCTTGGCTTTATGATTGTTGAGAAGAGGAATCTTGGGGCGGTGGCCACATCCTAATTGTACGGCCACCATATTTGGATAGTAGAATTCATAGGTGGACTGCACTAACCTCCCATGATGATGAAATTAATTTGGCAGAGTGCAAGGTTTGATAAAGGAGTTGAAGATCTCCGTGGATTCTTGACTGAACAACCAATTTCATAGCTAAACTTGCGAGGCAAAGTCAAATTTTCATTTTCTCTGTAAGGGAACCAGAGCACATTACGAATCCTTTGAAAAACAGCTTGAAGAAATGACCAATGTCTATGTCAATCTTTGATAGATGATTTGCTTCCCCATAAGTCGACAAGCCTTAACCTTTGATGTCTTTGCCTTGACATAGTTAATGAAGGAAAACTTAGATTGAAGAGGCTCACAAAGGTTATCGATGCATGTATATTTGGAGCCACATCTGAATTAGCCACGGGGACCATTCACACAAGAGATTTCTCCACCTTGGCGCATCTGAAGAGTAATCGATGCATCATATGATAAATGCAGACCCCAAAAGATATTTGCCTAGTGGGATCGAGTGCTGCAGCTAAATCTTTAGCCATCACCATATGATTCAGAGTTGGTTCATTGGATTTTCCACAGAAGATGAATCTGCATAGCCACATGTTCATGAAGGCTTTCAACTCTTTGTCGAGAAATGATGCCGGATGCATTCATGTAGTTACGGATGTATTTGACCCATCCACATCCGGTGATGGCTCTTTGATTACTTTTGCTCTTGTACTTATGAGGGTATCTTTGGTAGTGACACGTTCAAGCCGATCATCATGAACACGTTGGCTAGAGTGATGGTCATCATACCATGGCGAAGATGAAGGCATTAATGGTGTCGGACCAAAAATGGAAGTCGCTATCAAAAGGGAATCGTTTCTAGGTGTTTACGCTAAGGATAATTCCGGACAATGGTGATGTCTTGACTTTCCCGGTGGTTGCTTTGCTTTTCTCCAAAGCATTCTCCTGTACCAATTCCGCCATCCGATTGATTGGGGAAATGGCCAATTCTTGAACGTGTTTGGCCATCGGTTTGGCAAGGTGATCCCAGATTTGAAAGGGATTCTTTGGGTTTCCTTCTCGATAATTTCAAAAGGGTCGGGATTTCCCATTGGGCCGAGGAAATAGGAATCGGGGTTGGCGAGCATAAGGGATCAAAATCGATTCTTGTATTCTGTAAAGGGTGATTGAAATCAAAGAGGAATAAGCCAAAAGAAGAAGCGGGAAGATCAAGTGGAAATTGCCGAATATAAGTGAAGTTTACCTCTGGAATTTCATCACAGGTCGCCATTGAAGATTCAAAGTGGGTCCGAGGGTTGCTTATTTGAAAGCTTGAATTTTTGGACATGGTGCGGTGTTGAACAGTGCTGACCTAGGAGGAGAAGGAGCTTGTGGTCAATTTGAGAATAAAACAACTTTTATCCCGAAATTGAGGGGGCATGTGTTAACTCTTTGGATTTTGGTCGACTTGGAAGATGATGGTGGACCCGCATACATGGGAAGAAGGACATTCGGCAAACAAAACGAAGCGGTCGGCTAAATGCTTGTGCGGTTGGTTACTTGAAGGTGGTGACTCCATTCGGGAAAGCGAAGATGGCGAGCAAAGCCGATCGAAAAGATGAAAGTTGTAATAATAAAGGAATCGAGAGTTTAGGGCAAGGAATCGTAGTTTCCAAGTTTGTTTAAGAGTTCCTTTGTAAATCGTAGTCTTTTAGGACTCGTGTTTTGTCTAGGGTATAAATATTGACCCTCGACCATTGTAATAGGCGTTCACAACCAAATCAATACAACCGCCCCGTGCCAACTTTCGGAGTCCTTTTGTCGTGTCGTCGAGTTCTTGAGAGGAGTCATCGATCCGTCGACCTCCGTAAGTTCCGACAACCTTGTTATCATGTTTAGTATCATGCGATGGATTTAGGCGTGATGCAAGTAGTCTTGTTTGTTTTCAATGATCGTATGCGGATCTTTGCTTGACAATCAAGAAGTCTTTGCTTATGCTTTGTTTATGAGTAGATACCGCAAGTCGAAGCGTTTGCTCAATATGCTTAGTGAAGGCAAGGCAGGTTATCGGCTCTATTAGATACGGCAAAATCTAAATAGATTCATTAAGTTATCCTGTGTTGCATGTTTTAAATATTTTATATATTTGTAACACTTACCGCCCAATCTAGATTGATATTGTTCGACCCTCTCTTATGGTTTTATTCGTGCTTCAATGATCATTAGTTTCAGTATTACCTTTGCAAATAGATAACATGCTCGTAATGGCTGAATTATTTTAATCTAGATTGTCACATGTCGTGGGTTCATGCATGTTAATTACGTTTAAGCTTTGATGAAACTAGGTGTCGTCTGCGATGATCTGGTTTTAGATTAGTTTAATCGTGTTTATTTGCATGTTCCTTCTTCATGAACCCCAACTCAATTTGGATTCTTTGAGCTTGGTTATGCATTAACTCATGATTAATTTCACTTGTTCAAACATGTCTTCCCAAGCACATGCATTCGGCAATCGGATCTTTACGTGTGCTCATCTTACAATTAATAGAATGGTTTATAAACTTGTTGGCGAGATAGCTTCCTATATAGTTGTATGTCGTTGTAAGTGGCTTCGGGTGGCCGTATATATGGATGGGCTATCGGTCTCACCCGACATGTTCCGGTTTGGCATTTAGCTGTTTTATCCCTTGTTAGTTTTTTTCAGGTCAAACTGGTAGCACGTTTCGGATCACGAAGCACGGGCACCCAATTGAAGCCACGCTTTCCGGCTTGCTGTGTGTGGGGCACAGTGCGTCACATTTTGTGTCAACAAGTGTACACTAGAATGTACCATGGAAATTCATAATCTTATAAGGGACTGAGATGAATAAAGTACACTCCATCTGAAGTGTATTGTCGTATAATCCCACAATATGCGGCATTTAGCACTAAAAGAGGGCAATGTATCAAGTGCAAACCAACCTCTCCGTGCAAACCGTGCAAACCAACTGTGGAGGAGAGGTGGGAGAGGATTTGCAAAAGTGTAATTAGGAGGAGGCGTGTAATTACACTTTTGCAAATCTCTCTCCCACCTCTCCCATGCAGCTTGGTTTTACTGAGAGGTTGGTTTGCATTAGATATGTTCCCCTAAAAGAGAGGCTATCAGCTCTATGTTCCATTGTCTCATGAGTTTGGAATCCGCCAACACGTAAAAGGGTACATTTCACATTAGTCTTGCACTAAAGGTTCACAATTCTTTGTAGAATGCTCATTAGCTACCACATATAGACCCCAAAATAAAATGGCCAAGCTATGGGAGTCTAGCTAGTTGCCTTTAAAAATCTAACATATGTCCAACCGACATTCTATATCCCATTTAAGCAAACTATATACTACCCATGGGAACCATTTCCAAATTTATCAACCATTATTGTTCCTATACAAATGAAAATGTTAGGAGTATTTTTATTTATAGAAACTATAGGATATGTTTCTAAACTTAAGGCTCTAGAAACTATAGGATATGTTTCTAAACTTAAGGCTCTTTTGCATGTTATACGAGGTCTTTACCTACTCATCTTTGTCGGTGTTTTCGGACCACCGATGAGTAAATTTGTATTCTTGGCGTCTGGCTCGGATGGTGTGCTCGGAGGACACAAGGGTTTAAGCTGGTTCTAGGCAGAACATCCCTAAATCGATTCGGCTGCTTTGCTCATTTTACCGTCACTTGGTTTGCATGGGGGTTACAAACAAAGAGAGAGGAGAGGATCCCAAGTCTTTGGTGGAAGAAGTGAACGGGTGCTGAGAGCTCGCTTGTCGCTCAGCCGTGTGCTCGTGTCGTGCTCTTGTATCCAGATCCCCCTTTCATGGGGGGGCCTACTTTCCCTTTTATAGGCGAAGGGAAAGCACAGGTTACAGAGGAGGAAAAGGAGAAGAACAAGAGAGAGAAGAAGGTTTCCAGGGTTACTGGGTCCTTCTTCTCCTTCATGAGGGTCCCGCTGATCCTGTAGATATCAACAGGGACGACTCCATGTTGCGGCCCTATTCATCACTGGCGCCATGCGTAGGCGTCATCTGCCGGTCATGGCGTTCCACTCCGTTCCGGCGGATGTCGTGGTGAACTAACGTGCCTGTCAGCATCCGTATGAGGATTAGGCAGAACAGCACCGGCACGCCCGACATTGTTCTTGATGTGAATCCCCAGGTATGGCCCATCATGGCCATGGGTTACATCGAGGCGTGCCAGCCTCTTCCCTGGCATCAAAGTTTTGACCCAGGCCCATACGCTTGGACCTGGAGTGGTTGGCGGCGGTATGGGTCCCCGTCGAAGGAGATGGAACCCGCGTCCTCGAGGTCGGGCGAGACGGAGCTCGCGACCTTGGTCGAGACGGAAACCACGTCCTTGGGGTCGGGCGAGACAGAGCCCACACCCAAGGTGTCGGGCGAGATAGAGCCCGCAATCTCGAGGTCATGCAAGACGGAGCCGGCAGCCTCGAGGTCGGGCCAGATGGAGCCCACGGCCTTGGGCGAGACAGAACCCACGTCCTTGGGGTCGGACGAGACGGAGCCTGCACCCAAGAGGTCGGGCGAGACAGAGCCCGTGGCCTCGAGGTCGGGCGAGACGGAGCCCATAGCCTTGGGGTCGAGCGAGACCTTTTAATACGTCTCGAGCCATCCGGGGCGCTATCTTCCTTGCTTTAGGTATCCCTAATATTGATACCCGACAGTAGCCCCCGAGCCTGCGGAGGAGTAGAATACTCCTTTGGAGGCTTTTCTAGATGGGAGGACTCTGAGGGCCTTGGCCTTCCTTTTGTGGGCTGCGGCGTGTCCTGGTAGGATGACGATTCCCTTTTGTCGCGATCGGTCTTCTTGGGGGCATGTAACCGTAGGATTCGGGAGGTCAGAAAGATTTTTCTTGATTCTGGTCCCCTAGGATCCGATCGGTCCACCATCGTACTACGACCGCATGTTGAGTCTCCTTGCGAGTCCAACTTCTCTCGAGCCCCCCACGCGTGTGGGGTCCGGTCGAGAGTCGACTCATCTTTGTGATCATCATCCCTCAAGCGTTTTTTCGATAAAACAGAGGGGCTGAGCCGTGTCACGTTTTTCCTCGATGGATGAAACATGGTGCTCGGTGAGCTGTTAACGGGCTAGTCCGAGTGGAGCCTTGGCTTCCTATTCATGGGGGGCCGACATGGGTCAGCTGGTGACCGACTCTAGACTCTTGGCGGTCAATCCATATAGTTTTTGGGTTTGTTCGATCGGCCCCAAGGGCTCGTTGCCTTTCTTCAAGGAAAAACCATGGACTGAGAACTGACCAAGACTGGAACATGGGCTAGGATGCCCACAGCGCTCATGCGCCTAGGTACTGGCCGCTAGTGGGCCCATCCCTTTCCACCCCTCGCTCTAAGGGTGCCCTAGAGCGGCTGTGAACCCATCGGTGGGCCAGCCTTCAAACTCCTGGCTCTAAATGAGTCGTAGGAGCATTTTCATCTCTGTATCCCTCCTTACCTACGACGGTTCTTGGCCCATCGACCGAGCGAACATTCATCTGACATGTCCCTCGAGGGCGTGGCTAGAGATAGCGTGCGCATGATCTTCAGAGGGAGGTGACGTGACGCGGCGCAGCAGGCATGTGAACCTAGGCGGACGGTTCGCCTTCTCGCCCTGCTCCGTCCTATAAAAAGCAGCCTCCCCCTTCACATTTCTGCACACCAAAACCATAGCCTTTCCTTCTCCATTTCTCCGCCACCGTCGTTCGGATCTGTCGTGCTTGCTAATCCACCGCCGGAGCCCTAGATCTATAGCCACGCTTCTGCCGCCTCCACCTTTGCTTCTCATGACCACCTCCATCCTCCATGGATTTGTGGTACTGCTTGCTCGATGTTACCCATGCCCACATGGAGGGCCTCAAATCAAGCATGGTCTTCTCTGTGGGAGGACCGATGCTTGGTGGAGTGGCTTGTGCCCGGCCATGAGGATCTGCGCCGGCGTCACACCCGGCAACTACGTCGTCTCCTTCGTGCCCTTCCACGTAGCGGACTCATGGTTCCTCCCCACTCGTTCTTCCATGGTGCATTGCTGGCACTATCGAGATCGAGTTGAAAGCACTTGAACCCTAGCAGGATCTAGCACATCGCGGCCTTCATTGCGATGTGTGAGGGTACTAGGGGATCTAGCCCCACTTGAGCTGTGGAGATATTTCTTCTCCATCTCCTTGATCAAGATGAAGGAGAGAGGCCGGGAGACCCCGATCTGCCGATGGGATGCGCGGGCATCCACCTTCGGGGGTAGCGGGCGACTGAGTACATGCCCTACCAGCTCTCCAGATCTAACAAGGGGTGGCTTTCGCATTGGTTCTACCTAAAGAATGGCCTCATCACTCCCTTGCCGATCTTCTCCGGGCGCTTGGTCAAAGAGGTACATTGTCATGGCCGTGGGGCCACTGTCAAGGAGAAGAAGAGGATGCGTGACTGCTAGAGGCCATCGCGTTCTCGAACACCCATGGCCTCCATGGGTCCGGCGTCATCGAGGGGTATCACGTGAGGAGGGTGCGGCGCGCTGATGATGGCACGCGTCCTCCCGCCGTACGGGATGACACCTGGCGTGCAGCTCATCGAGACGACGCTCACCTAGGGGCTGCTCCACGACAGCCGAGTCCTTGGCGCTTCAAGGGAGGCCACAGGGGGAGGCCGGCGCCATGTTCCCAATCCTGGGCATCCCGTGATGCGGCGGATGTGGGCTTCATTGAGCTATCGGTGGGGTTAGTCTTTTGGGACTCTCTGTCTGGCTTTTTGAGAGCACGCCTGTGATGAGGGTGGCGAACCATGCCCCGGATGAACAAAGGAAGAAGAAGAAGGACAACAAGGAGAAGAAACGACGGTCGAAACAGTGAGCGAAGCTGCAACGAGGGAAGCGGCGTCAAGGTTCATCGAGAGAAGAGGAGGAAGAAGAAGAAGAGGAAGAGGAGGAGGAGGATGATGGCTCCGGATTGCCCATCCAGTGGGATGATCTGGCTGTCGGGGATGAGGGCCCGCCTTCACCATAGGCGGGGCCCTTCCTGCGGCATGCCACGGGGTAGGAGGGGGAGGATGCGGCGCCAAAGCCGGCGGAATCAAACCGCCCTGCCCCGTCCGGACCTTCGATGGTGGCCTCGAAACCAGCAGAATCAGGCTACCTTGCCTTGTCTGGGCCTTCGATGATGGCCCCAGAGCTGATGAAATCAGATCATCCTGCTCCGTCTGAGCCGTCTATGGTGGGCCGAAGCCGGTGGAAACAGGTCGCCCCGCTCCATCCGAGCCCTCGGTGGTGCCTCCGAAGTTAGCGGGAGGCGGCCGTTCTAATTTGTCTGAGCCCTTCGAGCCGAGGGAGGGCTCGAAGCGGCAACGTGCCGATGAGGAGCAACCGGGGTCATGCAAGCTGGCCCCAAAACATCCTTGCAAGATGGTGTTAGGGTGAGTCAAGAGTTTTTTCATCCTTTTGTCTTAACAAATTTTTGTCGTGAACTAACCGCCATGTCCCTTGCAGCGTCGGAGGACATGGGGCTCTCCTATGGCTCGCTCCAAAAAAGATCCTCCTCTGGTAAACGTGCTAGGAGTCGGCTGGCGCCGCACTGGTGGTGAGCATGAGTGGCGTTGGGGCGGCCACAGCGTCGACCGGGGAGGCGCAGACGATGGCTGCATCCATGGGAGAGTAGGCAGAGGAGGGCGCGTTCGAGGTGCCCGTGGCGGGCGTGGCGTGGCCAGTCGTGTCCTCGACGTCATAGGTGGAGGCGGCACGGCCGGAGCCATCGTCCATGCAGGTGGCCATGTCCATGGTGGGGCAACAAAAGGGGGCGCACCTGAGGCATCCTTCATGGATGTGGCGATAGGGCAGGCCTCTGTGTCCACATCACCCGCCCCATCTATCGCTAGAGGAGCCGCTCTAGAGGAGCTACCGCCGTAAGAGAGGTCGGCTCCGCTTGAGGTCAGTGCGGGAATGTCCCGGTCTCTAGTCTAGGTGGCTTCCCTCAATGACGCAGCAGAGGAGAGGGAATAGGGGAGCATCCACATGGAGGTTAGGGACATGGTTCACGCCTTGACCACCATGCTAAGCTTGATGCATGACATTGTCATCCTAGTTGGCTAGGTATGATATGACCGTGCTTCTGACCCTCATGTTCTCTTTTTGTGCCTCTAAGTCTTGTCTTCTTCGCAGATCCTTATGGCCAGTAGCCAAGAGAAGTCCTAGTTCCTTGCCAAGGAGACACGACGGAGTGAGGGCTAGCCGCCTGACTTCGTTGTCGCCTGTTAGGAGGTGGTGAGCTTGCCCCTACAAATCCGGGAGGTGGGTGACCTCGAGTTAGGGAGAAGGACACTCACGACGATACCCACGAGGCCAAGGAGAAGCTCGTGGTGTAAGGAAAATGGACCCTAGGCCCATTTACTTTGGATTTTGGTGTTTGATGATCAACACAACCAAATTGGACTAATGGATTTGCAATTAAATTGTTTTATAGTTCAATAGGATGCAAAACACGATTTGGACAAAGGCAACGTGATGATCTGATGATCAATACCTCAAGAAAGACATGTGAAGATGCATAGAAGACATACAAGGTCAAGCAAAGTCCAAGCACGAAGATTCGAACCAAGCCGGACATAAGATCACGAAGAAACAAGCCCGGTAGAGGTGACCGGACGTGGCCCTATGAGTGACCGGATGCTCCGATCAAGTGCCAGGCAACACCAGGTGTCGGTAGCTATGACCGGACGCTGAGCAGCAGTGACTAGACGCTGAGCGAAGTAGTGACCGGATGCACCAGTGACACTATTCATCATCACGGCAATGTTTTCAGCGTGACCGGACGTAGTAGACTGGATGTCCGGACGCATGAAGTCCAGCATCCGATCAAGTCCAGAGAGGTTCCAGAGTGGCGCCAGCGTGACCGGACACGTCTGGTCGATGATGACCGAACTCTGAGCTGAGTCCGATCAACACGCGCTCTCAAATGGTCGGGACGACTGGACGCGTCTGGTTAGGACGTGATCAGCGTCCGGTCAGTAGCAGAAAGCTAGGTTTTGTCCCCAACGGCTACTTTCTTAGTGTGGCTTATAAATAGACCCCCCAACCGGCCATTTGAGAGGAGTGGAGCTGAGGAAACATACCAAGGGTGTTGATACACCATTTTAGTGATATCCACTTGCATAGTGCTTAGTGATTCACTAGGTGATTAGCGTAGGTGCTTTGCAAAGTGCTTAGGTTGATTAGACCACCGCTTATGCGCTTGCTCTAGGTTTAGGCCTAGTATTTAGTGAGGTTTGCATACCTCTTACCATTCGGTGCTTGCGCGCACCATTGTTATACATCGGAGGGGCTTGTATTCTTACGAGATCACGCCAACCACGTTTGTGGTGTGGCCACCACCGTGTATCGAAGGGAACAAGGCCCATGGCGGTTCGACTGGAAGCTTTATAGTGAAGACGGCGGGGAGTGGTCCGGGAGAGGCTTGTCGGAAGGCACACCAGAGGTCCACTTGTGCGTGGGGAAGGCCCGGAGCTATCCACAGAGTTACCCGACCAGGAGCTTGGCCCTTGTGAGGGGCTCCAACGAGGACTAGGGGGAAGCTTGCGCGCTTCTCGATACTTCAATAAAAATACCAGAGTCATCGACGGGAGTTTGCATATCTCTACCTTACCCTTTAGCTTCCGCATTTACATTGTTTGCATAACCCCTTTTGCTGTAGAGATAGCAACACACTAGCAAAACCATAGTTGCACATTTAGATAGTCTAATTCACCCCCCTCTTAGGTGTCACGGTCCCCTTTCAATTGGTATTAGAGACGGTTGGCTCAATTTGGACCTTTGGCTTCACCGCCGTTGAGCCGATGCTATTTAGAGTGGTTGAGATGGATACCTCTAGGCCTCTGCACTTTGACGGCACTAGCTTCCCTTACTATAAAGCTAGAATGGCTTGTCACCTTGAGGCGGTAGATTTGGGTGTTTGGATAGTCACTCGTGATGGGATGAAACCCATTAAGAATCTCGATAAACCCACAAAGAGTGAGGAAAAGGAAATTCATTTTAATGCTAGAGCTAAAAATTGCTTGTTTAAATCTTTTAGCATGGATGTGTTTAACCAAGTGTTCACTTTAAATACGACACATGAAATTTGGTTAAAACTCCAAGAGCTCCATGACGGCACAACTAATGTCCATAAGCAAAAACATTGTCTAGCTAAACAAAATTAAGATTCCTTTAAAATGAATGATGATGAGCTTGTTCGTGATATGTATTCTCGTTTGAATCTAATTATCAATGAGCTTCATTCAATAGGATTAATGAAGCTAGATGATACGGATATCGTGAGGAAGATCATCTCCATGCTACCACAAAAGAAATATGCAAGCATCATCACCATCCTTCACAACATGGAGGACTTGAGCACCATGACCCCGGCCATAGTCATTGGCAGGATAGTGGCATTTGAAATGTCACGCAAGATGGGTCAAGAAGAAGCATCTTCATCAAGCAAAGGCAAAGCTCTCACATGTAGTGAGAAAAAGAAGATGAAGGGCAAACAAGTTGAGACAAGCTCAAGCTCAAGCTCGTCAAGTGAAGATGAAGATGATGATGATGATGAAGATTCAAGTGATGATGATCAATCTTCCTCCTCCACCTCTGACCTTGATGAAGAATCAATCAAACTTATCAACAAGGTGGAGAAGATGATCCAAAGGCTCAATGTCAAGGGTGTGCCCATCCAAATTCAAGATTTCATCTTCACCAATCAAAGAAATGAGGAAAGAAAGAAAAGATGCTATGGATGTGGCAAGTTGGGGCACTTTGTGGAAGTTTGTCCAAATAAGCCCACACCCAAGACAAAGAAGAAGGCATGCAAGGACAAAGCCCTCACATCAATAAGGTCATGGGATGATTCTTCAAGTGAAGAAGAAGACCATCACAAGAGGTGAGGGCATAAGCACTCATCATCAAGCACCTCACGTGTGTGCCTTATGGCACGAGGTAACAAAAAACCTATCCCTAGTGATAGTGACAATGATAGTGATGATGAGTTATCTTCTTAAGATGAAATTGTGCAAGAAAATCTTAACTTTGCTAAAGTTTGCACTAGTCAACAAAAGAAGCTTGAAAAATTAAAAGAAAAACTAGATAGCTCACAACAAGCTTATGCTACTTTGCTTGAACAATATGAAACTTTTGCCAATCTTAATATGGAGCTATCTACTAAAATTGAGCAACTTGAGACTAGTGCAAACACAAATAATTGCACAATCAATGATGAGCACTAGTAAAGAAAAATAAAAAATTAAAGAAAAAGTTAGCTAGCTCATAAGATGCTTATAAAAGTTTACTTGATAAAATGGAAACTATGTGCAAACATTGTGATGAGCTAACTAATAAAGTTGCTAATCTTGAAGCCATCGATACTACCCTCACCGAGGCATCTAAAAAGAAAGGTTCAATTTTTGACATACATAAAAAGGATACCTCTACTTCTTGCAATGATTTATGTTTAGACTCACCCTTGTGCAACCAAGTTTGTGTTGAGAAAGTTGTTGTAAATACATGCACACAAGAGGCTGCAATGGAGAATGAGCAACTCAAGCAAGAAGTGGCTCGCCTCACCAAGGACTTGACTCAAGTGAAAGGCAAGATGGAGCAAGCCCAACTTCATCAAGATAGCACCATCAAGGGAGTGAAGAAGCTTGATGAAGGACAAACCATGGTTTGCTACGTATGCTAGAAGGAAGGCCACTAGTCCTATGAGTGCAAGGTGAAGAATGGGGGAGGAGCAAAAAGGAAAGAGAAAAAGCAAACAAGCAGGTTCTCCAACACCTACACCAACAAGGTGGACAAAAAGGCCTCCACACCATACTTGTTAAAGAAGAAAAATGACAAGGTGGTGGCCATCAAGGTGAACAAGCAAGTCAACAATGGGGCCAAACGTATTTGGGTGCCAAAGGAGATCATTTTCAATATGAAGAGCACCAAAAAGGTTTGGATCCCGAAAGGGAAGTGAGAAGTCCAATGGACTTTGGGGAATTTGGAGAGTTGGCAAAGTATGGGTGCATTTCATGGGGTGCATCATTGTGGACAAAGTAATTGCCAAGTGGGTTAGTGAACACTATGGACCCAAATTCCCCTCCCCATGTTAGGTAACTAGATTTAATTTCTTGCAATTTCAATTAGCATCTAGTTCCTTTTCATGCCTAGGTGTGCATTTGCATGTTTAAATCCTTTCAGTTGGTATGCATACACTAGGTATATCTTATGGTAGGCTTGCTCGTTTTCATTCTTAACCCTTGGAGCAAACCTACATGGTTCAAATTGTTTAGGAGCATGGCACATAGATTGTTTTACAATTGTTCATCTAAATATGTGCCAAAGTCTAAATTGTAGATAATTTCTCCCAAATATCACCTTCGAAAATGATTCTCACATTCATGTGATGTCATCTTTCACTTGGTATTTTTATTCTAAAATCAATGTGCTTGTCTCCTACAAGTATTCCATACTTGTGTGCACAAATTTAGGGGGAGGTTACTCTACAAGTTGGATGCTTTGAGACTAACACCTTTTCAAGCTTATCATGTATGTAGTCTCATTGCAAGGAAAATGGAGTCCCCGGAGTTAAGCATCATACTTCAAATATCCACCACCTATTGCAAGTGGTATAAATCAAATTGGTTTCCACATATGGTATTTCTAAACCAATATCATCATGTTGATTTCATTTTGGTATTTATATGCTTTCTCCATGCATTATATAGATCAAACTCCCTTGAGCATTAATTTGCCAATTATGCATAATCTAAATTATCCATCATATGTATGCATATATTTAGGGGGAGCTTAGTCTATGTAATGTGAGTCAAATTTTGTGACCTATTCCACTCCACATATAAAGAATCACAAAGTTTGACCCTCCCTTGTGCTACTAATGTCTTCCTTTTCGGTGCTTGATTCCAAAGGGGGAGAATTTGTAGCACCAAAAGCAAGCCCTATCATAATAATTTACAAGTGGTAATGGTCCAAGAAAGGGAGGATAGTGGATTATGGAGTTAGTGTTAGGCTTAAATCCATAATGCCACATGGGGACATTTGCAAGGGCAAGATAAGTTTCCAAAAATATTTACATGTGGTATCTTTTAGCATCATATAACCTTGTCCTTTGCATTACATCCTAGCAAGTAAATAGTTTTTAAATTCCAAAATATTTATTATTTGCTTGTTTTGGTCGTGTTGTCATCAATCACCAAAAAGGGGCAGACTGTAAGGAAAATGGACCCTAGGCCCATTTACTTTGGATTTTGGTGTTTGATGATCAACACAACCAAATTGGACTAATGTATTTGCAAGTAATTGTTTTGTAGTTCAATAGGATGCAAAACGTGACTTGGACAATGATCAACACCTCAAGAAAGACATGTGAAGTTGCATAGAAGACATACAAGGTCAAGCAAAGTCCAAGCACGAAGATTGGAACCAAGCCGGACGTAAGATCGCAAAGAAAAGAGCCCGACAGAGGTGACCGGACGTGGCCCTATGAGTGACCGGACGCTCCGATCAAGTGCCAGGCAACACCAGGCATTAGCAGGAGTGACCGGACGCTTAGCAGCAGTGACCAGACACTAAGCAAAGCAGTGACTGGATGCACCGGTGACAATGTTCATCGTCACGGCAATGTTTTCAGCATGATCGGACGTAGCAGACTGGACGACCGGACGCGCAAAGTCCAGCATCCGATCGAGTCCAGAGAGGTTCTAGAGAGGTTCCAGAGAGGCACCAGCACGACCAGACGTGTCCGGTCGATGATGACCGGACTCTAAGCTGAGTCCGATCAACGTTCACGCTCCAACAGTCGGGACGATCGGACGCGTCCGGTCAGTAGCAGAAAGCTAGGTTTTGTCCCCAATGGCTACTTTCTCAGTGGGGCTTATAAATAGACACCCGAACCGGCAATTTGAGAGGAGTGGAGCTGAGGAAACATACCAAGGGTGTTGATACACCATTTTAGTGATCTCTACTTGCATAGTGCTTAGTGATTCATTAGGTGATTAGCGTAGGTGCTTTGCGAAGTGCTTAGGTTGATTAGACCACCGCTTATGCGCTTGCTCTAGGTTTAGGCCTAGTGTTTAGTGAGGTTTGCATACCTCTTACCACTCAGTGCTTGCGTGCACCATTGTTGTACATCGGAGGGGATTGTATTCTTGCGAGATCACACCAACCGCGTTTGTGGTGTGGCCACCATCGTGTACCGAAGGGAACAAGGCCCATGGCTGTTTGGCCAGAAGCTTGATAGTGAAGACGGCTGGGAGTGGTCCGGAGAGGCTTGTCGGAAGGCCCGAGGCTTTTCACGGAGTTACCCGACCGGGAGCTTGGCCCTTGCGAGGGATTCCTTGCGAGGGGCTCCAACGAGGACTAGGGGGAAGCTTGTGCGCTTCTTGATACCTCGGTAAAAATACCGAAGTCGTCGACGGGAGTTTGCATATCTCTACCTTACCCTTTAGATTCCGCATTTACATTGTTTGCATAACCCCTTTTGCGGTAGAGATAGCAGCACACTAGCAAAACCGTAGTTGTATATTTAGATAGTCTACATGATAGATATGCTCTTATTAGCCCCCGAGTGAGGCTCGACCCCTTGCCGTTGCTGGGGTTGGGTGTCACTAAACATCGAGGAGTCGATAGCAAAACTGATAAGAGAAAGCGTGTGTAGATTAAGGGTAAAAGCGACGTAGCTGTTCGATATTCTAGGTGTTGACAAAGACTTCACCGTCATTGGTCTTGAGCTTATAGGTGCCTGGTCAGAGCACCTCCACGACGACATACGGTCCCTCCCACGGTGGAGAGAGCTTGTGGCGGTTCTTGTTGCTCTGGACGAGGTGAAGCACTAGGTCCCCGATGTTGAAGGCCCGACCCCGTACTCGACGACTATGGTACCAGCGCAATGCTTGCTGGTACTTGGTCGAACGGAGGAGGGCAATGTCACGTGCTTCATCTAGGTGGTCCATGGCATCCTCAAGGGATGCCTTGGCTCCCTATTCGTCGTACGCCCTGACCCTCGGTGCTCCATAATCGAGGTCGGTCGGGAGGATAGCCTCAGAACCGTAGACCATGAAGAATGGCGTGTAGCCGGTGGCCCGGCTAGGGGTCGTCCTCAGGCTCTAGAGGACCGTGGGAAGCTCCACAATCCATCGTCTGCCAAACTTGTTCAACTGGTTGAAGATCCTAGGCTTGAGGCCTTGTAGGACCATGCTGTTCGCGCGCTCAACCTGCCCATTCGTGCGGGGGTACGCCATGGTGGCCCAATCAACGCGGATGTGGTATTCATCGCAGAATTGGAGGAACTTTTTCCTGATGAACCACATGCCATTGTATGTGATAATGAAGTTTGGGACTCCAAAGAGATGGACAATGTCAAGGAAGAATAGTACGGCTTGCTCGGACTTGATGGTAGAGATCAGTCGAGCCTCTATCCACTTTGTAAACTTGTCTATGGCGACAAGCAAGTGCGTATTGCCCCTAGGCGCCCTCTTGAGAGGTTCGACCAGATTGAGCCCCCAGACCACGAATGACCACATGATGGGGATCATTTGGAGTGCTTGGGCCGGTAGGTGGGTCTACCGAGCATAGTATTGACACCCTTCATAGGTGTGCACAATCTGTTCAGCGTTGGCTACTGCGGTCGGCTAGTAGAAGCCGTGTCGGAATTCATTTCCAACTAGGGTCCTAGGTGCGGCATGGTGCCCACAGACCCCACCATGGATATCACTCAGCAACTGCTTCCCTTGTTCGATGGGGATGCAACGCTGTAGGATCCCGGTGTGGCTTTACCTCTAGAGCTCGCCCTCAATAACGACAAAGGACTTGGCACGACGCGTGAGCCACCAAGCCTCCATTTTGTCCATTGACAGCGCCTCACAGAGGAGGTAGTTGAGGTAAGGCGTTGTCGGGGACCAATATTATGGTACCCGAAGAGGAGGAGCTAATGACCGTCAACATTGATTCATCCGTGCGATCGAGAGCGCGACTACACCGCTTGCCGGGTCACTCCTCGTCTGTCCACCAAGATCCTAGGCCCCGCCTCAAGCTGACTCCCGAGGGCTGGCTCCACCTCACCTGATGTCTAAGGGTAGACTCCATCTCGCCCAACCCCCGAGGGCTGGCTCTGCCTCGCCCGACGTCTGGGGGCTGGCTCCGCCTTGCCCGACGTCCAGGGGCTAGCTCCGCCTCGCCCGATGTCTAGGGGCTGGCTCCGCCTCGCCTGACATCTGATTGCAAACTCTGTCTCACCCGACCCCCAAGGGCTGGCTCTGCCTCACTCGACGTCTGGGGGCTGGCTCCGCCTAGCCCGATGTCTGAGGGCAAACTCTGCCTCGCCCGATGTCTGCGCACTGACCACTTACATGGTGGCCACAATGTAGAGCAAAAGTGATTCCCCGTTGGTTGGGGGGACCAGGATCGGGGCCTTTGTCAAGAGCTGCTTGGCGTTGTCAAGTGCCTCGTGTGTAACACCCCAGGTGTTTGGCTTCCACATTTGCACTGCATTTCATGAACATGAGCATCATGCATCCATTCGTGAACCTATATCACATGAAACATGATTTCGAAACATTGCAACATGTTGTATATTTCATGTGTGTTGTTTCTTTTATGAAATGTAAAGTGTGCAACACTCAAGTGCAACATGTGCAACTCACTTTAGTGAAACATGGTTAGTAGTACTATGCAACATACTCATGAAACATGTGAAACATGACTATGAAACAAGTGTAACATTTCATGTGTTTTTCATTGTTTCAGTACATACCATGCTTGAGTTTGGTGTGACCAATGTGTGGTGTGGCTAATAATGCTCTTAAGCAACTTAGTTATACTTAGAATGTCATTAGGAACAAGGTTCATGTTGATCATTTTGCCTAATTCGGTTTCCAAGTCATGGTTTGACCAATTTGGACCCCTAGAGCTCCTGAGTTTGACTATTTAAAAAGTGTAGCTTAGGATGTTTGCATGTCTGAGCAACCTAAAACAAAGTTGTAGCAAATTTTATAAGGAACAAACTTTGTTTAGAAGCCAAGTCATGCAAATGTGCACAACATGTTCAAAAAGGGCCCACAAGTCAGTTTGAGGTCTATTTAGAAACTCTGAAATTTTCTAAGTGTTGTATCTGAGTTTCAGTTTCATGACCTCAACTTTGGCTTGATATAACTCATGATCCGTTGAGAGTTAGCTGTTGATTTCTAAATCAAAGTTGTAGCCCTACTATAGCTCTACAACTTTCATGTTCATTGTTTCCTCTAATACGTCACGGTTTTAGAGCTAATCACTGTCAAACTTCGCCTGTCAGTCGCCATTGGTTAACTGAATCGCCATTTCAGACGTGCTACAGTGGCGACCGGTTTCAGAGAACAACGGCCGCGTGGCGCCACCCGTCGCCGGTCGCCTGAGCGCGCTGCCACGCACCACAGGCGTCCTAGCATGGCCGGCCACGATGTGCACACCACCGCGCGCCTGCCCGACCAGCCCGTCAGCCCATTTTTCATTTCTTCGCCTCCACCACGCGCAGCCAGCGAGCTCAAGCCGCTCCGCCATTGCCGCTCCAACTTCGCTGTCGCCTAGCTTGCTCGCCACCGCAAAAACGTGAACCACCGCTCGTAAACAGCTCTGTCGTGTCCTCCTCTACCTCCTCCACCTCTTAGCTGGGCCGATTGCGTCTTGGTAAGGGCACTTTGGCCACTTCCGCCGTCACCGCCATGAGCGCGTCCTCACCGAAGATGAGGCCGCCGTGGTCGGGGTAGCTAGGAGCCATTTCGTCCTCGTTTATTGCTTCCTTGAGTTTCCCCGTGTGCCCGAGGAGCTCATACCAAGCTTAGCCACGCCCTACTCGGCCGGACGCTGCTGGAGCATCGCCGGACTCCTCCACCGTCTGCCATTGCACGTCGTCGTCGGTGTTCGAGCTCGGTAGAGGTTGCGGGTAGGACATGGTTAGATGCGGTTCGTCAAGGCGAGCATGCCGGTGCCTTCGGTTTCGCCGGAGTCCTCGCCGTCGGCGAGCTAGACTCCCGTCGTGCCATCGAACGCCGCCGTCCCCTGTTTTCTTTCGCTGACCTATGGGGTCGTCTGACCCGAGGGCCCCGCTCGTCAGTGACCGTTGAGTAGAAGCTAGTTCAAATAATTCCAGTTTTAGTGCTGTTTTGTGCAATTTATATCTCCAAATTGGTAGATCCAAATGATATGATTCAAATTTTGTTAGGATCATAGTGAAGTCTAGTATTTAATAAAAATATGACATGAACACTTGTAGTGGAAAATTTGGAGGAATTAAATAGGAACTTGAAAAGTGTTTTTGAATGCTTGCAAACTTGTTTAAATCATATCTTGAGTTTCTGTGATCCAAAAATTGTGAAATTTTGTGGGTAATCTAGTATTGCTTATTAGAAGCTCTGGTTAAAATTTGAGAGTCATTACATGTGTAGTTTTTGAGTTATAGATTTTCCTTTTATCATTTGTGGATACTTGAGTGAATTTTTGTAAATTATCTAGGAATACTATGGCCATGAAACTTGGTAGGTAGTATCTTAGTACCTTAAGGATGCTAGGAAAAATATGAAATCTGTTGCTTGACACTTTTCACTAAGGTTTCCTAATTATGCCATTTTAAGCCATTCTGCCTTACCATTTTTGTGTAGGTTGTTATACTTACTCAAATAGTGTGAAATTTTTATGGTAGTCTACTTAGGGCATGTAGTGTCTACTGTAATTTTTGTAGATTTCATGGTGTAGTTTTCATATATGTTTACTATTTCCTCTAATTAATTAAATAAATTAAGAAAGGTATTAAAAGAAATGTTTTGGGGATGAACACCCTACTTTCTGGTGTTCTTGTGATATGTGTGATATGTGAGTAAAGTTGGTTTTGTCCAATTAAGTGTTTATATCATAAGTTAATATTTATTTGTTTGCATTATGTCCTTCTAGACAGATCTACAGCTGTTTAAAGTTAGGTTCCAGTTTTGCTTACTCTCTGCCTTGTGAGGACAGAGTTCTGTTGATTTATGAATTTGACTTGGTAAAGTGTTGAATCATGCGTTGAGGTCTAAAAATCAATTGTAGACAATTTCAGAAGCTTTCCATATTGTCTTGTTGCATGTCATTTGGAATTATAAATCTCCAGTTATGGCTAGTTTACTGCACCGTTACATAGTCTTCATTTTGCTGAAATACAAATGCTTGAGTGTATATTGTTGCAATGTTCTCGTTGATTGTTTATGGGTTAGCCTAACTTGAGAATATGCTTAGGTGCAGGTGCTAGGTCATTAACTGAATATGAGCAATTATACATTAGGTTGTATAAACTTGGTAAGTAAAGTGATTTGAATAGGGCTTAAATTGGAATATGCAAACTACAACGAACATGCGCATTCCCCGAGCATCCCTGACATTCGTTTATGTGCATCCATGATATTTATCTTGCACATTCATGCAATAGGTGTGCCGGAGGGAGTGACATTGCTGGAGTTCGAGGGAGCCAACCAGGAGGAGGAACCCGAGGTGCAGGAAGCCGACGAAGCAGTCGCCGCGGAGAAATTGCCCGAGTGCCCTGACCACCAGCCTTCCTCGTTCCTGAAAGGCAAGCCCCGGAGCATATTAAGCCTCCCATGTTTTTACAAATACTTTGAGTACCTTTTATTGTTGATGATGCATTAAGTATAGGAATTGGTTGGAACCAATTGCTGCATTATATATCCTTCCTTGTCCAGATATCGCACTGGAATCCTAATTAAGTTCAGGAACGGGTTAAATGCTTAGCCATGCTTAGTGTGGTAGAAGTCAGGTGATTTCCTGTCACCTGCGAGCTTTAGGATGAGGTGGATCACGGTTGGCTATATTTGCTATCGTGGAAAAGAACCATGTGAATAATGAATTAAGACCGGGCGGGGTCTTGTGTAGGTTTGAACATAGTGACTCCGTCGAAGTCGTTTAAGGATCGTCACGTCTGACGTCCTCATGTCATGTTGAACGCAGCAGTAACACTTAGGCTGGCGGATAAGTCATTCCGACCATGAAGCCTAGTAGCTCGACTCAGTAGGGGATGCGGCAAATGGCGGCATTCTGGAGGTAGTAAGGATGTGCGGAGAGCCATTGGCATAAGTCCAAGGCGGGTTAGAGTCCCGAACAACCTTGGCGAGTGGTTCTCACGAGAATGTCGATCCGATCGGACTCGCGACTCTGAATCGTACCTAAAGGTGACTTGTTTACGACTCCAACGGAGGAAGCGTGGTTTGTGTTTAGGAGTACCCTCCGGTGGATAGGAATCGATTGAATCGCCGTCTCTCCCGGATAGTGAGAACTTGACCGAGGTGGCAACGAGATTCAATTAATTTAACGATATGGTTAAATGGATGATGATGATAAGGCAGCCATAATGAATATCTCGATATGGTTATTAATGTTTGCACCCTAATAAAATGATTGCTTAGTATAGGTGCTAATATAGATGACAAAAGTTAATGGCTAAAAAGTCACTTTGCTAGTTCAGGGCTAAGAGTTGATCATTATTACTTATGCTTTTACGCAAAAAAGAAAGTGTCACCAGATCCACTACATTAAGCTATGCATAATCCTTGGTGTCATTTATTTTGGTTTTGGGCGGGTAAGTCTAGTGAGTACATTCCCGTACTCGGGGTTTATTCCTCTTGTTGCAGATGACCTTCTATATCGTGGATTCTATAAGTATTGTCTCCACCCGTGCGTGGTGATGAAGACTAGATCATGGGCATGATCTCTGTTCTATATCTGAATGCTTTTATGGGTCGTGATCAGCGAACCAAAGATGTGTATTTGAACTCGGGTGTGTAAGTTAAACTATTTGCTTCCGCATGTTTTACAAGACTTGTTTTGTAATAACGATGACTCTGTGATGATGTAATCTATTTGCGAACGTCTGTGAAATGTTGTAACGTATGATATGTTATGTTGAATTACTGTGATCTTGGTTGTATGCAAGTTGGTTTGAAATCCTTCGAGATTTCAGTTGACTACCGGGTTTATATGGGCTCAAGTTCGAGAATTTGATTGTTTCGGCGATTGTTTTTGTACTTGTGCTCTTATAAATTGGTCGGTTCTGTGACATCCTAGGCCTCGAGCATCCATTCGAAGCGGTCGGCCTTCTTCAAAAGCCAATAGAGGGGGAGACCTCGTTTGTTGAGGCGTGAGATAAAGCGGCTGAGCACGGCGAGGCACCCTATAACTCGTTGTACCACCTATATGTTCTGGATCGGGCCCATCCTCGTGATGGCCGAGATCTTCTTCGGGTTGGTTTCGATGCCACGCTTGGAGACGATAAAACCCAGCAGCATACCCCTTAGGACCCAAAAAACGCACTTCTCAGGGTTAAGTTTGATACCGTTTGCTCAGAGTTTCACGAAGGTCTACTCTAGGTCGGCTACGACCTGGTCAGTCTGTTTGGATTTGACCACGATGTCATTGACGTAGTCCTCGATGGTCTACCCGATGAGATCCCCAAAACACTTGAGCATGCAACATTGGTACGTAGCCCCCATATTCTTCAGGCCAAACCGCATTGTGACGTAGCAGAATGATCCGAATGGAGTGACGAAAGATGTCGTGAGCTAGTTCGACTCTTTCATTGTGATTTGATGGTATCTAGAGTATGCATCACGGAAGCAAAGGGTTTTGCACCCTGAGGTTGAGTCGACTACTTGGTCTATGCGTGGCAAAGGAAACGAATCCTTTGGACACGCTTTGTTGAGACCTGTGTAGTCAACACACATTCTCCATTTCCCACTCTTTTTGCGTACAAGAATGGGATTGGCTAGCCACTTGTGGTGGTATACTTCCTTGATGAACCTAGCCGCCAAAAGCTTCACAATCTCCTCGCTGATGGCCCTGCATTTCTCCTCATTGAAGCAATGCAGGCGCTGCTTCACCGGCTTGGAGCCTGACCTGATCTTCAAGGTGTGCTCATTGACTTCTCTCAGAATACCTAGCATGTCTGAGGGTCTCCACGCAAAGATGTCTCTATTGGCGCAGAGAAAGTCGGCGAGCGTGCTTTCCTATTTGGAGAAAAGCGTGGTGCCGATGCGCACCACTTTGCCCTCAGAGCCACTGGGGTCTATGAGGACCTCCTTGGCACCCTCTACAGGCTTGAAAGACTTGGCCGACCATTTGGGGTCAGGCGCTTCTTCGACGACCTCCACCCTGATGGTCGCAAGCTCTTTTGAGGCAACAATTGCCGTGGCGTGTTCGCAACACTTGACCTCACACTTGTAGGCGCGCTGAAAGGAGGTGTCGATGGTGATGACCCTGCATGGACCTGGCATCTTCAACTTTAGATAGGTGTAGTTGGGGACGGCCATGAACTTCACGTAGCATGGATGCCTAGGATGGCGTGGTAGGTCCCATGGATCCCAACCACCTCGAAGGTAAGGGTCTCCATCCAATAATTGGTCGGATTCCCAAAGGTGACAGACAGATCAATCTACCCAAGTGGCATGGCTAGCTTTCTAGGCACAATGCTATGGAAAGGCACCCTGGTCGGCCAGATGCGTGATGGGTCAATGCTAATGGAGTTGAGCGTTTCAGCATACATGATGTTGAGGCCGTTGCCTCCATCCATCAGCACCTTGGTGAGTCGCTTCATGCCGATGATCGGGTTGACCACGAGCGGGTATCTTCTTGGCTGTGGGATGCTTTCCTGGCGGTCGATCTAATCGAAGGTTATGGCGGACTCCGACCATCAGAGGAAGGAAGGCACGGTCGGCTCGATCGTATAGACCTCACGATATGCAAGCTTCTGGCAGCGCTTGGAGTCATAGGCCGCCGAGCCTCCGAAGATCATGAGGCAGCCATCCAGCGTCGAAAATCCGCTGTCCTTCCCCTCGGCATTGTCTGCAGCTGGCTTGGGATCCTTCCTATGCTCCCCCTTATTGGAGCCTTCGGACAAGAACCGCTTGATGTGGACACAATCCTTGTACAGGTGCTTAACGGGGAAAGCATGGTTTGGGCATGGCCCTTCAAGCAGCTTCTCAAAGTGGTCTGGGGTACCCTCAGCGGGCTTTGGACCCCCCTTATGGTCGGCAGTGGCCACGAGTGAGTCCTCGCACCACTGCTTGTTCTTCTTCTTGTTGGGATGGTTGGAGGCACCTTCACCGGCGTCCTCGTCCCGCTTTGTCTTGCCCTTGGGGCGGTCAAAAATTGCCCCGATCGCCTCCTCGCCTGAGGTGTGGCTGGTGGTGATGTCGAGGAGTTCCTTGGTGGTTCGTGGGCCCTTATGTCCTAGCTTGTGAGCCAGGGACTCGCAAGTGGTCCCAGACAGGAAAGCTCCGATGATGTCGGCGTCGGCAACGTCGGGCAGCTCGTTGCACTGCCGGGAGAAGCGCTAGATGTACCCATGAAGAGTTTTCTTGGACTTATGTCAGCAATTTTTTAGATCCCATGGGTTCCTAGGATGCGCGTATGTGCCCTAAAAGTTTCCCACGAAGATCTCTTTTCGCTCCACCCAACTTTGGATTCGGTTGGGCGGAAGGTGTTCCAACCACGTTCGCGCCAAATTGGCCAGGAACAATGGAAGGTTGCGGATAATGAAATTATCACTATCTGCTCCACTAGCTTCGCAAGTAAGCCGATAATCCTCGAGCCCCAGTCCACGGTTTGTTTCCCTAGAGTATTTTAGGATGTTGGTCGGCGGTCGGTACCGCGGTGGGAAGACGGCGTTGAGGATGTGTCGACCAAAGGTCTGAGGTCCCGGCAAGTCGGGGCTCGAGCTTTGGTCATCACCGCTGTCATAGCGTCCGCCATGATGAGGGTGGTAGCAATGGCTAGGCTCCTCCCTCTCATCACCGCGGGCATGCCTGCGGGCATCCAGGGTATTGCGCGTATCACGGTGGAGGCCGAGATGCTCATGCACTAGGGCCATGGTGCGTGGCCTACCGCTTTGCTATGCCTGGTGGACTGACACATCCTTGTCAGGTCGCTTTGAGGGCACACGCTAGCTAGCGTTGAGCTCGTGTCATCGAGACAGCAAGCTCTTGGCCTGCTATGCCACCTCACGCTCGAGTAGCGTGTGAATCTCATGATGGGTCCGATGATCCTCGGGTGTCGCGGGCTCCAGAAGCCCCCGGAGCAACGCCGCTGTGGCAACAATGTTCTGGCTTGCCTGAGTGAAGTGTGGGAGGGCTTCGTCGTCCTCGATGATCCTCTAGTTCACATTGCGGGCCACTGCGCGCGCACGCCCACCGTCTCCGTGGTGCTTGATCTCTCGCTCGAGCTCTACATGTTCTTGCTCAAGCTGGAGTCATGCTTCTTCAAGCTCTTAGTGTCGCACCCTTAGCTGCTCTACCCATAGGCAAGGTGGGGCCCCTGTATCCTCCTCGACCTCATCATCGAGGTCATTTGTTAGGGTAGCACCTTCCTCGTGGATGCTTTCGATGTATCCCTCGGGGGTACCTACCATGAAACATTCTCACGAGGGGTGATGGCTCCCCCTACTAGAGTCAGAGTCAGAGGGTGACTCTGATTCTCCCGTGAGAAGGTCATGGAAAGATTCCACAACATATTTGTTCATCCCACAAACTCATCGTTCGTAGGGGATGGGGGCGTGCGCTGCACCACAAGGTGGCCAACGGTCTCTGCAGCGTTGCGTAGACCGACCGAGAGCGTTGTCAGGGCGCTCCGGCTGAGGTATTCTAATGAGAGCGGCTCTCCTCTGGTAAGCTGTGTCATGACATAGGAAAATGAGAAGGTGAGGCGGCATAGGTCCTCCGAGGATGGTCAGGGTCCTAGGAAGGCACCGAGCTAGCGCTCTAGCCTCCCATAATCGAAGCCGAGGAGCTAGTCGATCCCGGGGGCATGGGCCTCTGGTGCGTGCAGCTGTAGCTCCTCAAGCGCCTCGGCGATCACGTCGAGGCCAACGGAGTAGAGAGGCTGGACAACGGTGGGAACCTACGCCAACTCTCCCTCTGTCATAACAATAAAGTCCAGGTTCCCGAAGCGCACGTGCACGCCCAGAACCCAGTTGATGCCATGACTAGCCATCCTAGGCCTGATGTGGATGTCGAGACACACAAAAAGCCCCTACCTAGCGCGTCAACTATCGGTGTTTTTGGACCACCGATGAGTAAATTTGTATTTACGCGTCTAGCTCGGATGGTGTGCTTAGAGTATACAAGGGTTTATACTGGTTCGGGCGGAACGTCCCTATGTCTAGTTCGTTGCTGCTTGTGTTACCGGCACTTGGTTTGTAGTAGGGGTTACAAATAGGCGAGAGAGGGAGAGGATCCCAAGTCTCTGGTGGAAGGAGTGAACGGGTGCTAAGAGCTCGCTTGCCGCTTAGCGGTGTGCTCGTGTCATGCTCTTATGTCTAGATCCCCCTTTCATGGGGCGCCCTGCTTCCCCTTTTATAGGCAAAGGAAAAGCACGGGATACAGAGGTGGAAAAGGAGAAGAACAAGAGATATAAGAAAGCTTCCAGGGTTGCCAGGTCCTTCTTCTCCTTCATGTGGGTCCCACCGATCTTGTAGATGTCAATAGGGATGGCTCCATGTCGTGGCCCTATTCATCACTAGCGCCATGCGTAGGCATCATCTGTCGGTCATGGTGTTCCTCTCCGTCCTGACGGATGTCATGGTGAACTAAAGCGCCTATCAGTGTCCGTACGAGGATTAGGCAGAACAGCACCGGTACGCCCGACACTATTCTTGATGTGAATCCCCAGGTATAAACCATCATGGCCATGGGTTACATCAAGGCATGCCAGCCTCTTCCCTGGAGTTAGAGTTTTTACCCAGGCCCATACGCTTGGACCTAGAGTGGTTGGCGGAGGTATGGGTGCCCGTTGGACGAGACGGAACCCATGTCCTCGAGGTCGGGCTAGACAGAGCCTGTGACCTTATGTGAGATGGAAACCGTGTCCTTGGAGTCGAGCGAGACAGAGCCCATACCCAAGGGATTGGGCAAGAAGGAGCCCGTGGCCTCGAGGTCGTGCAAGATGGAGCCCTCGGCCTCGAGGTCGGGCGAGACGGAGCCCGTGGCCTTGGGCGAGACAAAACCCATGTCCTTGGGGTCGGGCAAGATGGAGCCCGCACCCAAGGGGTTGGGTGAGACAGAGCCCGTGGCCCTAGGGTTGGGCGAGACCTTTTAATACGTCTCGAGCCATCTGGGGAAGTCAGCGTGGGCGCTAACTTCCTTGCTTTGGGTATCCCTAATATCGATACCCGACACATGCTATCTTGTACTATCTCATCTAGCATCTAAAATCATACATGGCATTTTTTTATTTTTAACTCTTTTTAAAGTATTTTTAATTCTAACAATGTTTTTTTTCAAAAGTAACACTTTTGTACGCGTCTGTTTTCCTGGCGCGGCAAATTCACGCGGTCGCGCCATGCATGGCGGCGCGGCATGGGGCAGTCAACGGCCGCGGCAACCGCTGATGTGGCGGCGCCGACACACCGTGCATCATGGCACGACGAGGCTTTACTTACCTGTTGCGGCGCTGGCTCCCTCCCTCTGTCTGTCTGCCCGACTCGAGGTGAGGCCACTCATGGCGCCCGCGCCATTGTCTCCCGGCTCCCCCACGGCTGGCCGCCGACTTTCCCTCCCTTGCCGGCCCCCTCCCTACCTTCTCTAAAGCTACTCCTCAACCTTGTCAAGGTAATGAAGCTCCTCCTTGGCCTCCATGGTGGATCGAAGGATTTGAACAAGTAGTTAGGGTACGGAGAAAAATATGAGTGCGTTAGAACGTTGGATTGAAGGATTAGGATTAGGATTGCCAATGTTAAGGTTAATTGGTTAGTTAGAATTATGATTACCATGTATTCTAAGGTGAAATTTTTAATGAATTTTGCTTGTTTGAGTTTGCATCTGAACTTTTATATGTGAATAAATATATGGACACACTGTTGATGTAACCAATTTTATTTTTTGGTGACCAAAGTATAGTTTTTATATAGTTTGCATGTTTACATCTAAGATAGAGTTTGCACCAAAGTGTAGGTTATATTTTATTTGTTGTAATGCAAATGGTTCTCATTGACATTAATTTGTGATGTTTTGATTTTTGTTTGTTAAATTACAACTGTTTTGTTAGATGCAAGACATGTATCGGGAGGAGTTTTGGTGAAAACGGGGTTGTCGGTACAGAAAGTGACCAACTAGTGAATATTTGTAGTTTTGCTGTATGTTGTGATCGGAGGTGGCCTAGCACTCAATGACACAGGATTTATACTGGTTCAGGCAACGTGCCCTACGTCCAATTTGGGTCGATCGGTGACTTTATTCCTGAGCCCAGGTGCTCGAAGTCTGTAGTGGGGTTACAAACAAGAAGGAGAAAGGTGGGGTGTATGAGAGGCCCGGTCGGGTCCAATCGGAAGGGCCGAGGGCGACCGGAACTCCGCTATGAGCTAGGTGTTTAAGCGTGTGCTTGAAGGGTTGTGAGTTATCGATCTAGTGAATCTCAACTTGAAGAAGTCGACTTCCTTCGTTGGTGGGAGCACATCCCCTTTTATAGATGAAGGGGATGGCTTTACAGGTGAGAGGGAGAGAGTACGGATGTTACTAAGCCTTGTTGCCCATGCCGATGAGGACAGTGATGATGGTAGGTGTCCACAATACTGTTGATGTCACTGTAGAACGTCAGGTGCACATGGGAGGTTGCGTTGTCTTCTTCAGGAAGGGTAGATGTCGGTACCTGCAAAATATTGTTGGTATGTGAGGAGCCCTACCACGTGTACCAGGTATGGTGAATCCTGTTGCCCATAGTACTATCGATGCCCAGAGGCATGAGGGGCTTTTTGCCGTATGGGAGTCCAACGGCGCCTACAATACTGTAGACACAAATGTCGATGCTTACAATACTGTTTGTGTCAAGGTGGTTGTGGAGCACTGTTCCCATAGGCGTATAGGGTATGGTCCCTGGTATCGTGGTTTGACTTGTGCGCTGCCTTTTCTGTTCGCCCCTGGTTCCTTCCGAGCGGGCGTCCCGGTCGGATGGCCCCAGTCGGTCCTGGCCACGCCAGTCAGAGAAGAGCGGCAAGCAGGCTTCCTACGGGTCCCCGGTCGGAGACACGGGGTCGGAGTAGGAAGCAGCGTTTTGGGCCAGGCCTTCCGATCAGAGAGACCGCCCGGAGGCGGCTAGTGCCCGAAGCGAGTGCTCCGGTCGGAGATGTGGGCCGAAGAAGTTGACGAGCGGGCGCTTGTTCTTTTGGGTAGACCTTTCGGTCGGCGACCAGACTGTCCTTCTGGCCCGTTGTGTTTTAGACTCTCGGGCCAGCCCATGAACTACATGCTATTTTCTTGGGCTGAGCCCTGGCGTGGAAGCCGGTCCCCGAGGGACCCTGGGTTTATGAACCCGACAGGAGCCCCCGAGCCCTCGAGCGATTTGAGCATAATCGTCCGGGGGATTTTTGTCTTGCCGATGGGTGCGCGCGAGCGCACCCGTGGGTGTTGCCCCCGTGCCCCAGGGTGGTTCAGGCAAAACCGGCTGGGGGTTTCCTGCGTTGTCAGTGGGGGAGGTTCTTCTGTTGTGTCGGTGGGTGTACCCCCTGAGCCCCTGGGTGGTTCGGGCAGAACCATCTGGGGGGTGTTGTTTCAGCGGGCGTGCGTGTTTTTAGTTTGAGACGGAATTTTGTTAACCACGGCGTCGTTGCGCAGCCGAGGCGGTTTTAGGCACGAGGATGAGACCGAACTTACTGATCCCGACGTCGGTGCGTGCATTGGATCGGGTGAGAAGGTTAGTTTGGGACAAACCCTGGCATCAGTGCGCGGCACCACGGATGGAGATAGCTCGGTTCGTATGCGATAGAGCTCATTGATCTTTGGCATCGATGCGCGCCGTGGGATCGGTCGAGGCGGAGTCACGAGCAGACCTAGGCGTCGGTGCGCGCCGTGGATTGAAAGTTAGTTTAGGAATCGGTTGAGCCAGAGCTCCGTAGCCATATGACGCGAGTTCGGGGTCACGGTCCTAGGAGTCTCGAGCGCAGTCGGAAGTGAAGCCGTTACATTAGTTCGGAGTTGTGGTCCCAGGATTTATTGGAGCGTAGTTGGAAGTGAAGCCATTACACGAGTTTGGAGTCATGGTCCCAGGATTTATTGGAGCATAGTTGGAAGTGAAACCGTTACGCGAGTTCGGAGTCGTGGTCCTAGGATTATTGGAGCGTAGTCGGAAGTGAAGCCGTTACGCGAGTTCGGAGTCGCGGTCCTAGGATTATTGGAGCGCAGTCGGAAGTGAAGCCGTTACGCGAGTTCGGAGTCGCGGTCCCAGGATTATTGAAGCGCAGTTGGAAGTGAAGCCGTTTGAAGCCAAAGCGTAGTTAGTTGGTTAAAGATCGGACGAGGCGATGCTCGCGGATCCTAGCATCGGTGCGCACCGCGGGACCGGGCGAGTCGGAGTCGTGGATCTGTCGAGTTCGAGGTCGCTGTCCTTGGTGTTTGTCTTGAGCCCCCGAGCCCTATCGGGCCTTCATGGGGGTCGATGTGAGTTATGTGCGTTACCCCATCCTTGGTTCCTCACAACCAGAGGGGCTGAGTTTCGTCGCCTGTCCCGATCGCTTGGGCTCGAAGACTAGCTCGGTGAGTTCGCTAACGGGTGTGATCAAGTGGAATCCGGGTCCGTCGTTCATGACGGGGTCGGCATAGCCCTGATGTGACATTTCACTACTCCTTTACCTGCAACCCAGCAGATGCCTTGGTTGTTCCGGAGACCGACCCGGGTGGCCTAACGGCCTCTCCTCGATGGAGATTCTGTGGGCCGGGCGAGAGGTTCAGGATCGAACGAGAAGGTTGAGATGACCCGGTCTGCCGGACTGGGCGAGGGCCGCACGGTGCTCATCTATGGTTTTCTCCCCTGGCTCTGTTGGTCGCTCATGTCGAATGAGACGATCGCCGCTTCATGACGTAACACGGAGCGTTCTGATGCATTTTGCTGCACGTGCGATGCTTAGTTCCCGTGCCCTTGGGTGGTTTAGGGCCCGAATCATCTAGGAGGCACGGGCGTATGAAATGAATGTGCGTATGGATGTATGAATGATTTATAAAGAAAATAGAGGGGGTTTTGGTAGTGTTTACCTTGACGACTAGAGTGACAGGGCTCGGAGAGCTTCAGTCAAAAACGTCCGACCAGGACCCATGCTCGTCGTTCGTGACGGAGTTGGCATGGCCCACATGGGGCGTCCCTTCGCTTCCTACTTGTGTCTCGGGACGGATACTGAGCGATTTGATCGACTCAGGGGTCGGTTGGTCTCCCAGCAGAGATTTCATTTTTGGTCTCTCCAGGTCTATCCTGGGGAAGTGGGGAGCCGCCCGCGTGTGGTGACGCTACGGTTCCTATGCCCATCGTGTGGTAGTGGCTGATCATGTGGTAGTGGTGGGTCATGGCCAGGCCACGTCCTTTCTGATCAGGAGCTGTTCCATCGGGCAGAGCACGTCTCATCGGTCAGGGCACGTCTCATCTGCATTAAATGGAAAAGAGAGTTTTTCTCGCTCCGCCGTTCTGCCTTCCCCGATCGGCACGTCCTTCCCTAACTGTTGTTTCCTTTTCCTTAAGTAGGAGAAGTGAGAGGGTTTTTGCCCCGTTCTTTTGTCTGTTCCTCCTCTCCACTGCCTTCCCTTCTCCTTCTTGCTGTGAGCGTTCCTGAGAGCCGCGGTGGTTTCTAGGAAAGAAAGGGGAGAGAGCGAGGGAGGAGAGAAGAAACTCACCGATCCTTTTGCGATCTGGAGCGAAATGTCGAACTGGAGGTCGTCCACCATGAGGTAGTCGATGCTGGAGGCTTTTGTCAAGAAGGGGTTTCTGCCACCACAAGAGGTGGCGCACTGGAGGGTCTCTGGTAGAGAGGAGTCCCCACGACCTTGTCCCGACGAGGTGGTTTCTTTCCTTACCTTCCATGAGCGCGGATTAGGGTACCCCGTGCACTGGTTCCTGCGCGGGCTCCCCAACGAGTGGGGTCTAGAGCTGCAGCACCTTAATTCGACAGGGGTGCTGCACATTGCTGGCTTTGTCACCATCTACGAGGCTTTCCTCGGGATGGAGCCGCACGTGGATTTCTTCCGGCGACTGTTCTCCGGGAGGACCCTTACGGCGGGGAGTTCGGCCGAGACCACGTCGGTGGGAGGTTTTGCCCTGCAGAGGAAGCTGAGCATGGGAGGTTCGTACCCCACGTACTCCCCCTATGACTCCAACCGGGGGTGGCACGGGGAGTGGTTTTACATCCGGAATCCGGTCGAGGCACCATTTCTGGCGTTCACCGGTGGGAGGCCGGAGAAGCAAAAAAGCTGGTCGTGGGGTTACGCCCGCATGGAGAGGCACAAGGTGGAGGTCATCAAGGAGGAGCTGCGGAAGCTCATAAGGAAGCAAAAAAGCTGGTCGTGGGGTTACACACCCTCTTCCGCCGTCGGGTTGCGCCGTTGGCGGAGAGGACGCGGCCGATGTGGATGTACGATGGCCGGTTGGACCCAGACCGTGCGTCGCCGGAGGACCTGCCAGACGACGAGGTCTGGAGTCGCATTGGCTGGGTGCTACAGCCGAGGCCCAAGGATACGGTTGTGGGGAAACCCATACCGTTCAATGCCTCTGTCGTGTCCAACCTGGTATGATCCCTTTGTTTTGAACGTGTTTCTTCCTCTGCTTTTCTTGTTTCCTGATCTCGAGTCATCCGTTCCGTAGGGGCTTGAAAGGTACAAGTCCCAGCCTCACCTTTCTAAGGGACTAGAGGGCTGGGCCTAGCAAGCCGCCTAGAAGGAGGCAATAGACGCCCGGAAGAAGGAGAGAACCAGGGAGGTCCGGTGAAAGTAGGAGAAGGAGAAGGAGGTCGCCCGACATGTGAAGGCCGGGGAACGTAGGAGCGATGTCGAGTCGGAACTCATGTCGGATGATCCTATGGATTTGGACGACATGGTCTTCTCTGATGAGGAGGAGAGTCGGGAGGTTGTTGTGACCTCGGCGGAGCGTTGTGACCCTGCGGCGACATCCGCTGGGGAGGAGCAAGAGGTCGCACGGCGTGCGGAGGTTCCTGCATTGAGGAAACGTGTGGCGAGCGCGGACGTTGTTGGTGAGTGAGCGGCGAAGCGGACGCGGTCACCGCGCCCCTCAACAGCGTCGCTGGTTTTGTCCCTGCCTATGGTGGACGTGGCGGAACAAGGCGGGCAGTCCAAGGAGCGGACTGGCACCCGTTCGTCGCCGGGGTCGGTGACGACACGCGACTTACAGCCAGGGACGGCCCTGCCCACCGTGGATGTAGTCGAGGAAGCCAGTCAGTCCGAGGAGCAGACTGGTGCCTGTGCACCGCGTGACTTGTAGTCGGCGAACGTTCCGCCTGTTGCTCCGGTCGGGGAGTCCCGAGCCGAGGGTCATGGCAACCCACAGGTCGGGCAGGAGCCGGTACGAATGACTCCGCCCCCGACCAGAGTAAGGGAGCGTGGGTCACAGTCTGGGAGCGGTCCTCGCCATACAGGCCCGTCGTCATCGAGATCTGCCTTCAGGGTTGTGCCGCTCGCCTCCTGATACGTCTTTCTCCGTTTCCTTACGGTCTTTTGCTAGCTGAGTTTTTGTTGGAGTGTGACTTACTCGTACCTTCTGCCAGCGGCCTGGGAATGCCGGGGCTGAGCATCGCCCCAACTCTAGTGCAGGAGACTTGGAAGCCCATCCTATAGCGTGTTGCAGCGAGCGAGGGGGGCAGCAGGGTGGTGGCGGCAAAGCCTTCCCTCCTGGGGGTGGTGCCCCTCGGGTCGGTTATTGATATGGCGGCAGTGGCGGCGTTGGTGCTGGCGGCGATCCCGGTGCCGATTGCGGGGGTCACGTCGGAGGTAACTCTCACGGTCCCTCCTCCGTTGGTTGCGGCGGAAGAGACGAGGGAGGGCAGCTCCCTATCTCGCCAGGTGGAGGGTCGCACGGCCCATTCTTGCCATCAGAGCCGAAGGCGCCGGAGGGAAGTGCGGCCGAGACAGAGTCAGGACGCCTGGCGGCGGTCGGCGCAACCGATGTGGTGGAGATCCTGTCTGACGACAAGGCGGAAGTCGTGGCGGACACGCCGGCGTTGTCGCGGGAGCCGGTGGTGGTTTAGCCGGAGGTTGGGTCCTCCGGCGGGCCGTCGGAGGGTGACCTAGCATGGCTCTGCCCTGAGGACCCAGCAAAGGCGTGGTTCGTCCTTCGAGATTCCTGGGAGTGTCAGCTCTAGGATATCTTTTTGAGGCAAGGGCATGCCGCGGTGTCCGCGCTCACCAAGCTGTCCGCGAAGCTCGAGAACGCCCGGAAGCAGGCTCAGTTCGCTCGGCAGTTGGTTGAGGTTGACCTACAGCTCGGCGTGGAGGTGAGTTTCTAGTACTTGTCCTTGCCCTTTGAACCTTTCGTCGGTTGTTTTTAGCATGCTTGTTTTTCACAGGAAATAAGGAAGATGTCGTCCCGCAAGTCTTACTTCCTCCAGACGAAACATGCCCGGATGGCCGAGCTTGAGCGTCAGGTGGAGTCCGCTTGCCGTGAGTCCCAGGTCCGGGTGGCCGAGGCAGCCGTGGCGCGGGCGGAGGGGCAGCGTGCGGTGGAGCGGGCGACTGCGGCCGAGCGAGGGCTCGAGGCGACAAAGGTCCGCTAGGAGGAGACTGAGGTGGGGCTACGGGTGTCCCTAGCGAACACCAAGGTGATGCTTCAAGAGGCCTTGGCGGCCCTTGAGCCAGAGCGGGCTGCCCTGGAGTTGGCACAGAAGGTCCTAGAGGCGGAGCAGAGGACCCGATCGAAGGCGGATCAGGAGGTGCTTGTGCTCTGGGGCTAGGTGATGGGGATGGAGGACGCGAGTGTCCAGCTGTGCTAGCAGGTGGCTCGGTAGGCAGAGGATCTCTCCACCCTTGAGGCCTCTCGCATCGGTGCGTACCTTTTTTGTTTTCTCGTGGTGTTGATTTTTCCCTCAGCCTGTTTCTGAGCTTGTCGCCCTTCTTCTAGAGCTAGGTGAAAAGGTGAAGGCGCTGGAGCGAGACCTAGAGATGACCAAGGCGAGCTTCAGCTGGAATGCCGAGGAGCTGGCCAAGTCCCATGAAGAGCGACGTGCTCTCAAAGGGGATCTTGACCAGATCCGCAACGTTGCCCGGCTCGTTGTCTCGGAAGTCTTCGGGTCGGCGCCAAGTACCAATGCGCCCGCGGTCCAGCTGGCGGAAGTTCCAGATGCAGTATGGGACCTTGTCAGGAGCGGGTGGTTCTATGGAGCGTCGGGGGTGCGGACCTCAATGAAGACGCACCACCCGAACCTGGACTTCGCCGCTATCTACAGTGGGTATGCTGAAGGTCTGAGCATGGAGGACATCCAATCAATTGGGGAGAGCTTGCTGCCGCACGCATGGTTGGTGTCAGAGCAAGTCTCTGCCGAGTGGGTGATGGACGTTTGCCGTGAAGACATGGCCCAAATCATGTGTGGAGAGGACGCTTCCGAGCCTACGGATAGCCCGGAGCCTGGTTTGGGGGGGAATGTCGCCTCGGCTTCGATCGAGCCAAACGTTGTGCCACTGGGGAGTGAGTAGCCTATGCCCACGTCGGTCGCGCCGCCAGCAGATGCCGCCGGGCTGGTTTAATAGCTTACATAATATAAGTAGTTAGTAAATGTAAAAAGTTTAAGTTCATGGGGGAGCCCCTATGTAAAATGTTCGTGTGTGTTTTAATGACTACAATCGGTTTTTGTTTTTGTGATGGAGTTGCTCCGTTCGGGGAAGCTTTCCCTTTCGTTCCTTAGTTTTCCCTTAGCATAATTTTGTTTTTTATTTCTTTCTTTCTCATACTTGCCCATTTGTCCCGTAGGCTGCAACCTTGTGAGCCCGGGGCGTGGCCCGCGAGGCTTGGCTGCTTGTAACCATAGGAAAAGGCGGGGTGCGATCAGTCGGAATGTTTTAAAGCAAAGCTACGTAAGGCAAATCAAAAGAGCGAACTGCCTTTCTGTTTGGGTAGGAAGGAGTTTTCTCCATATGAAAGTAAAAGAGTACTCAAAGTAAAAATGAAACAGAGGGGTAGTAGAGCCCCCTAGTGGAGCCCCCAAGCGCCCCGAGCCGAAAAGTGTTCGGGTCAGGGTGCTCTTACAGGAGCGTATGCTAAGTAAATAATGGTAAGACTGAAACTTTAGGGAAAGAAAAAACGACATAGCTGTTCTAGGGTGCTCAGAGAGAGCGTCGTTGTTGTTGTCCTTCAGTCGGTAGGCGTTCGGTTGGATCACTTCATCATTCAGTCGTCTGGATCCTTGCCCGCTTCACTCGTTTCTTTCCTTGGCCTGCCAGTCTACCTCAGCAGGCGCTTGAGGAGCTGGCAGTCCTTGTAGAGATGGTTGATAGGATAGTTGTGGTTGGTGCACGGGCTTTCCATGAGCTGATGAAAGTGGCCTAGAGGGTCTTGCTGGGGCTGAGTGCCCACGTGATCTGCCGCGGCGACCAACATGGAGTTGGCCGGTCGGCGGTGATCCTTTCTGTCCTTTTTTCCCTTCTGCGTGTAGGGGCCCTCGTCTTGATCCTAGTGCTTGGCCTTACCTTTGCCGTGGCCTCCATTGAAGCGCGGTGAGAACGGCGCTTGCTGGGGGTGTTGGGCAAAGGTTGGTGGTCCCGGGCCGTCAGTGCTGGGACTCCGGTCACCGCTGCATGTGCCTTGGTTTGGTCCAAGCCGCGCGTAGATAGGCGGTTGGTGTGGAGCGGTCGTCAAGTTAAGACGAGGTGCCATTGCGGCCTCATGTGACGCGCTCAGCGGCTGTTGCGGTGACATGGTGTAGTGCCCCATCTGCTACGTACCTGTTCCCCAGACGGGGAGCGAGGTCGTGAGTCGGCGTCGCGATACGGAGCACTCTGCTTGCTGAACGACGGCGATCTCCACTAGTGCCCGGAGGTTCCTGTGGATCGCCTGTTCATGAGGGTCATTCGGCTCGGACAGGCCGCGTAGGAGCATTGCTGTGGCGGCAATGTTCTGACTGGCCCGAGCGAACTACGGGGGATCGGTCCCTCTAACCGGGGTGTTGCGCTGGACCTGATGGGTGCCACCCCGAGCGCTGTTCATCGGTCTATGCGCACAGGGCATAGTATGGCGCACCGAGCGCGCTGGTGCGGTCGGTGGCTGATGCGGCCACTGTCGTCGTAGATCCTCCCCGTGCTCACGTGTGAGCTCGGGGGCCTCCATATGAGGGCCCGGAGGGGCGTGAGTCCGTGAGGACTCTGTTGCCCCTGGCGGCTATTCTGGAGTATCCGTCATAGCGCACTCCCGGGCCGGACGATGGTTGGGTGCAACATCGCCAATGCTGGAGCCGTCACTCCTGACATTATCGTCCATGATGTCGAGGAAACAAGTGGGAGCATAGCTCGCCATCCCCACAAACTCAGACATGAGAGGAGGCAGTGCCATAATCTTTTGGAGCCCTCAGGCGTACGCATCCACGGGGGACACGAGGCCGTAGGGAAACCAGTCGTACGGGGGCCATGATGGGGACAATGGTAGCCCTCTGGGTATTTGGCGGAAGATAGAATATAGTAAGTAAATAATGGCATGTATATTACTCACAGCGGGGTTTGAGCAGAGAGTTTGCTTGGAATGAAGCGTAGATGCCGCGCCGTTGAGGTCGCGCGTCCCAAAGTCGATGGAGGACGTCTCTCCAATGGGTGTCGGGTCGCGAGTCTCCTCGTGGAGGTGGAGTATGCCGAGCTGGTCGACGACGAAGTTCAGGCTTCCAAAGAGGAAGGCCTGGGATGGCTTGAAAATGGGTCAAACCCGCATCCCCACAGGCGAGAGCACGGGATATTCCAGCGAGCTGAGGCGAATCGTATCGCCCGAGCCCGCCACTGCGGGGGTGGTGAAAAAATGGGTCATCCGATGACCAAAAAGTGTTGAACATACAACGTCTTCCCCACGGACGGCGCCAACTGTCAATACAGAAAGTGACCAACTAGTGAATATTTGTAGTTTTGTTGTACGTTGTGATCGGAGGTGGCCTAGCACTCAATGACACAAGATTTATACTGGTTCAGGCAACGTGCCCTACGTCCAGTTTGGGTCGAGCGGTGACTTTATTCCTAAGCCCAGGTGCTCGAAGTCTGTAGTAGGGTTACAAATGAGAAGGAGAAAGGTGGGGTGTACGAGAGGCCCGATCGGGTCCGACCGTAAGGGCCGAGGGCGACCGGAACTCCGCTATGAGCTAGGTGTTTAAGCGTGTGCTTGAAGGGCTGTGAGTTATCGATCTAGTGAATCTCAACTTGAAGAAGTCGACCTCCTTCGTTGGAGGGAGCCCATCCCCTTTTATAGATGAAGGGGATGGCTTTACAGGTGAGAGGGAGAGAGTACGGATGTTACTAAGCCTTGTTGCCCACGCCGATGAGGACAATGATGATGGTAGGCACCCACAATACTGTTGATGTCACTGTAGAACATCAGGTGCATATGGGAGGTTGTGTTGTCTTCTTCAGGAAGGGTAGATGTCGGTACCTGCAAAATACTGTTGGTATGTGAGGAGCCCTACCACGTGTACCAGGTATGGTGAATCCTGGTGCCCATAGTACTATTGATGCCCAGAGGCATGTGGGGGGCTTTTTGCCGTATGGGAGTCCAACGGTGCCTACAATACTGTAGACACAAATGTCGGCGCCTATAATACTATTTGTGTCAGGGCGGTTGTGGAGCACTATTCCCGCAGGCGTATAGGGTATGGTCCCTGGTATCATGGTTTGACTTGTGCGCTGCCTTTTTCGTTCGCCCCTGGTTCCTTCCGAGCGGGCGTCCCCGGTCGGATGGCCCCAGTCGGTCCTGGTCGTGCCAGTCGGAGAAGAGCGGCAAGCAGGCTTCCTATGGGTCCCCGGTTGGAGACGCAGGGTCGGAGTAGGAAGCAGCATTTTGGGCCAGGCCTTCAGATCAGAGAGACCGCTCGGAGGCGGCTGGTGCCCGAAGCGAGTGCTCCGGTCGGAGAGGTGGGACGAAGAAGTTGACGAGCGGGCGCTTGTTCTTTTGGGTAGACCTTCCGGTCGATGACCGGACTGTCCTTCTGGCCCGTTGTGTTTTAGACTCTTGGGCTGGCCCATGAACTACATGTTGTTTTCTTGGGTCGAGCCCTGGCATGGAATCCGGTCCCCGAGGGACCCAAGGTTTATGAACCCGACAGGGGTCGTCCTAGAGAATTATACCCCGACGCATCTAGCAATTATGCCCCCATCCCTCCTAACCTCCCTGTCTCTAACTGTGACTGTGGTTTTTTGGCCGATGTGTTTCAATCGAGACATCCAGACACAGCGTGGCACATTGCTTCTACACAAGCAGTCGTTTTAATGTAAGTAATTATTTCCACTATCTTTTTTTCTTCATTTGTGTAAGTAGGCTACTAATATTTTGTTGGAATCTTGTTGTGTAGGCACATGAGAGGTGCTTTTTGTTTCAGTGGATCGACGGTGCAGACAAGTTTGACCCTAGGTACCTACTTTTTGATGATTGGTGTATAGGGAGACATCCACGTGAGCACTTCGAGCGGTGGGTTCCACCCCCCTAACCCCCCGCTAATGATGGCTAAGGAGAAGCACCTAGCCGCAGTTAGATGACTCAAGGAACCTCCTCTGTGCGAATGTGGAGATCGAGCTGTGATAAACCCTAAGAATATGTTGGAGTTTGTATGTCCGAACAAGCATGAAGTAAGTGGAAAGTGTATCTGTTTAAATGTTTATCTCTATATGTGTGCGTATACTAATGTATTCTCTTATAGCATTATGGATTTATGAAGTGTCATTTCAATGAGTGGCTCTACGGTCCTAAGAATCAATGGCCGGAGCCACCAAAGGCAAAGGAAAAGAAGAAAGAAAGGTTAATTTACAAAGCACCTCTAGTCATGTGCGAATGTGGTGTTAAATCCAACTATGGTCTAGTCCCTTCGGAGCTTGGAATAGGCCATTATTGCGGTCATATGGTTGACTATGATGAGGTTGGTTATTTTTGTGGTAAACATAAAATTGTATTTTGTTTCTTTTGCTAGGACATATATGATACGATTTTTCGTTTGAACAGAGCACTAGGAAATGCAGGTGGGAATGTTATGATGGTCAAGCTAAGTTCTTGGATGAACTGAAGGGGAGGCAAGTAATTGCATGGAAGAGGGGATATGGACCTGACTACGTCAACCTATTCGTTAAACAACACAAAAAGAAGATGCGTGAGTTTGCTAGACAATGCGGTATTCGTAACCCGATCGATGTTAGGCTTGACAAATGGGGGTTGGAGAGACGGAGGGCGTTAGAGGAGGAGAGGGCAAGGAAGGAGGCAAGGGAGGAGACAAGAGTATAGATGCAGGTCTTGAATGACCATGTTGTTGCATTGTGTGCCAGTGAGTGCTTGAAATCCTTTTTATTTTCGTTGCTTGATTTTAAATGTAATATAATCACGCTGCTAACTGACTGCATTTTATACATGAAGGGATTGGATGCAGCAAAGACCATGCCACAGAGGTGGCCCATGCAAGGTATGAGGAAAATAAGTTAGATGAGCACAGAACGCGAGCTGGTCACACTGTCCAATCTCCGATTGTGTTGGCCGATGATGGGGACGAGGATGAGGATGACACTGCCAGGTTGAACGATCTCATCGCTCTAGTGGAAGCGGGCTTGCAGGCGGAGGAAGCTGAATAAGACACTGGCAGACTTAGCGAGCTTATTGCTCAAGCAGATGCGGGCTTGTAGGCGGAGGAGGACACGTTCTTCTCTCAGGCCGCAGAGGCCATAGATGAAGTGGAGGCCGCTTACTACAGGCGACAGACAGATTAGGGCAATGCAGGTGAGCCTAGCCACATGAACCAGCCAGAGGAGGACGCGTTCTTGACTTAGGCCATAGAGGCCATAGGTGAAGCGGAGGCAGCTTACCACAGGCGAAGAGCCCCTAACCGTAGACACAGAATCATCTTCACATCTTGCATCGTGATAGTCATCTCGCCTCAAGAAAGGTGGAAGGTGTGGGTCTCTAGCCTCCACCTGTGCATTTTTAATTCAATACAAGAAGTTTTTTAATTCAAACAATGAGACAAATCAATGCTTTGTACTTCACCAAACGTGTATCAAATCATACCTATCGACAGCAGCAGTGAGAAGTGCAGGGTCGAGAATCGGTAGCCTAGTGTTGAAGACCCGGACGATCTTAAGGAAGCCGACACGCTATATGTATAGCCAGTATTGCTTGTCCCAGAGATGCGGCTGGTGCGTGCGTAGTCTAAGAGGTAGCAAGTCCTCCTGAAGCTCCGACAGGTGCTTGGCTCGGTGGTCCTAGTCGTAGTGCACCTTAAGAATGGGGTACTATGGATGATGACCCCCCATTCTGGTTCAAATTTCAAATGGATGTGTTAGAACAAATATTAAGAGTACTATAATATGATGGAACATTAGTGCATAAAAACAAAGTAAATGTAAAAGGAATAAACTATTATGCAAAATGAGAGAATAAACATATATCATAATTGATACTAATATAATAAAATGTATGCTATATGCACTTTCTACCTTTATCTTCTATGCCTGCTAGCCTTGTGACCAGGTTCTTTGCAAATGGAGCAAAGATTACTGCCATGGGTCTCATTGAAGTCTCCCCCTCCGTACATGTCTTTGCCGTACCCTCTCATAGCGTCCATGTCCCCCTTGAGTCACTTCTTCTTCCACCTACTCTTGCCTACCTTCATTAGATTCGGATGCGGCATGTAGTCATAACCATGATAAGGTGGCCACTGTGTCGGGTCAAGGTATGGCTCGAAGCTCCTCTCTCAAATACTAACGGTGTTCGAATGGAGATGCCAGGGTGACATATATGGTAGATCCTCAAAGTTATACCTGTGAACCCTATAGGCCATGATCATATGAGAGCAAGGGGCATGCATGATCTGAGAGACATTGCAACTGCACTCTACTTTGTCAAGATCAACTCGATAGTTTCATCCACCATAACATTCACTACCCAAGCTTGTGCCACCCTTGCCCCGTACACTAAAGATATGGTGGCGGGGTCCATATGGCTCGGCGGTGTGCTGCTTGGCCAATTCCTCGGCCTCCTTCAAATGTTTTGCTTCGGCCTTTCCAAATCGCCCCTGCTCAGCTATATTCCTCACCACAAGTTCCCACCTCTTGACAAAATATTCGTTGCACTTATGAAAGGAGAACTCAATAATTCCAGATACAGGCAACGATCGAACTCCAGTGAATACACGGTTGAAAGACTCTGAGGAGTTAGTGGTCATGATGCCATACCTGAAAGCCCCCTCATCATATGCTAACGCTCACTGAGCCTTCTGTTCCATCTGCGCCTCTAACCAAGCCTTGCCCGCTTCATTTAGCATCTTGTCTAGTAATCTCTTTGTCTCCTTGAACTGGTGCTCTGTACGTACACAACATAGAGCCTTTACCTTGTCACATACCTCATTCTTCCTATGACACCGCCAGAAATTAGCGGCAAAGTGTCTCATGCACCATCTGTGCACTAGAGGCGGGAACCCATCTATATGCTCAGCTGCAGCATTAAGAAGCCCTAGGTGACGGTCCGAGATCAAACATATAGTGCGAGATGGGCCAAGCACTTGTACATGTAGAAGCCACATGAACCATGATCATGATTCATTATTCTCTCCCTCTGCCAAAGCAAAAGCCATGGGTACTATCTGGTCCTTCGGATCAATAGCAGCAGCCATCATCAAGGTGCCCCTGTACTTTCCTATCAGGAAAGTGCCATCAACAAGTACGACTGGTCGATAAAATTGGAATGTATGTTTCATTTGCACGAACGATCAGAACACACGATGCAGGACATGCCTCAATGGGTTCCGAAAATACATCCCACCGGTGTCCACAAACCATTTCAAGCCAGGGTTGTAGTAATGCATTGCACATAAGATGCGGGGCACCCTGTTGTATGCTTCCTCAGAACTACCCCAACGAATCGCTAGGGCAATTTGCTTAGCACGTCAAGCCTTTCCGTACTTCACATCATACTTAACGAATCCAAATATGGACTGTTGTAACGAAGACACCGAAATGTCATTATTGTCATCAATGAGCCCCAATATACGACGAGCAAGGTAACGTGTAGTGAGTTGCTGATGATTTTCCTTCCCCCTATTTGATAGACAAGTGTGGGGTTCGACCACTTTACTTATCCTCCACTGCTATCACTATGTCTCTTTCGTGTATTTAACCTCCACATACAATCATTTTGCATATCACATGGTATCTCAACTCCTGGTCCAAATGAGTGATGCTGTATGGCCTATGGTGATACACAGCATAGTCCTAAAGGAAGAGCTTCATCTCTGACATTGTATTGAATATCATCCCCTTACTAAGGATTTCTTTCTCATGGTCATAGAATAATTTCCTATACATCTAGAGACCGGTGTCACAAACTGCCATATCTGTCATGCTGACATCCCTATAGTTCGAAACACCCCTGAAAGGTACGTTCATTGACCTTAGTTGCTCAAGCTCTGTCGCTGTGTAAGGTGGTGGTGGAATATACTACTGTGCTTCGCTAATTCTGCCCCATGAATCATAGGTGATAAGGACATCAGCTCTAAGCATACGACCATGCTTGGAGATAGATGACGAGGAGATCAGGGAGGGTGTTCTAACCGAGAAGGAGGCCCGAAGCTCATCCGGTTCGAGTCACCAAGGTGGAGGCCCAAATCAAGTTCGAGCCCATCTCGGGTTCTAGGACCAGTCTGCCTTAAACTGGTCACCCAGAACATATCCGGACTTCGTTTTCGACGATCCACATATGGATGGAAATCTAATTTGATAAGGAAGCCAATGCAAGTGGTCTCACATCAAAAGCCCTTCGGAATCAATGGTAATCATCAAAACAAGTCAGCGTCTAGAATATGCCAGGGTGCTGCGACACCGTCTTTCGGTCCGTTGGACCGTGTATCGTGTTTGGACCCATTAGGGGGCACATCCAAGGGGGTGATGCCCAAGACTCTATAATTAGTAGCCGTCACTCTCCTTAGGGTTTTGGTTTTGTTTAGTTCTTGATTTCCTCGTGAAACAGACATCGTTTTGCTGCAACTGTGCTGCCAAGGCTGCTTGCTGTGAACCAGGGCCCCGGTTCTTGATCTTGTTCGCCTATGGCGATTAGTCCTTTCGAATAAAGACCTGAACTTCTCATTATCATAAGCCTCATATTTATTTGCAATTTCAGATTGCGTTCATACCGTTCTTACTTATGTTCTCGATTCGCTTGTAGGAAAGCCTTCTCGGTGAGGTCAATCACGTTCGCGTGGTTGATAACCAACGGAGCAGTGGTGTAATGGTTGCGGGGGTTCGAATCAGTCTTGGTTCAAAGCCTAGATCATGAACGTCGAGTCTCCACCAATCGACGCTATCGTACCTATCGGAAGATCGGGCCTTATCTACATCAAGTGGAATCAGAGCCCTTGTTGCCCGTTAGGTATAACTTTGTTTTCACCTTGTTACTGTTTTTGCATTACCTATAGTCCACAAAAAGCCAAAAAATACACTGCCACATATTCCTTGGCCTTGCCGGGTTCGGAAAATTTTATTTTAGCCAAAAACTGATCACAAGATCCTCTTTTCGTGGTCATAAGTTTTTTGTCAATTTTGATCACGTCTTCTGAATTTTCCATAGGCCACGCCTTTCACTTGTTTAAGCTCATATTTTCTGTGGTTACTTCTTTTGTGCTCCTAAGTGAAGAAAAAATATAAAAAAAAAAAAAGAAAAAGTCAAAGAATCCTAAAAAAACAACGACAGCCAAAAAATAGAGAGAAAAGAGAGGAGTAAAAGTGGAACAATATATAGAGGAGCACATAGAGAGCGTCATTTGAGCTGTGTTTGCGTGTGTTGATTTCTGTTTTGTTCCTAATCATATTCCTACTGTTCACATCACTTGATATATCTGGTACTTGGAACGTTAATAGGCCAGCAACTAAGACAAGTACTCGGGATACTTATTCAGCTTTGCTATTCAGTTGCGAATATTGTTATTCCTTGCTACTATATTGTGCCTGTCCAAGCTCCACTTCCTTCTAACCAAGTACAGGTTCGCCTTACAACTGTTACACTCAAGGTACAATGATATCACAGTCACCGACCAATTGCACCGCCTGTTGCTTTGGTAAGAACACTTGTAAGACCGTGGTAAGACGCTTGAGAGTTGAGTGCCTTGTTTTTCCTTGTCTACATCCTATAGTAGCTGATAGGAAAATACATACTTGTGTGTTTTCTTGTTTGATTCTAACAATGATAGGTTGTTCGTATCCACCGACTTATGATGGTATAGGTGCTGATGAGTACATGGAGTGGGAAATTACCATAGATAACATATTTGCTACTCGCTTTATGTGTCCAAGGAGGAAGGTAAAAAATACAGCTAGTGTTTTGCGACATTCTACTTTATCTTGGTGGGAGTCTTTAGATCCTTCTAATAAACCTCAAACTTGGAATGATATGAAACTCCTTATGCGAGAAATCTTTGTTAATCCACCTCCTATTTTAACTTCATATGCTGAGGTGTACCATTTAGAGGAAGAGTCTATTGTTATTCCTCTTGCTATGACTAACCTTCTGCAGGATAATGTACATAAGCGAGAGGATGACATGGAAGAAAATGAGGAGCTCACAACCTCATATGCAAATTTAAAACCATCACTTCACAATGCACCTATTACTCCTGCTAAGAACACCGGTAACGCCCATGGTGCTACTCTCACGGAAGGTGAGAACTGTTTTAATGTACTAAAATTTTCCACAAACCATGCTATCATAGAGCAATTGTTAGTGAAACCCTCTCTTGATTTATCTTTGTCCCATGATAATTTGCTTGATGTTCTTTGTGATAAAGATGAATTGGTTGATGATGCTTTAGTTTTACATGTTTTAGAACCACTCACTTGTGCTGAAAATAAACAAACTGATGAGCTCAAACTATTGTCTTCTTTACATACTTTGGGTTACATTGAATCTGATGTTTTGTGTAACCTAGATTGTTTGGAGGAGAGCCTTTTTAAATATGCTGATTTGTCTTGGTTTTCTAAACACACATATTATGTTATTGGCAAATATAACAGCAAAGGACAATATATGATACATCTAGTATACGTTCGTAGTAATATGAATTCTCCTTTTGTTATACAAGATTATGAACGTTTAGAGGGTAGCCATAATAATACAAACATTTTCTCATGTTCTTCAAAGAAACAAGTTCACTTCCAAGAATGGGACCATTGTTGGTTGCTACCTATATCTGCTAGACCATCTATTTCTGCATTGTTTTTGGTTAGTTCTAATCTTTTGCAGGATAGTATTGACATACAACGTGTGCATTCAAATCATGGAGTCTACATGCATGTTGAAATTTTTATGCGAGATGACACGCTAGAAACTTGGAAACATGGTCACATTCCTTCTCACAATTATTTCAGTTCCCTTTGTCTTCGCAACCTCGTTCTCCGTTGTGTTGTGCAGGATCAGTTTCAAGCACAATCGACGCCGATGACGGCTTTTCATCAAGAAAGGGAGGATGATAAGGACATGAGCTCCAAGCATACGACCATGCTTGGAGATAGAGGACGAGGAGATCAGCAAGGGTGTCCTAACTGAGAAGGAGGCCCGAAGCTCATCCGATTCGAGTCACCGAGGTGGAGGCCCAAATCAAGTTCGAGCCCATCTCGGGTTCCAGGACCAGTCTGCCTTAAACTGGTCACCCAGGACGCATCCGGACTCTGTTTTCGACGATCCACATATGGATGGAAAGCTAATTTGATAAGAAAGCCAATGCAAGTGGTATCACATAAAAAGCCCTTCGGAATCAATGGAAATCGTTGAAACAAGTCAGCGTCCAGAATCTGCTAGAGTGCTGCGACACCGTCTTTTGGTCCATTGGACCGTGTATCGTGTTTGGGCCCATTAGGGGGCGCGTCCAGGGGGGTGACGCCCAAGACTCTATAATTAGCAGCCGTCGCTCTCCTTAGGGTTTGGGTTTTGTTTAGTTCTTGATTTCCTCGTGAAACAGACATCGTTTTGCTGCAACTGTGCCGCCAAGGCTGCTTGTTGTGAACCAGGGCCCCGGTTCTTGATCTTGTTCGCCTATGGCGATTAGTCCTTTCGAATAAAGACCTGAACTCCTCGTTATCATAAGCCTCATATTTATTTGCAATTTCAGATTGTGTTCATACCGTTCTTGCTTGTGTTCTCGATTCGCTTGTAGGAAAGCCTTCTTGGCGAGGTCAATCGCGTTCGCGTGATTGATAACCAACGGAGCAGTGGTGTAACGGTTGCGGGGGTCCGAATCAGTCTTGGTTCGAAGCCTAGATCATGAACGTCGAGTCTCCACCAATCGACGCTATCGTACCTATCAAAGATCAGGCCTTGTCTACATCAATAGGGGGTATCATCAGCTGACAAATCTGTGACTAGTCTACCTTGAGCCGTCATAGCATGTAAAATCTTAGTTCGTACTGGTAATGGCATACCATGAACAGGTACTAGCATGGCATCAACCGATGTGGACATAGCATGTCTACCTCCCGGGTCATCATTTGAATCACTGCTAACTACATCATCGATCATGTCCTCCTCCTCCTCCTCTTTCCGTTCGAACTCATTTACATCGAAGTCATTGTTTATACAACCTACTTGACTTGAATGAAACTGCTCCTGCGTCAACTGACCATCCAAATCCATAGTACCCATAGTTGGTTCCACATGAACCCCACATTCTTATTGAGTATCATCATCGAAGGACGATCCCTCCTGGAGATCATGCATCCTGTACCCATTCTCCACAATCACCTTAGCCAAGGCCATATTGGAACCTTGGATTATCCTATTGTAGAGGGACCAGTGAGCATGGTCCCGCAAGGGCATCAACACGTAGTGTGACCTAGTCTTTCCACTATCAAACCTCTCATTCAGTGTATAATCACCGCCAAACTTTCCATTCAAACAGCCACAAAGATCGCTGAAGGTAGGAGGTTCATCAAACCATTCCAATTCTTCTTTCATATCCTCAAACATACCATCTTCTCTCCTAACACTTTCTTCGTAGAAAACTCTAACACAACAATATATCTACAAAAGCATTTCAGAAACTTCATTAGGTCATCGAAATCGTCGTGCGTACTAACTAACTGACTACACCTATACCAACTAACTATACTAACTAATCTAATATTAATACCTATACAAACAATTCTAAGTAACTATACTAACTAACTACACTAAACACACTAATATTAATACCTATACTTACTATACTAAGTAACTTTACTAACTATACATATCTAGCTAACTGCAAAACTAACTGCAAAACTATACATAACTTATATTTCCTAACTTCACTAAACAACTTTGCTAACTAATTATATAAACCTCTATCCAGTCAAACTAAATTTGAATCCTAACCCTAGCAAAAAAATTGACAGAGATGCAGAAGAGCATTACCTCGACAAAGATTATGGGTCACCACAATCCACCAATGGAAAGAAGATGGCCGGCGGCAATCCCCCTTTCTGGAGGACGACAATGGGTAGCACAACAATGTCCTTCACGGCTCGAGACAGTGCGAAGAGATGGAGGGACGACGACGAGGACGGGCGACGCGCGACAGTGGGGAGATGGAGTGAGGAAGGACGGGCACATGGTGGCCGGGAGCGCCGGGCGGGGCGCGGCAGGCGCGCTGGGCGGGGCGCGGCGGGAGGGAGTCGCGGCGGCGCGTTTTCTAGTCTAAGGACGGAGACACTAAGAGAGGGAACAAGGGGCCTGCCGTGCCATGATGCGTGGTGCGGCAAGCCCGCCGCGCCGTGATGGGTGGCGCGTCAGACCTGCCACGTCAGCGGTCGCCGCAGCCGTTGGTTGCCCCCTGCCGCGTCGTGCAAATAGGCGCGTCCGAAAGTGTTAGTTTTGAAAAAAATTTAAACAATGTCAATTTGGAAAATAGTTTGAAAAAAGTGTTAAAAATAAAAAAAATGCTACATGGCTACGTGTGAGATTATTTAGTTCGATTGGATCAATGAGTTTTTCCTGGCGCGAGAGATAATAATTGCGACCCAAGACATTTTATTTTATTTTTTACTTTGGTACAATAGATTAGTTATAGTTACATGTGCTACAAAATTTTACTTAGGAGGGGACATCTTTTGATCATTCTAGCTCAAGCAAGTCCTCAACGAGTGCTCATGGTTAAAAGGAACATATATCATGGCGGATGGGGGCGACTTGCGTGACATTTTGCATTGCACACAGAGAGCAAGGACGCCGTTGACTCCAGAGTTGACCCATCTTCCCCGGCCGACTGCATCTGCAAACGGCAGGAACCCAGCCGGCCAGCCCGAGTCGGCGAGTCAGGCCGTCGTCAGGCGGGAAGCGTTCTGCTCTTCTCGTAAACAGGAAACTCGCGAGCCCCGACCAATAGGAAGCCGAGGTCCAGCCGTAGTGGCGTCGATTTCGATTAACCCGAGCCGAGCAGGCGCAAATCCGGTGTCACCGAAGCCCATCTCCCATCTCCAGCAAATTTACTCTTCTTCCTCCTCGTCGCATTCCTCGTCCGGATCTCCAATTCTCCCGTCCCGTGCGCCTCCGCCCCGGTCTCATCCCTCCGCTCCAGATCTGCGCGCCGCCACCGGATCCGCAGCCGGCATGGAGGAGACGCCGCCGGCGCACGCGTCTCCTCCGTTCGCCCCGGCGCCCTTCACTCCGCCGCCGCGCGTCTTCTCACCCGGCCTCGCCGCCGCGCGGGGCACGCCCAGCCCCGGCTCGGGGCCCAGCCCCGCGACGGCGCACCTCAGCACGCCACCCGGCCCGCCCGTCTTCTCCTCGCCGCTGCGCCCCGCGGCCGTGCCGTTCCGCGCCACCCCGGCCTCGCCCCACCCCGTGCCCTTCGCCGCCTCGGGGGGCTACTCATCGTCGTCGTCCGCCACTGCCGCCACCACCGCCTCCCTCCCCACCTCGTCGGCGCCGCACTTCCTCAACGGCGCTGCCACGCCTCACGGGGACCACGCCCCCGCGCCGTCACCGCTCCAGGGGGACGGCCTCGACAACCCCTATGTACAGTTCTCCGCAAACAAGGTATGGTTAGCCCCGATGCAGCCATGATCACCCTTCCTTCTCCTACACCTCAACTGTGGTGTGTCCAAATAAGCACAGTACCATTTGGATCGGATCACAAATCCATCCCCGTTCATGGCATGCCTCCACACGCACACCCATTCACAAGGTTTTGAAAGCCAGCGCTGATTCTGGTCGGCCTTTTGCTATTGTAGGTGTTGAAGCAGAAGAAGCTGCTCAATGCCCCTAGCTTGGGGTTTGGAGCTCTGGTTTCTCCAGGGAAGGAGGTGTCCACTGGCCCAGAGGTTGTGGAGCGTGATCCACGCCGTTGCCTGAACTGCGGGGCATATGTGAACTTGTACTGTGATGTCCAGATCGGCTCCGGGCAGTGGCAGTGTGTCATTTGTAAGAAGCTCAATGGCAGCGACGGGGAATTTGTGGTCTCCAGCAAGCAGGACCTGCTCCATTGGCCAGAGCTCGCATCCACGACTGTGGATTATGTGCAGGTGGGGAACAAGCGGCCAGGCTTTGTCCCGGTGTCCGACACAAGGGTGTCCGGCCCCATTTTTATCCTCATAGATGAATGCCTAGATGAGGCGCACCTGCAGCATCTCCAGGGCTCCTTGCATGCCTTTGTGGATTCGCTCCCTCTTACCGCAAAGATAGGAATAATCACCTACGGGAGAACTGTCTCAGTGTATGATTTCTCAGAGGGGGCAGCAGTGTCAGCGGATGTGCTACCTGGAAACAAGTCGCCTACCCATGAGTCTTTGAAGGCTCTAATCTATGGGACGGGTGTTTACCTGTCTCCTATACATGCTTCGCTACCTGTTGCACACACAATATTCTCATCTCTGAGACCCTATCAGCTGAGTGTGCCAGAAGTGTCAAGGGATCGGTGCGTTGGAGCAGCAGTAGAGGTTGCCCTTGGTATTATTCAAGGGCCATCAGTGGAGTTGTCTCGTGGAATCATCAAGAGATCAGGTGGCAACTGCAGGATCTTGGTATGTGCTGGTGGCCCTAGCACCTTTGGACCTGGATCAGTGCCTCATTCGGTTAAACATCCGAACTATGCTTATCTGGAGAAGACAGCTATGAAGTGGATGGAGAGTCTTGGTCATGAAGCACAGAGACACAGTACTGTCGTTGATATCTTTTGTGCTGGACAATGTCCTGTGAGGGTCCCTGTTCTGCAACCATTGGCAAAGTGTTCTGGAGGTGTGCTCTTAGTTCATGATGACTTTGGAGAGGCCTTTGGGGTCAATTTGCAAAGGGCATCAACTAGAGCAGCTGGTTCCCATGGCTTATTCGAGATCAGGTGTTCAGATAACATGCTTGTTACTCAAGTTATTGGCCCTGGTGAAGAGGCGTCTCCTGATTCTCATGAAACATTCAAGCATGATAGTTCATTTTGTATCCAGATGCATAGTGTTGAGGAGACGCAGAGTTTTTCTGTGTCTATGGAGACAAAGGGTGATATCAAAAGTGATTTTGTTTTCTTTCAGTTTGCAGTCCATTATTCCAATATATATCAAACAGAAATCACTCGGGTGATCACTATGAGGCTGCAGACAGTTGATGGTTTGTCTGCATATCTGGCAAGTGTGCAGGAGGATGTTGTGTCGGTTATCATTGGTAAAAGAACCGTATTGCGTGCCAGGACTGCCTCTGATGCTATTGATATGAGGCTCTCAATTGATGAAAGAGTAAAGGACATAGCTCTCAAATTTGGTACTCAGGCCCCAAAATCAAAGCTTTACCGCTTCCCAAAAGAACTAGCATCACTCCCAGAGTGTTTGTTTCATCTGAAAAGGGGACCACTTTTAGGTAGCATAGTTGGGCATGAAGATGAAAGATCTGTACTTAGGAATTTGTTCCTGAATGCGTCGTTTGACCTTTCGCTCCGTATGCTGGCACCTCGGTGCATAATGCATCGTGAAGGTGGTACATTTGAGGAGTTGCCAGCATATGATCTTGTCATGCAATCTAATGCTGCAGTGGTACTGGACCATGGAACAGATATTTTCATTTGGTTGGTATGTTACTTACTCCTTTCACATTTGACTTCAACTCTTCCACATAGTTATCGTTTATGAATCTTGATCCTTATTGTTCCCTGCATGCACTGTATCTGTTAGGATGCCTTTGTTCTTGATTGTCATATTTGAACCGTTTACATGTCCTGTAAGATGAACAAAAATGAAAATGGGAACTTGCATCAGGGTTATGTGGTTAATGCAACAAGTACTTAAGAATCCGAAGTTCCGAACCACAGTGTGTGAATGTAATGTAAAAATGAAGGGACTGAAATTATTGAATTATCACCGATAGATACCCAAAACATAGGAAACTAGTTCATACTTAGAAACTAAAAAAAACGTATATGAGTTTATCTGAGACTTGGACTTATCAAAGATTTATTTTTGAATCATTTTTGACATTTCCTTTATAGCTTGTTTGTTTATTGCCAAAGAACAATATTTTTATATAAACACCATTGCTTTGTCTTTTCAGGGTGCTGAGCTAGCAGCCCAAGAAGGACAAAGTGCAGCAGCTTTAGCAGCATGCCGTACTCTGGCAGAAGAGCTCAGCGAGCAACGTTTTCCAGCTCCCAAGATACTATCATTCAAAGTCAGTTTGCTTGTTCTCATTCTTCACTGTTACTTCTAGCTATTTTTTCTCATGATATCTGGGCAAATTTGGATGTGAGCACACTTTTATAGCGCCCTAACCAGAATACATCTAATATTTACTATTTCAGCAATAGATTTATTGTCTTAACTAGTGTAGGCCATGTCTGGTGGATTGCAACTTATGATTATAAATTTTGGTGCTCGACTATTGCTACGTATGTTCACTTCCATTTGAATCTTTAGTTTGCTTTGTAGTGCTTAATAATTTTTGCTTTGAAGTGCTTAATAGTTTATATGACATTGGACTGAAGATAACTGTGGCATGGGAGTTTTCTTAGTACCAATGTGGAAAAATCTTTCAAATTATTGAGTCTTTTAATACTTTCTCAATCAAGTAAACTAGAGTGAAAGATCACTTGCACAGAGCACGCTTTCCTTTTATAATTGACTGTTCTTTCTTATATTTCGGCACAGCAAGGAAGCTCTCAGGCTAGATATTTTGTCTCACGCCTGATCCCAGCTCACAAGGACCCTACATATGAGCAGGTATTTTCTTCCTGTGACATTACAATTTCGTTCATCTGAATTCACCGCACCTATGTGGTCTAAATGGAAACGGGTTGTCCTGCTGCAGCCCAGTTTGTTAACAGATGAACTTTTGTGTGTTTCTGTCAAGGGCCGTATGTGGAATGGTGGCCGGACCTCGACTACGGAGCTCGTAGTCGCGCTCCGTGGTACTTCGGCGGGGTTATGCCCCCTCGCCGCTCACACTCGTCGGGTTATACCCCCTGACTCGTGGCTTAGGAGAAGGAGGAGGAAGATTAGATGTAAACTCTTTCTTGATTGCAATTGTCCTCTCGTACATGCATATATGGCCGATGGCCCAGCTAAACATGGCAACAAACTAAAGGAAACAACTCCTTAATTCTAGGATCTCATAACAGAAACTATCCTAACCTCCCATCCTAGCCACTGGTGGTGACCGCGTCCTGCTCAGCCTGGGCGCCGTTGACGCGCTCTGCAGCCCGCTCCTGGGCTCGGCGTACATCTCGGGCCCTCCTGCGCCTTGTGTATGTACGACCGAACATGACAGTTTCAGGAGTCAAGGTTTCCGCAATTACGGACGCTTACTCCTGAGCAAAGGGCTAGGCTAAAGAGCAGCTTCATCCAGTTCGACGACCATAGTTTTTGCGAGTGGATGCGCAGCCTCAAATTGGTTCCGCCAGAACCAAGCTAACACAAGTATTCTGAGCAGTACATTTTCGAACGGTGGATAGCAACAGAAGATATGGCGTGGCATCTGATAGAGTTTTGCCCAAACGATAGCTGAGATCTTTATGAGCCAAATTGTGGCATCGCCAGACATGCCTGAGCTGATCACACATTGGTTTGGTGAACAGCCATTTAGGTGCGGTGGAATTGTATGATTTTGCATAATTCTTTTCTGTCTTCTCCTTTTGACCCTGATGTGGTGAGTAATTTCATAAACAATGCCTTGTCAATTGTCATACAGGCGGAGAAATTTACACAATAAGATTTTCGCAGATGTTACATGTATACAAACTTTTTTTTGCAGATGGTCTCATTATATATTATTTGAAATTCATTCATTTCTCAGGGGAAGCCACAGCCTTTTCCTAGGAGGATCAAAGCCTATGCAGTATAACTCTGCCATTAGTGTTTACATGCTAGACCAATTCCATTCTACCCAGATGAGAGGCTTTGGAGAAAAAAATCCATTCTGTTTCCCCTTTTGAAACGAGGGGCAGTTTTGCTTGGTCCATTCATCCACTTTTAGGAACGAGCACTTGGTCTTAAACTGAATATGGGCTCCGTCGACGGCCCACCCAGTTGCTTTATCCATCGTCTCCTTCACCTCCATCCACACTCCACAGCCACGCCACAGCCGTTGCCCACCACCACCCAGAGCACGCGGCGGCTTGTCGCCGTGCGCGCCGGCACCACCACCACACGAGGCGCTGGAGGAAGCCATCAAGCGCACGCGCACGCCCATGGCCATGGCGCCTCACGCCTCGGCGGCCACCGCAGCCGCTACCCCTGCCCTGCGCTTTCCCCACACTTTGTCCGCCACGGGCCTCTCCTCGTCGCCTCTCGCTGGGGGCTGCGGCGGCTGCCGGGCTCGGTTCCGCCCCAGCCGGCGCGGCCCGGGTATGCAGGGGCGGCGAGAAGGTGGCTCTCACGTGGTGCGCGTGGGGGGCCTGCTGGGCAGCGTATTCGGCGGGGTTGGCCGCGACGACGGGGAGGCCACGCGGAAGAAGTACGCCGACACCGTGGCGCGCATCAACTCCATGGAGCCCGAGGTCTCCGCGCTCTCGGACGCCGACTTGCGCGCACGCACCGCCGCGCTCCAGGACCGTGCTCGCTCCGGCGAATCCCTGGATTCCCTTCTCCCCGTACGTACCCAAATATAACGGGCACTCGTTTGCTTTCAGTACAATGTGTCGAACGTCGAATCTAAAATGGACTTTACTAGTGACTACACTAAGGTGTTACAGTCTGAGATCATGATGATAATGTTTAAGGAAGAACTAGGAAAACCATAGCTTTCTATTTAACTAAAAGCAACATTTTAATTTGATTATCTGAGTGACTAGAGTATATTACTATCGAAACAACTTCACCTTCAATTTATTCTCGGACCAGATTGTAGATAATAGAAACAAGGCTGTAGACATTCCGTTTTTGCATTTGGATAATGCTTAACATGTATAATTTTGGAGCTTCATCTGAGAAGAATCAATTCACTGTCCAGAGTGTATGTGCAATTAGTGAACCAAGCATGAATTGAAATCCTTCATCAAAATTATGAAAGAAATCTATGATATACCAAGAGATAAATAAATAGACCAACTCATTGTTCCTTTTCATTAGCCACTTTAACATGATCTAAGATATGTTAAATCATGACTCCTGTCGAATGATATCTCAACTTCTCAATGTGGAATCTTTGTCATCATTTGTGCAGGAAGCATTTGCTGTTGTGAGGGAGGCTTCCAAGAGAGTTCTAGGCCTCCATCCCTTTGATGTGCAGTTGATTGGTGGCATGGTTCTGCACAAGGGGGAGATTGCAGAAATGAAGACTGGAGAGGGGAAGACTCTTGTGGCCATTCTGCCAGCATACTTAAATGCTTTGAGTGGGAAAGGAGTGCATGTTGTCACTGTAAATGATTATCTTGCAAGACGTGATTGTGAGTGGGTTGGTCAAGTTCCCCGATTTCTAGGACTGCAGGTTGGCTTAATTCAACGTATGTCATCACATCACATTATTGATTCCTGTTGGCTGTGCCGTCTCCAGTTGCGCATATTCTTCAGTTTCCACGTTAATATTGAAAATATTAATTGGCCCCTTATTTACCAATTGAAGCTCTAGCACCTGCACTTGAATGATTCATGAAAGTACTGATATGTATCTGAAAATAATGTTACATAAGCCTAAGAGGATGGCTTGCTGAACTACTGAACCATGAATAAACTGGCAGCTCCTACTATGAATGTTTAGCTGGGCCATTACCATTCTGAGTTATAGCATATGCTTCAATGCCTTATCACGCCGCAGCTTCGTGTGTCCTACAATCCTAGCCCAACTAGCATTTTGATTATTTTTCTTTGTGCAGGCATTATTTATAGGTTCTGTTTCTCTGTTGCTAGTGATAGTTTGTTGAACAGAGTTTTTATTTTGACAGAGAACATGACACCTGAGCAAAGGAGGGAAAATTACTCATGCGATATTACTTATGTCACAAACAGTGAGCTTGGTTTTGATTATCTAAGAGATAACCTTGCAATGGTATGCATTTCTTATGTTGGAAATACTTTGTTATTAGTTACTCCCTCCGTTCCAAATTGTAAGTCGTTCTGGCTTTTCTATATACATCATGTCTAGATACATAGTAAAAATTATGAATCTAGAAAAGCCAGAACGTCTTATAATTTGGAACGGAGGGAGTAATATCCAAGTGTTATTATCCTCATGGATCATTGCATCTCCTGCAATTGTCTTCATTATTGCAGACTGTAGACGAACTTGTTTTGAGGAACTTCAATTACTGTGTGATAGATGAAGTTGATTCAATCCTTATTGATGAAGCAAGAACACCTCTTATAATATCAGGCCTAGCTGAAAAGCCAAGCGACCGGTATTACAAAGCAGCAAAAATAGCTGAAGCTTTTGAGCGAGACATTCATTACACGGTGAGCAATAAGCTTCTGTATGGATATTTGATCTGTTATTATGGGTTGATTATACAATAAAGTATGCCCTCACGCTCAATGTATTCTAGCCTCCTGATTTCTGAAACTTTTATTCGCCCTTCCGTTTTGAGATAAAAAATTACATCTCAAATATTCTATTACCATTTTCTAGAAATATAAAACATATAGTAGTACTTATATGTGTCTATCACCTAGCCATAATTTTGTTTATTTGTTTCTTCAATTAACTTAATATAAATTGCCATCTAAAAATGACTATTTCTTCAGGTGGATGAAAAGCAAAGAAATGTTTTACTTACAGAAGAAGGTTATGCTGATGCTGAAGAAATACTGGACATAAATGATCTATATGATCCTCGTGAACAGTGGGCTTCATATGTTCTAAATGCAATCAAGGCTAAGGAGCTCTTCCTTAAAGATGTCAATTACATTGTTCGTAGCAAGGAAGTGCTTATTGTAGATGAGTTTACTGGGAGAGTTATGCCGGTGAGTATATTTTATCATTATTCTCAGTAGCACAAGACATGTTACTGTCCATAGGATCTAAAATCCTAAAACAGTTAGTACATACCTTTGCCTTCTAGTAAATGGATGACACTATGCTCAGTGATACATGCAAGGTAATAGTTTTCTGGTTGGTTTTTATGGCAAACCTTGACTTGTATACTTGAACTAATATTACATCATGCAAGTGCATTCTGACCAAGGTTCACACATACCAAGTTTGTGCATAGGCATATGTGTAACAGCAAACTTGCATTTCATAAATGTTAACATTCATACACGGTATATGAACATAAGAAGGAATGAAAGTAAGAGGGGGAGAGGCACATGATGAATTTTTAAATGCCATCCCGTTGTATGCCCTGGATGCCAGGGCTTTTTTGTCCACATCATTTTTTGTAGCATGAAGACAGATGTTTGAGTAGGAATCTCATTATTCTAGTTTTCACATTTGAGGTTTTGATGCTTTTGGCAGGGCAGGCGATGGAGTGATGGTCTCCATCAAGCAATTGAAGCAAAAGAAGGTGTAACTATACAAAATGAAACCATAACACTCGCATCAATAAGTTACCAAAACTTCTTTCTTCAGGCAAGTGCCAAACTGTTCTGTCTGGAGCTTCTGATGCTTAAAAATTACTGGAAAACAGACTAATCCACGAACAAAACCATTTCTGGTGCTTTTTAATGCTAATGGCCAGTAATCCTTGTTGAGCATTTTGGTTGATAGTGGTAGAGACTAAGACTGTCTCCAACACCGCGCCCCAAACGCATATTTGCATCCCAGACGGTGTTTTGGGTACCGGAATCGGCCTCCAACCGATGACCAATACGCAAGACGCAATTTGCGTTCGAGGAGAGAGGAGACGCAAAGTTGCGTCGTCCTCCACGCGCGACGCAAACTGTCGGCGCTGCCCCTCTCTCGCTCTCGTCTCTCCCGCGCGCCGGAGGCGGAGGCGGAGCTGGGGCCCGAGCCCGCGCCGGAGGCGGAGAAGCTGCGCGACGGGGAGCCGCGGCGGGCCCCCTCCGGCGCGGCGCGGGGAAGAGGAGAGGGTCGCGGGGGAGGGAGGCCGTGCAGAGGAGGGAGCTCGCCGGCGGGGCGGGAGGCGGGCGGAGCTCGGCGGGGAGGGAGGCCAGGGCGCTCGACCGGCATGGATTCGGTCGCCTGCTCGTCGATCTGGCCGCCTGCTCGTTGGATCTGCTCGTCGCGCGGAGCTTGAGGTAGAGAGGAGAGAGGGCGCGCTGGATCCGTCGGACGGAGAGAGGAGGGAGCGCCGGCCGGCCTCCTAGGGTTGCCGCGCCGCCGGATCTAGAGCTCGCGCCTCCCCCTCGAAGCGTCCGCCGTCCCGGTCGGACCCGCCCGCCGCGGCCGCGCCAGCCGCTGCAGACGCCGCGCGCGCGGCGCAAGCGGACGGAGGAGTTGGAGGAAGATGATGCGGAGATGGAGGCAGGTGCCTTCGGGCCGGGGCTCGGGAAGAGTGGGGGCGGCGTGGAGGGGGACAGGAGCCGCATCGCCATGGATGCGGGCCGCGCTCGGCCTTCGGACTTTTGCGTCCGTTGTTGGAAACGTGAAGTTTTGCGTCCTGGAGCTTTTCCCTGTGCGTGACCTATAAGAAGGAATGCGTCTCGTATTTGCCTTCGGCCTGTTGGAGACAGTCTAATAAATAAATAAATGGCTCAGTGTGCTGGATGAACAGCTTCCTCCTAATCTTATCTTTGTTTTATGTTCAATCTATTACTTTGTCAAGAAATTAATAGACTTTTGTGACAGTTCCCCAAACTCTGTGGGATGACTGGAACTGCAGCTACAGAGACCCAAGAGTTTGAGAGCATATATAAACTTAAAGTTACTGTTGTTCCAACAAACAAGCCAATGATACGGAAGGTACTTGCACTCTGTTGTAATGATTGTTCAATATGTTGTAACTCTGAAAGATCTGTCCTTCTATTTCATCCCATTTTCTGCCAAAAATTTGATTTTGCTTCTTTCTTTGCAGGATGACTCAGATGTTGTTTTTAGAGCAACAAATGGAAAATGGCGTGCTGTTCTTGTGGAGATGTCAAGGATGAATAAAGTTGGCCGTCCTGTGCTTGTTGGTACCACCAGTGTTGAGCAAAGCGAATCTTTATCAGAGCAATTGCGTGAAGCTGGGATTCCTCACGAGGTATTCCTGTTAGTTTTTCATTAACAATAGTAGATCCTCCTTTTTTCAGTCAGGAATGCTGTTATTTATGCTCAGTGCTCACAGAGAAAAAATGTTGATACTTGAACAAAATCCTGTTCTAGTGTGAAATGATTATATATATCATTCTGTAGATATTTCTATGTACATAAGGTGACAACAGAATTCACTCAGTAACATTTGTCTCCTGAACAAATTTCTTTCTTGACTCCACAGATAGTTTATTACCATTCAGCGCGCTACTCTGTTGTGCACTTGTAACTATGTAATTTATTTTATGTTTTTGAATAAATTAGTTTTCATTCTTTCACAGAAAGGAACCAATGAAAATAGTGGAAACATTAACTATTTGAAAGGAATCTAGCTGTGACCTACTAACATGTTTGAAAGTTGCAACATCAGTTTCTCATTTACTGAGGTGCCAGAACTGTCTAAATTTTATTGTAATTTCTATTGAAGGTCCTGAATGCTAAGCCAGAGAATGTTGAGAGGGAGGCAGAGATCGTAGCTCAGAGTGGACGCCTTGGTGCTGTGACAATTGCCACCAATATGGCGGGACGTGGAACTGATATTATCCTTGGTGGCAATGCAGAATTCATGGCCAGGTTGAAGTTGCGTGAGATCCTTATGCCAAGGTACTAATTTTCCTTATCAGAATTCCAAATAATATTGTACAGTGCTTTGAATACATGGTTGTAGTTTTGGGGAAAAAATGCATGTTTGATTCATTAACTGGTTCTATTGACGCCTCTCTATGGGGCACAGTTGTATCTGAACAGGTTCTAACTTCAACCCCACATGCACCCCCCCCCCCCTCTCCCGCTCCATGTCCATGCACATACTCAGACCTACACACTACACAGTAAGCACAGTTAGGATTGTGTACCTAGTGATAATGACAGAGCTACAAGGCTTCTCAGGCGAACGGGATGTCACATTCCCCTTGTTCTTCACACATGAGAGGCAATATATAAAATTTATTTGTGGACAATCCCTGGTCAGACGCTCAAGCCTGGGGATCAAATGCTCACCGGCAGGATCGTCAAAGCTTGGGAGGCTTGAATGCTCATGGCAATGAATGTTGAGCCTGGGACGCTCATTGGCGGGATCGAAATGACTGATTCTACCACTGTGACTTCTCATTAGCTGCTGCTTCATGTGCCTGTTATTTGCAATGAATTAGAAGTTAAATTAGAGTCGATCAACATGAACAGCAGTTTGGCACTGTATCCACAGTGCTGTATCAACAATCCTAAAATGTTAGTTTATGCCTATTTCTAAATAAGTTAGTTTTTACATTTTTTGATAAAGATTGAGTTGTGATCTACATCCTTGATCTTAGAGATAGTGTTTTTTAAGAGGAGGGGGTTGTTTCTCTTTTAATCAAGCATTCAACACGATTACTACAGAATCTTCATTATCTTGAATAAATAATAAGTTGCAATGGAACTACCTTGTCTTTGCAACAGACTTCTATGGGATGCCTACGATTCCGAAAGAGACCTTTTTCCCCCAGTGTATGTGTAGCGTAAATGTTGTTCAACTGTTCTTATAGGCTCTTTTGATTCTAAATGCTGCAGAGTCGTCAATCCAATAGATGGCGTTATTGTATCCAAAAAGCAGATGCCACCAAGAAAGACATGGAAGGTACATAACTGGCTATAGGTTCAGTAGTGATTTGATCAACAACTGATGGTCTCAAGATTCTGGGACTATTGCATCGGGTAGATGTATTATGATTTAACTTGTGATATAAGTTTATCTAATGACTTACTTGCACTTATTTTGCCTTCAGACGAACGAAAGCTTGTTCCCATGTGAACTTTCAAAAGAAACATTATCATCCGTCAAAGATACAGTTGAAATGGCTGTCAAAGAATGGGGAGAGAAATCATTAACTGAACTGGAAGCAGAAGAGCGGTTGTCCTACTCATGTGAGAAGGTAGGCCTATTTCAGCAACCATGAGAGGTCAAATATTAGTTTTCGTGTGGGTGAGACAACTATGCAACTTCAGGGACTACTGGTGTTCCACATTTCAGACTGAATATTCTGTTAAAAGTTTTTGTGTCTTGAGGACTTAATTATGTTTCTTTATATTTCAGGGACCAACACGTGATGAAGTAATAGCAAATTTGAGAAATGCATTTATGAAGATAGCAGACGAATATAAAATTTACACTGAGGAGGAAAAGAAGAAGGTTATATTGCAAATAAAAGAAACATTGATAGCTCTATCTGTTGCTATTCAGTGTAGCGTAGTGTTCACGTGATCAATTTTATTCAGGTCATTACAGCAGGTGGGCTTCACGTAGTAGGGACAGAGCGCCATGAATCGCGCAGAATTGACAATCAGGTAATATACTATTGAAGATATTGCTGTTAATATGCAGGGGTGAACCCAAGATATCTTTTCTGCTTGCTGCATAGGTGAATTGCTAGTTTGTCCCAAACAAAATTTAACAAGTCTAGCCTTAGAAAAATGTTGTTTCATGCCAAAGTCCATAATACATGTTCTGAGTGTCTGCATTCTGCAAAGCCAACAGTGAAGTGGTTAGCACATATCTTTTTTACTTTGATCATAACTGAATTGGTTTCTCTTTCTGGTTTAGCTCCGTGGTCGAAGTGGAAGGCAAGGGGATCCTGGAAGCTCTCGCTTCTTTCTTAGTCTCGAGGATAATATTTTCCGGATCTTTGGAGGTGACAGGATACAGGTTTGAGAAATCCAGTGGCTTCACTGCATAAAAATAATGTATTGCATAAAAAAAACACCTCCTTTTGGTATCTCCATCATTTTAATGATATGACTTATTGATTGTACCTTACTAAATGACTCTGACAAAGTTGGATGTCGATCTCAAGTTGCATGTCATATTTTGAAATAATGGCAGATACTTTGTTCATAACAGTGAAATAGAATGTACTCAAATCCATTCACTGCCAATTTGTTTTGAAGGACAGAATGTGATGCTCTCATCATTGCTAGTAGTGGGTCCATGTGTGTTGAACTATATCCTGCTACTAGTTAAGTAGCTATAAACTAGAAATTTTTTGTAGCAAAAATGTTGAGAACCAAGTGGTAGTTTGGTTGGTAGAGCTTCCAAGAAAAGCCACCCACCTGGGATCAAACCCAGGTGCTTGCAGGTTGTTTGGGTACATCCCTAAAGGGTTGGTACTCCCCTCTCTTAAGACAAAGCTAGGGATGTCTTCTCCCTGTGGTGGAGTTCTATTTTTTTTAGCAAAATACATGTTATAATTACTGTAATACACTTGTGTAAGCATTCCTGCAGGAGTGTGTCTGGCAATTACTGCATCACTTGTACTAATAGCTGCTGCTCTCAGATATATGCTTGCATGACTTATCCATATGATTTCAATATTTCTTGACAGACAAGAATAAATCTGTAACTAATAATAGCGTTTGGTTTCTCATCTAGGGTCTGATGCAAGCATTCCGAGTTGAAGATCTTCCTATCGAATCGAAAATGCTAACAAGGGCTCTAGATGAAGCACAACGAAAAGTTGAGAACTACTTTTTTGACATCAGGAAGCAGTTGTTTGAGTATGATGAGGTATTGAATAGCCAGAGAGATCGTGTATATGCAGAAAGAAGACGTGCTCTTGCATCTGACAGTCTTGAGTCACTTATTGTGGAATACGCTGAATTGACAATGGACGACATATTAGAGGTTGGTTATGGTGACCATGTGATAGCTGCACTTAAATATTGAAACTGAACACAGAGCTTTATATTTCTCTGAAGTCCTGATGCTATAATATTCTTCTCTCATTGGCAGGCTAACATAGGCCCTGATACTCCAAAGGAAAATTGGGACCTGAGCAAACTTATAGCTAAGCTGCAACAGTAAGTTTTCAGATAGTACATATACATGTGTATTTGGTCAATTGGATTTCTGGGGATCTGTTGAGTGTTGACTGATGTACTGTCACCAAAATTGTAATGTTTTCGTTTCTTTTCTACTAGGTATTGCTATCTGTTGGATGACTTGACACCAGAATTGTTGGAGGGCAAAAGCTCAAGCTATGAGGATTTGCGGGAGTACCTCCGTAAGCGAGGGCGTGAAGCTTACTTCCAAAAAACTGTTAGTTATTTCTCCTTTTTCTTTCATGGATAGCGTTTTTTTCACATGGGTCAAAGATTATAAAAAGTTTAATGCAAATATTTCTTGCACGCAAAGAGAGAGTCTGAGTAGGTAGTTCACACTTTAAGAACTACACCTATCAATTTAACTGTTGTTCTTAGTAGGGGTAAAACCAAATCCTGAGCCGAAGGCAAAGCTAGATCTTAGCAGTAGATCATCTTGACAGGAGCTATGAGCCTATGACGAAAAAAGGTCTTCTGATTCTGAAATTATATTCTTGTTTATAACAAGTGCATCTTATGAGCAAGACAAGTCTGAATATAATAATTCATACCTTTTTGTTAAAATGAAGAGCAGCCCATTCATGTGTTTGGATGTCCAAATGCATTTCCCCGTTTTAAACCGTGTAAAACTAATCAGGTAAAATATCAGAAGCTATTTTCTTCACAATGGTATTTCAGACTAGAACAGTACAATAGCTTTGATAAATTATTAACCAAATATCAGGAGCACCATCCAAATAGTGAGATGTAGTTCCTCATTTCATAACTTCTATACTTGTATGCCAGGAAATTGTGGAGAAGCAAGCTCCAGGATTGATGAAGGAAGCTGAGCGGTTTCTAATTCTCAGCAATATTGATAGGCTGTGGAAAGAACACCTGCAGGCACTAAAGTTTGTCCAACAAGCTGTTGGTTTAAGGGGTTATGCCCAACGAGATCCCCTTATTGAGTATAAACTTGAGGGATATAATCTTTTCTTAGACATGATGGCTCAAATCAGGAGGAATGTTATTTATTCTGTATATCAGGTAAGTCCATCCACCTGTCCTAAAAAATGTCTTCTTTTATGCTACATTTTCGATTTAAGTAACATTTGAACCACTGAGTTTGGAGTGATGTAATTGTGACTTCCTTGCAAGATAAGTTTTATGTTTAGTCCGCAGACAGTTCCCCTGTGTAGTTCATGCATGATGCAAAGACTTGGTATGCATATAGTTGGATAAACTGTACCTACATAATAAATAATTTGAGGTTTTAGCTATCAGACTATCTTGCACTGTGAACTGGTGAAGCATCATGATCCTGGCTCCTGAGTGGTCACATGCTTCTTCACACAAGCATCAGACATATCTTAGTTTTCAAATGCATATCTTTGGTATTACTTAGCACTGATATCATCAGTTCTGACTCATCAATATCCTTTAGTTCAGATATATTCTGATTCTTCTATAATTATCCTTTCTTTTTCAACAGTTCAAACCAGTAGTGAAGAACCAAGAAGAGGAAGCATCCCAAAAGAAGATGTCAAAAAAGAAACTGGACAAAGGAGCTAACAAACTTGGTGCTGCCCAAGCTGCGTCATGATCTTCCTGTGAGAAATGTTGCTGGTGCTTTTAGTTGCAGTGGCTGCAGTCTCCACATGTATAAAGATGGTTGATACGTATGAGAAATGCACTTCATGACATGAGTCAGCTTGATTTTGGTAGCTTCATACTGGAACACAGCTTTCCATTCATACTGGAACACAGCTTTCCAGTGTATTTTTTGCTTGAGCTATTGATGTTATCAGCAGATCCTGTGCCTCAGCATATTGTTGTTCATAGAATGGATAGCATCAATTTTACTAGTTGTACAGAAATAAGACATGCTCAATGAAAGAGTTTTTGCTCCTCAACCCACAGTTTTGTATAATAATGCAATTCATTCTTATCAGCACTGATTACTGAAACCTCCATTCTTCAGCTTTTGCAGGATTATCATGAGCAGGTACGCAGAATTCTGAATGTAGTAGTAGAAAATATTTGCTGGTAGTGCCAACTGACTAGAATGATAGATAGCTATTCCATTGAATGGATCACATGCTAAACAACAGCTGTAGAATCACTCCATGATCTACTGAAACATGTCATTACCATTTATTTCTTGTGTTAGTGTTCCTTTAATGGCTGTATTCAAATGCATTCCCAAATCAATATGATGTACACTCTGTTGAGAAAGCGTATGCTGTTCACTATGCGGACTAAATAAAATTGTGGATCTTCTCATATGATATGGTGGCAAGTGTTGTCGCAGGGATAGCGGCAGTCGATTGCCTTCACTTCAGCCCGATCGAAGTACCAGTCACCAACGGATTTCGCAATCCCCTGCGCAGGAACATCAAAATAAATGAATATCCATCAATTTCATCACGGAAAGAGATAGTCTCTTTTGTATCTAGCCAGTATATGGTGTATTGTCAACTGTTACCTTGTTTTGAATGGTGGGGGAGCCACCTGGTTTGGTGTTCCAGGTGCCAGCTGCTCGGACTGGCAGTGCGCGAAGCAGGAGCTTATGAAGAGCCCGGTGCTCCTGGAACCGGAGAAGCCTTTGATGGATGCTACCATCTGGTCCCTGAAATCTGCACTTGTACGAATATGCTTTAGGGCCGTTTGGCACGGCTTCCGCCGGCTCGGGCTTCTCGACACCAACGCTGTAGTGCACTGTTTATAGAAGCGGTTTTCCTCTCTCCTCCTCTCCCTCTCTCACTGACACTCGCGCTGTTCATCGCAGCCGGAGAAGCTCGTTGTCCTGGCTTCTCCGGCTTCATCTCCCGCATGCTATAGTACCCGCACTACAGTGAGACAGAAAAGGTGGAGAGAGAAAACCGGCTCATCGCTACAGTGATCAGCGTAGCTTTTATCAGGCGGATTTGTCATTTCCCGATGAAGATGAACTTACATATGGATTCCCAGTTTAACCTTGCAGGAAGCTCATCTGGGATGCACTGCAGGCCGTACGGTTGGACTTGCAGGCTCGCCAAGCGCCGCTTGGGTCAGCTCTGTCTGGCGCCAAGCTGAGCACAATCTGACGGACCAATGCACGTAAGTATATGTCATCGGTAATACATTTGCGAGTTAGGGTGTCTGCTCCATACAGCGAAACTGATGTTCACCTGAATGAAGTCGTATGCGGCATTTAGCAGGAACAGTGGCATCTTAATTCCAAAGTCTGTTCGTTTTGGCTGGATTGGCTTATAAGCTATCGACTGAAAGTACTGCTGGCTAGTTTGGTGTGAAAGAAAAACACTGTTGGTTGGCTGATAAACCAAATCAGATACAGAGCAGTTACAGCCTGCCGAACAGGCTGATATATATATGTTTTGTGGGAAGAAGCACTGCACCCACACGGGATTGAGATTTCAGAGCAACCATCCCTTCCTCAGAAGCAAGACTGAAATAGGAGAGGAGCGAGAGCACGCACCGAGGTGGCGTCGAAGCGGGCGGTGCAAGCCGGCGGCAGGTTCTGAGCTATCCCTTGCACGACCACGATGTCGCCGAAGTGGGATCTCAGGCTGCGCCGCCCGGAGACATCCACGCTGCATGCGACAGTACAGTCATGGCAAAAACCTGTTGTCAGTTCAGTTACCTCTAGTGTGATGCAGAGCGCGCAAGGAAGGTTAATTTAAACCACAGGTACCTACGCGTCTAGGTAGAGGCCGCCGTCGGAGATGCACTTGACGACGGTGGTGCCGGACGGGAAGAAGGCGCGCAACTGGTCGCAGTGCAGTATCACCGCCAGACCCCCCGAGGAGCAGCCGGTGAGCAGCACCTGATCCATCCATCAGCAATTCAGCGTGAGCTGAGTGAAGAAGATAGAGTGAACAAGACACGTATACGCACGCACTTCTTTTTTCAACTCGGCGTGCCCAGCGCCCGGACAGACGTCCGGACGGACGACCCGCGCAGCCTGCCCCCGTCCGTCTTTGCTCCACCCTGTCCGACTCCGACACGCCCCACGGGCGCACTCCGCTCCGTCTCTACGCATGCCAGTCCTTCCCCTGACCCCCTTGTCTCTCTCCATCCGGACAGCACTCGGGAGCTGGGATGAGCGACCGAGGACAAGCACGCCCCCAGCGCACCCTGACCGCAGCACCCCCGTCCGCCGGCCCCCGGCCGAACAATATAAAACACTTGTAACATGAAAAAAAAATTGAATGCAACATACGTCTCAAAACAAATGAATCATTTGGAACATGCACTTGCAACATATGTAGAAAACACATGAAACATCTAAATAAAACACTTGCAACTTGCAACATGAAACCACTTGCTGCAACATAAGACTGAAACAGCTGAAATATTTGGAACATATTATTGCAACATATGTGTGAAACATATACAACATCCAGATAAATACCGATTGCAACATATGTCTAGAAAACATATGAAACATTTTGAACAAACACTTGCATCATGCCTCTGAAACACTTGCAACATATGCAACATCCCCCTATTTGCTTTTGCAATATCAAGACGAAATAATTGCAACATACATCTGAAACGTCTAAAACACTTGAAACATACATATGCAACATAGGGGAGGAGAAGGCCGGGGCAGGTCGATTTCGGCTGTCGGTCGAGGAAGACTTTAGGGGCCACGGCACGTGCGCCCTAACGGCCATGGCGGGGTCAGCAGTGCGCGACGGCGATGGAGACGGACGGACGACGAGGGAGCGAGCTGCACAGGTGACTGGGATGGGGCGCGGGGCGGTGGGAGTAAGGGCACAGTGAGGCAGCCGACGAGCGCGCGGTGGTGGAAGGCGGCATGGCAGGGCGGAGTTGGGTGGGCGGATGTGCGTCCATGCACTCACGCGAGACGGGCGGTTCAGCGGATAAACACGGTGGATTTTTTTTTTGAGAGAGTGCAGATGAGTGAACGAGGATGAACCGCATCTAGACGGGACGGCCGTGGCCAAACATTATCGTTTTTTCAACGTAGTCGGTTGCCAGTTGGTAGTTGGTAAACTGTGAGAAGGTGCCGGATGGAGAGGCCATCCCAATGGAGAGGAGGTGCCGGATGACCGCGTTCCAGATGCGCTGCCCTCGGAAATAAATCCCAGTGTCCTACGAGTTAACTCAAGCAAAACGTATCCAACTAGTTAAAGTCATAGTTAGAAGATGGCAAAATATAATGTCTGCAAACTACTACACTGATTGAAAAATACATATCACAAACTAAACTTTTAAGAGTCATTTTCACAAAGCTATGCTTCTACTGAGTAGTAATATTATTTGGGTATGTGTATGCATGCACCTTATCAAAGGCCTCGCCGGCAAAAGATCCACCGTCGCAGTAGCGAATCTTTACCCGGTTCCAATTGTAGAAATCTGCACATATATATCAGCATCGGAGATGATGAGATGAGTAATGGACATGGACGGATAAGCTAATCTAAAATGAGGTGTGGAACTGTGGATAGACAGGCAGACCAGGATTGACGGCGGGGCTGCTGCTCATGATGCCGGTGAAGGGGATCTCTTTATCCATGTGGTCCGACGAGCCACGCCCGGAGCTCTTGGTAAGCTGACATGTCTTGGCGCTGTTGCACCATGCGCTTCCCTGCATGCGTCCATGCCCGGCATATGTATAATATAAGCTTATTACTCCGTTAGTGTACTTATGAAGAAAATAAAGTAGTACAACTTTGAAAATGTAAATAAAAATAGGAACAACATGAATCATATATACAGAAGTTTAAGCAATTAAGTGCGAAGATAAAAAGTGGGGAGTTCTTACATTAGTACTAATGAATACTAATAAGAACAAGATGAATCATTTATAGAAGTTTAAGCTTACGTATGTGCTTTAACATTTCAAATGGTAGTATATATACTAATTGACCTCTAAGTTCACAATCCAGCTTTTGCTGCCCGCTCCGGAGCCAGGATCCAAGTTGTAAGCAGGTGGCGTTCCATCCATGCACACTGCGATAATATATATTATATACTACCAGTATATCTTTAGTTCTTATAAAATGCTCTTTGTTAATTTGGGCAAAGCTGACAGTGCCATGTGACATTTCCAACATTAGTTTTACAATGCATAGTTCATCAGTTACCAAGCACCAACTATATGTGTGCCCATGATGTCCACACGATACATATAGCGACAAATATAGAGAATATCAAGAACAATGCTTTATTATATATCGAACATAATTACAATAGAACTTACAACTATTACGGAAGCATAGCGGAAATTATTCTTAATCTTTTCTTTGGGACTCCATACTCCATAGGGACGGTTGACTTGGAGAGCGCTCGCCTCGTACTCTTGTAACATCTCAGGGAACTCCTCCTTTGAATCACCGTCTGGTACCTATCCGGGATTTTTGTTGATTGTAAAGCAAGTGTGAGCGCACCATACTCAACAAGTATAACATGAGGGGATGCAAGGCTCAAAAGGCTAGACACGGTTGAACTTCGGTAAGCACTTTTAGTTGGTTATATTTTATTTGTTAAACCTGTGTCGCTAGGTTATGCTTAAGCTCCCAAGGTAATAGTATATTTAACATCAAGGTTGATCATATCCCAAACCATCCATAGAACCATCTATCTCGAAAAGAATCCAGGCCGCTCATATCTGTGAGCACGACTGATATATCAGTTTTATACTCTGCAGAGTTTGTACACTTTCACCACGAGTCGTGATTGCCCTGTGCCCGAGGTGATCAGCCTCTTGACTCACTTCCAAGATAAGTCAGCAGGGATCACTACGAAGCTTTTCACCAGTCGTTCTAATAAATAGCAGCCGCTAAGGTTTCAGCCGTCTAGCCGTATGCAGCCCTCCTCCAGGAGTGGCACTCATGGTCGCAGCATGGTACACACCCTGGCAGGAAAAGAAACATATCAACTAGTGTCCCCCTCCTGTCCTTTCGGTAAGCTACTGACGAACTAGAACAAATCAAGATACTAGACTAAGACCAGAGCCATGTAGTTCTCGTGGCTGTACGGTAAGTCCTGGGTTCCCACTTTAGGATTTAGTCCTTACGGAGGGCAGACTAGAGCTCCCAAAAGGCCCAATGCTCTAACCCCCTTCTGTCCATGTTGCTAAAAAGCATTTTTTAATACCATGTTACTTATATATTTAATTGTATTCTTTAGTCAATATTAGTTGAAGCAAACTGACCATACTACCCACATGCAAAACCCAAGGTAAATCAAGGACCGGAAAATCAATATCAAGGTAAATAGGCTCCAGACGGTTCATTAACATATGCATATGAATTGAGATTGCATTAAAGTGAATAGGTAACAAGGAGCCTCATATTATATTTGCCTTAACTTGCTTTTCCTCCAAAGCAATACGCTTAAAAGCCTTTAGTATTCAAATTTCAATCTTCCGCTTCCAATTCTCAGCTCCTAGTTTTCAGAGAACAGCTTCTTAATCACCACGTAAACCTCACCGATTGACTGAACCATATATCACCACATAAACATCCATACATGGCATATAAACAAGAATATATGAGAACAGTACACCAACCAATAAAATAAGCAAAATGACGTATCGCTACAAACACATAAACGCAAAAGACATGCTATATGCGATTCAACGAAAAAGCAACTATCGAAGGATTTTTAGTGCAACGAAAAATAAAACCTATCCATTTAACTTATTTTAACTGTAGAAACACATGTAGATATTTTCATTAATCAACTTGATTCATTGGTTAGGAAAGAGCGTAGTATAAAACCTATATTGACTTTATATTCCGAAAACGATGCAAGTGATAGTATTATTACAATTAACTTTTTAACTACCAAAACACATTTGAGTAACATGAGAACCACTAATGCCATTGCGTAGAACACGCCGATAACGAAACTATGGTATAAAAGAAACGACTACCAGAGTTCTATATTATAAAAGAAAAGCCTAAATGCTTGATTTATTTTAATTAAGAAAAACCATGTGAAGGTGTTATTAATTTGGATTAGTTAAAACATAATTTAATCCGAAGCCCGAGTTAAAACTACCCATGTTTTATTCCTAAACAATGTCATATAATTTAATCAAGTTAAGCTACATCTTTGCAAAGTAAAGTATATGTGAAAGCAACTAAACGAGTTTATCACATATGCAATGTGTTTAACGAATCAAATTTTATTTATAAATATCTCGATACCATTTATGTTAATTCAATTTTAACTTGCAAATACAAGTTGACATTAATTAACAAGTAATTATAAAAGGTGGATACTGTCCTAGGTTGCTGTTATTTAGAAACAAGTTTACGTAATCATTAATCAAATTAATATTTAAATTATAATATTATGAACATGTGACATGATAAATGTTGGTACTAACGGTACCTTACATTGGCATGATTTCACACGACAAGATCGAAGTTAACCCTAAGTAGTTGCTTTTAATTAAAGCTATTGAATAAATATAAATTAAATTAATACATTATATTACAATTCAGAAGCATTTGTTATATTGGATGACGCTGCTAACACGTATCACACATTGCGATGAAACTCGCGTAATCGAATCGAAATCAAAAACCTAAATCGATTTTTCTTAAACAACGATTAATTAATTATAACACAATTAATATTTTAATAAAATAAATTCATAAACATGTGACATATAAACTACTAACTCTACTGCGTAGATCTCGACAAGTGGAATGAACTGAAACGGAGCTAAAACGATTAAACGGCGGAGATTAAAAGAAGCAGTGGCAATTTCATAAATATCATCATCTTCTACCTTGCTTCAGTACGTACGTGGCCATGGCAGCCATGGCAGGTTGCTGCTGCTGCTCGCGGAGGGGGGACTCGATGTGGGGCAGGGGCCTCGGCCACGGGGGTTGGTAGCCGCGCACGCGCGCCACAAGGCAGCAGCGGCGGCTGACCAGGCCGAACAGGCAGCAGGCGGTGGCCATGCCTGCCGCTCGTGCGCGGAGGACAGGGGGCCAGGGCGCAATGCGCATGGGCCACGGGACGTGGGACAAGGCGGTGCAGGGCGCTCGGCCCAGGACGACCATGGGGTCGGGGCGCGGAACCTGAGAGGCCGGAGCTGCTGCAAACAAGAAGAAAGGGCTTCCATGGTGAGTTCACCAGAAAAAAAAGAAGGGACAGGGAAACAATGAAACGAGCACGGATTTGTGAAAAGGATAACAAGACGGTGTAGAGGAGATCGGGATCTACCTCTCAGCGGTGACGGTTTCCGCAGGGGACGCTAGAGATGGTCGGAAAAGCTCGCCGAAGGTTCGTCGGAATTCTATGTTTTCAAAACTTCGTCTTCCGATCTGCGAGGCTACAAGTGGCGGCTCGAAAAACGGGCTGTACTTCTGGAATCCTCACGTTGAGGGCTATATATATATATATAACTACTACCCTATAGCTAGCTACAAAATAACTTATTCTTTAGCCATTTTGAGTTACGATAATTACTATATTAATTTATGAGATTATAGTAACTCCTTACTAAGTGGTTTACTATAATGTTATGGTAAATATCTCCATGTATTATAGTAACCCAACTATCGTAAATATGTATTGACATTATCGTAAATTAGTATATAAAATTATCTAAAATGGAGGTGGCTACAGAATAACTTATTTTGTAGCTGGCTACTGAATATACTCTCCTATATATATACACACACACACACGTAGGGTTTGGAGATTTTGGAAACCAGAGATATTTTAGGAATTATTGATTTTTGGAATTAAAATAATTATAGAAAATCAGAATTACTATTTAGGCTCCGAAAAATATCTCTGAGCTCCGAAAAATACTAGAAAAATTCCTAGGGATAGATGTAAAGATAAGGAACATAACCAAAGTGGTTTTAGCTCCCGAAAAAGGCTTTTGGATTGATCGAGGAAAAAGACAAAGCTCTAAAAAATATGAATTTAATCTCGAAAAAGGTCGGAAAGATTCCTGAAAAGAGAGGCATGGTTCTAACGCGTCTTAAAACCTTTTCCAAGCCTTTGGATTTTGAAACCAAAGCATCTTATCTAACTTTTGTTTTTGCAAGTTTTCAAATTCTTTTTAAACCACTACTTGAAAATAATATTTTGAAGATTGAGATTTGAATTTATTTTCCAAACCACTCATTACAAAAGTACCAATGCAACGGCATGTATGCGTAAACATGTTGCTACCCTTATGTTGGATTTTAATTTAAAGAAAATTCTCTTTTACCTCTATTTTTATGAGCACAAAACAATTAACAGAAATCATTTTACTCTTTTTAGAAAGTAGCTAATTTTAGGGTGTTATAATTCTACCCCCTTAAGATGAATCTCGTTCTCGAGATTCAGAGAAGAAGAGCAAAGAAGAGAGGGATACTTCAACTTAAGATCTTCTTCACTTCCTTGAGCAACACCATCTTGATACTCACCTTGTGTTGTATGACAATTCATCACGTGGCTACTCTTGCAGATTCTTGTTCCATCTTATTCCAAGTCCGATCTTGTTGCTTCTCTTAATTTGTTCCAGTGAATCTTATTATCCATATGTTAAGCTTTCAAAAGATCTTGCTTAGCTTGAATCAGAACTTTGAATTCTATGGTTCATTTTTTATGCATTTTGGAATGTTTTACTTTTCAAAAGGAAGACTTTAAATCAAAACCGAACAATTTTTCTTTTTCAACTCCTTTTGAAATAGCTTTCAAAATATGTTTTATGTTTAGAACTCAAGAAAATATTTCAACCATGTTTTGAAACTCTTTTGAATAAATGTTTTTAAGGCTTTGAAATAACCCAACTATTTTCAAATCATTGGAAACTTAGGAAAACATACTAAGCTTTGTTTTTCAAACTCTTTTGAAAACTCGACTTTATAATCAAATCTTAGATAAAGAGCAAACAAATCAACTCAGGTTCTTTTGAAATCTGTTTCAAACAAGGGATTTTCAAGATTTTAGAAAACAAATGAAACATTCGAACTTCATTTTCAAATCGTTTTGAATGAACTCTTTTTGGATTTCTGAAATCAAACCAAATCAATTTCAAAACTACTTTAGAAATGAAGAGAGTAAGTTTTCAATTCCCATTTTCTTTTGAAGTCAAACAAAAGACTTAATACACATGTTCAAGTTCTTTTTGTAATAAGACTTTTGGGGAATTAAATCAAATCAAATAATTTTCAACCCTTTCAAACCATTTTGGAATACTTCTTTTAGAAATACACTTTTGAAATCAACTCAAACCTTTTCTTTTCAAATTTTGTTTAGAAATCACACTTAATTCTAATTTAAAGCCAAAAGTGCTCCGTTTCCAAATACAAATTATTGCAAACTTTTGAACCAATTTTTTTCAAACTTTTGTAAAATATCTTGAAAGCATTTTGAACACCTTTCAAATAAAATTTGAAATAAGACAACTCAAATTGTTTTTTTTTTCAATCGGTCTTTTCCAAACAACCCATTTTAAAAACACTTTTGAACCATTTTCAAAGTGTTTTAGAATAACACTTTGAAGAGTAACCAAATGCATTTTACTCTTTTTGAAATTTAGTTCAAAGCAAAGTGGGTTTTCAAGTCCAAATTCATGTAACACCCTCAGTGTTACATTGTACAGTTTTTGCTAAAACAATGCATGAGCATCATACTTGTGTATACATGTGTGTAATATAGGGTATAAATCAATGTACGGCACTTGAAACGTTCGTCGGCAACACAAAACAAATGTTACATTTCATTTTGATTTATATTGTTTAGGGTTCTAAGTGAATTTTTATCGGACAAAGATACTATAGAACGCTTATGCGAGACTTTAATAAAGTTCATAGTACGAACTTCATAGGCGACGTGTAACACCCTAAACTTTGCAACTTTGGAAATAGATGAAAAATGATTTAATTTTCACATTTTGTGCTCATGAAACATAGGATAAATAACATTTTTTCATTAAATTAAAATTTATCATAGGGTTTAGAAACATCTTTCTTGCTTGCATGCTGCTGCATTTGATTTATTATGATGATTGGTTTTTGTCCAAAATTCAAACCAATTCAATTGTCTTCAAAAGGATTTCAAACAAAATGGCTTTTGCAATAAAAAAAACGAAAAGAAAACATCATCCTCTCTCTTGGCATGTGGCCTCCTCCCTCTCCCTCCCATGCGGCCCGAGCCCACTTAAGCGTTGGCCCAGTTTTCCCTTAACAAGCACAGCAGGCCGGCCCAACAAGAGCTGAAACCCGCACGCATGCCTCTCCCTCTCTATTGTCTGTCTAACCGGTGGAGCCCACACATCATAGTCGTCCCCTTCCTCTCATCGTCCTCAAGCAGGACTCTGCCGATGGCAATCGACCGCCGGATCCCGGACTCCTGGTTTTTTTGGCGTGCGTGCCACGACCCAAGGCCTCATAAATAGCAAGCCGCAACCAAGCCCCTAGCGCAAGCCGTAACGCCGCCGCCTCGCGCTCAGAGCCCGCGACAACCACGAAACTCTAAAGCCGCAGAGATCGTTTTGCCGCGTGCCGCTGTTTTGCCGCCGCCCGATTTTGATCTCCGACACGCCCGCTTCCCGTCCTCTTGCCCAAGCTATCCTGTGGGCGTCAGGTTGCTTGGATCGGCATCCCGACGAAAGCGACGCAAGCCACCGCCATCGCTCGCACCTTACGCTGCCTTGTCGTTGTGCCTAGCTAGCTGACAAGCTCAGACCCGAGGTAAAGCAGATGTCTGCGCCCTTCTCTCAGTCTCTTGTTTCCGCTAGTTCTTACGCGTCGCCGCCGGGCCTTTGCAGGAAGCTGTCACCGCCTCTCCGGCCGATCGAGTCTTATGCCACCAGCCCGCCCTCGTGTCATCTCCGTTCGAGCAAAGCTCTTGGTGAGTGCGACGTTGTCTCCCCTACCGAGACATAGACACGTACAACCCCAGCGAAGCTAGTAGACTAGCTAACACCATCGCCGGCCATGGCCTCCATCAGGTGCCTTGCCTTGCTTTCTTAGCTTGATGACATCATTGTTAGCTTTGATGACTTCATATCTAGCTTTGATGACATCAGCATATGTTTTCTTGCCTTTTTCTTTACAAAAACAAATCCCCAAATACGATGGAAATACATATATATATCTCCAATCATCCTGAGCCGTCCGTTTTCAGATCGACGATCCAGATTAGAAGATACCCTTTCACCTGCCTTTAATTGCTCATAACTTCTTCGTTTTAACTCCAAATTGATCCGTTCAAGTTGCGTTAGGTTTGTCTTTTCGAGATCTATCTGTTCATATAATTTGTCATCATGTTTTTGAACTTTAAAATTCGAGTTTAGATTTAATCTATTTCTTTAATAGGAAAACTTGCTGTATCCATAACTTTCTCGTTATAGCTCCGTTTTTCGTGATCTTCGCGTCTGTGTGATCATAGCAACATGTAGAGTAGTTTTATAAACTTTTCAAAACTGTTTGTCTCTGTTGGTGTACTGTTCTAATTAAATCTATTTGTTTGCCTCGTGTATGATTGCTCAGATGATTGTATGTTGCTGCTTGGTGTTGTTGATCGAGTATAGACGGTGAGGTTTTCATTGGTGATCAAGAGTTCATCTATGACCAGCAAGACCAGTAGGATCTTCAGGAGCCCTTTGATCAAGGCAAGTATAGCTAGGGACCTTCCTTGTTGTCCTATTCATGATGCTCACTAAAATATATATGCACGTGTCTTTCTTGCTACCTATGGTAGGATTTCCTAGATTTTGAATACTCAATTACCTTGTTACCTTCGGAGGTTTGCATTGGGTAGTTCTATTGCTAGTGCAACAATCATGATCTTGAAACTTGATTAATGAATATGCTATAAACATAAACAAGATGACTTTTTAGCAACAGAAGGACTTGTCTTGTAACTGATTATCCAGGATTAACGTACAACTGTGAGGGCTATATGGCTCTGGCTCTAGTTGCTTAAGAAACCCTTTTCTAGCTGGTTAGAGGTCTACGAGTTGGGTATAGGACAACCTCTGTCCTGTTGAGCCTAGCTATGGAAGTGGCCTTTTATATTATTAGAAGGGGGGGTTCCTATATCTGATGACCCTACGGCCCTGACCGGTTAGAGAAACTCTTGGGTGGCTTTATATGGTTTTTGGTGTTTTGGGAGTAATTAACCCACTCATTTGGGAAACATGACTCACAGTGAAAGTGTACACCTCTGCGCAGAGTTAACAAACTGGTATACTAGCCGTGCTCACGGATACGAGCGACCTCGGAACACTTACATTAAGGGATAATGACTTTTACTTGGTAAGATGATCATTTATGTTAATTGTTTAAGATATTGATTATTCATGTTCATTGATCATGTGTTATGGGATTATTGCTACCTTGATGTTAATAAATGCTAAACTTGATGATGACTTAAATGCTAACCGCAGTAAACCAGTGTCAGCTATTTGAGCCTCATGAACCCTTAGTTATCTTGTTAAGTACGACATGTACTTATGCCTTGCTTTATCTTTTATGTTGGAAAAATCCCGGATGGGTAACAGATCAAGATTGGATTGAAGATTATCGTGATGAGTATTAGGCTTGGTGTCCACCAGTTGACCTCCCTGTTGGAGTTTCCGCAAGAGAGTTATCTTAGTAGCTATTATATTTATGTTTGAGACTATGTGTTGAATATTTATTCGCTATGTAATAAACATTGTGTTGGTACAATTCACAATTTGTCCACTTATGTGTGCGACCGTTCCTGGGGTGCACATAAGACTTTTATACATCCTCTTTTGTTCTTAAAACTGGATGTGACACGATGATAAAATACGTGCGTTCGAGGACGGGGTTCACTAGCTAGTGTATCAAGTAGCTTGGAAAAGGGATTCGACGCGAAACCGTTTGAATCTTAGTCATTTCATGTAAGTTTGAAAATGGGTCGACGAAGTCATGTTCGACAATTTTTGTAGAACGATCGGGTTAAGAAGTGGCGAGATGTCTTGGCTTAGTTCGAAAGCCCTATGTACCCTCTTGAGGATAGAATGACTGGTTTGGCTTTCGGATCATTGAATTGGTTGTTGTTGTAGCTTTAAAAAGCGTGCATGACATGTTTTCCACCTCCGAGCGCGGTCACCGCCCTCTGTTTCGACTCGGCACCGCTTGCTTTGGCTTGCCGGCCAAGACCGCCACGCTTTGTGTAAAGCACGCCCACACACGTGGCCCTGTCTTGCTGGCGGCCGCACCTGCCGCCGCCACGCTTCTGGCGTAGCTTCGCGCGACGCCGCGACGCGCCGATCCACGTTGTTCGCCCATCATCGTCGCTGCCGCCGCCGCTTGGCCTTCTTCGCCGCACTGGTACACACCGTTGTTGCCAGCGCTGGCTCACAACTCGCGCACACTCACGCGCACTGGGGTCCAATGGCCTAGATGCTTTGCCTCCTCCATCACATCCGCCTGCGTTACAGCCGCCGTCGCGTCTGTCTGCGTGCTCGACTCGTCTGAACCGGTGTCGCCGCTCGCCCAAGCGCGCTCACGCGCACCGCCTGCACAGCCACTGCCCCCATTGACATTATGGATGCACACGCAAGGGTTGGCCCCATCGGCCCTCGTCTTCATAGTTGCGCGCGTCTGGAGAGTCACCGGCCAACCACGCCACGCTAAGGCCTAACTCACTGAGCCGGTCGCCTCTTGCATTTGCCCATGTTTGGAGGACGAGTGGAAGTACAGCGTCGGGCCTATCTTGCCCTAGGCGGTAGTACATTGTCGGGCACCAATTTAAGCTTTCGCCGTCATCACCAATAAGTTGAACGTCGTCGCCCTCAAATGGCCATGTGCAGTCCATCCCTTTCCAATTCACCATGTGCCCAAATAGCTTGAGTAGTTAGCTTCCGATTGGAGTCATCTCTATGGGCTTCCTTCCTATGGTGAGGTAATGGGGAGAGTTTTCCCCTCGGCAGTCCGCCATGGCTAGCGAGACAAGTTCTTGGCCCAGGGCGATGCTCCTTGCTCTTGTGTCTAATTTGAGCAGGCCTGTTGCCTCTCCTTGACCCGTTTGCCTCGCCCGTGCAGTGGCTCCGTCGACGGAGCAGCAGGGCACCGGGAACGCCTTCACCGTGGCTGGCGTGAACCGGAGCAACCCCGCACACGTGGCTAGCCTATTGCCGTTCCTTGCGACTTCGTCCAGCCCATCCGTCGCATCTCTGGTGAGGCCCTCTTGCTCCTAGGATAGGCGGTTGAGCCAATTAGTGGCTAGGTAGCCCAGAGCGCGTTGGCGGCCGTCGGCGAGCTGGCTTAGATGTCGTTCCTGTGGCCAGCTCGGTTGGGCGTAGTAGTGATTCAATTAGGGCTTCAAGGTGGTTACTCTTAGCCTGTAGATGATTACCGAGTAGCAGTAGAGGCGTATGGTTAGGTGGTTTCGTCGGCATCGGGCTACCGCGGCCAGACCCCGCCGCGGCGCGTGGCCACGCCTGCGTGGTGCGCCATTCTTGGTGTTTGTTACCTCAATCTGTTGCGTGTGGCACGTAGAAGCTCATGGAGGTGCTGGTGGGTGCCAGGTAGGTCTGTGCTCGCCGGTGTTTGGCCGGTGAGACCACGGCCCCTGTTAGTCCGGCCAGGGACTATGTAAAGCGTGAATTAGAATGGAAGTAGGGTCCTAGATGCGAAGCCAGTGACTCATTTAAATAGTGCTCAGGTTAGCTTCACGAATAGAAGAAAGAATGGGGACTCATTTGCAAAGTGCGCTAGACGCGCGTGGGTCTTCCCGCGCTGGGCCGCTGTCGTGGGCACGGGCCGCCGCATGGGCCGCACTGGACGCACACATGAGTCGCTGTGGCGGGCCGAGCCGCGTTGCGAGTTGGGCCGCGTTGTGAATTCATTTTCTAATTTTCCAGCGATTTATAAATGTTTATTCAATATAGTTTTTAGCCGAACTTTGATAAATGGTAGTAAATCTGGTAGATGTCCAAAAATATTGAAACCAAGTTTGTTAGGTTCACAAAAATACCATCTACTTGTTAGTGTAGTTAGATTATAGTTAGCTATGACAATGGTAGGTTCATAAATTCAAACTAAAGAGCTTAGTATTATGTAGATTAATAATTGTAGGAATTTCTGTGGAAAATTGGTGATAGCTATAGCTATGAAAATTTTACAGTAGACTCACTAGTTTATTATGTACTTGCTGTAAATTTTGTACCCCTAGAGTAAGTTGATAAATAGAGTAGCTATTATCCTTGCTTTATCATATATAGCGTAAATCAGCATTAGGAGTAAGAATACATGTAGTTGCTGTAATAATGTATGCCACACTTCATACTTGTTATTGGTAACAATAGATAACTTAGTACCGTGGTCGGTAGCACTAGCTTAGTAGTTAGACAGATGTACTTTTAGTTTTAAGAGTTGTTGTTGCTATGTTGCTAAGTATTGCATCATCATTTCATGCATGTAGATCACGAGTTGGTAGAGTTCATGCCCGTTGATGAACAGGAGTACGAGGAAGTCATCGAGGAATACGAGGAGGAGATCCTCATGTAGGAGGGAGCCCCGTAGCCTTTTGGTGTTGAATTTGCTAACCCATCGCCTGCCCAAGGCAAGCCCCGGTGCATAACCCCTATTTTATGATCAATATATATATATATATATGATGTGCATTTAAGTTATAGGCATTTTATGGAAACTACATGCATAAATATATCTACCCATGAGTCCTACTAGTACATGTCGAGTAGTTGCTATGCTCAGGATATCGTTAGCGTGAGTAACCTGCCGTTACTCGCAAATAGATGATAAATGTGATCACTCATGATAAAATGGTGGAAAGGAAAAATGGTGATCGGGTAGGGATATGGTTTGGATACTGGTGGGTGTAAGGGGTTGTGTCCTACGGCCAACAGGGCATAGCTCGGTTACACTTTTTCCCTGTCTGTGTCAATTAAGGACCGGTCGTTGCATAAGTCTCGAGGTAAGTCACAGATCTATTATCCCGAGCACATACTTGGGTATGGGCACAGGGAAGACTCGTTGGTCTCTTATCATGGATCCGGCTCTTTCCGGACCGACTGATTGGAGGCGGGGATGGTGGAGGTCCTTGCACCACACTGAGTCCGGGACTCAGGAGTGGGGGCTTAGAGTCTAAGTTTGGACGGGGACCTGGACACCCAGGACAGGAGGGTGATGGGTTAGTCCTGCTTGTGCCTAGGGTACAAGTGAGGCGTGTGTTTTTGGGATACCCAGCTGGGGACATTGATTCGCAAATCGCCGGGCAATCCGGTACGACTTGTTTTTGGGTCTAGCACCGTAGTAAGAACTGAAAGATAGAAGAGGATGAAATGGAACTGATTGCTCAAACCTTGCTTGAAAGTAAAACTGGTGCTTATATAAACTGGATAGATAATAACCTAATATGACTGATAATAACAACATAAATAAGGACTCACTATTAGTATTACTTTCTGCCAAAAGAAGACCAGCTAACCATAAAGCTTATCATATTCCTTGGAGTCGGGAAATTATTCTCACTAGTCGGATAAGTCGTGTGAGTACATTGTGTTCTCAGGGTTTATTTACCCCTGTTGCAGGTGATGCATGAGAAGTACCTTTGTGTGGAGGATTCTTCTGGTGGGCTCAGACGGATCCTTGTTCTTATCGCTAGATGTTTATTATTCCGCACTCTGACATTTGGTAATGTAATAATGTACTTTTTAAGAAACTCTAATGTATGAAATGGACCAGTATTGTAACTCGTTCTCATTATTAGATCCTTGGGAAAAATATGGATCTTTTGGGTTCTCCCTTAGGGTGTGCCCGACGGATACCGCCCGCTGTAGCTTGCTTTTGGGGTGCTTAGTGTCTGGTGGAAGACGAGCACCTCCGTAAGCGTGTTTTTTCGGGTGGTTGTACCACAGTTGGTACCAGAGCCAATAATGGTTACGAGTTTCATCACTCTTTTTGAAAACTTAAAAATTTGATCAACAAAAGTTTTGCGAAAAATAGGATGCGATTAAGTTAGTTAAATAAGTATAAGCCCTAGCAATATGGTCTATCTAGGACAGCGGCACTGGTTTTATCTAATCAGTTTTCTATAGGTACACTGACTTACGTTGTGTAAGAAATCGTCTAGCATACGAAAAGTGAGTGTGCGATGTGCCAAGTTTTTTTGTGAATGCCGCTATATTCCGGCTTGAGTGAATGTATAGGATGATACATGCATCATGATAATAGCATTTTGCTTAAACTAAAATCCCCCTACACGTATAAATGGATTAGTAAAGTGTTAGGATTAATTAAAAGAATGCTTTAATTAAATGTGCTGTCATTTCTCTAATCCGTTGCTTCAGATTGGGAAGGTTGTTCTAAATGGATGATTCCTATCTCTTATAGATGAATCTAAGGTCCGAACGTGGGAGCACCAGTGTTGGGGTGGCTCACGGTCTTGGCGAAGGCCAAGGCAAGAGTGGCCAGGCCAATGAGCACAATGGGGAGAGCCATGGGGCTCCACTTCTGGCTCCTCCTCCACCGCCACTGTCGCCTCCAATGACTCACACTGAGATGATGGCGGAACTGATGGCTGCTCGCCGTGAGTCAGCCCGTGCCATGGAGCCAATGGCACAAGCTATCGCTGGCTTCGCTCGCGGTGGCCACAGGGGCAATGGTGGGAACGGGGGTGGTGCCCGCCGTCCTAAGGGACCCTCCTCTTACTAGGATTTCCTCAAGACCCACCCGCCCACTTTCACACCGACAGATGAGCCCCTGGATGCGGAGCACTGGCTTCGCATTCTGGAGCAGAAGTTTCTGTTGCTCAATGTGGCCGATGAGCAGAAGGTGCGCTTTGCAGCGCAGCAACTATTGGGGTCCGCAAGTGCATGGTGCGATACCTTCCATGCCATGTAGCAGCCAGATCATCCGGCATCCTAGCAGGAGTTCACCACAGCATTCAGAGAGTTCTATATTCCTACTGGTGTCATCAATCGGAGGCTGACTGAGTTCCTGGAGCTACGACAGGGGAGTATGATAGTGATGGACTATGTTAATAAGTTCAATCACTTGTCCTAGTATGCTGGTATTCATGTGGACACTGACGAGAAGAAGAAGGACCGCTTCTTTCGTGGCCTCTCTTATATCCTTCAGGAGAAGCTGTATACTGTGAACTATCAGACTTTTGGGGCAATGATGAACGCTGCCATCACCATGGAGGGCTTGCAGCGGGATTCCTAGGCAGAGTGGAAGAGGAAGCGGGTGGCTGCGGGGTCTTCCAGCCACCCTCATACTCAGAAGGTACATGTTGTCCAATGGGGGCCCTATCAATCATCAGGTAGGCCTTTGTTTCGGTAGCCCCAACAAACTTCTCGGACTTCTTCCACATAGTACCATGCACCCACTCAGCAGGTGCAGCCCCAGCAGCCTCAGGGACAGCAGGTCCCACCTCACCATGGGTATGGAAACAAGCCTGGCGCTTGCTTCAAATGTGGCAAAGATGGCCACTATGCCCGAGCATGTCCCTAGAACCATCCAACTCAGTCTGCTCAACCATCGGCGAACTCCAGACTAGTCAGGAGGACCGTGGTCAAGAAGAAAGTGCCCAACAGATCCGGGTAGGTACATTTCGTAGATGCGGAGCAGATATTATAGCAGGAACCGGTGATGGCTGGTATGTTTACCATCGATTCCCATCCAACTTATGTGTTGTTCGATTCTGGTGCATCACATTCCTTTATGAGCATGGGATTTGTAGACCGGCACAACTTACCACTTATGGCTATACCGTATGCCTATAGAATCCATACTGCGGGTTCACAAATGTTCATCAATACCTGAATGGACACAGTAAGCTTGGTATTAGCCACCCACACTTACCACCTATAGTTCATGGTAATGCTTGGGCAAGGCATTGATGCTATTCTTGGAATGAACTAGTTGCGGGTGTATGGGGTAGTCATGGATTTGAAGCAGAGAAGTGTCGAGTTACAACTTCCTTCTTCTAAGGATAGGATGTCTCTGCTTGTACCCTCAGACCCAGTCTTACCTGTTGCTGCCCATAGTGAAGCCTCTCCTGATCTTACCCCCATCCCTGTGGTATGTGAGTTCCTAGATGTTTTTCCTGAAGATCTTCCTAGGTTGCCACCGGACAGAGAGGCAGAATTCTCCATTGAGCTAGAGCCTGGTACTGCCCCCATCTCCAAACGCCCGTAACGCATGGCTCCAAGGGAATTGGCTGAGATGAAGAAGCAACTGGAAGAGTTTATGGAAAAGGGTTTCATCCGTCCTAGTTCTTCACCATAGGGTTGCCTAGGCATTTTTATGAAGAAGAAGGATGGCACTTTGCGGATGTGTGTGGATTACCGCCCTCTTAATGCAGTAATAGTTAAGAACAAGTATCCTTTTCCCCGCATAGATACTTTGTTCGATTAGCTAGCTGGTGCCAAGGTGTTCTCAAAGATTGACCTCCGATCAGGCTATCATCAGATCAAGATCAGACCACATGATATACCAAAGATAGCCTTTTCTACTAGGTATGAGCTGTATGAGTACCTAGTGATGTCTTTTGGTCTCACCAATGCTCCTGCCTTCTTCATGTACCTAATGAATTCAGTCTTTATGCCGGAGCTGGACAAGTTTGCGGTAGTATTCATCGATGATATCTTGATATATTCCAAGAATGATGAAGAGCATGCCCAACACCTTTGGATAGTACTGGCTCAATTAAGGGAGCACAAGCTATATGCTAAATTCAGCAAGTGTGAATTTTGGTTAGATCGAGTGTAGTTTTTGGGTCATGTGTTGACACCTGACGGCGTTTCAGTAGATCCCAGCAAGGTGCAAGATGTGTTGGATTAGAAGTCTCCCAAGTCTGTGCATCAGATTCGTTAGTTCCTTGGTCTCACTGGGTACTATCGGCGTTTCATCCTGGATTTTTCCAAGATAGCTCCAGCGAATGACCAAGCTGCTCCAAAAAGAAGCTAAGTTTGACTGGAGTCCAGCCTGTGAAGAAGCCTTCCAAGATCTAAAGACATTTCTGACCACCGCCGGTGTTGGCCCAACCAGATATTGACCGACCCTTTGATGTATATTGTGATGCCTCGAAGACGGGGCTGGGGTGTGTGCTTATGCAAGATGGGCGTGTGATAGCTTATGCTTCACGCCAACTGAAAAAGCACGAGGTGAATTACCCCACCCATGACTTAGAGCTGGCTGCTATGGTCCACGCTCTGAAGATTTGGAGGCATTATCTGTTGGGCAACAAAGTGCATATCTTTACAGATCACAAGAGCCTCAAGTATATTTTCACTCAGTCTGAGCTGAATATGAGGCAAAGGAGATGGTTAGAATTGATAAAGGATTACAACTTGGAAGTCCATTATCACCTAGGAAAGGCCAATGTAGTGGCTGATGCTTTGAGCCGAAAGTCACAACAGGGTGAGGAAACACCGTTGTCTCTCAACCACGCAGAGGTGTTGACTCACATTGCATTGACCTCAGAATTGTTGGAGCAGATTATTCAGGAGCAAAAGGAAGACCCTGAAGAAATTCCCCACATCAGAAAATTAATTGCTGAAGGGCGTGGCCCCACTTTAGTGTTGATCAACAGGGAGTAGTGAGATACAAGGATAGACTGGTGGTTCCATTCAATGAGGAGCTAAGAAGAAAGATTTTGAATGAAGCTCACCATTCAAAGCTATCTATTCATCCTAGTAGCAACAAGATGTATCATGATCTGCGCCATTTGTATTGGTGGTCCAACATGAAGCAGGACATCACCCGACACGTCGTAGAGTGTGACACTTGTGGTAGGGTTAAAGCAGATCATATGTGTACTCTAGGATATTTACAACCCTTGCCCATTCTTGTTTGGAAGTGGGAAGATATTTCCATGGATTTTGTGGTGGGTTTGCCTTGCACATCCAAGGGCTAGGATTCTATTTGGGTCATTGTGGACCGTCTCACTAAGTTAGCTCATTTCATCCTAGTGGACACCAAATATACAGCCTAAGAAGTATGCGGAGATATATTTTGATCGAATTGTGACCTTACACGGAGTTCCCCTTACTATCATCTCCGATAGAGGGTCAGTTTTTGTCTCCCGTTTCTAGGAGCAACTACAACAATGCCTTGGTACTCGTCTCCTTAGAAGCTTTGCATATCATCCTTAGACTGATGGTCAAACTAAAAGGGTGAACCAGGTGCTCGAGGATATGTTGAGAGCTTGTGTCATTTCTTTTCCTCAGAAGTGGGATGAATGCCTAAAATTAGCTGATTTTTCTTACAATAATAGCTACCAAGAGAGCATTCGCATGGCACCGTTTGAAGCTCTGTATGGCAAGAAGTGTAGAACACCACTTAACTGGGTTGAAGTGGGTGACCATGGTTACTTTGGTCTAGAATTCATCAAAGAGGCTCGAGAACAAGTCACCATTATCCGAAGTCACTTGAAGGCAGCTCAGAGCCGACAGAAGTCTTATGCGGACAAGCGAAGAAGGCTTTTGCAGTTTGGAGTGGGAGAGTATGTGTATCTCAAGGTGTCTCCTATGAGAGGGGTGCATTGGTTTGGTATCCATGGCAAGCTAGCTCCCCGATATGTGGGTCCCTACAAGGTTTTGGCGCAGTGTGGCCCAGTGGCGTATCGACTCTAGCTCCCCGATATCTTGTCTACGGTACATGATGTGTTTCACATCTCCCAGTTGAAGAAATGTCTGTGGGTGCCTGATGAAGCTGTGGAAATTGAAGGGCTTCCCATCCAACCTGATTTGACTTATGTTGAGCACCCTGTCAAAATCCTAGATGAGAAAGAAAGAGTGACCAGAAATAGTGTGGTAAAGTTCTACAAGGTGCAGTGGCAAAACCACTCCGAGGATGAGGCCACATGGGAACATGAGAGATATATATTGAAGCATTACCCCCACCTTCTCTCTGGCCCTGATAGTTAGTTGTTACATTGAAATGTACTCCTATCTCCTTCTCACACTAGGCACATGAAATCTTGGGTCGAGATTTTGTTTTAGGGGGGTAGATTTGTAACACCCTCGGTGTTACATTGTACAGTTTTTGCTAAAACACTGCATGAGCATCATACTTGTGTGTACATGTGTGTAATATAGGGTATAAATCAATGTACGACACTTGAAACGTTCATCGCAACACGAAACAAATGTTACATTTCATGTCGCTTTATATCGTTTAGGGTTCTAAGTTAATTTTTATCGGACAAAGATGCTATAGAACGCTTATGCGAGACTTTGATAAAGTTCTTAGTATGAACTTCATAGGCGATGATAAAATACATGCGGTCGAGGATGGGGTTCACTAGCTAGTGTATCAAGTAGCTTGGAAAAGGGATTCGACGCGAAACCGTTTGAATCTTAGTCATTTCGCGTAAGTTTGAAAATGGGTCGACGAAGCCATGTTCGACAATTTTTGTAGAACGATCAGGTTAAGAAGTGGCGAGATGTCTTGGCTTAGTTTGAAAGCCCTATGTACCCTCTTGAGGATAGAAAGACTGGTTTGGCTTTCGGATCATTGAATTGATTGTTGTTGCAGCTTTAAAAAGCGTGCATGACACGTTTTCCACCTTGGGGCGCGGTCACCGCCTTTGTTCGGCCTGGCACCGCTGCTCTGGCTTGCCCAGCGCATGCTGTCGCGACCGGTCGCATCGCCACCGCCGCGCCTGTGCAAGCACGTCCGCGCGCGTGGCCCCTGTGCTGCTGGCCACGGCCTGCTACCGCCACGCTCTGGCGCAGCTCATGCACACCGCACACGCCCAATCGCGTTGCCCGCCCATCATCACCGCGCACTGGCCGCTCGACGTTCACTGCCACCCGGTCCACACTGCTGTTGCGCGCCTAGCTTGCGACTTGCGCACACTCGCGTGCACTGGGGTTCAGTGGCCTGGATGCTCTGCCTCCTCTATCACGTCCGCCTGCATCACTACCGCTGTCGCGTCTGTCTGCGTGCTTGGCTCGTCCAAAGCGGTGTCGCCGCTCACCCAAGCGCGCTCACGCGCACCGCCTGCACAGCCACTGCTCCGATTGATGTTGCGGCTGCACACACATGGGTTGGCCCCGCCGGCCCTCGTCTTCATGGTTGCGCGCGTGGACATGCCACGTTTTTCCATCGCATCATTTGGAGAGTCACCGGCCAGTCGCACCACGCCAAGGCCAAACTCACTGAGCCGGTCCCCTCTTGCATTTGCCCACATTTGGAGGACGAGTGGAAGTACAGTGTCGGGCCTAACTTGCCCTGGGTGGTAGTACGTTGTCGGGCGCCAATTTAAGCTTTCACCGTCGTCACCATTAAGTCGAACGCCGTCGCCCTCAAATTGGCCATGTGTAGTCCATCCCTTTCCAATTCACCGTGCGCCCAAATAGCTTGAGTAGTTAGCTTCCGATTGGAGTCATCTCTACGGGCTTCCTTCCTACGGTGAGGTAACAGGGAGAGTTTTCCCTTGAGCGGTCCACCATGGCCGGCGAGACAAATTCTCGGCTCGGGGCGGTGCTCCTTGCTCTTGTGTCTAATTTGAGCAGGGCTGTTGCCTCTCCTTGACCCATTTGCCTCACTCGTGCAGTGGCTCCGCCAACGAAGTAGCAGGGCACCAGGAATGCCTTCACCGTGGCCGGCGTGAACCGGAGCAACCCCACGCACGTGGCCAACCCGTTGCCGTTCCTCGCGACTTCGCCCAGCCTATCCATCGCATCTCTGGTGAGGCCCTCTTGCTCCTAGGATACGCGGTTGAGCCAATTAGTGGCTAGGTAGCTCGGAGCGCATTGGCGGCCGTCGGTGAGCTGGCTTAGATGTCGTTCCTGTGTCCAGCTCGGTTGGGTGTAGTAGTGATTCAATTAGGGCTTCAAGGTGGTTACTCTTAGCCTGTAGATGATTACCGAGTAGCAGTAGACGCATACGATTAGGTGGTTTCGCCGGCGTCGGGCTACCGTGGCTAGACCCCCCCCGCGGCGCGTGGGCATGCCTGCGTGGTGAGCCATTCTTGGCATTTGTTACCTCAATCTGTTGCGCATGGCACGTAGAAGCTAATGGGGGCCCTAGTGGGTGTCGGGGAGGTCTGTGCTCGCCAATGTTTGGCCGATGAGGCAGCGGCCCCTGTTAGTCCGGCCAGGGACTTTGTAAAGCGTGAATTCGAATGGAAGTAGGGTCCTAGATGCGAAGCCAGGGACTCATTTAAATAGTGCTCGGGTTAGCTTCGCGAATAGGAGAAAGAATAGGGACTCGTTTGCAAAGTGCGCCAGACGTGCGTGGGTCTTCCTACGCTGGGCCGCTGTCGCGGGCACGCGCCGCATTGGACGCGCGCGCGAGTCACTGTGGTGGGCCAAGCCGCGTTACGAGTTGGGCCACGCTGTGAATTCATTTTCTAATTTTCCAGCGATTTACAAATGTTTATTCAATATAGTTTTTAGCTAAACTTTGATAAATGGTAGTAAATCTGGTAGATGTCCAAAAATAGTGAAACTAAGTTTGTTAGGTTCACAAAAATACCATCTACTTGTTAGTGTAGTTAGATTATAGTTAGTTGTGACAATGGTAGGTTCATAAATTTAAACTAAAGAGCTTAATATTATGTAGATTAATAATTGTAGAAATTTTTGTGGTAAATTGGTGATACCTATAGCTATGAAAATTTTATAGTAGGCTCACTAGTTTATTATGTACTTGCTATAAATTTTATAGCCCTAGAGTAAGTTGATAAATAGAGTAGCTATTATCCTTGCTTTATCATATATAGCGTAAATCAGCAGTAGGAGTAAGAATACCTGTAGTTGCTGTAATGATGTATGCCATACTTCATACTTGTTATTGGTAATAATAGATAACTTAATACCGTGGTCGGTAGCACTAGCTTAGTAGTTAGACAGATGTAATTTTAGTTTTAAGAGTTGCTGTTGCTATGTTGCTAAGTATTGCATCATCATTTCATGCATGTAGATCATGAGTTGGTAGAGTTCGTGCCCGTCGACGAACAGGAGTACGAGGAAGTCATCAAGGAATATGAGGAGGAGATCCTCATGTAGGAGGGAGCCCTGGAGCCTTTTGGTGCTGACTTTGCTGACCCATCGCCTGCCTAAGGCAAGCCCCGGTGCATAACCCCTATTTTATGATCACTGAATATATATATATATATATATATGATGTGCATTTAAGTTATATGCATTTTATGGAAACTGAATGCATAAATATATCTACCCATGAGTCCTACTAGTACAGGTTGAGTAGTTGCTATGCTCAGGATATCGGTAGCGTGAGTAACCTGCCGTTACTCGCAAATAGATGATAAATGTGATCACTCATGATAAAATGGTGTAAAGGAAAAATGGTGACCGGGTAGGGATATGGTTTGGATACTGGTGGGTGTAAGGGGTTGTGTCCTACGGCCAACAGGGCATAGCTCCGTTACACTTTTTCCCTATCTGTGTCAATTAAGGACCGGTTGTTGCATAAGTCTCGAGGCAAGTCACATATCTATTATCCCGAGCACATACTTGGGTATAGGCGCAGGGAAGACTCGTTGCTCTCTTGCCATGGATCCGGCTCTTTCCGGACCGACTGATTGGAGGCGGGGATGGTGGAGGTCCTTGCACTACACTGAGTCCGGAACTCAGGAGTGGGGGCTTGGAGTCTAAGTTTAGACGGGGACCTAGACACCCAGGACAGGAGGGTGATGGGTTAGTCCTTCTTGTGCTTGGGGTACAAGCGGGGCGTGTGTTTTTGGGGTACCCAGCTAGGGACATTGATTCGCGAATCGCCAGGCAATCCAGTACTACTTGTTTTTGGGTCTAGCACCGTAGTAAGAACTGAAAGATGGAAGAGGATGAAATGGAACTGATTGCTCAACCCTTGCTTGAAAGTAGAACATGTGCTTATATAAACTGGATAGATAATAACCTAATACGACTGATAATAACAACATAAATAAGGACTTACTATTAGTATTGCTTTTTGACAAAAGAAGACCAGCTAACCATAAAGCTTGTCATATTCCTTGGAGTCGGGAAATTATTCCCACTAGTCGGATAAGTCTTGCGAGTACATTGTGTACTCAGAGTTTATTTACCCCTGTTGTAGGTGATGCATGAGAAGTACCTTTGTGTGGAGGATTCTTCTGGTGGGCTCGGACGGATCCTCGTTCTTATCTCTAGATGTTTGTTTTAAATTCCGTTGTTTATTATTCCGCACTCTGACATTTGGTAATGTAATAATATACTTTTTAAGAAACTTTGATGTATGAAATGGACCAGTATTGTAACTCGTTCTCATTATAGGATCCTTGGGAAAAATATGGATCTTTCGGGTTCTCCCTTGGGGTGTGCCCGACGGATACCGCCCGCTGTAGCTTGCTTTCGGGGTGCTTAGTGTCTGGTGGAAGACAAGCACCTCCGTAAGCGTGTTATTTTGGGCGGTTCTACCATAGTTTACTTCCAACTTTTTGATGTTTTAGAAATAAGATACTTTCAAACTTTTTTTTTGAATATCTATTTTTAAACGAAAACCATGAGTGAAGCACTTCAAATCAAATTGTTTTCTTTTGAATGAGCAAAAGAGTCTTTCAAAATTCCAATCGAAACTTTTGAAATGTCTCAAATATAACTTTTTGCCAATTCTTTTTGAATTTTTTTGTTACTTAAATACTCTTTTCAAATCAAATCTCATTCTTTGGCGAAACACTTTTGAAATTAAGTTTCGAATACCAACTCTTGAAAAATGAGAAAACAAACTTAAACCCTTTTTGAACTTAGTTCGAAACAACTTTTGAAGAAGTTTTTCAAAGTTCTTGAATCAAAAGGTTGTTAATTCATTTTCCAACATATTTTGAAGATTTCATTTCAAGGAAAGAGCTTTAAATAGAAATCAAAACCAATCCAATTGTTTTCAAGAGTTAATCTTAGTCTTGAGCATTCTTGCAACTCATTGTATACGTCTATATCCAAGGTACGTGAAGATCGACCTCCCAACCATAGCTAGCTCGAAGGTCAATCTTGACTTGGATCCGAACTCCTTGTAGTTCACCAACTCGCAACACTCTTAGCTTGGCTACCCCCCTTAAGAAGAGATGGGATAGGGGCACCAACATCCAACATGTAACTTCCTTCAAGGTGTATTATCACCATCTGACATCCCAGAGAGCTTGTGGACATAGATAAGAATAAGAAAATTGATCCTTCCCGTAGATAGAAAACAGCAGCGCAGAAAAACATCCCTATCTCCAGTTCTGTTTATCCAATAAAGTTGCATCTTAAACCGTTGGAAAGATTATAAAATTCCCCACAACTTTCTTTTAGACCACTTCTTTAGATTCTGCAGTTAACATGGTTGAAATCTTTGCTCAACAGAAACTATTTCAGATTCCAGACAGCGCAGATGTATCGCCTTGTGATTTTCATATCTCCCAAACCAGAAATGCTATCTAGGTGAATCTTGCGGGAAAAGAAAAATATTGAAGTCTGCATTCACCCAGAATTTTCACAGATTTTTTTGGTTGCTCAGAGTTTAGAGACATAGGTCGCAGAAGACAAACTGCTCTGGAAGACCGAAAGGAGGAGACAAGAGAAGAAGAACCCAACTATTTATTTCCTTATCCCTTATACTTTAAACCTTTAATATAAATGAAATTGTGAGCATAACCCACAAATTCATTGCACTCATTACAAAGATCCAACTCAACCATGAGCATTAGGACAAACCACTCAAACACGAAATACAAGCTCGTTGCTAATCGTTCCTTCTAGCTACTTGGTAGGCATTCTTAGGGGAAAATTTCTTAACATGGCTTTGGAAATTTTAAATAGAGGTGAGACTAGAAAGTTTGCAAGAGATCAAGAACAACTAAAGGAGATAAGAAAGTATAGCTCAAAGGAAGCTATCAAGGAGAGGAGACAATAGGACAAGGATTGGAAATATTCGATCTAATGAGTCAAGGAGGTGGAGAAATAGTTTTATAGTAAAATAGGCTTGTAGAAACGACCAGTGCTAACTAGGCTTGCGTCCTACAGTCAACACTGCTCTGATACCATTCTATCGCACCCGGTTTTCCAAAGAATACCAAGCGCTAACTATATGTGTGCCCAGGATGTCCACACGACACATATAGCGACAAATATGGAGAATATCAAGAACAATGCTTTATTATATATCGAACACAATTAGAACAGAACTTATAGCTATTACAGAAGCATAGCGGAAACTATTCTTAATCTTCTCTTTGGGACTCCATACTCCATAGGGACAGTTGACTGGGGGAGCGCTCGCCTCGTACTCTTGTAACATCTCAGGGAACTCCTCCTTTGAATCACCATCTGGTAGCCATCTGTGATTTTTGTTGATTGTAAAGCAAGTGTGAGCGCACCATACTCAACAAGTATAACATGAGGGGATGCAAGGCTCAAAAGGCTAGACATGGTTGAACTGCGGTAAGCACTTTTAGTTGGTTATATTTTGTTTGTTAAACCTATGTCGCTAGGTTATGCTTAAGCTCCCAAGGTGATAGTATATTTAACATCATGGTTGATCATATCCCAAACCATCCATATAACCATCTATCTCGAAAAGGATCCATGCCGCTCGTATCCATGAGCACGACTAATATATCAGTTTTATACTCTACAGAGTTTGTACACTTTCACCACGAGTCGTGATTGCCCTGTGCTCGAGGCGATCAGCCTCTTGACTCACTTCCAAGATAAGTCGGCAAGGATCACTATGAAGCTTTTCACCAGTCGTTCTAATAAGTAGCAGCCGCTAAGTTTTCAGCCGTCTAGCCGTATGCAGCCCTCCTCCAGGAGTGGCACTCATGGTCACGGCATGGTACACACCCTGGCAGGAAAAGAAACATACCAACTAGTGCCCCCCTCTTGTCCTTTCGATAAGCTACTGACAAACTAGAACAAATCAAGATACTAGGCTAAGACCAGAGCCATGTAGTTCTCGTGGCTATATGGTAAGTCCTAGGTTGCCACTTTAGGATTCTGTCCTTACGGAGGGCAGACTAGAGCACCCAAAAAGGCCCAATGCTCTAACCCCTTCTGTCCATGTTGCTAAAAAGCATCTTTTAATACCATGTTGCTTATATAATTAATTGTATTCTTTAGTCAATATTAGTTGGAGCAAACTGAGCATACTACCCACATGCAAAACCCAAGGTAAATCAAGGACAGGAAAATCAATATCAAGGTAAATAGACTCCAGACGGTTCATTAACATATGCATATGAATTGAGATTGCATTAAAGTGAATAGGTAACAAGGAGCCTCATATTATACTTGCCTTAATTTGCTTTTCCCCCAAAGCAATATGCTTAAAAGCCTTTAGTATTCAAATTTCAATCTTCCGCTTCCAATTCTCAGCTTCTAGTCTTTAGAGAACAACTTCTTAATCACCACGTAAACCCCATCGATTGACTGAACCATATATCACCACACAAACATCCATACATGGCATACAAACAAGAATATATGAGAACAGTACACCAACCAATAAAATAAGCAAAATGGCGTATCGCTACGAACACACAAACGCAAAAGACACGCTATATGCGATTCAACGAAAGAGCGACTATCGAAGGATTTTAGTGCAACAAAAAATAAAACCTATCCATTTAACTTATTTTAACTGTAGAAACACATGTAGATATTTTCATTAACCAATTTGATTCATTGCTTAAGAAAGAGCGTAGTATAAAACCTATATTGACTTTATATTCCGAAAACGATGCAAGTGATAGTATTATTACAATTAACTTTTTAACTACCAAAACACATTTGAGTAACATGAGAACCACTAACGCCACTGCGTAGAACACACCGATAACAAAACTATGGTACAAAAGAAACGACTACCGGAGTTCTATATTATAAAAGAAAAGCCTAAATGCTTGATTTATTTTAATTAAGAAAAACCATGTGAAGGTGTTATTAATTTGGATTAGTTAAAACATAATTTAATCCGAAGCCCGAGTTAAAACTACCCATGTTTTATTCCTAACAATGTCATATAATTTAATCAAGTTAAGCTGCATCTTTGCAAAATAAAGTATATGTGAAAGCAACTAAACGAGTTTATCACATATGCAACGTGTTTAACGAATCAAATTTTATTTATAAATATCTCGATTCCATTTATGCTAATTCAATTTTAACTTGCAAATACAAGTTGACATTAATTAACAAGTAATTATAAAAGGTGGATACTATCCTAAGTTGTTGTTATTTAGAAACAAGTTTACATAATCATTAATCAAATTAATATTTTAATTATAATATTATGAACATGTGACATGATAAACGTTGCTACTAACGCGTACATTACATTGGCATGATTTCACACGACAAGAACGAAGTTAACCCTAAGTAGTTGCTTTTAATTAAAAGCTATTGAACAAATATAAATTTAATTAATACCTAATATTACAATTCAGAAGCATTTGTTATATTGGATGACACTGCTAACATGTATCACACACTGCGATGAAACTTGCGCAATCGAATCGAAATAAAAAACCTAAATCGATTTTTCTTAAACAACGATTAATTAATTATAACACAATTAATATTTTAATAAAATAAATTCATAAACATGTGACATATAAACTAGTAACTCTACTGCGTAGATCTCGACGACACAAAACTAATGCAACTGAAATAAACTGAAACGGAGCTAAAACGATTAAACGGCGGGGATTAAAAGAAGCAGTGGCAATTTCGTAAATACCATCATCTTCTACCTTGCTTCAGTACGTACGTGGCCATGGTAGCCATGGCAGGTTGCTGCTGCTGCTCACATAGGGGGGACTCAACGTGGGGGCAGGGGCCTCGGCTGGGTCGGGTGGCACAAGACGCCAAGCCTACAAGGCAAAGAGCGGGCGGCTGCCAGCCCAAGAGGAAGAAGAAGCGGCGGCGGCCATGCCTACCGCTTCGGCGCGGAGGATGGGGCCGGGCGCAATGCGCGACTGAGCCACGGGCGTGGGACGGGCGGCGTGGGCGCCGCCCAGGGGCGACCACGGGGTTGAGGAGCGGAACATGAGAGGAAGGGCCGACCGGAGCTGCTGCAAACCAGAAGAAAGGGCTTCCATGGTGAGTTCGCCGAAGAAAAAAGAGAAGGGATGGAGAAACAATTAAACGGGCATGGATTCATGAAAAGGATAGCAAGACGGTGTAGAGGAGATCGGGATCTACCTCTCAGCGGTGACGGTTTCCGCAGGGGAAGCCGGAGATGGTCGGAAAAGCTCGCCGAAGGTTCGCCGGAATTCTAGGTTTTCAAAACTTCGGCATCCGATCTGCGGGGCTATGAGTGGTGGCTCGGAAAATGGGCTATACTTTCTAGAATCCACGCATCGAGGGCTATGCCGATATATATATATATAGAACTACTACCCTATAGCTGGCTACAAAATAACTTATTCTGTAGCCACTTTGAGTTACGATAATTACTATGTTAATTTACGAGATTATAGTAACTCCTTACTAATGGGTTTACTATAACGTTATGTTAAATATCCCCATGCGTTATAGTATCCTAACTATCGTAAATATGTATTGATATTATCGTAAATTAGTATATAAAATTATCGTAAATGGAGGTGGCTACAGAATAACATATTTTTGTAGCCGCCTACTGAATATACTCTCCCTATATATATATATAAATTTATATATATATATATAGGGTTTAGATATTTTGGAAAATAGAGATATTTTAGGAATTATTGATTTTTAGAATTAAAATAATTATAGAAAATTGGAAAATACTATTTAGTTTCCAAAAAATATCTCTGAGCTCCGAAAAATAGTAGAAAAATTCTTAGGGATAGATGGAAGGATAAGGAACACAACCAAAGTGGTTTTAGCTCTCAAAAAAAACTTTTGGACTGATCGAGGAAAAAAACAAAGCTTCAAGAAATAGGAATTTAATCCCGAAGAAGGTCGGAAAGATTCCTGGAAAGAGAGGCGTCGTTCTAACGCGTCTTAAAACCTTTTTCAAGCCTTTGGATTTTGAAACCAAAGCATCTTATCTAACTTTTGTTTTTGCAAGTATTCAAATTCTTTTTAAACCACTACTTGAAAATAATATTTTGAAGATTGAGTTTTGAATTTATTTCCCAAACCACTCATCACAAAAGTACCAATGCAACGACATCTATGCGCAAACATGTTGCTACCCTTATGTTGGATTTTAATTTAAAGAAAATTCTCTTTTACCTATGTTTTTATGAGCACAAAACAATTAACAGAAATCTTTTTACTCTTTTTAGAAAGTAGCTAATTTTAGGGTGTTACAATTCTACCCCCTTAAGATGAATCTCATCTCCAAGATTCGGAGAAGAAGAGCAAAGAAGAGAGGGATACTTCACCTTGAGATCTTCTTCACTTCCTTGAGCAACACCATCTTGATACTCACCTTGTGTTGTATGACAATTCATCACGTCGCTACTCTTATAGATTCTTGTTCCATCTTATTTCAAGTCCGATCTTATTGCTTCTCTTAATTCGTTCAAGTGAATCTTATTATCCATATGTTAAGCTTCCAAAAGATCTTGCTTAGCTTGAATCAGAACTTTGAATTCTATGGTTCATTTTTATGCATTTTGGAATGTTTTACTTTTCAAAAGGAAGACTTTAAATCAAAACCAAACAATTTTTCTTTTTCAACTCCTTTTGAAATAGCTTTCAAAATATGTTTTATGTTTAGAACTCAAGAAAATATTTCAACCATGTTTTGAAACTCTTTTGAATAAATGTTTTTAAGGTTTTGAAATAACCCAATCATTTTCAAATCATTGGAAACTTAGGAAAACATACTAAGCTTTCTTTTTCAAACTCTTTTGAAAACTCGACTTTATAATCAAATCTTAGATAAAGAGCAGACAAATCAACTCAGGTTCTTTTGAAATCTATTTTAACCAAGGGATTTTCTAGATTTTAGAACACAAATGAAACATATGAACTTCATTTTCAAATCATTTTGAATGAACTCTTTTGGGATTTATGAAATCAAACCAAATCAATTTCAAAACTACTTTAGAAATGAAGAGAGTAAGTTTTCAATTCCCATTTTCTTTTATAGTCAAACAAAAGACTTAATACGCATGTTCAAGTTCTTTTTGGAATAAGACTTTTGGGGAATTAAATCAAATCAAATAATTTTCAACCCTTTCAAACCATTTTGGAAGACTTCTTTTAGAAATACACTTTTGAAATCAACTCATACCTTTTCTTTTAAAATTTTGTTTAGAAATCAAACTTAATTCTAATTCAAAGACAAAAGTGCTCCCTTTCCAAATGCAAATTGTTGCAAACTTTTTAACCAAATTTTTCAAACTTTTGTAAAATATCTTGAAAGCATTTTGAACACCTTTCAAATAAAAATTGAAATAAGACAACTCAAATTGTTTTTTTTTCAATCGGTCTTTTCCAAATAACCCATTTTAAAAACACTTTTGAACCATTTTCAAAGTGTTTTAGAATAACACTTTGAAGAGTAACCGAATACATTTTAGTCTTTTTGAAATTTAGTTCAAAGCAAAGTGGGTTTTCAAGTCCAAATTTACTTCCAACTATTTGAAGTTTTAGAAATAAGATACTTTCAAACTTTTTATGAATATCTGTTTTTAAACGAAAACATTGAGTGAAGCAGTTCAAATCAAATTGTTTTCTTTGGAATGAGCAAAAGAGTCTTTCAAAATTCCAATCAAAACTTTTGAAATGTCTCAAATATAACTTTTTGCCAATTCTTTTTGAAATTTTTTGTTACTTAAATACTCTTTTCAAATCAAATCTCATTCTTTGGCGAAACACTTTTGAAATTAAGTTTCGAATACCAACTCTTGAAAAATGAGAAAACAAACTTAAACCCTTTTTGAACTTAGTTCAAAACAACTTTTGAAGAAGTTTTTCAAAGTTCTTGAATCAAAAGGTTGTTAATTCATTTTCCAACATCTTTTGAAGATTTCATTTCAAGGAAAGAGCTTTAAATAGAAATAAAAACCAATCCAATTGTTTTCAATAGTTCATCTTAGTCTTGAGCATTCTTGCAACTCATTGTATACCTCTATATCCAAGGTACATGAAGATCGAACTCCTAACCATAGCTAGCTCGAAGGTCAATCTTGATGTGGATCCGAACTCCTTGTAGTTCACCAACTCGCAACACTCTTAGCTTGGCTACCCCCTTAAGAAGAGATGGGATAGGGGCATCAACATCCAACATGTAACTTCCTTCAAGGTGTATTATCATCCTCTGACATCCTAGAGAGCTTGTAGACATAGGTAAGAATAAGAAAAAATGATCCTTCCCATAGATAGAAAACAGCAACGCAGAAAAACATCCCTATCTTGAGTTCTGTTTATCCAATAAAGTTGCATCTTAAACCGTTGGAAAGATTATAAAATTCCCCAGAACTTTCTTTTAGACCACTTCTTCAGATTCTACAGTTAACTTGGTCGAAATCTTTGCTCAACAGAAACTATTCTAGATTCCAGACAGCGCAGATGTATCGCCTTGTGATTTTCATATCTCCCAAACCAGAAATGCTATCAAGGTGAATCTTGTGGGAAAAGAAAAATATTGAAGTCTGCATTCACCCAGAATTTTCTTAGAATTTTTTTTGGTTGCTCAGAGTTTGGAGACAGAGGCCGTAGAAGACAGACTGTTCTGGAAGACCGAAAGGAGGAGACAAGAGAAGAAGAACCTAACTATTTATTTCCTTATCCCTTATACTTTAAACCTTTAATATAAATGAAATTGTGAGCATAACCCACAAATTCATTGCACTCATTATAAAGATCCAACTCAACCATGAGCATTAGGACAAACCACTCAAACATGAAATACAAGCTCGTTGCTAATCGTTCCTTCTAGCTACTTGGTAGGCATTCTTAGGGGAAAACTTCTTAACATGGCTTTGGAAATTTTGAATAGAGGTGAGACTAGAAAGTTTGCAAGAGATCAAGAACAACAACTCAATGAGATAAGAAAGTATAGCTCAAAGGAAGCTATCAAGGAGAGGAGACAACAGGACAAGAATTGGAAATATTCGATCCAATGAGTCAAGGAGGTGGAGAAATAGTTTTATAGTAAAATAGGTTTTTAGAAACGACCAGTGCTAACTAGGCTTGCGTCCTACAGTCAACACTGCTCTGATACCATTCTGTCGCACCCGGTTTTCCAAAGAATACCAAGCGCTAACTATATGTGTGCCTAGGATGTCCACACGACAGATATAGCAACAAATATGGAGAATATCAAGAACAATACTTTATTATATATCAAACATAATTACAATAGAACTTACAACTATTACAAAAGCATAGCAGAAACTATTCTTAATCTTCTCTTTGGGACTCCATACTCCACAGGAACGGTTGACTGGGGGAGCGCTCGCCTCGTACTCTTGTAACATCTCAGGGAACTCCTCCTTTGAATCATCATCTGGTACCCATCCAGGATTTTTGTTGATTGTAAAAGTGGTGTGAGCACGCCATACTCAACAAGTATAACATGAGGGGATGCAAGGCTCAAAAGGCTAGACACAGTTGAACTGTGGTAAGCACTTTTAGTTGGTTCTATTTTATTTGTTAAACCTGTGTCGCTAGGTTATGCTTAAGCTCCCAAGGTGATAGTATATTTAACATCAAGGTTGATCATACCCAAACCATCCATAGAACCATCTATCTCGAAAAGGATCTAGGCCGCTCATATCCGTGAGCACGGCTAATATATTAGTTTTATACTCTACAGAGTTTGTACACTTTCACCACGAGTCATGATTGCCCTGTGCCCGAGGTGATCAGCCTCTTGACTCACTTCCAAGATAAGTCAGCAGGGATCACTACGAAGCTTTTCACCCATCATTCTAATAAGTAGCAGCCGCTATGGTTTTAGCCGTCTAACTATATGCAGCCCTCCTCTAGGAGTGGCACTCATGGTCGCGGCATGGTACACACCCTGGCAGGAAAAGAAACATACCAACTAGTTCCCCCCTCTTGCCCTTTCGGTAAACTGCTGACGAACTAGAATAGATCAAGATACTAGGCTAAGACTAGAGCCATGTAGTTCTTGTGGCTATACGGTAAGTCCTGGGTTGCCACTTTAGGATTCAGTCCTTACGGAGGGCAGACTAGAGCACCCAAAAAGGCCCAATGCTCTAACCCCCTTCTGTCCATGATGCTAAAAAGCATCTTTTAATACCATGTTGCATATATCTTTAATTGTATTCTTTAGTCAATATTAGTTGGAGCAAACTGAGCATACTACCCACATGCAAAACCCATAGGTAAATCGAGGACAAGAAAATCAATATCAAGGTAAATAGACTCTAGGCGGTTCATTAACATATGCATATGAATTGAGATTGCATTAAAGTGAATAGGTAATAAGGAGCCTCATATTATACCTGCCTTAACTTGCTTTTCCGCCAAAGCAATACGCTTAAAAGCCTTTAGTATTCAACTTTCAATCTTCCGCTTCCAATTCTCAGCTTCTATTCTTTATAGAACAACTTCTTAATCACCACTTAAACCTCACCGATTGACTGAACCATATATCACCACACAAACATCCATACATGGTGTACAAACAAGGATATATGAGAACAGTACACCAATCAATAAAATAAGCAAAATGGCGTATCGCTACGAACACACAAACACAAAAGACACGCTATATGCGATTCAACGAAAAAGCGACTATCGAAGGATTTTTAGTGCAACAAAAAATAAAACTTATCCATTTAACTTTTTAACTACCAAAACACATTTGAGTAACATGAGAACCACTAACGCCATTGCGTAGAACACGCCGATAACGAAACTATGGTACAAAAGAAACGACTACCGAAGTTCTATATTATAAAAGAAAAGCCTAAATGCTTGATTTATTTTAATTAAGAAAAATCATGTGAAGGTGTTATTAATTTGGATTAGTTAAAACATAATTTAATCCGAAGCCCGAGTTAAAACTACCCATGTTTTATTCCTAACAATGTCCTATAATTTAATCAAGTTAAGCTACATCTTTGCAAAATAAAGTATATGTGAAAGCAACTAAACGAGTTTATCACATATGCAACGTGTTTGGAATCAATTTTTATTTATAAATATCTCGATACCATTTATGCTAATTCAATTTTAACTTGCAAATACAAGTTGAAATTAATTAACAAGTAATTATAAAAGGCGGATACTATCCTAGGTTGGTGTTATTTAGAAACAAGTTTACATAATCATTAATCAAATTAATATTTAAATTATAATACTATGAACATGTGACATGATAAACGTTGCTACTACCGCGTTCCTTACATTGACCGGATTTCATATGACAAGAACGAAGTGAACCCTAAGTAGTTGCTTTTAATTAAAAGCTATTGAATAAATATAAATTTAATTAATACCTTATATTACAATTCAGAAGCATTTGTTATATTGGATGACACTGCTAACACGTATCACACATTGCAATGAAACTCACGCAATCGAATCGAAATAAAATATCTAAATCGATTTTTCTTAAACAACGATTAATTAATTATAACACAATTAATATTTTAATAAAATAAATTCATAAACATGTGACATATAAACTAGTAACTCTACTGCATAGATCTCGACGGCACGAAACTAACGCAATTGGAATGAACTGAAACGAAGCTAAAACGATTAAACGACGGGATTAAAAGAAGCAGTGGTAATTTCGTAAATATCATCATCTTCTACCTTGCTTCAGTACGTACGTGGCCATGGCAGCCATGGCAGGTTGCTGCTGCTGCTCGTGGAGGGGGGACTCGATGCGGGGCAGGGGCTCGGCCGCGGGGGCTGGCAGCCGCGCACGCGCGCCACAAGTTAGTAGCGGCGGCTGGCCAGGCCGAAAAGGAAGCAGGCGCGGCCATGCCTGCCGCTCGTGCGCGGAGGACAGGGGGCCGGGGCGCAACGAGCATGGGCCACGGGGCGTGGGACGGGGCGGCGCAGGGCGCTCGGCCCAGGACGACCACGTGGTCGGGGCATGGAACCTAAGAAAAAAGAGAAGGGATGGGGAAACAATGAAACGGGCACGTATTCACGAAAAGGATAGCAAGACGTTATAGAGGAGATCGGGATCTACCTCTCAGCGGTGACAGTTTCCGCAGGGGACGCCAGAGATGGCTGGAAAACCTCGCCGAAGGTTCACTGGAGTTCTAGGTTTTCAAAACTTCGACGTTCGATCTGCGGGGCTACGAGTGGCGGCACGGAAAATGGGCTGTACTTATGGAATCCTCGCATCGAGGGCTACGCTGGCATATGCAGGGTTTGTAGATTTTGGAAAGTGAAGATATTTTAGGAATGATTGATTTTTGCAATTAAAATAATTACAAAAAATCAGGAATTACTATTTAGGCTCCGAAAAATATCTTTGAGCTCCGAAAAATACTAGAAAAATTCCTAGGGATAGATGGAAGGATAAGGAACACAACCAAAGTTGTTTTAGCTCCTAAAAAAGACTTTTGGATCGATCGAGGAAAAAGACAAAGCTCCAAGAAATAGGAATTTAATCCCGAAAAAGGTCGGAAAGATTCCCGGAATGGAAGGCATCGTTCTAACGCGTCTTAAAACATTTTCCAAGCCTTTGGATTTTGAAACCAAAGCATCTTATCTAACTTTTGTTTTTGCAAGTTTTTAAATTCTTTTTAAACCACTACTTGAAAATAATATTTTGAAGATTGAGATTTGAATTTATTTCCCAAACCACTCATCACAAAAGTACCAATGCAACGACATGTATGCGCAAACATGTTGCTACCCTTATGTTGGATTTTAATTTAATAAAAATTTTCTTTTACCTATGTTTTTATGAGCACAAAACTATTAACAGAAATCATTTTACTCTTTTTAGAAAGTAGCTAATTTTAGGGTGTTACAGTCTCCGTCCTGCAATTAGCGAGGCCTAGAGTTACTCGATCTAAGGCGCGCGAGAAAGGAGGGAGACGGTGAACCAATTCGACGGCGGTGAGCTCGAGAGCCACGGCGGCCATGGCGGGCGCGCGTGGAGCGGCGGCTTGTTCCGATGTCGTCAAGTGGTGGCATCATCCCTAACTCTAGCCTAAGCTTCTATACTCTATCACGGTACTGGACCAAAGAAAACAAAGGCCTACGATGCAGTTGGATGGCAGGGTCACGGTGAGCCGCGAGCGCGGCGGTGCTCCGGTGACAACGGCGGCTGCGGCGAGGCGAAATGCCGCACTACCATGGGTCGGTAGGCGGTGCTGGTGGCTCGAGGAGGTGGAGGCTATGGCCGAGACAAATTGGCCGGCAAGGCTGCGTCGGCAGCGAGTGGCTATGGCGGAGCTGCGGTGGTGCTGCGGCGAGCTCGGCGCTGCGCTGCGGAGAGGCAGAGCGAAAGGGAGAAGGCGAGAGCGGGTGAACGGAGTGTGTAGCAGGGGCGCAGTGTTTATGCGCGCGCGCTGGCCTGATCGGTCGGGCCAACGCCGGCATGCTGCCACCACGCGGCGGCCACGACCTATGGCCGGTCGGGCACTGCCGGGCGCGCAGGCGTGGGTTCAATCGCTGCGATCAACGTCTGAAAGCTTGACTTAGCGATTCAATTACTCCTAATCTGTTGTGAATTAGCAAAAACTTTCTTAATGAAAGTTGTAGAGCTACATGAGATCTCCAACTTTGCTTTAAGAACAAACATCTAGTTTTCACTGGTTAACAAACTACATTTTTTCCAAAGTGAGATACTTTGAAACTAAAAATCATTCCCACACTTAGAAAATTTTGCAAGTCTCAAAACAACATTTTGTTGAAACTTGTGAGCTATTTTTGAGCATGCTATGCACTGAATTAGACCTTGACCCAAAAATAAAAGTTGTTACCCTAGTCAAGTACTACAACTTTTATTTAGGTCACATAGCCATGCAAACAATCTAAGCTACTATTCAACTTTAGTCAAACTAGCATCATGAAAATGTCATTTCAAATGAACCAACACTTAGAAGCAAAATTGGCCTAGGTCAAGAATACAAACATTATTCCATTTACCATCCTAGATGTGTCTAAGGTGATTTCATGACCTCACCACCATCTCATACATTGGTCATACATGATTGCAAGCATAAACACATATAAATCAACTTTTCATGTGACAATGTATAAGAATGAGATGAAATTTCATATGCTTATGTTCATGAATGCTTGGATGATGCTTGTGCTAATGAAATGCAGATGTCAAATGCAATGCTTAACACTGGGGTGTTACAAGCATCATCACCATCCTTCACAACATGGAGGACTTGAGCACCATGACCCCGCCCATAGTCATTGGCAAGATAGTGGCATTTGAAATGTTATGGAAGATGGGTCAAGAAGAAGCCTCGTCATCAAGCAAAGGCAAAGCTCTTGCATGTAGTGAGAAAAAGAAGATGAAGGGTAAGCAAGTTGAGACAAGCTCAAGCTCAAGCTCCTCAAGTGAAGATGAAGAAGATGATGATGTTGATGATGAAGAAGATTCAAGTGATGATGATCAATCTTCCTCCTCCACATCCGAACTTGATGAAGAATCAATCAAACTTATCAACAAGGTGGAGAAGATGATCCAAAGGCTCAATGTCAAGGGTGTGCCAATTGAAATTCAAGATTTCATCTTCACTAATCAAAGAAATGAGCAAAGAAAGAAAGAATGCTATGGATGCGGCGAGTTGGGACACTTTGTGGAAGTTTGTCCAAACAAGCCCACACCCAAGACAAACAAGAAGGCATGCAAGGACAAAGCCCTCACATCAATAAGGTCTTGGAATGATTCTTCAAGTGAAGAAGAAGACCATCACAAGAGGTGAGGCCCCAAGCACACATCATCAAGCTCTTCTCGTGTGTGCCTTATCGCATAGGGTAACGAAAGCTCATCCTTTAGTGAGAGTGATAGTGATGATGAAATGCCTTCTCTTAATGAACTTGTGCAAGAAAATCTTAAATATGCTAAGGCTTGCACTAGACAACAAAAGAAGCTAAAATTGTTGTAAGAAAAGCTAGATAGTTCACAAGAAGCATATAAAACCTTGCTTGAACAATATGAGACATTTGCTAATCTCAATATTGAACTATCTACTAAAATTGAGCAACTTGAGGCTAGTGCAACAACAAATGCATGCACAATCAATAATGAGCAACTTGTAAAGAAAAATGAAAAATTAAAACAAAAGTTAGCTAGCTCACAAGATGCTTATAAAAGTTTGCTTGCTAAAATGGAAACTATGTGCAAACATTGTGATGAGCTAACTAATAAAGTTGCAAATCTTGAAAACGTCGGTACAACCCACACTGAGGCACCTAAAAAGAAATGATCAATTTTTGACGTGCCTAAAAAGGATGCCTCGACTTCTTGTAATGATTTATGTTTAGACTCACCCTTGTGCAACCAAGTTTGTGTTGAGAAAGTTGTTGTAGAAACATGCATACAAGAGGTCACAATGGAGAATGAGCAACTCAAGCAAGAAGTGGCTCACCTCGATCACGAAGTACTTGACTCAAGTGAAAGGCAAGACAAAGCAAGCCCAACTTCATCATGATAACACCATCAAGGGAGTGAAGAAGCTTGATGAAGGACAAACCATGGTTTGCTACGTATGCCACAAGGAAGGCCACAAGTCCTATGAGTGCAAGGTGAAGAATGGGGGAGGAAAAAAAAGAAAGAAAAACAAAAAGCAAACAAGCAAGCTCACCAACACCTACACCAACAAGGTGGACAAAAGGCCTCCACACCTTATTTCTTGAAGAAGAAGAAAAATGACAAGGTGGTGGCCATCAAGGTGAACCAGCAAGCCAACAACGGGGCCAAACGCATTTGGGTGCCGAAGGAGATCATTTCCAATATGAAGAGCACCAAGAAGGTTTGGATCCCGAAAGGGAAGTGAGATGTCCAATGGAGTTTGGGGAATTTGGAGACTTGGCAAAGTATGGGTGCATTTCATGGAGTGCATCATTGTGGACAAGGTAATTGCCAAGTGGGTTAGTGAATACTATAGACCCAAATTCCCCTTCCCATGTTAGGTAACTAGATTTAATTTCTTGCAATCTCAATTAGCATCTAGTTCCTCTTCATGCCTAGGTTTGCATTTGCATGTTTAATCTTTTATCTTGCATACACTAGGTATATCTTATGGTAGGCTTGCTCGGTTTCACTCTTAACCCTTGGAGCAAACCTACATGGTTTAAATTGTTTAGGAGCACGGCACATAGCTTGTTTTACAATTGTTCATCCAATATGTGCTAAAGTCCAAATTGTAGATAATTTCTCCCGAATATCACTTTCGAAAATGATTCTCATATTCATGTGATGTCATCTTTCAAGTGGTATTTTTTATTCTAAAATCAATGTGCATGTCTCCTACAAGTATTCCATACTTGTGTACACAAATTTAGGGGGAGGTTACTATACAAGTTGGATGCTTTGAGACTAACACCTTTTCAAGCTTATCATGTGTGTAGTAGTCTCATTGCAAGGAAAATGGAGTCCCCGGAGTTAAGCATCATACTTCAAATATCCACCACCTATTGCAAGTGGTATAAATCAAATTGGTTTCCACATGTGGTATTTCTAAACCAATATCATCATGTTGATTTCATTTTGGTATTTATATGCTATCTCCATGCATTATATAGATTAAACTCCCATGAGCATTAATTTGCCAATTATGCATGAACTACATTTTCCATCATATGTATGCATATATTTAGGGGGAGCTTAGTCTATGTAATGTGAGAGTCAAATTTTGTGACCTATTCCACTCCACATACAAAGGATAACAAAGTTTGACCCTCCCTTGTGCTACTAATGTCTTCCTTTTTGGTGTTTGATTCCAAAGGGGGAGAATTTGTAGGACCAAAAGCAAGCCCGAGCATAATAATTTACAAGTGGTAATGGTAATAATTTACAAGTGGTAATGGTCTGAGAAAGGGAGGATAGTGGATTATGGAGTTAGGGGGAGGCTTAAATCCATAATGCCACATGGGGACATTTGCAAGGGCAAGATAAGTTTCCAAAGATGTTTACATGTGGTATCTTTTAGTATCATATAACCTTACCCTTTGCATTGCATCCTAGCAAGTAAATAGTTTTTAAATTCCAAAAATTTTATTATTTGCTTGTTTTGGTCGTGTTGTCATCAATCACCAAAAAGGGGGAGATTGTAAGGAAAATGGACCCTAGGCCCATTTACTTTGGATTTTGGTGTTTGATGACCAACACAACCAAATTGGACTAATGAATTTACAAGTAATTGTTTTATAGTTCAATAGGGTGCAAGACGTGACTTGGACGAAGGCGACATGATGATCCCATGATCAACACCATAAGCAAGACCCTAGAAGCACAATAGAAGACCCAAGATATCAAGCAAAGTCAAAGCACGAAGATGGGAACCAAGCCGGACGCAAGACCACGAAGAAACAAGCATGGCAGAGGTGACTAGACGCGCCCTTTGTAAGGACCGGACGTGTCCGATGGGCAGTCCGAGACAGCGGCAAGCGTCAGCAGGCGATCGGACGCTGTAGAAGAAACATGACTAGACGCGATGATGGCACAGTTCATCATCTCGGCAACACCTTCAGCGTGACCGGACGCGACAGATGGATGACCGGACGCACCAGGCAGCAGCATCCGATCGGTTCCAGAAAGGTTCTAGAGAGAAGCAAACATGACCGAACGCGTCTGGTGGCAAGTGACTGGACTCAGCGCCGAGTCCAATCAACGTGCTAGCTTCAATGGTCGAGACGACCGGACGCATCCGGTCAGGACGACAGCAGCGTCCGATCAGTAGCAGAAAGCTAGGTTTCACCCCCAATGGCTACTTTCTCCTTGGGGCTTATAAATAGATCCCCCAACCGGCCATTTGAGAAGTGGAGAAGTGAGGAAACATACCAAGGGTGTTGATACACCATTTTAGTGATCTCCACTTGCATAGTGCTTAGTGATTCATTAGGTGATTAGCGTAAGGGCTTTACGAAGTGCTTAGGTTGATTAGACCACTGCTTATGCGCTTGCTCTAGGTTTAGGCCTAGTGTTTAGTGAGGTTTGCACATCTCTTATCACTCGGTGCTTGCGCGCACCATTGTTGTACATCGGAGGGGCTTGTAGTCTTGCGAGATCACACCAACCGCGTTTGTGGTGTGGCCACCACCGTGTACCAAAGGGAACAAGGCCCGCTGCATTTCGGCTGGAAGCTTGATAGTGAAGACGGAGGGGAGCATCCGGGAGAGGCTTGCCAGAAGGCACATCGGAGACCCACTTGCGCGTGGGGAAGGCCTGAGGCTACCTACGGAGTTACTCGACCAGGAGTTTGGCCCTTGCGAGGGATTCCTTGTGAGGGGCTCCAACGAGGACTAGGGGGAAGCTTGCGCGCTTCTCGATACCTCGGTAAAAATACCGGAGTCGTCGATGGGAGTTTGCATATCTCTACCTTACTCTTTAGCTTCCGTATTTACATTGCAATCTTGGTGTGTGCTTTCCTTTCCTAGCTTAGTGATAGGCTAGTTGATAGGTTTCGAACCTAGGTTGCATAACTCCTTTTGCGGTAGAGATAGCAACATACTAGCAAAACCATAGTTGCACATTTAGATAGTTTATCTTTTGCATGGGTTTTGCTAAGGGTAGAAAAAGAGGCCATAGTTTAGAGTTAGAGTTTTAAGTTGCCTAATTCAGCCCCCCTCTTAGGCATCATGGTCCCTTTCAATGACATCGATGAGCATGGGAGTTATTTCATGAACACCTCATCAAATCTATTCTCGCATGAGAAATCTCCTGAATCAATTGGTCTCTCCAACATTGCCACGCACGGGATCTTTAACCCCATCGTACTCCCTGTTCATAAAATTGTTGAAATGGTAGTTGTAGATGCATATGTTTATCATAAATTTTGCAAATCTCATTGGCATGAATCTTGAGATAGGCACATAAGGGTTGGTGTTGGAGGTGAAACCACTTCACCAATTTGAAACACAATTTGAAGGTTTCCCAAGGACGAGCTTCTATCCTAAAACAAGCAGTTTTGGGAGATAATATGAGTGTTCACCTTCTGCTATGATACCATTATGAAATAAGCATAGAAACATAATCGTGAAAATATTTCTTCTGGTATTTCTGTCACTAACTATTTCAGGTTTGAAGCAAAAAGAATGAACGATGATGACTCAAGGTATGTCCAACCAATTATCATGCAATATTGAATCACATCCATCCAAACTTGACTTTGCCTTGCAAAATTCAAGCATGGGGGATGGGCTTCTCTGAAAAATCTTATGCCATGTTGCTAATTCATCTTGGTTGTCTCTACCTTTAAATCATGCTCAATAACAATCATGCTTTTTCATCTCCAATTGAATAAATCTCTATAATGCTTTCATGCTATCTTTGTTTGACATAGTATACTTAAGGTTTGGAGTATTTTCATACACCTTTTAAATTAGGCTTGGTGCTTAGTTTAAACCAAAAGGTATGCTGATGTTACTTCCAAAGGCTTTTAAATTAAGCGAGGTGCTTAGGTTAAAATGCCTTCCTAAATCAAATTAGACGTGGTGTCTAGATTGATTTTTGAGCCAAAAGTATGCTTTAGTAGATACTAGTTACTTTGTTGGACTAACCCCTACAAGAAACTCTCAAATCAATTTGGGTAAGTCACAAGATGAATCTAAATCAGAGATGAAGCAAGGCACATGATGAACTCCAATAACGTTGCGCAAAGAAGACACAACTCATTCATGGTCATTCGCTTTGTCTTTAGCTGTAAGTTACCTTTGCCTTGAGCCATGCCTGTACAGAACATGATAAACAAAAACTATGCTAAAATAATTCAAACACCATTTTTTCATTAGCATAGAGGGAAATTACAAAATCTTGGACAAACAACCCGTGTTTCAAAATTGTATATTCCTTCGGGTATGTGTTGTCCACTAATCCTTTGCAGGCATAAAACAATGAGTGAGGAAAAAGGTCTAACAAGGTGTTAAAAAATCGAAGAGTAGAAAGATGGTATGACAAAAGGATGAGAAAGAACGGGTGCAATCTAGGAGACAAGAAGCTCATGAACAGCTCAAGATGCGAGGCTAGCCGAAAAAAGGAAAACTTCAAGCAAAAGGGAAGGACCATCATGAGTCATCTACCCTTCATCATATGGTGGCATCACGCTTCAATGACAAAGGTAACTTACTAAGGTAAATGGTCAACATTTAAGAAGTTTTTTCTTGATTCTGGTAGGCACACAAATAAGAAACAAACATGTTTGAGTTACAGTTCTACTTGATCCAACCTGATTAACTCAACATGTTTAGTTCTTCAAGCTTGTTCCTAGCACCACTCTCTTGTGACCATAGTCTTAACCAAATAAACTAAAAATAACACATAACATCCTATCTCTGGAAGATGATAGTCATAATCATGTAAAGATTGATACATTATGCATAGATAGACAATCCTTCCATGGGTTAAGCAACTCAATTTTTTCTGCCAAATGAACTTAAATGCTACATTCATGCTCAACCTTTTGATCTTACCATCTATGTTATAATTGAACAAAGCACATACCATCAACTTCATCTTGTTCAATGTGCCTAAGGTTAGAGAAGAATAAATAAAGTTTTGGTTCTGTTAGTGTTTTCCCACCAATAGAGCGCATGCACTTGATCTCAACCTTGTTTTATAGCAGGACACACTTCAAGCAAAGTGTGGGGAAATCGATTCCCCAATTTCTATAAGTGAAGGTCCTGAACCTGTCAAACTAAAATCAAGACAGGTTTGACGAAAGAAGGTGACATCACCATTAGAGGCATCATAATAAGAATCTTTGTCTTCAGAACAAACCGAGGTATCAATGAACTTCACAAGGAGAAGTCCGGTTCAAAGGACTTACAATACCGAACCCTCACCGAAAGAGCTAGCTTGGGGTAGAAGCACTCTTGTTTATCTAGGTAAGTATTCTTTCTCCTTTTGTTTTAGATTTTAGTTTCTTTTCAATAGTTAATAAAATAATGAATGAAACAAAATAAAAAGTTATATTTATAATAAATATATATAGCTATAGTAATAATGTGTGATCTAGTAAAATTAAAAACAAAATAAAAGGTGTCTAGTTTGCTTTAATTTATTTTTAAGAGTTGAATAAATAAAGAGGACTCAGAATAATCTCTTGAATTGAAATGATGAATAGTAGCTCTATTGTAATTCCTTTCAAGTATCCAGTTTTCAGTCTTGAATTATCCCGAGTTTTGGATAAGATTGTTTTGATATAAAGATTTGCTCTTAACTTAAAACTCGTGGGTAGCATATGCTTGATCTAAGTCTAGGTAACTGACGGATATGATATGAGAAGGTCTGAGCTACTGTTTATCGTGTTCCAAGTGACACTAAAGTTCTAGAGATTTATGTTTTGAAAAACACAAAAATGCTACATGATGAGTTCCTGTATGACAAAGCTTGAATTCCCACCAAAGCCATACATTTTATTTAGGCTAAGAAACTTCCACATATATGTTGCTTGCTTTTGCATTGAGTTTTGTCAAGCTTTGTTGACCCTTATTAGAGGTTTGTCATGCTCTAAAAATCAAGATCACGTATACACCACCCACATATGCACTACTCTACACTAGGGGTAGGCACAAAAACATGCCTTCTATCTAGATCCACCAAAAAATGTTCTACTCCTACACTGAGGGTGAACATAAAAACATGTTTATTAGGTTTTCCATCCACCAAATAAATGCTCCAAATTCTTGTTACTATCTGTCAGCACAAAAACGTGTCAATACGCCTAGCACACAGCAAGCCGGAAGGATCAGCTTGATGGAGCAAGGTTGGAGATCCGCTTGGCTTCAACACAGGGCTAGTCGATCCTGCGAATTCCCGAAGGCGTGCCAGTCAATTTGACCTGCAATTGACAAGGAGAGAAAGTTTATCAGTAATTTAAGGCGGAATATGCCGGATTTTGCCCAAACAGTTCTAAGTGTGCCGCTTCGGGAGCAGCTAGACAGAGAAATCGACTAAACAGCCGATACGCGAAGAAATCGGCTATTAAGGACTGTAAAGCTCGTGGGTCGCGATTGATTTTATAATGACTAGTACAATGCACGCAGATGTAAGTAAAATCGTCAGCTAGGTGGATATTACCAGCGTAAAGCATTGAGCCGATAAATCTAACGAGAAAGGATATAACATGCGAACAAATCGACTGTCCAGTACAAATGGATCTATAAACGCTCTAAATCTAATCTGTTACTATCAACAGTGAGGTTCGACCGGATCGATGGCAGCTATGATGATAATAACAAACTAAAACCGAAGTATCCGTAAAACCATCTATATATTGACAGGTTTTCTGAAAGACATGCTATATGTGTGAAAGCACAAACGAATCGGCTGAAATAGCTGATTTAGGTAGAAAGGGACTACAGCATGTGAACAATCGACTATTTAACATGGACAGACCTATAAACTCATCAGACCTAACCGGTTATCTTTAACAGTGGGGTTTGACCGGATCGATGGCGACCATGATAAAGACAACAAATCAACCCTTTAAAATAAATAGATCTATTCACATTTAACAGTATCATGGAGACACACTGTATGCATTAAAGCATAGGTGATCGGCTATTTAGCCGATGTGGGCATAGCAAACAGCTAGGGTCATGCCTGGTCGAAAGCAAAACTACTAGCTAGCATCCTCCGATCTAAAGTACTAACAGTGGGGGTCGACCGGATCGATACATCCATAATAGCGAGCAGTGGAGGTCGAACTTAACCGATGCAGCCGTACTTGAACTAGATAAGAATCGATAACTAGCTTATGCTAGAGCTCGCAGTGGGGGTCAAACTTAACCGATGCAGCCTTACAAATAGAAGTATAAGCCATGACGGTACTTACAGACAAGTCGAAGGTCAGCCGGACTGATGCAGCCCTGCTTGTTAAAGAACTCACCGATATCTATACTACTCCTACTCCTAAGGGTTGGCGTGAAGCCAAAAAAAGTAATTGGTATGGATGTTTCTTTACAATAGCCAGGGTCTGATATTTATATCCGGAACCTAAGCACGAATTTTACTTAAGTATGATTCATTACAACTTTTGGTATTAGGAAAAAACATTCCTAATTTAAGATAACTTGGACCCTAATCTTTCCCTTTTTATAGAGTCCGACATGTCTTTCCCGATGCCAACCGTAGCTCATTGGCGTTATCTGCTGATGTCATCCGAAGAGAGCTGATCCCAGTGCCGTATCTGAATCAGCTGATGTTGATCCTTATGCAATCGATTCCTTGATGACTCAATCTTAGAAGCTTCGAGTTCCCACGTTCTTCTTCTCAATTTTTGGTGTAAACACATGCCCCCCAATTTTGGGATAAAAATAATTTTATTCCAAAATTACCACATCTATACCTCCGTTGGGTCCACAGTCATGGGTAGAGAATCTTGATCTAGGGCCTACTATCCTTTACCTTCACCAATGTCCTTGCCTGCTCATGAGCCCACACCACAAAAGTTTTACGAGAGCATTATTGCTTCACGGGTGCTTGGATTCATTCTTCCAGATCGACTATAAATGTCTGTCTGACTCTGGCGAGAGCAACCCAACAACTCAGTTATGTTTCTCTTCTGCTTGCCTCCTTGAGTGCCCTTGGCTCTGCCAGACCCTTCATGGTCTAATTCTTTGCTATGAGTGTCTTGAGCGGTTAGAAGAATTTTTGTGCATAGGGTGATTGTGTCGCTCATTTCAACACCTTGTCGAGTAAGAGAATCAGCTACTGTGGTTAGAAGAATTTTTGTGACATCACCTGAGTTCTCACCATGATCGTAGAGCTGTTCTAGTGTTTGCAAGGGTTAAAATGTGTGGACACCTTTCCTTTGTTCACTCTATCAAATGCTCATCGGGGAAACCACATATTTCTTTTCCACGGTTTCCCAGCCACCGAGAAATTGGTTGGATATATGGGCATCTTTTTAGCAAGTGGCCTTTTGTCTCCCCTAATGCCACTTCTATCTGTGGGCTGATATGACTCGGTCCATGATGACCTTCGGCCTTGTGGGGATCCGGACTCCCTTCAATTCAAAGCAAGTTTTAGTGGGTTGATTGTCGGTTAATGTAAACCTTTTGTATTAATCCCACGATATCTTGTAATTATGGGAAGCAATAAGTATGGATCCGTTGTTTTTATGATCCGCTCCCTGAATTTCTGGAGTGTTGATCTATTTCCATAACTAACTCTAATTCCATAACCCTGATGAAACCCATCTTCTCACCTCTCAAGCTATATATACGGGTCATGGCTATGGATAAAAAAAAAACCTGCTTCGTCCCAAACCTTCTGTGTCTTTGGTGCGATTTGCTTTTCAATAGGCTCGAAGGCATAGAAAATGGCAAGAGGTCTGCTGAAGAGGCCCTTGACAAGTTTGTGCCACCACGCCAGTGTCTTCATCACCAGGAGGATGCAACCCGTGATCTTGGGTGGATGGACCTTCATCTGAACGTGCTGTAGGATGTTCTCGCCATCTCAGAACATAGGGCCGACTCCACTCAAGCGAGGCTGGCCGAGGTCGAGGACAGAATCATGGGTGAGATGTCCACCACAATTTTCTATTTTTCTTAGTTTCATCTTCAAGATCTTGATTATCTCTCCCTTGAATCTTTCTAGACCTATTAGCCCAGTTGGAAAGTCTCCAATTAGCTACAGAGAGGTTGCCCTTCACGGTGTTCGTCATGGTGCTGCCATGGCATTGGCTATCGCGCAAGCTCATTCTGGCCATGAGCTTTGACTTCTTCCCCATGGTTTCCTAGCCACCGAACACCCTGAGGACCATGAGTGCTTGGTCAAGGACTTCTTCAACACTGCCAACTCCGTGGCCCTTGCTTCCTAGGCCAAAGACATAGTGAACAAAGTGTTCTCTGTCCTTTAGGTTGTAATAGGTGAAGCTAGCAAACAATCTCTTTGTTCTAAATGGCTTCACTTTTGCCCTGTACTCATGTTCCATGTACCAATTTGTATGTGTTTGTTTTTATTCTATAGGCGATACATATCGTATCGTCTTTTACCCCTTCGGGTCTATTTTTTGAACTAGAGGCGATACCCTTCTGGTATCGGCTATTAGAGCCGATGATTGAACAAATCAGCTATCAAGTATTAATCCAAATGCTAGGATAATATTTCTTTTGGTATTTTCCATTGATTGCTCTGTAAAACTTCTCTTCTCCTCCTAGTGTTTCCAAAATATAAGCATTGCTAGGCGCACAACGTCTAATCTGATAAGGTCCTTCCCAATTAGGTGACCACTTGCCAAACTTGTTGTCTCTTGACCCGATCGGTAATTTTACCTTCAGACCAAGTCCCCTTTAGAAAATTGTTTGCTCTTGACCTTCTTATTGTAATACTTCGCCATCCTTGGCTTATTGGCTGCTATATTCTCAAGAGCACACAGTCGATGGCAACTTAAATCTTCTAGGTCATCCATCATAAGATTCTTGTAAACTTTGGCTGACAAACAATTTTGCAGCGTGACACGCCTCGATCTAGTTTGAATCTCCTAGGGAAGGACTGGATTATGACCATACACAAGTTCATAAGGTGACGCTTTAATCGATCCATGACAGGCCATCCTATATGCCCATAATGCCTCGTTAAGCATTGAATGCCACTTCCTTGTTTGCTCTTCGATCTTTTTCTTGATTAGCTTAATCATAATTTGATTGGACGTCTTCGCTTGGCCATTAGCCTGAGCATAGTAAGGAGAAGAATTTAATAACTTAATTCCCATACTGGCAGTAAAATCTCTGAATTCTTCTGATGTAAACATTGTTCCCTGATCAGTAGTGATAGTTTGAGGAATCCCAAAATGATACACAATATACTCCTTGACAAAATCTACCATGCTCTTTGACATTATTGTCTTCAAAGGAATTGCTTCTACCCACTTAATGAAATAATCTGTTGCTACCAATATAAACTTATGTCCTTTACTTGCAGGCGGAAAAATCTGGCCAACTAGATCAATTCCTCAACCTCAAAATGACCATGGTTTGATTATTGGATTCATAGCCAATGCGGGCGATTTCTGAATATTACCAAAACATTGACAATCCTGGCACCCTTTATAATATTCAAAACAATCTTCTAGTATTGTTGGCCAGAAATATCTAGTCCTGTGAATAATCCATTTTATCTTATAAGCTGATTGATGAGCTCCACATATCCCTTCATGCACTTCACCCATCAACACTTTAGCCTCTTCTTGATTTAAGCATTTAAGCAACACCCCATCGATTGTCTTGTAATATAGTTGATCATCTAGCAAAACATACTTAGTCGATTTATACCTTAGTTTTCTAGTAACCTTCTGTGATAGATTCTTAAGGTAATCGACTATTTCAACTCTCCAATCATTATTCGAGGTCTCACTACTTAAGACCTCCTGAAACACTCGATAACCTGACGCACTTTGAGCTAAACGATTAGTCTCTTGTTTCTGTGCTCTCAGAATATGCTGAAGAGAAACATGAGGAAATTCCTTGAGTAACCTTTGGCACTCATCATAGTATCCCCTCAGAGTATCTTCTTTACATTTATATATGCCGATCAACTCATTAATAATTAACTATGAATCTCTAAATACTTCAATTGCCTCGGCCTTTACTTCATGAAGAAGTTGAAGCCCCTTAAGATTAACTTCATATTCTGCTTGGTTGTTGGTAATCATTGGTTCAGTTGGAAAAGCAAACTCAAAACTTTCCCCCCGGGGTGAAATAATAACAATACCAATGCCACCACCTTGCTTGCATGATGTTCCATCAAAGAATAATGTCCAAGGTACCGGCTCTACATAGCCGACACTTGGCTTATGATGTTGGGTGACAAAATCGACTATTACTTACCCTTTGACTGCTTTAGCTGATTCGTACCTCAAGTCAAATTCCAACAACGCAAGAATCCACTTTCCTATTCTCCCATTTAATATCGGTATCGATAGCATGTGCCTGATCACATCAGCCTTAGAAACAACTGTACACTCAGCCGATACCAAGTAATGTCGCAACTTAGTGCAAGAGAAATATAAGCACAAGCATAACTTTTCAATAGGAGAATACCTTGTTTCTGGATCCAAAAGTCTTCTACTTAGATAGAAAACAACCCGTTCTTTTCCTTTAAACTCTTGCATTAAGGCCGATCCAATCGTTTGGTCATTGGCCGATACGTAAAAGGCTTACCTTGCTGAGGAGGGACCAGCACGGGTGGACATTTCATGTATTATTTTATCTCCTCAAATGCCTTTTGTTGTACGTCACCCCACTTAAATTCTTGATCAATTTTCAACTTCAACAAGGGAGAAAACGGCTGAACCTTTTCCGATAAATTTGAAATAAACCTTCTGATAAAATTAATCTTACCAAGCAAAGATTGTAACTCTATTTTAGTAGTCGGGGGCATTGCTTTATCAATTGCTTTTATACTTTTTTGACCAATTTTGATTCCTCTCTCGTGGACCATAAAACCTAAAAATTGTTCAGCTGATACTCCAAAGGCACACTTATTGGGATTCATCTTTAGACCATATTTTCTTATGCACTCCAAAATCTCCCGCAAATCAGCTAGATGTTCCTTGTACCCCTTAGATTTTACCATCACATCGTCAATATAAATTTCAACAATCCTGCCGATCAACATATGAAAAATATAATTCATCACCTTCTAATAAGTTGCACCGGCATTCTTCAAACCAAAGGTCATCACAACCCATTCAAATAAACCGATTACGCTAGGGAATCTAAAAGCTGTTTTTGCCACGTCGTCCTCAGCCATAAAAATTTGGTTATATCCTGTATTGCCGTCTATGAAACTAATAACCTTGTGCCCGGCTGCTACATCTACCAACATATTGGCTATCGACATCGGATAACCATCCATGGGTGTAGCCTTGTTTAGATCTCTAAAATCGATGCAAACTCTTAACTTCCCATTCTTCTTATACACAGGAACAACATTCGATATCCACTCTACATATCGGCACGGTCGGATAAATTTCGCTTCTAGTAATCTTTTAGTCTCCTTTTTGATATCATCAAGAACGTTTGGGTTGAATCTCCTCGGAGCTTGTTTAAACGGCCGATATCCAGGTTTGATTGGCAACCGATGTTCAATAATTGATCGGTCTAGACCAGGCATCTCATAGTATTCATAAGCAAAACAATCTTTAAATTCCTTTAATAAATCCACCAACTCTTGCTTATACTCAGGATCCAACTTAGCACTTACATACGTCGGCCTAGGCCTATCTCCAGAACCAATATCTATCTCTTCTAATTCATCGGCCAACGTAAAGCCATGTCCTAGTTTACCATCTGTACCATCTATTGGATTATCCATTAAAACAAATTCTCAAAGCCAACTGCTTGGACCGGCTGTTGGCTTTCATCATTGACTTTAATGAAGCATCCTTCCCATAGCTTGCCAGAAAAACACTCAAAGTCTTCTAGCTCCCAATACATTGGATCAGCGGTTGCGATACTTATAGAATCATCAACATGAACCAGCTCAACATCGTCTCCATGCCACTGAATCAAGCATTGATGCATGGTCGATGGTACACAATAGTTTGCATGAATCCAATCATGACCAATGAGTAAACTGTATGACCCTTTTCCATCAATGACGAAGAATGTGGTGAGCAAAGTTTTACTTTCGATTGTCAATTCGACGTTCATTGCCCCTCTGGTCTTAGATGCATTACCTCCAAAATTCTTAAGCATCATGTCAGCCTCAATTAAATCTCCTGGTCCCTTGCCAAGTTTATGAAAAGTGGTGTAAGGCATAAGATTGACAGAAGCACCTCCATCCACCAACATCTTGCTCATCGGCTTCCCATCAACGAAACCTTTTACATATAAAGCCTTTAAGTGTCGATGCTTGACTGGCTTATCAAATATAGCTTATTGTACTACTATCAACTTGGCAACTATCTCCTCATACTCTAATTCATCGAAATCTGAATAGACTTGTTGATCTGCTAGAGCCCTGAATTCTGACGACAACAGAAAAACCATTTGAATATTAGCCGATGGTTGACCCCTATCGGCTGTTTGTTCAACACACCACACTTGAGGTCTACTAGATGCCTGAGCTTGTTCTAACTCTCTATTCCTTAGGCGTTGCACCCTTCTTTTCTGGCTTCTTGTCAAACCTCCTGGACACCATTGCCCTTCTTGCCAAACATATTCTTCTTCATTATCTTCTTCTTCATAATCAGCCTAGTTCTGATCAACAGCTCGCTTCCCAAGCCGATCATAAACACTTCTATTTTTTAAGTGTCGATCTATATTATTATGATGATATTCATCTCGAGCATGGATAGACTGGCGGTTGGCTTAAGATTGCCTAAACTCCCAATATTGCTCACTACACTTCGTGAAGTTATTTCTGGTAGGTAATTTTAAACCTTCATTCCAGCAATGTCTAAAGAAAGGACAATTCCAATGTGATTCGGCTTGTTTTCTTTCATACCTCTCTTTCTCCTGTTGACACTGGTATTCTTTCTCTTCTAGCCAACGCTGATAACCCTTTTCTTTTTGCCGTTGCCATTTATTCAACAAAATTCGAGATGTGACACATGACCTTATTGCCCCGTTCCTTGATGTCTCTCTCTGTTCGTATCGGCTCTTTTGTTGGTCACGACGCCTTCTAATCTCTCTATATTCATCAGCCGATATTTGCATCTCAGGATTGACTGTTCTAGTTTCTCTTGCTCTGGTTGATGTCAGGACCTTAGTCTTTCCTTTGAGCAACTTAGCATCAACCATGTTCTGATCTCTTGGGAAAGGATTATCATCAACTTTCATCTTCCAAGGTGTATCGAATTTGAGCCTTCCTTGTTGAATAGCCCTTTGTATATGTTGCCGGAAAATTCTACACTCATTAGTGGAATGAGAAGTAGCGTTATGAAACTTGTAGAACTTCTTATTCTTCAACTGATCAGGAGGCAACATAACATGATTGGTAGGCAACTTGATCTGTCCCTTCTTAAGCAAGAAATCAAAGAGCTTGTTTGATTTTGTGACGTCGAAATCATTGCTTTCTTCAACTCCTTTTCCCCAAGGATTTGGCACCATTACTGTCTTCTTACCCCAATTCCATTCAACCACAGCAATCTCTTCTTCTTCTTCGTACTCATTGCCATCATCAATTGAATATGGATTACAGGCTTCGGCAATTACGACGCTCTTTTGGAATCGGGTATCTCTACGCATACTCTAGAATTGGCTATTAAGTGCTGCCACTCATTGATCCAACTAACCTTAATTGTCAAACTCTTGCCCAAGCAGCTTCTCTCTCCATGTTGGCAACATTCCTTGAACGGCCAAAGCAGCTAGCTGATCATCAGTCAAGTTCAATGAGAAGCACAAATTTCTGGTCTCTCAAAATCTCTAAAGAAACTCGGTGCCCGATTCATTAGTTCTCTGCCTCATGGTCATCAAATTGGTAATTTTCTTTTCTCTTGTCCCAATATAAAAATATGTATGAAACTTCTTCTCAAGGTCATCCCAATTGGTAATGGAATTAACTGGCAGCGATGAAAACCAAGTGAAGGCTAGTCCTGACAGAGACAAGGAGAAGAAACGAACTCGATGGGCCTCTTCAATGGACACTTCGCCCAACTATGTAAGATACCGACTGACATGTTCTATCGTACTTGTGCTATCCTGGCCAGTGAACTCAGCAAACTCTGGGAGCCTGTAATTTGTAGGAAGAGCAACCAAATCATACCACTCTGGATATGGGCGTTTGTACAAGAAGGTATGCCCTTTTGGCTTCAAACCGAACTGATTCTTCATCATCTCAGTCACTCTGAGCAACAACTCATCAACACTTGAATCTAGATTTCTCTGTAATTGTTGACCCATCTACGGATTAAAATTTCGGGTACCTTGATACTCCGGATTTGGAATCATATGAAGGGTATTGTAATCTGTTCCATAATGATATCCTTGTGGAATCTCTATCTATTAGGTCCTTTGCTGGTTTGCTGCTTGGAGTTTCTGGTTATGAATGTTAGGATCTATATCTCTACGAATTCTTTGAACTGGTGGCGCTATTTTTTGAGCCGACGATGGTATCTGGCTTGTTGTGCCAAAATTGACCATTTGATTCTGAACTTGCCCCGTCGGCTATTGCACATGCTGCACTGATGATCCAGGATTATACTGCATCTGATTAGTAGTAGCACCCTGAACTTGCTCAGATGAGCTCTGAACTGCCTGGACATCATTATTACCAGTTGGTGCTATTACCGGAAGGCTAGTACTGGCTTGATTAGTCCTTTGAGTCGATGGATGTGGAATGTTGTAATAAGTCGGCCCAACCTGATCAATTGGAAATCCATGAAACACCTCTTTAATGGTATTGTGGAATGTGTTCAAGAAAGTTGTATTATGGTGCAACATGGCATCAAGAATAGATTTGTTTATAGCATCTACGAAGAAACGTCTGTCATCAGCTTCGTCTGTATCTGACTGCCCATGCAACAAAACTCTTGGTAGTGGATACTTCTGAACAACTTTGTTGTCACGTGTCTTGGTGTAGGACAACAAACACTTGTTCTGAAATTCTTCAATAGCTTTACTGATGACATCTTTATCTTCATCGGGTAGGTCATCATAAGGCACCATAAGGATGTCACTATTGTTGTGAGTTGCCATGATGATTGTGGGGTCCCACCAGGCATGCCAGAACGTGTGTCGGCGCAAAAACATGTCAATGCGCCTGTCACACAGCAAGCTGAAAGGATCAACTTGATGGAGCAAGGCTGGAGATCCGCTTGGCTTCAACGCAGGACAGGCCGATCCTACGAATTCCTGAAGGCATGCTAGTCAATTTGACCTGCAATTGACAAGGAGAGAAAGTTTATCAGTAATTTAAGGTGGAACATACCGGTGTTTGCCCAAACAGTTCCAAGTGTGCCACTTCGGGAGCAGCCAGACAGATAAATCGACTAAACAGCCGATACACGAAGAAATCGGCTATTAAGGACTATAAATCTCGTGGGTTGCGATTGATTTTATGATGACCAGTACAATGCACGCAGATGTAAGTAAAATAATCAGCTAGGTGGATATTACCAGCGTAAAACATTGAGCCGATGAATCTAACGAGAAAGGATATAACATGCGAACAAATCGACTGTCCAGTACAAATGGATCTACAAACGCTATGAATCTAATCTGTTACTATCAACAATGAGGTTTGATAGATCGATGACAGCTATGATGATAATAACAAACTAAAATCGAAGAATTCGTAAAACTGTCTATATATTGATAGGTTTTCTAAAAGACATGCTATATGTGTGAAAGCACAAACGAATTGGCTGAAATAGCCGATTTAGGTAGAAAAGGGACTACAACATGTGAACAATCGACTATTTAACGTGGATAGACCTATAAACTCATCAGACCTAACCTGTTATCTTTAACAGTGGGGTTCAACCGGATCGATGACAGCCATGATAAAGACAACAAATCAACCCTTTAAAATAAACAGATCTATTCACATTTAATAGAATCATGGAGACACATTGTAGGCGTTAAAGCACAGGTGATCGACTATTTTGCCGATGCAGGCATAGCAAACAGCCAGGGTCATGCCTAGTCGAAAGCAAATCTACTAGCTAGTATCCTCTGATCTAAAGTACTAATAGTGGGGGTTGACCGAATTGATACATCCATAATAGCGAGCTATGGACCAGATTCAGCTAGCTAGTAAACCTTCTCAAGATCAGACATGCCTTGATCGCGTACTATGCATGACCAAGATCGAAGCAGAACAACCGATGAAACATAATCCATCATTTAAAGTAAGAACCATCGCAATGTAACATAATAAACGATGGATTAAAAGGATGTGAGGCCGATCTATATCGATCTCGATCGGGCAGGTTGATATTGCTGAAAACTAATGACAATAAGGACATCAGCAAGATCGGTAACTTGATGAATCTACCAGAAGGATACCACCCTTAGGTAGAGCCGATAACTTGACCTTAATCTAATTCGAGTAGTGGAGGTCGAACTTAACCGATGCAGCCGTACTTGAACTAGATAAGAATCAATAACTAGCTTATGCTAGAGCTCGCAGTGGAGGTCGAACTTAACCGATGCAGCCTTACGAACAGAAGTATAAGCCGTGACGGTACTTACAAACAAGCCGGAGGTCGGCCGAACCAATGTAGCCCTGCTTATCGAAGAACTCACCGAGATCTACACTACTCCTACTCCTAAGGGTTGGCGTGAAGCCGAAAAAAGTAATTGGTATTGATTGATTGGATGTTTCTTTACAATAGCCGGGGTCCGATATTTATACCCGGAACCTAAGCACGAATCCTACTTAAGTACGATTCATTACAACTTTTAGTATTAAGAGAAAACATTCCTAATTTAAGATAACTTGGACCATAATCTTTCTCTTTTTTAGAGTCCGACATGTCTTTCCCGACGCCAACCGTAGCTCATTGGCGTTATCTGCTGATGTTGTCCGAAGAGAGCCGATCCCAGTGCCGCATCTGAATCAGCTAATGTAGATCCTTATGCAATCGATTCCTTGATGACTCAATCTTGGAAGCTTCGAGTTCCTATGTTCTTCTTCCCAAATTTTGGTGTAAACACTATCTCTCAAAAGTTTTGTTGTAGAAAAGAGGCATGGGGCTATGCAAAAGCTATTCATAAAAATAGGAAAGAAAAGAAAAAAAGAGTTGAGAAAAAATGGACAAGTGTCTGAGATATTTAAAACAATGGGTACATAGATGCCCGCCTAAAAAAGAGAGAGATGAATAAGATAGCCCCTGCTCTCTAGCAAGTGTTTCCAAGTTTCAAAAGAGAGGTAATTTTTTAAGGAGCAAAGTAGAATTAGGATTAGTCACCATATATATCCACCATATATTCCACACATGCACATCTTGATTTGATTGTATGACTCAACTCTCTTTGAATCCATTGTTTGACTTTACAATATATGCATTGTAAGTATGCTCTAGCTTTCTCCCTACCTACGAACTCCACATAAGCCTTAGTGGTAGGAAGAGAAAAAGGCATAACATCTTTATTGCCTTGGTGAGGATCCACAAATACCACATATATTGAGAGATTTGAGAGTGTCATACAATGGAAGCTCTGAGTTTTATTTTGAAAAAAAAAAACTCCAGAATAATAGTTGAGCAAAGAACTTGAGACATAATGCTTGACTTAATTGTTCTGTCTTTCAATTGCTCAAGACCCAAGTGAAGGCTAAGAAGCCCCATAGTTGAAGGTAATATGGGTAAGTTTGAAGTCAGATCGATTTATTCTAATCTAGAGGAGAACTCTTGTTTGAACGCATGTATATTTTTGAGTGAAAACATCGTAGCAACTCCTGATCCATTTTTGCTGAATTTAGCTTTGCTAAGGGACTAGCAAAGATTAAGCTTGGGGGAGCTTGTTGACGGTAGTTAACAATCATTATAAAATGTCAATAAAACATGTATAAGGGCACAATTGTGATCACCAACAAAGGTCTAGGGGTTTAAACTAACAAATTCCATGAGTTTTGGTGAATTTGTATTTTCTGCACGGTTTATCTAGAAAACCGTTAAGGCGAGACCTACATGTCAGAATTAATCATGCTTATTCTCCATGAAACGAGCACCAGAAGGTTCCTGAGGACTCCAGAGGACACCACATCGAAGCGGGAGCCGAGGGGCTACCAGGTGGGGCTGACCGAAACCACCTGTAGGCCGCCCGGGCCTTGGGGCCACCTGTCAGGCTCCACCTAGTTATCTCGGTTCTCCACCGCATCCTAGGTTGTATCTACACCGTCCTTTAAATCGGTTTGATCCAAGGGCTCACATTGGACGCTCTGGCCTATATATATTAGCCCCTATCCCCCTCCCTCAGCAGATCCCTGAAACCCTAATTCATATCTTCAGGATCAGAGCCAGCAATCAAGAGAAGATTAGTCCTCCATAGGATCTAGTCTTATAAATAGAATAGTGAGATAGATAGTGAGGGAAGAGTTTGGAGGAGGTGCCGGCCTATCGGTGCTCACTCTACGGCTTATACCTTGGCGGATCCAAGTTCTACTTGAGCTTGCCTTCGAGATCTCTCTGGTAATCTACTTCTGATTCGAGTAAGCATCTTGTTTATATTATTCATTAGGATCACGACTCTCTTTTGAGTGCTTTAATCTATAGACGCTCTAGGTTAAAGTATTAATTGTAAGTGTAAGCGTGGTGCTTAGACTTGGGTTAATCGTGGAGGCCCCCTGCATTCTGGAAGGTAGTAGATCGCGTGTGTGACATAAGTTCTATATAGCCTGTACTATATAGCTTCATTGATCCTTTGTAGTCCACCTCCCGTCTGTAGGCGTAAGTAGGACATGGTTGCGAAGAAAAGCATCATCTGTTGGTGTCTTTCTCTAGTAATATCCCTAGTTGAATAGTAGAAGACATAAGCTTACCCAAGTCAGAACTAAAGAACCTTAGTTATCCTCTCTACGCTCCTATTTATACTAACCTTGTTGCTACCCCTAGTTAAGTTAGACCATAGTTAGTCTCACACATTTTCTTGTGGATACAATACTTGGAATACCTCCGGGTGAAAGCTACAGTGATATCCGTGCACTTGTAGATTTATTTGTGTGCGTTAAAATATACCAACACATGCATAAGGCAAATAATAGACTATTTTAACTTGACTCGCCATGACAAATGGTTCAAACACTGCAAGTCTAGAAGAATACTTGATCTCCACCAATCCTAAATTTGGAGTACGCCTTGTTCCATCTAGAGTGGTATCAAACCATCAACAATCAAACAACACCATCATATCTCTAGCTGCAAGTGCCCTTCCCATTTTATTTTTATGATGTCCTTAATAATACAATAATACTCCAACTCGTTGTCATTTTCATCAATACAGGGCATACAAACTCTAGTATTAACTATGGTTAATCTGGATTTTGTTCTTTCATACTCTTCAGAACGAAATCTATACCCATTCACATCATAAACCCCATAGCTGGTCACCATTCTACGAAAACCAAATGATATTTCATGCAATGCACTATCAATAGTAGGATTCTGCAAGCACTGCATGTCAACAGTAGTAACAGTGTGTTAGTTTGAGGAGTATACAAATGGCGTTAATGTGAATTAGGAGTATTCAGCAGCATTACATGTTCTCCGAACCAATCAAAGAAGTTAGGACCGTGCTGCCCATGACTATTTTTCCATCCTTTCAACCTTAACTCGTGGAGCTGGTCGGGTCTTGGTCTAATTCGACTCCACCAATGCTCCTTATCAAATTTTCTAAGGGGCCAAAAATAAGTTAGCTAGTGCCAACAAACTAGGTACAAAATATACTAGGACTCAAGGTTGAACATGCCCGTATTGGAAGAATTCATCCATCTCTAGCATGTTTGCCAAAATGTATAAAAAGCAGCTTCATACTTCTCTTTTGGCAGCTCATGAACACCCCGAGGGCTCATGTAACGGCTAGGGACTTGAAAAAGAGATCGCATGAACTTTTGAAGGTAGCAGCACCATCATCATAGCGAGGAATCTTGTTTCTAATTGACCGAGCTTGGGACCTAAAAAAGAGAGTGAGGAAATTTGTTGCCTCCTCAACTAATTGAGCCTCAACAATGCAACCCTCAACACGTGCCTTATTTTGTACTTTGGCTTTAAGTTTTTGGATTTTCCTACATGAACCCAAGAAAGCATTAAGATAAGGCTATTTTTGCTAAAGATTTAGTACAAGTTATGTTTTTTTGCCTCTCATATGGATAATTCCAACGGGATTGCACAGGCCCTCCTAGTCGAGCCTCACGAGGGAGATGGATTATTAAATGTTGCATAGGATTGAAGAAACCAGGAGGAAATATCTTCTCCAGTTTGCAAATAAGAACAACTTGCTGCTCTAATGAACATATGGTATCCTTGCTCAACTCTTTGGCACACAATTGCCTATATAGAAAGCTAAGCTCAGCCAAACAAAACCATATGCTATTCGGAAGAAATCCACGGAATGCAACAGGGAGCAATCGCTCCATGAATATGTGGTAATCATGGCTCTTTAGGCCTAAGATCTTCTTTTGTAACAAATTAACCCCTCTTCTAATGTTGGCTGCGTAGCCATCAGAAAACTTAAGTTCTTGAAACCATTTAAGAATTTTTGGCTTGTCATCCTAACTAATGCAAAATGGAGCTCATGGCCTGTCCCAATTCCCATTTGCCTTTAACTTCAAATGTTGTGATGGATGATTGCAAATATCAGCTAAATCTTTCCTTGCCTTGGCATTATCCTTAGTCTTGTCTGGTACATCGAAGCAAGTATAGCAAATAGCTTCAGCTACATTTCTCTCATTGTGCATCACATCAATGTTGTGTGGTAGCAACATTTTTTTTAAATATGGAAGTTGCCAAAGGCTAGGAACATGGATCCAATTGTGCAATTTACCATAGTTTTTCTTGTCATCTACGAATTTGCTCATTTGGGCAAAGATTTCCTCCCCCGTTAAAAGCCTTGGAGCCTCATCAAGAACCGTTGTGTCCTTATGAAATGCATTACTTTGGAATATGAATTCATGGTCTATAGGTAAGAAATGTATATGGCAATCAAACCAGCAAGCCTTGTGACCACGACGAAGTGTAAATGCCTTACTATCACTTAAGCACACTAGACATGCAAGCCTACCATGTGTGCTCCATCCAGCAAAGTTGCCATAAGCAGGGAAATCATGGACTGACCATAAATAGGCTGCTCACATTTTAAAAGTTTTCTTGATTGAAGCATCACAAGTGTCTACCCCTTCCCACAAACTCACTAATTCATCAACTAAAGGTTGCATTAGAATGCCTAGTTTCTTTCCAAGATGTTCAGGACCTAGGAAAGAAATATGTATTCTGATTTCATAATTGTGCATGGTGGAAAATTCAATGGGGTAACAAACACTGGCCAACAAGAGTAAGGTGTTGCCATGAAACCAAAGGGGGTAAAACCATCTATTGCAAAAGCAAGACGCACATTTCTAGGTTCACTAGCAAAGTCTAGAAAGTCTTTGTCAAACTTTTGCCACGCTTCTCCATCACAAGGATGCACCATTTTGCTAGAAGTGCATCGCTTGTGAGACCGCAATAGCTCTGCCGTGTTCTTATGCAAATATAACCTCTGTAGCCTATCTGTGATGGGAAGGTACCGCAACACTTTACATGGCACTTGGCCATTACCTTCTTCATAGCGAGACAGACCACAAACATCACACTTGTCTTTGTTTTTATTATCTTTGTAGTAAAGCATGCAATTATTATAACAAACATCAATTTTGACATATGCCATACCAAGACCCTCAAATAGCTTCTTTGACTGATAGAAGTCCTTGGGCAACTTAGATTCTAGAGGTAATAGTTCATGGATTAATTCTAAGTTTGCCTCAAAGTGTCCAATTGGCATGTTATATTGTGCTTTCAATGCTAGCAGACGTGCCATAGCAGATAGGAATGAGTGTGATGTATTCTCATGTACTAATTGATCAACGTTTTGTACCATCCTATAAAAAGCTCGAGCATAGGCAGGTGGCTGCTCATCAATTGGTGATGGCTGGTCACCAACTAGGCTGGCCAACATTTCATCCATGTGGTCAGTTTCAGGAAAACTGTCATCATGTCCACCTTCAACATAGGTACTGTCAAGTCCCTCACCATGTGTTGTCCATATTATGTAGTCTTCCTTAAAGCCAACTCTACACAAGTGCATCTCTACTGTTAACCTATTGTGCCTAAGACAATTGCGACATATCGTGCAAGGACACTTAATGGTGCCATCTTCAACTAGATTAGGCATAGAGAATGCACGATACAAAAACTGGTTGGTGTTTTCTATCCAATCATTAGAGGGGGGCTGTGTACGGGACCAACCAGTGTACATCCACTCACGTTCCACCATTCTTTTTGTTCTATTTTTATTTAAAAAAATCTAATTTTAGATACAGAAGAAATTCACACGGCTATCAAACAAATAACAACACTATTTTCAACATATTTACCAAACAATCTGATACAATCAAATTATGATGTTTGCATATATACAACAACGAGTAGTCAACCATAAACAACATTATTCTTCTACAGATTCACCATACAATCAAACATCTGGGAATGATATTCTAATATACATAGAACAGAAAACTTGATTCTCAGTATATATGGATCAATGTAAAATTGATAATGAACATAGCATAGCGTCAGTTAAGTTCAGATGTGAGGCAAATGTTGCATTCAGTACCAGTCTACCAGATCTTGCAAAATTGACCCTAGACACAACATAGATTATATACTCCTGATTAAGTTCAGTGCAACACTAAGCAAAACACAGTGTGACATTCATCAGGCATCCTTATATGGTTAGACCACAACACAGAAAATTTGGGGGGAAAGATGAAGCTTTATTACCTCACTCTGATTGGAAGCAGGAAGCGCAGATCGGCGCAAGGCGGGACCGTGTCTCCTCCAAGCTTGGCTCGGCGTCACTGCTGTGTTCTCCTCCAAGCCTAGCTCGGCGTCGCTGCTGCCTTCTCCTCCTCAAAGCTTTGACGGAGACCAAGGGTGGAGGCGTCCTGAGGGACGATGGGCTAGATCCAGGGCGCCGATGGCCTGAGAGGTGGCGGAGCACGGTCCTGGATCGGACCTAGGGCCGCGGTGGCCTGAGAGAACGGAGGACTCCAGCCGGGCGCGGCGGCCGAGTGGGCGGCGTGGCTTGCGCCAGGCGACGGCGGCAGCCGGAGTGGACGACGTGGGGGCCAGCTAGGCCGGCGACGGCGGGGGTGCCACGGCCATGCGGACGGTGTCGGGTTTTTTTTTTTTCGGTGCGACTGGGGCTGAGAGCAAGGATGGCGGCGGGACTGGGAGCTGAGGGGCGACTGGAGGATAGGGTTGCACCTTGCGGTGGTGGGAGTCTGTATATTGGGCCAAAAAAATGTGGTCACGTGCAGGCTGTTTACCTCTTAAGCGTGAAAGCCAAACAAAGCGCGGGCTGGGGCACCAACGCTATCTTTTCCACCAAAAAGAGGAGCCGTGCGTGCACAGCGATTTTCATGAGAGTTCATCCTCATGAAAATTATAATTTCCGGGCGGTGTCCGAATTACTCTCACAAAAACAAGTTTTCATGGCGGGATTTACATCACCCTCTTGAAAAAGATCAATTTCATGAGTGTGCCTTTTCAACTCTCATGAAAATCCATTCCCCTCACGAAATTTCTAGTTTCTGGTAGTGTTTGGCACTTTCGGGTTCAAAACCATGGGCACAAAGGGTTTCTTGGTTTCAGCCTCATAATTGGGGGGTGGTGAGTTGAAGGACGTGTGGCACCATCATGATACTTGCATCGAGATAAAGCGAAGTTGTGAAGGGGTTAGACCCGTTCCGATGGACAAAGAATAATCTGGACTGATATGCCCCTTGGGGCATGTATCTAGTATTAGGTGCTATGGGTATTTAAGTCTTTTGCATATACCCTATATATATGGATGTGGATAGTTGGGAGAAACATCTCTTGCAACCTTAATTTCATTTTTATAGGTTATCCAAGTGCATAAAGCAAAGGGATGCTAGGTTAGAGAGAGTTGAGATCCTCTTGATCTAGGTTTTCAATTTCTAGTGGAAGGATGATGGAAGGAGGCTAAACCTGGTTTATTTAGGTGAACTCCTCATGATTTTAATGAAGTTTGTTGATTCAGTTTTGTGCTTCCATATCTCTTCCTCTTGCATCCAAGATTTCTCTTTTTCAGGATTTTTGGGTCCTCCATTTTTTATGGATTTTTGATCTGCTGATTTGGTTGAGGTTTTTGCATGATCTTGGAGTATTTTTAGACCCTTTGGAACTTGTTCATATTACGGCTTGAGGCTCGGCCCTTATCTCTCAAGTTTTTCTCTCTCTCAAAACTCTCTTTTGTTGCCTCTTTTGGTGAAATTTTTTAAGTTCTTTGTGCTGAGATTTTTTAGGTGTCCTTAGCTGGTCCTTAGGTGCTATGAGGTCTTCAAAACATACCTAGGATTTGCCTTCAACAAATTAACAACGAGCACCATGCAATCGTTATTTTGAGTATCCTTGATAAGAGGGGACTTTCAAAATTCCCGGCCATGTTTTGATCCTTGGGGATAACTTCACCGTGGGTTAGGAAAGGTGATTTTTGTATCCCGTTTGATTGAGTTTTGGATTTTTTTTTCTTTCTTGGTTCAGGAGGCTGAATCTATCAGTAGTATGGAACCTCTGTACATTTTTACGGCCTCTGGATATCTGAACCTTAGCACATTTTTGCAGAACCTCGACAAATTTCAACCTCCACACATCTACTGATGATCCTCTAGACACTTGCATTGAAATTCCACATCTTGAGTCCTAAGGTGAAAGCATCTAAGCCTTATTTGGGTTTTAATGACAATATTTGTAGACTAGCATTTCATGTGCAGATATGAAGGTTAAACGATTTGGTCCACATGGGTGCTTTTGAGCTAACATGGATGTCATGAAGGAAGATGGCATGGATGGATTGTGAAGGGCTCAAGGCAAAGGTATAACATAGAATTTGTGTTGTACCGGTCATAATGAGATGATTAGAGACGGAATACCAGATTGATACGATTGAACGTTGAACCCAGACTTCCAAGGAATAGTGCGCGTACAACACACACCTAAGTTCAAAATAGGGGGAGGATCCCCGATAGTGCACCGGAGAGATGCACTAGAGTTTTAGTCCAAAGACGATGTTTTTGTACATAATCAGGTCTTACATACACTGAAATTCTCTGTTGGCTCACCAGAGTTTGAGTGCACAGTGCACAGTGCACAAGAGCTAACCCTAACCTATCAGTGCACACCAGAACTCTCGAGTGTGGTACCAGAGAGATGCACCGGACAGGTGTTTTTTGTGCACACTATGATCCAACACGCACCAGAACTCTTTGGTGGTGCACCGGAGAAGTCATTGTAGTTATAACGGTTAGTGTTGCACAATACTCCCTCCGTCCCTAAAAGAATCAATTTCTAAAAATTTTGTCCACAAAAGAATCAATCTCTAGAACGGATGTCAATTTATTCCTCCTTGAAGTCTTGGTCGCATTAAATCACAGCCCCTCCCGTCTCTCTCTTTCACGCCCCCTACTCCCAAATTCCCCAATCCCCTTCCAATTTGAGTGTTGGACTATGTACAGCAGCATTTAACGTTCTTTTAATACTCCAAACAACACCTCTTAATTGTATTGGAATACCCAAGTACTCTCGGGAACTGCAGAGATATTAATGTCCAGCTAGGGTAACATACAGTCTTTTTCCTTGTTTGCTAATTTGTCCTAAAGTTGCTAGAAATTGATTCTTTCACGGATCGTTGGTTTATTTGGTGCTGCACTTCGTACAAACAGTACAAACACTCATCTAACACGTCATCGTTACCAGAATTTGCAATGAATCATCATATCTTGATAAACTTGGAGGTCAACAGTACATCATGCGAGACAACTCATCTGCTTTCTCTGTCTCACAAATGAGTACACTAGTCCTGTAGAACATGGTAACTCGATCTGGGGGCTAAAATAAATGGTCTAAAGTTTTAGTCCTCAGGCCCTTAGTTTTTTTTTTTTGGAATGTATGGACCGCGTAACAAGTTTAACTGTCACTTATAATCCGCTCGAGTCTAAGAACATTCAACTCATTTCTGTTTCTTTCTTGTATTATTATCGTTCATTTAATCTTAATGGTTGCACCCATTTGCTGTCTTCACAAATTGAATTGATGCGATGTACAACGTAGCTCTTGAGGACACAGCAGACTGCAGCAGAAAACAGCAGGATGTTGTCATCATATGATGTTGCGGCATGTTCCGTCGCAGGGGTAGGGGCAGTCGATCGCCTTCACTTGAGCTCGACCAAAGTACCAGTCGCCCACTGACTTGGCAATCCCCTGCATACGCAAACAGCAGGCTCAAACTTTTGGTTTTATATGTATGGCATCAACGGTGGGTGGTGTCGTGGTTAGTTACCCTGCTTTGAATGGCCGGGGAGGCACCACCTGCCGCGTCGCTCCATGTCACCGGCAGCTCGGACTGGCAGTGCGCGAAGCAGGAGTTGATGAAGAGCCCGTTGCTTCTGGAGCCGGCGAAGCCGTTCACGGATGCTACCATCTGGTCTCTGAAATCTGCACTCGATCCATTCATCAGTGTACATAGAAATAAACCTTGAGAACATTGTTTGGCCCTCCCTCAGGGCCTTTGGTGATTATGAATGTGTATTAATTGAATTAACCTTGCAGGAATTTCATCTGGGATGCGTCGCAGGCAGAGTGGTTGGACTTGCAGGCTCGCCAGGCTCCGCTGGGGTCAGCTCCGTTGGGTGCTAGGCTCTCCTGTATCTGATCGTCGATAGGTCGATTATGAATGGACAATGACATTCCTCGCTCATTGATGCAAGTTATTAGTTACCTGCCAGGCGTCGTATGCTGCGTTCAGCAGGAAGATGGGGGTGTTGATGCCATCGATTACGTTCTGAGGGAAGAAGCACTGCATTGCCATTGCCATGCACCAGCGCGAGCGGTGGTTAAGTTCATCAGTTCCATTCTGTCAACACGTACAACTAACTGTACAAGGAGCATGCATTTTGCTACTGGAAGTAGAAGGAACAGGGAGGAACCAGACGCACCGAGGTAGTGTCCAAACGGGCAGTGCAGGCCGGCGGCAGGTTGGGACCCACGCCCTGCATGGCCACGATGTCGGAGTAGTAGGATCGCAGGCTGCGCCCGCCGGAGACATCGGAGCTGCATGCATATATGCACTGCTCAAGTCAAGATGAACGAAGCGCCAGCAGATGGAGCAACAATTTCTGTTAATTGGTACGGTGGCACTGCATGCATGCACGTACGCGTCGAGGAAGAGGCCGGCGTCGGCGAGGCACTTGACGGTGGTGGTGCCGGCGCCGGCGTTGGACGACTGAGGGAAGAAGGCCTGGAACTGATCGCAGTGCAGTATGACCGCGAGGCCGCCGGCGGAGCAGCCGGTGAGCAGCACCTGATCTGCGGAGGCCATCCCGATGGAGAGGAGGTGCCGGACGGTGGCGTCCCAGATGCGCTGCCCGCGGAAGTAAAACCCGTTCTCCTGCAGCAGTGTCATGTCAGGTCAATCGATCGATCGTTTGACCAAATCGTATGATACTATCGATCTGTAAACTGAAATTGTAACAACTACTGCAACCGAAAGGAAGGTTGCATGCGTCGTGCGTGCCTTGTCGAAGCCTTCGCCGGCGAAGGACGCGCCGTCGCAGTAGCGGATCTTCACCCGGTTCCAGTTGTAGAAATCTGTATGTAAATGCATGATGTGCATGTGAGATCGAGAGGGATTGAATTGAAGGTAAGAAGACGACGACGAATCGAAGCTAGGGATGGGACGGACCAGGGTTGTCGAGAGGGCTGCTGCTCATAATGCCGCCGAAGGGGATCTCCTTCTCCATGAGGTCCGACGAGCCGCGGCGGCTGGCCTTGCGGAACTGGCACGCCCGAACGTTGTTGCACCAACCGCCTCCCTGTACCACAATATACATTATATGTATCAGCCGGTTGCGTTTATGACCAAATCAGTTGATCTTATGAGCAATCAGGCATCGATCGATCACGAATTAGTGCATCCATGCATGGTAGTAAAACGTACAATTGGAGTTAATTAACTGATGGATCTTTAATTTGACTGACCTCCAGGTTGACAATCCAGCTATTGTTCCCTGCTCCGGAGCCAGGGTGCAAGTGGTAAGCAGGCGGTGTTCCGTCCATGCACACTGATCGAACAGGTACACCGTTACATATTTCTACTACTAGTAGTAGCGGAAAACATGGCGCTTGTTTGAAGGTGACCGAAGAAAAATTAGAAAGATAAAAACAAGTGTTGGCTATTCAAATATTAGGAGGAGGAGTACGATAATTAAAAAAATGCAGACAATTGAGATATAGAACTGGACAAATTAAGATAGACATTATATTCATTCCTGACATGCATCGGGGCCTGGTTCTGCGGGTCAAGGCTCGCATTTCGTTTAGATGCAGGGTGCGGCAACGTTGTTCTGCTCAGTGCTCACCAAGCTAGTTGATGAGAACACAAGCGCCCGGCCCGTGAAAGCTACGGATCGATAGGAGCAAGCTCGTGAAGTGTACCACCAGCTGTGCAACACGACGCCTTTTTTTGGAAGCACACGCACGCGCGTGCGCGATCCGGCCGTATCATATCGTCCACGCGCCGACCGCACTACCGAAATGGCAGGCAGACACCGACGATTGCATGCACCGTGTGCGCATGGCGACACACGGCCCACGGCCCGGCCGGCGCATGCATGCCAGTGACAGATCACCGATCACGGATCCATGTGCATACGGACAGCAGCGGCAAAAGCCAGCTAAAGTCCTCTCGATCTATCTCGTGCATGCTGCTGGTGTTCCGTGAGACCGTGAACAAATTAATCCGCCGCCAGGACTCGACAAAAGGAGATCTATCGCAATTGTGATATACAGACATGAACAATATTGTTATACTACTGTCCATGCATGACTGAGGAAGTGAGAAGGAAGGAATTGAAGAAGGAGAAGCATATATATGCATGCATACCGGCTCCCGAGTCGACGGCGGACTTGAGGATGGTGATGGGCACCATGAGGGGCGCGGCGGGCGTCACCGCCTCGGCCGCCGTGGCGGCGGTCCTGCTCCTCCTCCTCCTCCTGCGGCTGCCCCTACTATTGCTGTTCATCTTCTCATCTGCAGCGGCGGCGGCGCAGTAGCTACCTATGAGGACGACGAGTACAACGACGAAGAGGAAAAGCCCCCTGCTGCAGGGTTTGGGTTTGGCAACAGCCCCATGCGCATAAGCATGCACCCCCATCGTCTATCGATCGACCCTCTCCTCTGTCGTCTCTCTGATGCCAGAAAGCGGGCCGGCCGGCATAAAGAGCAGATGATGTATGTATCCAAGGAGCTTAAGCCAGCAGCAAGCCTTTATTATACATATATATAAATTTGACGACGCGCGCATAGCAAGGGGGTGACGCACCTAGCTTATTAGCAGCATATATATCTAACCACAGCTAGCAAAGAACGACCATCGTATACTCATAGCACGCTAGCTGCGCTACGACAGCCAAGAAATCCACGACGAGTAATTAAACTAGCTAGTTGAGCTAAATATTGTGTGCTTAATTAGCTTCCATCATGCATGTGTGAGAATATACTGCGTCGGTGTGTGTTCAGTGTCCTCAACTAGCAAGCTAGGTAATGCATGCACAACAAATTAATTATAGTATGATAATAATATATTCGCAAATATCTCGTTTGATTTAATGGTGTATGTTGACATACACCATTAAATTCAATTCGCCAGCTGACTCATTTAATCAGCCAGTCCAGGGAGTCAATCAATCAAACACGCATGCATGCATGCTGCCGGGCTTCGCATGGCTTCGTGGTGTGGTGCTCGATCGGGCAACCATCGATTTCGACGGCCCACTCATCACCGTCTCACCAGTATCATTCAAGGCCAAAAAGGCTAAATGACAACTCTACGATCTCGACCTCACACTAGCCGGCCGCCTGCCCGCCTCGCTATGTATCAGGGCATGTACAACAGAGAGACAACTCGCTAGCGCTACCCATGCATTGTCGCCTAGCTGGTGCACAGCTCGCTAGACTAGTAAATGTTAGTCTATCAATCCATGCTTATATGTGTGCACAAACAACTAGCAATCTTATAAAAGATATATAAACATTAGAAGATCGCACATAAATCTCTAGAAGCTACAACAATCATATGACTATTTTGCATTTGTTCATTTCAAAATATAACACCTAAATAGAGACTTTGATGATTTTTATCCAGTTGCATTAGACTTCGATAATCAGGTACCGATGGTTTTTCATCCTCATGCATAAATTTTCTTCTTCTATCGCACCTCCATATGTGCCCAACATGTGCTTTAACTGAAACATTAGCTTTGGCTATGTCAACTGTTATTGCCCCTGTCTGGCAATTTATAAGAACTTTCTTTTCCACATATTATTAAATTGATACACTAGCTTTTGTTGTAGTTTTTATTCTTGACCAATATCTAGAGATCTTATTATCTGCCACTGTGAATCACTATTTTAGTCGTATGCATACCGGTGGCATATGAGTTTTCTTGGTGACATATATAAATAAATGTCTCAATTTTTGTATTATTTTATGGCAGAGATGGCAATTTGAAAACAATTAGATCCAATGGACATTATTGACGTTAATAACTGAACATAAATTGATGTCAGAATTACATTTTTTTTGGAACTTGTAAAATATATCTATTTTTATATCGATGGTCACAATTATATTTCTTTTAGAACTTCTTAATTTATCTATTTTTATATCACATATCATAAAGATTAACGTGGAAACTTTAAAAGATGTATATATATATATATATATATATATATATAGGAAGATGCCCTGAACAAGTCACGCCAAAGCTCTAAATTATATATGCTTCTATACCAGTAGTTTGGACATTTTCGCCGTTAACAAATGTGCACACAATCTCTCTCTCTCTGTGTCTAATACCAGCACATACATACAATATACAAATTATTAAGTGCAGAATGTTGCCTCGAGAAAATCAGAATAAGATATTTGCTGCATAGGCAACCTCCTATGATCCATACTAACTGGAATGGAAGGACGTACTTATGTAAGAAGTAGCTAAAATAGTCTAGCAATCTAAGAAAACAGCAACTCTGCAAAACATATAAAACAAAAAAAATAGAGAAATGAGCCATCTAGCCAAAGGGCGTTGGGTTTCTAAGACAAAATAAATAAATTAAATTTAAAAGAAAAATATTGTGCCTGCTGGGATTCGAGCTCAGGTCTCTATGGCCACAACATGGAATTCTTACTACTAAACTACAGCCACAACTTGTGTTTGATTTACCTATCAATTCTATTTAAATTATATAGTCACATGAAGACACTTTTTCCCAATTTAGGCCGTCAATATTCGTGAAGGCTCAGTACACGGTATGCGAGTGAACTCATCGCCTCTGCAAGTATTTTCACCAACCAATTTCTCAGGAATTATAAACATACTCACAAAGTTCCCAGATCAACGGGGTAGAAAAATGAGGTCAAGAAACGTAGTACACTACCTGTAAGAGGTTTTTACATGGTCGATGCCTTCGACTTTATTTTCTATGATTATTATTATAAAACACAGTCACAGCATAAACTCTGTTAAAAACACTCAACAAAAAAGAAACTTTGTTCCGTGTGTCTTTATTCCTCCACAAAGAAACTGTGCAAATAATACCACCACTATTGACTATCCAAACCCAGAATAAGGCCTCGTTTAGTTACTCCTCCAAAACTTTACACCCTATCATATCGAATATTTGGACATATATATGGAGTATTAAATATAAACTAAAAAATAATTAATTGCACAAATTACGACTACTTTGCGAGACAAATCTTTTAAGCCTAATTAGTCTATGATTTGACAATGTTATGCTACATTAACACATGTGCTAATGATGGATTAATTAATCTTAATAAATTCGTCTCGCGGTTTACTAACGGATTCTATAATTTGTTCTTTTATTTGTATCCGATCACCTCATGCGACACCCCATGTAACATCCGATGTAAAACCCCAAAACTTTACGCCCTGGATCTAAACAAAGCCTAAGGTCTTACATTCTTTTGACACCAATTATGAATGAGAGGTGACAAGGCCTAAGGTCTTACATTCTTTTGACACCAATTATGAATGAGAGGAGACTGCCAAGCTCTCGGAAAAATGAGCTGCAGCCGACAAGGAACTTTCAGTTACACAAGACATCAAAAACGAAGATTTCTTTGACGCTACTATCCAGCACTAGATGCTACATCTGAATAGTCGTCACTGAAATTATATTGCTCGTAAACTTGGAACAGGATCTCTCTGCAGGGTACAACTGCCCCAATCTTGATGCAGGCAAGGAATGCACCTGACAGCTTTCTATGGAGGCTGTACACTTCATCCGGAGGTGGGGTCAGCCTGTGCTTCAACATGGTAGCCCCGAGATTGGAAACACTATGTGTGATATTATTCGCTCGAAAATCGTGACCACCTGACTTTGAGAATGGCACACCAATAATGAAGGCTGCTTGGACATGAGCATCCAGCATAACTTCTGGTTCCTCGGCAGTAAGGAATCCGAGTCTGCGGGACATCTCTAAGACACCGGTGCGATCTCTATTTGCACAGGCAACTACCTGAGAAACAATAGAACAAATCAGATACCAACCATCTACAAAGTGTTTTGGAAAAATCCTGATAATGCACTCTGAGACAATTGAAGGGTGCACTAAAATTGTCATTTCATACTATTCGTAGGTAATCATCTACAAAGTGTTTTGGAAAATCACGGGCTGCTCCAAAGTCAATCAGATTGAATTTCCTTGTAGCATCATTGTACAGAAAATTGCTCCAATTTGGATCAGTCTGCACCAAAGTAGTAGTAATTAAAGATCAGCATAAAAGAGTAGTTTAAATGAAAGGTTTTCAGTGATGACAATGAGCACCACAATTATAAATTGATGAAATTTTACCATGATGCTAATTATACAACCAGCCAACTCTAACTACTAGTTCTTTAGGAATTTAGCAGATGGGATGAGAGCTGGCACATGCCTGCATGAATCTGAAGACAAACAACTCCTTAATTGTTAGCTCAAGCAGTTTACAACCAACATAATTCCGGGTTTCCTGGCTTAACTGAGCCACCTTATCGATAGGAACCCCTGAACCAGCAAGTAGATGAAGCTGTTAGAATCTCCAGTAAACATATACTGATTCAATTCATGAAAAACAGCTAGTATGAATTACAAAGTACAGCAACAAATATATGTTTGAATCCATACTGCAAAATAATCCAGGCTTCATAAACCCCAAAACATCCTCGCCTCTCTCTTTGGTTGGTTGTACAATTAGTGTTGGCAATGGAAGAGGTAGGAAAACTCACACAGACACTCATGCTAAATGTTTACACAAGGAAGTTGAAATGGATAACCCACATCCACCAGGATCCCATGCAAATTTCTAGGATTATTACAATTAACAGTTGAGCAGAGCTCAGCGAATTGTCATCGTTATTAACTGGTAACATCAAACAATAAATACAAGGCAAAAAAAATCATAGCATTATTGCTCAAAAGTAGAAATACCTGGAACAAACTCTGAGGTCAGCACTTTCTTGCTAGACAATTGATCAATGACCTTCGGAACATAATAGCCATCACTATCACATAGCAATTCTTTGTAACGCTTCTGGTTACTTGCTTCTAGCACATAATCACACTCCCTTGCCAGCTCCTGCTTTGCCACCTGAATTGTATAACATGAATATCAAAGAGCTTATTTCTTTATGTTTATAAATTTGCATTAAAGTGCTTTTTACTCTATTACCAGAATAGAATATAAAACACAGAAAATATCAATGTATGACCAGTATGTGTGGTTAAAAGATTATAGAATTTATGAACAGAGATAGTAAAGACAGCAATTTGCTTGATGTGACTATTGAAAATTTCATAAATCTTTTTTGGCTTTCTTTTCATTTGTTTATTAAGTAAAGACCAACCATTGTTCATGTCATACAGAAAAGAGCTTAACATACTCATATGCGCAGCACCTCACAGTAAAATCTACTAATCTAGTCTATGTTTGCACAAACATTTATAATTTTGACAGAGAATAAAAAAGCAAAAGCGTGCTGAGACAGTAGGCAGAAATAGGATGAGGAAAAAACAATAGAATGAATAATCCATATTTCATCAAAATAATGAAGAAAAAGATTTACCTTCATAGCTCTATCAAGAAAAAGACCTTTAGGAATGAGATTTGTGTAAGTTAGAAGTAGCCTAACATTCTCAATATCACTTTCTATACTATCTGCAACCCCAGGGTATTGTATTTTCATGACAACATCTGATCCATCCTTCAAAACTGCTCGATGGACCTGGTTGAAATGAAAAAGAAATGATATATAAGCAAAGGATATGGCTTAACAGTGAGAGCAGCACCCAACAACATATTTAGTATAATAGAGTGCTGAGGTGAATGCTCAAATTTCACAATTGTTGAACTTTCTAGAATACATAGGGCAACTTTCTCTGCTGAACCAACCTGCCCAATGCTAGCTGCAGCTAACGGTTCATAGTCAAAACTCCTCAACTTGGAGGACCAGTCAGGACCAAGCTCGGCATCAAGGACTGAATTTAGCTGCTTCCTTGGCATAACATCAGCACCTTGACGAACAATATCAAAGCTGCCAACACCTACATTAAGTTGACCAAAGATAGTTTGAATACACTTGGACATCACAAGGCTATGTCAAATGAAGCATCAAACAAAAGGATGGACCAAAACTGTGGCATCAGAATCGAGATACTACCGGTGGAGGTACAAGGGATTCGTCCTGGATGCTCAGCATCTGCCCCACCTTGAGCGCTGCTCCCCGCATCCTGCAGAGCGCAAGCGCAACACGCTCGGCATTCTGATCGGACAAGAATGGGGAGAGGGCTGACCGCTTGCCCTCTGTGTCCACCGGCGTGCCATACATCACCCGACGAGCTGACTCCTGAAGAGTACCCCATGCTAGCCCGGCGCCCAGTCCTGCAAACCTTAATTTTCCAGCACATCACCAAAAAAAAAACACAATTCATTCATCAGCTCTCCAAATCAGATGGAGCATAGACTCAAAGTGAAACAAGCGTGCATTATTTCGAAGTTCAGTTGAATGGATACGAGTTCGATAGCTTACCCGAGTGCTCTGGTGAAGGGCGTGGATGGAACCTTCCGTTCCCGCAGCCGCCTCCTCTTCTCCCCAGGCGCCGCTGAGGGCAAAGGGGGCGCCTGTTGGGGCAAAGGCGAGGGCTCAGGAGGAGGCGCCGCGGGTTCGGGCCTGTCCGCCGCGACGGCAGCAGGTTCAGCTGCGACGGCGGTGGTTGTACCAGTTCCGACGGTCTCCAGCGTCCGCGCGGGGTGCGGAGCATCTTGCGCCGGCGGGGGCGGGGGCGGGGGCCGCTCCAGTGCATGATCTTGCGGCGTTGTCGTGGCGTCGTCGTGGGAGAAGTACACGACGGAGGAGGGGCGGGAGGATTTGGTGGCGGGCAGCGGCCCTGCGCCTGGAGGGGGCGGCGGGCGGCGCGGGGTGCCTCTGGTGAGGCCGGCGAGGTTGGTGGCGGCAAGGAGCGCCGACCTGAGGACGTCGCGCGGGGAGGTGCCCCGCGTGGCCTCGCGCGCGACGAGGGCGACGCCGTCGAGCAGGCGCCGGAGATCCCTGGACGCCATGGGAAGGGAAGGCGTGGAAGGCCCCTGGACCAGGAAGAGAGCGGAGCTGCGTGGAGGCGGCAGGCGCGGTGAGACTCACACGGGCACGGCACCACTTGGTGTTGGGCCCCTCGTAAATTTCACTTTATTATGGGCCGCCTACGTGGCTTGTTAGCTAGGCCGAAGCCCACCAGTGGTCTAGTTGCCTCCACGACGAGGTGTACACTGTACAGTGAGCTGGCTAATTAACAAGCAATGAGGAACAGTGATTACCTTTCTTACCATTTTTTTACAAGAACTCAAATATATTAAGCATTAAAACCAAAGTACAAACTTTTGGGAATTTCCATCCTAAGGACTAACTTGTAACTCTATGGTTACAACAAGAGAGGCAACACAATGACTTGAACCAAAGAGCACGATAAAAGCATGAAAGCCCTAGTTTGGTTTTGGTTAATTGATGAAATCCATTTGGTCTAACCCTATGCTCTAAGTGTGAATTGAGATAGGTTGGCCCAACCCAAGTGATGGAGCTAAGTGGCACTCAAGGGTGAAGATGGCCACATGAAATGAAGATCATGGTGATGGCGTGGACATGTGACGATGATCAAGCTCCGGACTTTGGAAAAGAAGAAAGATAAAAATAAAATGAGCTCAAGGCAAAGGTGATATCCATAGGGCCTGTTGGTATTTCTTAACGTATACAGAAATAATCCGCAGCGCATGGAATTACCGTTGTAGCATTTCACCCGGAAGTATTCAGGGTACCCTATTTTCCATAGGGAACGGTGGTACTCTCCTAGCTAGTTCATCCAAGGACAACACAAGGGTAGAGTTGGTAGAGGGTAGAGAGGATTCCTATGGTTTGGAGTCTAAGGATAGGTAAACTCTACTATTACTCGCTTACTTCGGGCACCGGATCGCACCTGGTCTGCCAAGTGATGTCGGTCTCCAGCTCTACACCGTACCCGGATGTGGGGGATTACAAGGGACGAACAGGGCTGTCACCACTTACCGCCTACCCCTCAACCGTAGGATACGAGGCAAACGAAAGTAGCCTCTAGCCTAGACACCATGTCTATGCTATCGACTACAACTCTAGCATTGTACAGGGTGATCCATCTTTATTGGGAGCCCTCTACTAGAGCATTCGCTACAAGAGCGGACGACGAACCCGCAAACAAGTAAGAGTAAAGCTTAACTAAACAAAGACTTTATACCGTAAGAACCACGAACACTTACTTAGCGAAATATTCCATCGAGGTACAAGTGTTCATCGAGGTAGAAGCTTGGGGAGAATACCGACAAGTCCGGCACTTCCTCGAACTCTCTCTCACATCTCTCCCTACTACTCAACTAAAGCTAGCTATGTCCTCAGCCTTGGAGTGATGCTCTTGTGGTGTAGCTCTTTGCCTTGAGGTGTTGTTCAAATGAGGAGAGAGGAGCCTCCTTTTATAGGTGGAGAGGAGGGGGCTCTTTGAATAATGCCTCATCCCCTCATGGAAATTGCAAACCGCCTTGTAGGTACATTGAATCTGCCCCGACACCTTGTGAACTGCCTTTGGAGAGGCGGTATGAACCAACCTGGCAAGGTTGGGCTCGAGGCAGGCCAGCATGGACCCCTGTTGGGCCACCTTTAGTCTAACTTTGTCATGGGGTCTTCTTTGATCTTCTAGAGTGGGCCTGTGTTGGTGTTCTGCGAAGATAAGGTGATTTGATTTGGGCTTATCCTTGTTCTCCTCTTGTTTTGGCCCTGTTTTGCCTGGTTGTGGGCCTCTCTTCTCTTTTGCTATGTGTAGGATGGAAATGTGCTTTGTGTGATTGCGTATTCTTGGTCATATGTCCATGCTTTTCATATAAGTCATCCTACAAAAGATAATTCACCAAAACTAGTGGAACTTGTGAGTTATAAGCCCTAATTCTAAGTTTGGTGCCCATTTGTGCAGATTTTATGTAAGAATTGGCGGTTAGAAATAGGAGTTAAGGACTGCAAACAACTCCCCCACACTTAGCCCTTTGCTCGTCCTCGAGTAAAGTTAAGGACTAAGATGGGTCATTTCCTTGATATGACATCTGCATACAAGTTATTCCAAGCTTCACCTACACTTATGAACTTTGAAGTGTCTACCACATTATCTTGGGTAATTGAATAATGGAATAGCATGGATTCAAATCCCCTTGCATCAAGCAGCTCAGAAACTTGGGTTTTTATTTGATTTTGAAAATGTAAACATAGCTTAACTCCTTAAATGATTCTCTCAAATCGCTCAAAAATGTGTTTGGTTCCTCACAAAGGCATATCATAGTGTTGCCTTCTTTCTTTCCTACTTTTAAAAAGCTTATATGGATATTTGGGTAGGGAAAGATATAAAGGCATACTTACTCTGTATATTTTGTTGAGTCAAATCTCGGATCAAGGAGAACGATGTCATACCCTTAGATCAAGAAGTGCAGGTGTGTGGATAAAACATTTCTAAATCTATACTATACTCTTTTTGCATGAGTGATCTCTCTCTAGCTTTTTATTTTGAGACATGGCTATCATTTCATTTTTTATGAGCCTTCATGTTCTCATCTCTTTTTTTAATACCTTGGGACCTTCTTGTGTCCCTATTATATATATATATATATATATATTTCATATTTTTACATAGCCCATGTCTCTTAAACCACATATTGAGAGAGATCACTATTTGTAGAACATGGAGTATTTATTTCTAAGACATGTTTTTTGTCTACTCCCAGTGTAGGAGTAGATATTTTGGTGGATGGAGGCATGTTTTAGTGTATTCCCAGTGTAGGAATAGCTTATGTATGTGGGTGTACGTGATCTTGATCTTGGGGGCATAATAACTTTCTCAACAAGGGTCAACAAGACTTGACAAAACCCAATGCAGGAATAAGTAGCATATTTTTGGAGGTTTTAAGCTCAAAGCACTAGATATGGCTCTGGTAGAAATTTTGAATATCATTGAGGAGCATGCTATTTGAGTTTTGATTTTGTAAAATAAATCCCAAGTTCTTCACATAATAGAGCAAGGTTCATTTTCATCCTACTATATCTCATATTCCAATTACTTAGATAACATGGGGTCCCTATGATATGTTGTTCACAAGTTTAGGCATATTAGCGATAAATAAAGAGTATGCAAATTTAATCAAAGGATAGCATGGAGATTGAGTGACATTTGTTTTGCATTTTTAATTTGTTCAATGTTTTAAACTTGAAATTTTTGGGAGAGTTGAGGGATTTGTTGAACAAACCATTGTTGTAGAAGGAGTTTAAAGGATTCAGATGTGGTTTGGCTAAATCAAAGGTTCAACCAATCCTTTCTGACACTATCTGTCTCGTCCTTCTGCATGATAGACCATTTGATGTTTGTGCAACGTGTTGGTGGGAGATCTCGAATGTGTGCGTGTCGTGCTTGAAAGATCTCCCCCACACTTATTCTTGTACCTGTTTTTATTATTAAAGAAACAAAAATGGAAACAACAAGGGCTCTATCGGCTTAAACACCGAGGAGCCTAGAATTTATTAATTATTATTATTAGTGTATATTTTTTTATTATATATATTTTTCTTTTATTATTTGTTCACCCAACTTTTTATCTTTTTAGCATAACTCCAACAAGGCTAAAGGTGAAATTACAAGATATTCCTAGCCTTGATTCATCTCCATCATAATTTACTTCCATTACTTATGAAAATAATAACTCAAAGCTCATTAACCAAGATTAAACGCCATGTCTAATTTTGATCAAAGAAGGTCATTTTAACCTAAGCACCATGCTTAATTTAAAATGACCTATGGAAGTGCCATATGAATACATCCAAACCAGTGCATATGACATAAATACTGGAAGCATGAATTTGTATGATCTCATGGAGACAAGTATGAGTAAATGAGTTGGTGAACATTTTTTAGTTCCCTTTGCATACCTAGCGTTCTTACCAGCAACGTATGTGGATGGATGAATTAAGCCGGTTGCTGCGGTGGCTTGATTGCATGTGGAGCAACTCAGGAGACCCATAAGGCTTAGTCCACACACACAACTAGTGTGTATGGACCATGGGCCTTAGTGGTAGCAAAAGTCTAGAAGAGGAGAATCCTCCTCTCTCTTCTTCTTTTATATATATATATATATATCATTTTTTATCATATTATTTTCTTTTCTCTCCGTTTTTTCAGCTTTCTTTCTCTCTTTTTTCTAACTTCCCCATTTTTTTTTTTTTTTAGCAAGACAGAGCTGACATCATTTTTAATCAAGATGGTCTTTGGTGTGAATGGAACATGTGGCGAGGTTTGCACCATCCTCCCCCACACTTGGACTTTTGTGTAAAGGTCAAGTGTGTAGTGTCGGAGTGTCTTCTTGAGTGTGTTCCATCACGATGTTTGGTTGATGTAGCTTTCAAGTTTTCTAGCATCATATGCCCCTTGTTCTTCTTTGTCTCAACCTGAAATGGTTAGTGACAAGAATACCCGAAGGTGCATACTAACTTGACAACATGTTCTTACTTTTATTGTAAAGGAAGGTTCTTTTCTTTTATTTTTAATAATAATTTTTTTTAAATAATCAGGTGTATCTCCTGATAGTTCTTAATTTATGGTCTTAAGCTTGACCGCGGGAACTTCATCTTGCAGCATCATTGGTGGTGTAGTTCCCAGCTTCACCACCAAGCATTGGGAATTTATTATTCAAGTTGCAAGGTTAGTATGACAGTGCATCTACGGGATTTGCAATATTTATGGTAAACAAAAGCATCCACAACCATCCTCCAAAAAAGTTTGGAAACGAGGATCAGGAGATGGTTGGAATCCTCGTAAGAGCACTATGTAGTAAGCAAGATCAACTCTGGAAACTCCGAGAGTGAGCATGAAACTTGAGGGGCTTCAAAAGAGAAGCTTTCCTGCTCATCTTTTGAGTCATTCTTCTTGGTCCCTAGAGTTGCTTCAGAAATATCCATGGCACATAAGTTTTTGCTTGGATTGCCAGAGGGACATGGCTTGGGTTCGAGTGAGGGTGATGGTGTACGTTTAGTTTCGTAAGCAAGCTTAGGTGAAACGAACGGGGATATAAACTTCACCTCCTTGAACGGGTTATGGTTGGGTTGTTGCTTTGCCTTTGGACTTTTGGGACAAGGGATAGGAATGGTGGAAGCAGTTGTCCCCAACTTTTCATCATGGCCCCCATGGGAAGGTTTTTCTTGGATAAGATTTTCCAAAGGGTAGCCTATGAGAATATCAAACTCAAGGATGGCATAGATATGGAAGTCTATCAAAACCTCAATTTTGTCAATTATGACTGGCACGGCCCTGGCGATCCCACAACACTCGAAAAATAGTCCTAAAGGACTTTTGAAGAGTTTATTAGTCGGGACTAGATGCATGTTACCCAAAAGGTTTTTCGCTAGGAATTCTAACATGATACTAGTTCCAACTATGGGGTTGTGTAGGGCTTCTATGTTTGTTCCCCTTAATGAGCAAGGTATGGTTGTGGAAGGTGAAAGAATTTGAATTGCTTCAAAAGAACGTTTTAGTCTAGGGGAAACTTCCTTTGTGTGCTTTTCGTGCCATGATATCTTTGAGGTATTTCCATAATCCTTGAATTTGATAGGGAACTCCGAAGGATGAAGTACTCTTTCCTTTGGTGTTCATGGTTCGGGTGAGGGCTCATGAGTCGAATCTAAGGATGTATGGGTTTGGATTCGACTAATGAAGACTCAACACTCAACATGACTTTTGCCTGAGGGGTTTTATGATGGAAGAAGTGTGTTTGTCTATGAAGTGCTCAAGGAATGTCACTTGTTCATGAGAGAGAAGGGAAACAATTTGCACCTTAGATTTTCTTGTGTCATGCCAGAGATACGCAGGCATGAACATATTTCCTCAAACTCTAGCAGGTAATGGCAGGGGTTTTTATTGTCATGCCCTGAGAAGGGTTGTGCCCGAACCATGGCTATCAAGCAAGGGTGGAGTTCATAGCTAGATGAACTTGGTTTTGAAAGTGGCTCAGGGAACTCCCCCTTTGAAGCAGAAGGATTTGGAATTTGAGTTGGCTTCATGATAAGAAGATAAAAGAAATATTTTTGTTTTTATAAAAAGATAAGATAAAAGATACAAATACGAGGATGAACTAGGTTTGAAGAAAATAGCAACCATTCTCTGGCAATGGCACCAGAAATGTTTGTTGGTATTTCTTAACGCATACAGAAATGATCCGCAAGCGCACGGAATTACCATTGTAGCATTTCACCCGGAAGTATTCAGGGTATCGTATTTTCCATAGGGAACGGTGGTACTCTCCTAGCTAGTTCGTCCAAGGACAATACAAGGGTAGAGAGGATTCCTATGGTTTGGAGTCTACGGATAGGTAAACTCTACTATTACTCGCTTACTTCGGGCACCGGAATCGCACCTGGTCTGCCAAGTGATGCCGGCCTCCAGCTCTATGATGTACTCGGATGTGAGGGATTACAAGGGACGAATAGGGTTGTCACCACCTATCGCCTACCCCTCAACCATAGGATACGAGGTAAATGAAGGTAGCCTCTAGCCTAGACACCACGTCTATGCTATCGACTACAACTCTAGAGTTGTACAGGGTGATCCATCTTTATTGGGAACCCTCTACTAGAGCATTCACTACAAGAGCGGACGACGAACCCGCAAACAAGTAAGAGTAAAGCTTAACTAAATAAAGACTTTATATCGTAAGAACCATGAACACTTACTTAGCGAAATATTCCGTCGAGGTACAAGTGTTCGCCGAGGTACAAGCTTGGGGAGAATACCGACAAGTCCGGCACTTCCCCGAACTCTCTCTCACATCTCTCCCTACTACTCAACTCAAGCTAGCTATGTCCTCAGCCTTGGAGTGATGCTCTTGTGGTGTAGATCTTTGCCTTGAGGTGTTGTTCAAATGAGGAGAGGGGAGCCTCCTTTTATAGGTGGAGAGGAGGGGGATCTTTGAATAATGCCTCATCCCCTCATGGAAAGTGCAAACCACCTTGTAGGTACGTTGAATCTACCCGACACCTTGTGAACCACCTTTGGAGAGGCGGTATGAACCGACTTAGCAACGTTGGGCTCGAGGCAGGCCAGCATGGGTGCGGTCGCACCATGGGTGCGCCCGTACCCTTGTTGGGCCACCTTGAGTCCAACTTTGTCAGGGGGTCTTCTTTGATCTTCTAGATTGGGCCTATGTTGGTGTTCTACGAAGATAAAGTGATTTGATTAGGGCTTATCCTTGTTCTCCTCTTGTTTGGGCCCTGTTTTGCTTGGTTGTGGGCCTCTATTCTCTTTTGCTATGTGTAGGATTTTGCGTGATTGCGTATTCTTGGTCATATTTCCATGCTTTTCATATAAGTCATCCTGCAAAACATAATTCACCAAAACTTGTGGAACTTGTGAGTTATAAGCCCTAATTCTAAGTTTGGTGACAATTTGTGCAGATTTTATGTGAGAATTAGCGGTTAGAGATAGGAGTTAAGGACTACTAACAAGGCCATTTTGTTTTGGTGATCAAGACACTATAGAGAGTATGATCACATTTTGGATAGATGGTCATACTGTTAAGAGGGGAGCTCTTATCTGACAACTCAATCATCTAGTGCCACTAGGTGTTGGAAAACTTGCATTTGTATTTTAGGCCTAGTGCACAATCGGTGAGAAGTGATTAACCTTTGATAAATGATTGTGAAAATGCTAACACACTTGTACATGATAGTGAAACACTTGTAGTGTTGGCACATTTGCAAAGGAAGCAAAGGAGGAGAAGAAGGGGATGAGGTGCTGCCTCTGGGGGCACCACCACCCCTAGGGTGGTGACCAGCTGGACAAGGCTGAGAGGGAGGTGTTGGGTTGGCACCGCCACTGCTTGTCCGGTGGCACTGCCACCCCTAGGGCGGTGCCCACCTAGACTCGACAGAGAAGCAAAATGTGGAGGTGGTCACCGCTGCGATCGGTGTTCACCGCCATGGTGAGGGCAGTGCACCACCGGGGGCATCGCCTCCCTATCTAATGGCACTGCCACCTTTATCCAAAGAGAAAGGAAAACCAGTGCCACCGCCACCCTTATCCAGTGCCACCGTAGCTTTTTCCAGAGAGGGGGTCTCGTGTGGCTTGGTCACCTCCCTCCCTGCTAGGGTGGTGCCACCGCCACCGTGTCCGGTGCCACAACGGCTAGTCAAACTAGCTGTTGGTGACCGTTGGAGGGGCACCACCACCCCTAGGGCGGTGCCACCACCGTCATGTCTGGTGACCTTGCAGAAGCTGCTCCAAAGGGGTAACGACTATATTTGCTTGTGGGCTTATAAATAGAGGTGGTGGCCAGTCTTGACCACTCTCTTGGCACTTCTCACACCTGTGTACACCCTTTGAGAGCTGAGCACACCACTCCCCTCACTTGCACACTTGATTTCATCATCTTGAGTGAGATTGGAGAGCCTCTAGTGCATTGCTTAGTGTTCTAGCATCTTGTGGCACTAGTTGGGCGATTTGGGCTGCTGCAGATCTTGTTACTCTTGGTGTTTGTCGACACCTAGATGGCCGATGATTGGTGGATCATCGAGCGGAGGAAAGTGATTATCTCTGGCTCCGATCATTGTGATTATAAGGGATTCTTGTGCCTTATCCCGTGGAGCGCCAAAGGCAACTCTAGTGGATTACGCGTGGCTTGTGGATCCTCATCTTGTGTTGGTTGTGCGGCACCCAGTTGCGGGTTAGGCATGTGATGTCTATTAGCGTGTGAACCTCCAAGTGTGCAAATCACCACAACGAGGACTAGCTTGCCGGCATGTAAGTGAACCTCAGAGGAAAAATTATTGTGTCATCCTTATCTCCTTGGTATTCTTTGGTATTCATTGATTGATCACTTGCCACGGTAGTATATCACCTCTACCACTCCCTTGTATTACTTTGTGTATTTACCTTGTGTAGAGCTTGTGTTAGTTATAACTAGTTGTGTAGCTTAGCTTCTTAGTTGTAATTAGTTCTTAGCTAGCTCACTAGTGTAGTGAGTAGTGACCTAGCCTTTGAGTGCTTAGTGATCATAATTGACTAGAATTGTTGGTAGGTGGCTTGTACTTTTAGTAGGCTAGCGCAATATTCGCTTCACCTCATATTTATCTAACCACTTGGCTTAGTGTTTTGTAGAAATTTTAATAGGCTATCCACCCCCCTCTAGCCATTAGGACCTTTCAAAGCAGAACACCTTGGTCTGGCTAGAAGAGAACCATACTTTTGCCAATGCAAATACAGGTGATGTCTCCATCGGGGGCATTGGGTCTCAAGAGAGATGTGGCCACGATAAAGACATCAGGGATCCTCATTGTTGCACTCCGATGGTTCAGCTGGTGCTCCCCTCAACTGTCTAATCGGCTTGTGTCTTCGAGGATTCGGTTTCTTGAGTCGTAGATGTAGAAAGAGCTTCGCCGTACTCAAGAAACTGACACCATGTCTGCCAATGTTAAATTTGAGGACCAGCTACGATGGTTGTCGGAGGTCAACTCAAACATTAGCAAACTAAATGCTTTGTCACTTCTGTATCTGCTATCAAACGAAAGAACAGAGACTTAAAGATCTTTGTACTCGATCCATCTTGAAGTGATTTCCCTTCTGGGATGAGTAGTGGTCCAACCATGCCCCTAATTTCTCACATGGAACACTTCTTGAAGACACCAACTATTGCTAGCTAGCCACTACTCAGGGTACTCGCCATGTTACATATTCCACCGTGCACCATTAGATCAACACATGTTAAGAGCAGGTAGTGGGTAGAGGTCATGATGACCTAGTCCTCTCCATTCATGTGCCCAAGGTAGAGGCGCTAATGATTGGGTGTAGATGGATAACAAGTATTAGTCAGAAGTGCATGTTTGATGTTGCTTGTACAAGTTTAGATCTTCTGGTGAGGACGACCTTGGAGGTGACATATCACATGGAGATGGAGAGCATGAAAGGGAAGTACCAACCTTGTGAATGACAACATGAAATAAGGAAACATTATCTAATTGCATGAAAAATCATGATCATAAACAAGAACAAACCAACTCTTTGTTACATACATGTTTGACACCTTGTCAACATTGGCACATAACACAAACTAGCCCTACTCAAGACAAGGGAGGTCATGACTTCACCTATTAGGAGTGGGCGACCACAACCTAAACGATGGCATTTCATGCCTAGTCACTTAACTAATTACATGTAGATGGTGAAGTCAATGATGTAGGTGTAGGAGAGCTTGAAGCTTCAATGTCAATGTTGTCCATGCACTTGAAAAAACAAAAGGACATTTGATGCATAGCTATGAGTAGACAATTAGTGAGGCTTAGCTACTTTGGATGCTTTGCACTGAAGTTGGTAGTTTCAACATCATTGGCATCAACTTTGCTACTTAGGCTTTGAAATCAATTCACGTGCACGACCACAACATAGCCAAGCCATTAAGGGAAGGGATATGTAGTGGACCAACATAACCCTAAGCTGGTGGGGCATTGCTTGAAGACACTAACGACTGCTAACTAGCCACGTATCAGGGTGATCATCGCGTAACTAATCTGCCGCAATGCTATTGCATTAGCACATATCCAGTGTGATTCATAGCTCGAGTTCATGACGGCCTAATCCTATTCATTCATGCCCTAAGGAAAAAGCACTAATGATATATGTAGATGGACAATAGAGAGTAATGGTTAGACATGCAAGTTTAATGTTGTTGGTATATATGGCTTTAGATTATCTTTGTGAGGGTAGCCTTGGAGGCAATGTATCACATGTAAATAGAGAATGGTAGAATAAAGATTTAGTCTTGTGAATGACAATGTGAAATAAGGAAACAATATATAATTGCATGAAAATGAACAGCATGAAGCAAAGAAACCACCTTTATTTTTGAAGAGGTAAAATTCATTAATTGCTTAAAGGCATAGAATGCACCATTGAAAGCTCTCTGGAGCCATTTGGGTAGTACACATTTTGGAATGCACCGACTCACGATAGAACAAGCAAGAGATAGGAATAGAAGCCAACCTTTCTTTGTTTGCAAGATTATCAACTACTCTATTTGTTTTCCTACCGATTTTGATGACAGGATGCATCCAATTCTTGTGATTTTTGCAAATCTACAATTAAAACTAATTTGCATAGAAACTGCAAAAACCACCCAGTCAGTTTTAGTAGAAACCCTTCAAATAATAATAGAACTCCCCCAAACCACTTCTATCATGAACCAAATTTGGTGTGTTTGCTTCTGTAGCTGTTCCTTGACATGTTCATGAATCCCTTGCACTTACAAACAAGTACCACCAAGAAGATTGACACAAAAGCTCAAATAACTGATAAAAATGCAATAGTGAGGTAAACCAACTGAAGTCACGAAGATTCATTTCGTGATGTTCAGGCCCACTACTTGGACCCTATGTTTTGATTGAGGAGGCCATGAATGATCGCCAAAGGTCAAGCACTACTCGGGTCTCTTTCAACCACTTTCCTTGAATACACTAGATGATCTTTTCCCTTGTGGGGGCAAGATCACAACCTTCACAAAGTGCTCCATGACACTCCACAAGCCTTAGTGCTCACTGGAAACACATAGTCTTCTAGGAGGCATCACCTCCAAAAGAAACAAATTCTTTATAAGTTACTTAACGCGTACATGCCAAGAGAGAATAGTGGCTCAAGGTTGCTATGGCCTAGTCCTCTCCATCTGTGCGCCCAAGGAAGAAGCTATAACACCCTCGGTGTTACCGCTTAAACAACTTGCTAAGCTGCGTCATGAGCCTCATGTTTATGTGTCAATGCATGTGATAAAGTGTGTAGATCAATTTCTGTAACTCAAAACGATCAACATAAATGCTAAACGAAAGTTGATTCAATAGTCATGTTATATCACTTAGGGTTTAAAACCAATTTTTATTAAGCAAAAATACTATAGAACATGTATGTGACACTTCAATAAAGTTGGAAGTACAAACTTGGTAGATGACAATGCAACTTTAACTTTTAGAAAATAGATGTTGTTAACTAGTGTTTTGGGAGCTCTAAAATCAAACTTGACGTTAAGATAAGCTCTTTTCGTTAAGTCGGCAAGCGTTTGAACGATTGTTAAAATACCATTTTTGGCGAATTATATTGAGTGAATTAGTTAAATGGTGCTTAAATATTTTGCTTCGTGGGTTAGTATAAGGTATGGACTATGGCATGAAGTAATTGTTGATTGAGGGTAGCAAGGTTTAGATCTATTAAAAATTGCGACAAAAGAGTTAATGGTTACTTAGTCCAAACTAAAAACCTTAACGTTTCTAAGTATGAAGGGTGGTAGACAATGCTATTTTGGCATTTAATTTCTAACAAAAATGTTAAACACTAGTTGCATGTTTTGGTATTGTTGATTGCATCAAAGTGACTGCTTGAGCACGGCAAAGGTCGACGTTGTGTTGGATGTCACATTGTCCGCTCTAAAACTGCCCTAACTTCACTAGAACACGCTATCAGGGTTGTGTCGGGTTTAGTTCGTGAACCGGCTTTCTGCGCGACGAACCCATGTTGGCACCTCCCTATCTCCCTCTCTGGTCGCTCTCTGGACGTGAGGTTTGCTTCATTAGCAAGTCGATAGTGCCAATTTGGGGTTCATGGACTTGGTGGAGTTTTTGTCGAGCTAGTAGTGAACTTTGGGCTGCTTTAAGAAGCCTGCAAGATGCTATTCCAGGCTCTCGGCCTGAGTACCCTGGTCACCATGCGAGCACGCCATCGTGGGCTGGCCGCTCCTGGGCATGGCTGCTGCTCCGCTAGCCTCCCTCGCTAGCTCTAGCTGCATGCCACGCCACAGGCGGTCGTTGTTGCTGCCGCTCCCGGTGCTGTGTCGTGTCCATGCCTGAGCCATGCGCGCCGGGTTGTGCTGCTGCGCTGCGGTGCCACTGCCGCACGTGAGGCTGATGGCCACTACCTGCCAAGAGCCACAGATTTGGCCGACGTGGCGCCCGTCTCGACCACTCATTCCACCTACTGCCGAGCCGCTCCCATCTTCGATGTCCTGTCGTGTTGCTGCCTTTGTCATGGAGTCGCTGCCCGCCTGCCATCGCCGTCGACGACACCGCACCGCTCTACGAGTTAAATTCGCGCTCCATGGGACACTGCACCTCGATTCAATGCCCAGTAGCTAGGTGTGGAAGCTAGCTAACAGCCCATCCCGCACCAGGGCACAGCCAAGCTTTATTACCGGCCAATTTCGAGTTTTTCTCACCGCCGGCCAGGTGCTCCACCGAGCTAGTAGAGTTGGGGGTAAGTGCCAAACCCCAAGGTAAGGGTTCAATTGGTGGCGTTCCTAGGCTCGCCTTGATCTCCTCTATCCGATGCTCACGTTGATTTGGCCAGGAAACCCATCGGCGATGTGGTGACGTGCTGGTGTCGTCGCGAAATGTCACTGCTGTGCTCGAGTGCACGTGGCCAGACCTGCTTGGGCCGCCTCTGATTCAACCATCACCTTGGCTAGGATCGTGGTAATCTCCTATTGCTCCCGCACTACCCGTTGTCCTCGTCGCTGCTCTAGTCATCGAAACAGCCTCGCCGACCACCATGAACCGTGCTGCTCCAGCCACCACTGTGGTCGGCTGGGCTGATGTACCTCTCAGAGTCCCCAACCACGCCCCTAGACGCGAACCGTAGTAACTTAGATGCTCAGCCACCCTAGGCCATCGGAGACAACCATAGGTGCTCGACGTAACCGTCGAATGCCGGCGGGTGCCACGCCGTCACACGCGCCACTGCCAAGGACCACGCATCAGGGATTAGAGGAAACCCATGGGGTTAAGTGGGAATGTCAGAGAGAGAGAGATAAATAGTGTTTGGACCGAGGGAGGATTTGTTTGAAATTCGAGGGTCCTTTTGCAAAAATGCCAGCGCACGGGGCTCTTTCACCGTAGGCCGCTTGATGGGCGACCTACTACGCTCGGCCATGCTCCGCGCTGGGCCATTGGGCTGCCAAGCCAAAGTACTTGACACCGGTCCCCTTTTTTTTCTAAAACATTTTCTAATTTAGTTTCTCGGGAAAAATTGTAAATTCAATATAAATTTGTGTAGATGTCCAATAATTATGAAATGAATTTTGTTAGGTTCCTAAAATCATGAGCTATCTGCTAGTATATTATGTTCACATAGATTTTTGTCGATGTGAAAACATGGTAGGCACACCGGGTGGACACGCAGCAAGCCGGAACGATCTAGAGATCTGCTTGGCTTCAACGCAGGACCAGTCGATCCTATGAATTCTCAAGGGCGTGCCAATCAATTTGACCTGCAATTGATAAGAAGAGAAAGTTTATCAGTAATTTAGGGTGTAATATGTTGGTTTTGCCCAGACAGTTCCAAGTGTGCCACTTCGGGAGCAGCCAGACAGGAAAATCGACTAAATAGCCGATACGAGAAGAAATCGACTGTTAAGGACTGTAACGCTCGTGAGTCATGATTGATTTTATAGTAACGAATACAATGCACCCAGTTTTAATGATCCTTTCCCTAAACCTATTAACACATATGCGTCAAAGATACATCACTGGCTAAATTAGATTTAATCAATACGTGGTGTAGAGCCAATGAATCCGGTGAAAAGGGATATACCACACAAACAATCGACTATTTGATATAGACAGATCTACAAACTGTCTAGATCTAATCTATTACCGTCAACAGTGAGGATCAACCGGATAGATGCAGCTATGATGATGATAGTCTAGAACCAAAAAATCCATAGAACCGACCATACTTCAATAGGTTCATAAAAGCGTGCCATATCTATGAAAGCACAGGCGAATCGGCTAAAATAGCCGATTCAGGTAGAAAAGGGATTACAGCATGTGAACAATCCACTGTTTAATATGGACAGATCTATAAACTCATCAAATCTAACCTATTATCCTTAATAGTGGGGTTCGATCGGATCGATGGCAGCCATGATAAAGATAACAGATCAAACATTTAAAATAAACAGATCTATTCACATTTAACAAAATCATGAAGACACACTATAAGCATTAAAGTACTGGCAATCGGCTATTTAGTCGATGCAGGCATAGCAAACAGTCAAGGTCACGCCTGGTCGAAAGCAAATCTATCAACTAGCATACTCCGATTTAAAGTGCTAACAGTGGGGATCGACCGGATCGTTACAGCCGTAATAGCGAGCTATAGACCAGATCCAACTAGCTAGTAAACCTTCTCAAGATCAAACATGCCTTAGCCACGTACTATGCATGATCAAGATCGAAGTAGAACGACCGATAAAACATAATCCGTCGTTTAAAGTAAGAACCATCGCAATGTGACAAAATAAATGATGTACTAAAAGGATGTGAGGCCAATCTAGATTGATCTCGATCGGGCAGGTTAATATTGTTGAAACTAATGACAATAAGAATATCAGTAAAATCGGTAACTTAATGAATCTACCCGAAGGATGCTACCCTTAGTTAAAGCCGATAACTTGACCTTAATCCAGGGGTGAAGCCAGGAGAAATGGCTGTCGGGGTTGGTACTTAAGCTACATTGGGCTTGCTTGGTGCCAATGCACCACGGTAAGGAAAAAAATTCACTAACTAGACAAACTTTCACCATGTATTTCTATCAAATTATGTATGTCCTCTTGGTAGTGTACCACCATAAATTTATAGCGGGCTTCGCCCAACAGTATTAATTGCTAATTTATAGGTCCCAATAATATAATACCATGCATAACTTGACATTGATAAAATAACAACCGCATATTATGACAAAATAAGGTTTCACAACAGTAGTTACCTCTTACATTTTCTCTCTACGACTATGATCCTCCATCTTATGAAAGCGAATTATCACATGTTTCATTGGAATTGTGGTTAAAAAACTAAAGCAGATAGCAGCTATGCGTATAATGTAGAAGTCACTACTAGATCAATACCTGGCATCTTGCTGGATGGAATAAAAGAGAATGTTCTTCACTTCATTGCTTGAACGTAAGTTACAGAGTACTTTCTGAGAATCTGATTTCAGATTGTATAGCTGGAAAAAAAATAAAAACCCTGAGACCTCAATGATCAGATGATTGTTAATTTAATTACAAATTGCATAATTGGGTATTTGTTGTGGGGTACCTGTTTGGCTGTACCTCATCTAGATTGAGAGTAGACAGCAGGAGAACACAAGATCATCAGATTGAGAACGAACTGATCCATGAAGAGCGGCTGTTGAGCACCGGCCGTCGGGCAGGGGCGACGCTTGCCAGGAAGATTTGGGATGCGTTGAGTTTGAAGCTAAGCGATGTTCGGCCTTCTGGGCTATCAAGTACTCTCCGTATCTTCAACATGTTAGCTTTCACCGACTCACGTATGTGGAGTTGTGGGCATATGGGATTGATGGATCAGATGGGCTGAGTAGAAGCAGATCGATGGACTTTGGACTGTTGCTGTTGGGCTACCACCTACCGGGCCACTAGGGTCTCACGTAAATTTTGCTAGGGTCCAAGTCGATCAAAATTACTATGTATAAGGTGAAACAGCAAAGTCGTCGGTGTCGCCAAACCCCGACGCGCGAATGTAGCTTCGTCACTGCCTTAATCTAATTCGAGCAGTGGAGGTCGAACTTAACCAATGTAGCCATACTTGAACTAGATAAGGATCGATAACTAACTTATACTAGACCTCGTAAGAGGTCGGCCAGACCAATGCAGCCTTACAAACAAAAGTATAAGCCATGACGGTACTTATAGACAAGCTGGAGGTCGACTGGATCGATGCAGCCCTGCTTGTTGAAGAACTCATCGAGATCTACAATACTCCTACTCCTAAGGGTTGGCGTGAAGCCGAAAAAGGTAATTGGTATTGATTGATTGGATCTCTTATAATAGCCGGGGTCCAATATTTATACGTGGAACTTAAACATGAATCCTACTCAAATACAACTTATCACAATCTTTGGAATAAAAGAAAACGTTCCTAACTTAAGATAACTTAGACTTCAATCCTTTTCCCTTTTGTAGAGTCCGACATTTTTCTTCCTAACGCCATCCGTACGTAGTCCGTTGATGTTGTCTGCTGATGTCATCTATAAAATAGCCGATTTTGACACTACATCAAAACTAGCTGATATCAATTCATATCAGATCGATCCCTTGATAATACAATCTTAGGAGCTTCGAGTTCCCACGTTTTTCTTTCCCAAATTTTGGTGTAAACACATGCCCCCCAATTTTAGGATAAAAGTAATTTTATTCCAAAATTACCACGCCTATACCCTCGATGGGTCCATGGTCATGGGTAGAGAACCTTGACCTAGGGCCTACTATCTATCACCTTCACCAAAGTCCTTGCCTGCTTATGAGCCGACACTTTAAAGCTTTATGAGAGCACTATTGCTTCACGGACGCTTGGATTCAATCTTCTAGACTGACTATAAATGCTTATCCGACCCTAGCGAGAGCAACCCAATGACTCAGTTATGTTTCTCTTTTGCTTGCCTCCTTGAGCACCCTTGGCTCTACTAGACCCTCCATGGTCTAATTCCTTGCTATGAGGGTTTTGAGTGGTTAGAAGAATTCTTGTGCATAGGGCAATTGTGTCGCTCATTTTAGCACCTTGTTGAACAAGAGGATCTGCTGCTGCAGTTAGAAGATTTTTTGTGATATCACCTGAGTTTCCTCACCATCAGCGCAGAGCTATTCTAGTGTTTGCAAAGGTTCAAATGTGTGGCACCTTCCCCTTATTCATTCTATCAAGTGCTCATGCCGAGAAATTGGTTGGATATATGGGCATCTTTTTAGCAGGTGGCCTTTTCCTCCCCTGATGCTACTTCTATCAGCGGGCCGATATGACTCGGTCCATGATGACCTTCGGCCTTGTGGGGATCCAGACTCCGTTCAATCCAAGGAAATCTTAGTGGGTTGATCGTCGGTTAATGTAAACCTTTTGTATCAATCCCACAGTATCTGTAATTATGGAAAGCAATAAGTCTGAATCTGTTGTGCTTCCATGAACCGTTCCCTAAATTTCTAGAGTGTTGATCCGTTTCCATAACTAACTTCAATTCCATACCTTTGATGAAGTCTATCTTCTCATCTCCCAGGCTATATATACAGGCCATGGTTGTGGATCGAAAAACAACCTGCTTCGTCCCAAACCTTATGTGCCTTTGGTGCGATTTGCTTTCTAATAGGCTCAAAGACATGGAGAGCGGTCAGAGGCCTGCTGAAGAGGTCCTTGACGAGTCTATGCCACCACACCAGCATCTTCATCACAATGCAACCCGTGATCTTGGGCAAACGAACTTTCATATGAATGCGCTGCAGGATGCTCTCATCATCTCAAAATATGGGGACAACTCCACTCAAGTGAGGCTGGCTGAGGCCGAGGCTAGAATTATGGGTGAGATATCCACCACCATTCTCCATTTCTTTTAGTGTAGTCTTCAAGATCTTGATTATCCCTTTGTTTCCGTGATTTCCAGCCTTGATGGTGTAGTTGGAGAACCTCCAACTAGCGGCGAACACGGCTACGGCGGCCATCAACACTCGAGGCCCTCTCCTCAACAACCGCCTACAGGACGTCTCGGTGTGCGTTAAGGAGATCGCCCTCCACGGCGTTCACCGTGGCACGGCAATGGCTCTGGCAGCGGCATAGGTCGAGACCGGGCATGACCTCCGCACCATGGAGTCGGGCTTTCCGATGGCCGACGACCCCGGCATGCATGAGGAGCTGATCGAGGACTTCAAAGATGCCACAACAGCCATCGTGGACATCGCTTCAGCTCAAGACATTGTAAACAGGGTGTTCGATTAGCTTTTACCTAGTACAAACTGATCAATGAATGAAATCCTTGCTTTTCTATGATCGTGTCTCAGTGAACTTCTTGCAATATTTTTTTATACATCATAATTGTCTCTGTGTTTATTTTTGCTCTATAGGCGATTCATATCATATCGGCTTTTACCCCTTCAGGTCTATTTTTGAACTAGAGGTAATACTCTTCTGTTATCGGCTATTAGAGCCAATAACTGAACAAATCGGCTATCAAGTATTACTCCAAATGCTAGGATAATATTTCTTTAGATACTTTCCATTGATTGCTCTGTCAAACTCCTCTTCTCCTCCTAGTGTTTCTAAAATATAAGCATTGCCAAGCGCACAATGTTTAATCCGATAAGGTCCTTCCCAATTAGGTGACCACTTGCCAAACTTGCTATCTCTTGACCCGATCGGTAATTTCACCTTCCAGACCAAGTCTCCTTTAGAAAATTGTTTGCTCTTGACCTTCTTATTGTAATACTTCGCAATCCTTAGCTTATTGGCTTTGATATTCTCAAGAGCACGCAGCCGATGGCAACTTAAGTCTTCTAAGTCATCCATCATAAGATTCTTGTAAACTTTGGCAAACAAATAATCATTGAACGTGACATGCCTCAATCCAGTTTGAATCTCCCAAGGAAGGACTACATTATGACCATACACAAGTTCATAAGGTGACATTTTAATCGATCCATGATAGGCCATCCTATATGCCCATAATGCCTCATTAAGCGTTGAATACCACTTCCTTGGCTGCTCTTCGATCTTTTTCTTGATCAGCTTAATCATAATTTGATTGGATGCCTCTGCCTGGCCATTAGCCTAAGGATAGTAAGGAGAAGAATTTAATAACTTAATTCCCATACTGGTAGCAAAATCTTTGAACTCTTCTGATATGAACATTGTTCCCTGATCAGTAGTAATAGTTTCAGGAATCCCAAAATGATACACAATATGTTCCTTGACAAAATCAACCATGTTCTTTGAGGTTATCGTCTTCAAAGGAATGGCCTCAACCCACTTAGTGAAGTAATCTGTTGCTACCTATATGAACTTATGTCCTTTACTTGAAGGTGGAAAAATCTGGCCGATTAAATTAATTCCCCAACCTCGAAATGGCTATGGTTTGATTATTGGATTCATAGCCGATGCAGGAGATTTCTGAATATTACCAAAACATTGACAATCCTGACACCCCTTATAATATTCAAAACAATCTTCTAGTTTTGTTGGCCAAAAATATCCGGTCCTATGAATAACTCATTTCATCTTATAAGCCGATTGATGGGCTCCACATATCCCTTCATATACTTCACCCATCAACACTTTAGCTTCTTCTTGATTTAAACATTTAAGCAACACCTCATCAACTGCCTTGTAATATAGCTGATCATCTAGTAAAACATACTTAGTTGATTTATACCTTAGTTTCCTAGTAACCTTCTGTCGGGTTCATAAACCTAGGGTCCCTCATGGATCAACTTCCCAACAAAGGCTAGGCCCAGCAGACAACGTTGCGAATGATGCACAACTCCTGGGCTAGCCCAAAAAACCTAACAAACATACCAGAAGGGCGATCCAGTCTCCAACCAGAAGGCCTGGCCAACGGATGGACGACGCCCGCTTCTGACTCTAGCCCGCCTCTCCAACCGGAAGGCCCCGAATCCGACTTTGACCTGCCTCTCCGACCGGAAGGCGTGGCCGAAGAGGAACAACGCTCACTTCCAACTCCGACCCATGTCTCCGACCAGGGATGCACCGTACCTCTACTTACAGCTCTTCTCCGACTGGTGAAGTCAGAGCCGACTAGGACCAACCGACCGAGGACGCCCGCTAGGTGAGGACCAAGAAACGGATGGAGAAAGTAAGGCAGAGCACTCAAGTCAACCACAATATCGAGGACCGTACCCAGTACACCTGTAGGACAGTACCAATAGGGCATGTCAGAAGGGTACCCTGCAACCTTCCTGGCATGTCAAAACCCAAGCAGTGTTGTGGGTGCCGACATTTGCCCTACAATGTTGTGGGCGCCATCAACTCCCATACCAGACAAACACGGTAAGGCTCCCCCCACATGCCTCTTGGCATCAACAGTGTTGTGGGCACCGGCATTTACCATACTAGGCGAAAATGGTAAAACCCCCTACATGCCTCTGGGCATCAACAGTATGGCAGGCACCGACATCTGCCATACCAGAAGAAGACGACACAACCTCCCACATGCATCTAACATTAATAGTGTTATGGGCGCCTACAATCATCTTGTACCCGACGGCATGGGCAACAAGACTTAGCATACGTACACTCTCCCTCTCTCACTTGTAAGGCCATCCCCTTCATCTATAAAAGGGGATGCGCACTCTCCCAACCATCGGTTGACTTACATCGATTCAACACACAACAACTGAACCATCAGTTCACTTACATCGATCGGTTGATGGGCTCCTGTCACTCTTGGCCCTTCAAACCAGAGTCCAACTAGACCTCTTGCACCCCCCATCTTACTCCCTTCTGTTTGTAACCCCACAGCAAACTTCGAGCACCTAGGCTCAGGAATAAAGTCAGCGATCGACTCAAACTGGACATAGGGCATGTTGCCTGAACCAGTATAAACCTTGTGTCATTGAGTGCTAGGCCATATCCGATCACAATGTATGGCAAAACTACAAATATTTTTGTGTTGGTCACTTTCTACACCGACAGTTGGCGCTGTCCGTGGGGAAGACGTTGTATGTTCACACTTTTTGGTCATTGGATGACCCACTTTCCCACCATCCTCGCCATGGGGGGCTCAAGCGATACAACTCGCTTCAGTTCGCTGGAGTTTCCCGCACTCCCACCCGTTGGGATGTGGGTTCCTCCAGTCTTCGAGCCATCCAAGGCCTTCCTCTTCAAAAGCCTGGACTTCGTCACCGACCGGCTCGGCACGCTCCACCTCCGCGAGGAGGCACCCATCCCAACTCCCATCGAAGGGGTGCCCCCCATTGCCTTCGGGACACCCGACAACTTCAACGATGAGGCATCTGCGCTTCATTCCGAGCAAACGCTCTGCTCAAACCCCACTGTGAGTAATGTACATGCTGTTATTTACTCGCTATTTACTATCTTCCGCCGATTATTTGGAGGGACCATGTTGTCTGCACCGCAACCACCGTATGACCGGTTCCCCTATGGCCTCGTGTCCCCCGCGGACGGGCATGCTCGGGGGCTCCGAAGGATGCTGGCGCCTCCCCCTCTCACATCCGAATTTGTGGGAATGGCGAGCTATGCTCCCACCACTTTCCATGAGCTCCTAGATGACGAGGTTGAGAGCGATGGATCTAGCATCGATGACTTGGCACCTAGCCACTGTCCGTCTCGGGAGTGCACTATGGCGGACACTCTAGGACAGCCACCAGTGGTAGCGGAATCCTTGCAGACTCACACCCCTCCGGACCCTTGTGTGGGGGCCCTCACGCTTGCACAAGAGCATGGTGAGGAGCTACGACAATGGCGGTAGAACCAGCCGCCACCTGCGCTGGCATGCTCGATGCAGCACGTTGCGCCCCATGTGCGGAACCCGGCGAGCGGCGCTCGGTGTCGCGCCCATCAGGTTCAGCGCAACATCATCGATGGGGGGAACGATCCCCCATAGTTCGCTCGGCTGGCCAGAACATCACCGTGGCAGCGATGCTTCTACGTAGCCTTCCCGAGCCAGATGACCCCTAGGAACAGGTGATCCACCGGAACCTCCAGGCACTGGTGGAGACCGTCGCCGTTCAACAGGCGAAGAGCTCCATATCACGACACTGACTCGCGGCCTCTCTCCCCACCAGGGGAGTGGGGATGCACCAGATGAATCGCCCCATCCACTCACATCTACAACCGCCGAGCATGGTATAGGAGGCCGTGCTGTGCCACGGCCTAACCTGGCGCTCGCTCCGCACCGGTCCCCAGTGCACGAACGGCTCAGACCAAACCAATACGCTCGCAGCGTCATCAGCAACCGGCATAGGACCCGGCAAGATGATGACGTCCATCGGGCGGCGGTGAGGGCAGGTGGTTCAAGTCTCAGCCAGACCATTGAAGGGAGCAGTGAAAAGCACCCTAGGTCGGGTCGCCGGCCAGACGACCAGAGTCCCAGCCCGGATGGCCCGAGACCATGGGCCTTTGGCCGACGCATCTAGAGAGCGTTGTTCCCAAATCGCTTCTGACCACCCACCAACATCGCCAAGTACACCGGGGAGACGGTCCCTGGTATATGGCTCAAAGATTTCTGGCTCGCCTACCGAGCCGGAGGAGTGGATGATGAGCACTTCATCATTTAGTACCTTCCGATCTGCATGGGGGAACATGTTTGAGCATGGCTCGAATTCCTCCCGCATAACAGCAGGAGCCTAGTGAGCCCCTATGGGATTACATCCACAGGTTCTCCAAACAATGCAACTCCCTCCCTGATGTCGTCGACGTGGACATCATCAGCGCATTCCTCTCTAGGACAACCTGCGAGTCCCTGATCCATAAGCTTGGCTGCCTGAAGCCCCGAACCACCTGCGACCTGCTCGACGTCACCACGAACCACGCCTCCAGCGAGGAGGCCATTGGAGCAGTCTTCAACATAGGCCAGGACAAAGGCAAGGCCAAGTGTGAGGATCAGGACGAGGGCCCCTCCACATAGAGAGGCAAAAAGAACAAGAAGGATCGGCGCCGACCGCCAACTCCACGTTGGTCGCCGCGGCTGATCGCATGGGCATGCAGCCCTAGCATGGCCTGCCTGACCACTTCGATGAGCTCTTGGAGAGCCCATGCACTAGCCACGCCTACCCCGTCAAACACCTCTACAAGGACTGTGAGCTCCTCAAGCGCTTTCTACGACAGGCCGACGAGCCAAAGGAAGCAAAAGGAAAGGAGACATCAGCCAAGAAAGGGGGCGTGGCGAGCAAGGATCTGGACGACTGAAGGTCCCTATATGGCAACCAAGGTGATCTGACTAGGCGCCTACCGACTAAAGGACGACAACGGCGACGTTCTCACCAACACTTGGAACAGCGAACAGCTACGTCGTTTCTTCCCCTAAAATTCAGTCTTACCATTTTTTACTTAATGTTTGCTCCTATAAAGCACCCTGGCCCAAACACTTTCAGTCCCGGTTCGCTCGGGGGCTCCACGGGGGTGTGATACCACCTCTCTCTTTTACTATCATATGGTAAATACCATTTTTTTACCCAAACAAAAGGGTAGTCCGTTCCTTTAATTACCTTACGTAACTTTGCTTTAAATATTCTGACCGATCGCACCCTACCCCTACCTACGGTTACGAGCAGCTGAGCCTCGTGGGCCACGCCCAGGCTCTTAAGGTTGCAGCCTACGGAACAAACGGGCATGTGCAAAAAAGAAAGAAGAAAAACAAAATTATGCTAAGGTAAAAATAAGGAACGGACGGGACAAGCTTCTCCGAACAAAGTAATTCCATCACAAAAACAAAGTTGCTATATTCATTAATACACAAAACGTTTACATAGGGGCTCCCCCACAACATTATCTTTTACATTTGCTAAGGGTTTCTACTCTAAAAACTTCTACTACGGTGCCCCAGCGGCATCGGCAACCGGCTCGACCGGTGAGGGTAGGGGCTGCTCATCCTCTGGTTGGGCGACATTCGGCTCGGTCGGAGGCGGGGTGACGTGCGCTTCCGACCCAGGCTCCACTCCATCCATAGGCTGAGCGATGTCCTCCTGGCACACGCCTTCGGCCATGTTCGCACGGCGAGCATCCATCACCCACTGCGCGGAGACTTGCTCAGCCACCAACTGTGCGTGTGGCAACAAGCTCTCCCCGAGAGAGTGGATGTCCTCTGCGCTCCAGCCATCGGCATACCCACTATAGATGGCGGTGAAGTCTAAGTCTGGATGGTGCATCGCCACCGAGGTCAGCACCCCCGATGTCCCGTAGAACATCCCGTCTGTGATAAGGGCCCGAACCTCATCCAGAACCTCCGCCAGTCGGATGGTGGGAGTGCTGGTACTTGGCGCCGACCCGAAGACCTCCAAGACGACGAGCTGGGCAACATTGCGTATCTAGTCAAGTTCCCCCTCGAGAGCGCATCGCTCTTCAAGGGACTTAGCCAGCGCCTCCGCATTCTAGCCAATCGTCGCCTTGGCCATCTCTAGGTCCTACTCCAATAACTCCACCTTTCCACCTAGCTCTGGAAGAAGGACGACAAGCTCAGAAGCAGCTAAAGGAACAAACCAACACATTGAAAGAAGAAAAGGTACATACCAAGGTGGGTGTTCTCAAGGATGGAGAGTCCCTCCTCCTACCGAGTCACCTGCTCGCGTAGCCGGGCAATCGCCTCCTCCGTCCCCATCCCCCAGCCCTAGAGCGCAAGCACTTCCTGGTCGGCCTCCGACCGGGCCTTCCGCTCTAACTCCAGGGCCTCTAGGGAACTCTAGAGCGCCACCTCTGTGTTCGCCAGGGACTTCTACAGCGCTACCTTGGTCTTCGCCTGGTGGGCCTTCGCCGCGTCAAGCCCCCACTCGACGGCAATCGCCCCCTCCACCGCGAGCAGTTCTGCTGCCCGCACCTCGGTCGCCTGCTCCACCACAAGCAGTTCCATCGCCTGCACCTCGGTCACCTCTGTCGCCTGGTCATGGGACTCACGGCGGGCGGACTCTAGCTCACGCTCGAGCTCGGTGAACCAGGCGTGCTCCATCCAGAGGAAACAAGACTTACGGCTCGACATCTCCTCCAAACCCTGCAAAACAAGAAGCAAGCGTGTTGAGGCAACCGATGAAAGACCAGGAGTCAAGGACGAACGCAAAAAACTCACCTCTATGACATGGGGTAGGTCGACCGTGACTGCCTGCTGGACGGACTTGACCCGCTCTAGGGCCTCCTCCAGTTTCACCCTGGTTTGGGCAAGATCGGACTCCATCGCAAGTCCTCTCCCTCCAAGCACGTCCCAGAGCTAACACTCCTACTCATCCCGAAGGATAAACCGAACCTTCCTCGGGTCCTCGGGGTAGGGCCACACCAGGTCAGTGGCCCCTAGCTCATATCGGCTCTTCTGTTGGTCACGACGCCTTTTAATCTCTCTATATTCATCAGTCGATATTTGCATCTTTGGATCGATGGTTCCGGTTTCTTTTGCTCTGGTTGATGTTAGGACTTTAGTCTTTCCTTTGAGCAACTTAATATCAACCATATTCTGATCTCGAGAAAGGATTATCATCAACTTTTATCTTTTGAGGTGTATCAAATTTAAGCTTCCCTTGCTGAATAGCCCTCTGTATATGTTGCTGAAAAAATCTACACTCGTTAGTAGAATAAGAAGTACTGCCACCTGTTGAGCCAACTGACCTAAATTATCAAACTCTTACCTAAGGAGCTTTTCTCTCCACGTTGGCAACATTCCTTGAACGGCCAAAGCAGCTAGCTGATCATCAGTCAGATTCAATGAAAAGCACAAATTCCTGGTTTTTCGGAACCTCTGAAGAAACTAGGCACCCGATTCATTAGTTCTTTGCCTTATGGTCATCAAATCTATGATTTTGTTTTCTCCTATCCCAGTATAGAAATATGTATGAAATTTCTTCTCTAGGTCAGTCCAATTGGCAATGGAATTAACTAGTAACGATAAAAACCAGGTGAAAGCTGGTCCTGATAGGGACAGGGAGAAGAAATGAACTCGATGAGCTTCTTCAATGGATGCTTTGACCAACTATGTAAGATACCGACTGACATGTTCTATTGTGCTCATGCTATCTTGACCAGTGAACTTAGCAAATTCTAGGAGCCTGTAATTTATAGGAAAAGCAATTAAATCATACCACTCTAGATACGGACGTTTGTACGAAAAGGTCTGCCCTTTTGGTTTTAAACTAAATTGATTCTTCATCATTTCGGTTACTCTAAGCAACAACTCATCAGCATTTGAATCTGGATTTCTCTGTAACTGCTGACCCATCTACAGATTAAAATTTCGGGTACCTTGATACCCCAAATTTGGAATCATATGAAGGGTATTATAATATGTTCCATGATGATATCCTTGTGGAATATCTATCTGTTGGGTTCTTTACTGATTTGCTGTTTGAAGTCTCTGGTTATAAATGTTAGGATCAGTATCTCTACGAATCCTTTGAACTGATGGCACTATTTTTAAGCCGACCACGGTATTTGGCCTGATGTGACAAAATTAACCATTTGATTCTGAACTTGCCCCATCGGCTATTGCACATACTGCACTAATGATCCAAGATTATTTTGTATTTGATTAGTAATGGTACCTTGAACTTGGTCAGATGAGCTCTGAACTGCCTGGATGTCATCATTATCAGTTAGTGCTGCTTCTTGATGGCTAGTGCCAGCTTGATTAGTCCCCTGAGTCGACGGATGTGGAATGTTGTAATAAGCCGGTCCAACATGATCAATTAGACATCCATGAAACACCTCTTTCATGGTATTGTGGAATGTGTTCAAGAAAGCTGTATTATGGTTCAACATGGCATCATGAACAAATTTATTTACAGCATCTACAAAGAAACAACTATCATCAACTTCGTCTGTATCTGACTGCCCAAGCATCAAAACTCGTGGTAGTGGATATTTCTGAACAACTTTATTGTCACGTGTCTTGGTGTAAGACAACAAACACTTGTTCTGAAATTCTTCTATAGCTTTACTGATGACATCTTTATCCTCATCAAGTAGGTCTTCATAAGACACCATAAGAATGTCCCTGTTGTTGTGAGTTGCCATGACGATTGTGGGGTCCCACCGAGCATGCCAGAACGCGTGTCGACGTGAAAACGTGGTAGCCGTGCCAGGTGGACATGCAGGAAGCCGGAACGACCTGGAGATCTACCTGGCTTCAACACAGGACCAGTTGATCATGCGAATTCCCAAGGGCGTGCCAGTCAATTTGACCTGCAATTGACAAGGAGAGAGTTTATCAGTAATTTAGGGTGGAACATGCTGGTTTTGCCAGGACAGTTCCAAGTGTGCCGCTTCGGGAGCAGCCAGAGAAAATCGACTAAATAGCCGATACGAGAAGAAATCGACTGTTAAGGACTGTAATGCTCGTGGGTCATGATTGATTTTATAGTAACAAAAACAATGCACCTAGTTTTAATGATCCTTTTCCTTAAGCTATTAACATGTATGCGTCAAAGATATATCACTGGCTAAATTAGATTAGATCAATAAGTGGTGTAGAGCCAACAAATCCAGTGAAAAGGGATATACCACGCAAACAATTGATTGTTTGATATAGATAGATCTATAAACTGTCTAGATCTAATCTATCACCATCAACAGTGACGTTTGATCGGATCGATGCAGCTATGATGATGATAGTCTAGAACCAAAAAATCCATAGAACCGACCATACTTCAATAGGTTCATGAAAGCGTGCCATATCTATGAAAGCACAGACGAATCGGCTAAAATAGCCGATTCAGGTAGAAAAGGGATTACATCATGTGAACAATCGACTGTTTAATATGGACAGATCTATAAACTGATCAAATCTAACCTGTTATCCTTAACAGTGGGGTTCGACCGGATCGATGGTAGCCTTAATAAAGATAACAGATCAAACCTTTAAAATAAACAGATCTATTCACATTTAATAGAATCATAAAGGCACACTATAAGCATTAAAGTACTGGCAATCGGCTATTTAGCCGATGTAGGCATAGCAAACAGCCAAGGTCATGCCTGGTCGAAAGCAAATCTACCAACTAGCATACTCCGATTTAAAATGCTAACAGTGGGGATCGACCGGATCGTTACAGCCATAATAGCGAGCTATAGACCAGATCCAACTAGCTAATAAACCTTCTCAAGATCAGACATGCCTTAGCCGCATACTATGCATGATCAAGATCGAAGTAGAACGGCCGATAAAACATAATCCGTCGTTTAAAGTAAGAACCATCGCAATGTGACAAAAAAACAATGGACTAAAAGGATGTGAGGTCGATCTAGATCGATCTCAATCGGGCAGGTTGATATTGCTGAAACTAATGACAACAAGAACATTAGTAAGATCGGTAACTTAATGAATCTACCCGAAGGATGCCACCCTTAGATAGAGCAGATAACTTGACCTTAATCTAATTTGAGTAGTGGAGGTCGAACTTAACCGATGCAGCCATACTTGAACTAGATAAGGATCAATAACTAACTTATACTAGAGCTCGTAAGAGGTCGGCCGGACCGATGCAGCCTTACAAATAAAAGTATAAGCTATGACGGTACCTACAGACAAGCCGGAGGTCGACCGGATCGATGCAGTCCTGCTTGTTGAAGAACTCGCTGAGATCTACAGTACTCCTACTCATAAGGGTTGGCGTGAAGTCGAAAAAGGTAATTGGTATTGATTGATTGGATCTCTTACAATAGCCGGGGTTCAACATTTATACCCAGAATTTAAACATGAATCCTACTCAAATATGACTTATCACATTCTTTGGAATAAAAGAAAACGTTTCTAACTTAAGATAATTTGGACTCCAATCCTTTTCCCTTTTGTAGGGTCCAACATTTTTCTCCCTGACGCCGTCCTTATGTAGTCCGTCGATGTTGATTTGCTGACGTCATCTATAAAATAGTCGATTTTGACACTACATCAAAACCAGTTGATATCAATTCATATCTGATCGATCCCTTGATGATACAATCTTAGGAGCTTCGAGTTACCGTGTTCTTCATTCCCAAATTTTGGTGTAAACAGTTTTATAATATTCTTAGGAGCTATATAATTAATTTGAGGTACTTAATATTGTCCAAACATGAACTTGTAGGAATTGTTGTGATGAATTGGTAGTAGTACTGGCCCCAAAATTTTTACAATAGATTCCTAACATTATTAGGTGCTCACTGTAATTTTTGTAGCTCCATAGAAATTAGTTTGTCAAGGTAACTAAATGAGCCCTAGTATAAAAATATATATTTAATCAATCAAATGTCTAAAAATTAGTTGGGGGTTTGTAGAACGAAAACATTTTCCAGAAACGAGCCTCACTTGACCATGTGGATACATGGCTTAGTATGTTAGTCATCAGAGCTAGCTCGTTAGCTCGCAGAGCGTAATCATATTATAGAGTTTGTTGTTACCATTGATTAATTGCGTCTCTGCGTTGCATCCACGTATATCATAATAGGAACAATGATGGATCATGGAGTTAACTGAGGTAGCGGAAAAGATGGTGCCTTGATGATCGTGCCACCATGATGAAAAGCTAACTTGGTTATATTTTACCCAGGCAAGCCCTGGTGCATAACCCCTATTATTCTACACTTTATTTTATGCTTGTGCATTAAGTTTAAGGAATTGAATGAAACCCACTTGCATATATATCCTTATCCTATGAGTCCTATTAGTATGATAGGATTGTGTAGATTGCTATGCTATAGGACTTCAGTAGAAGTCGAGTGATTACCTGTCACTAGCGAGAGATAGGAAAGATATTATGGTGGTTATTATATTACTATCACATGGAATATATATGAATGATAATTGGAGACTGGGCCGAATGGTACTTTGGATCTGGACTTGGTTTGGCATTCGGGCGTGGCTCGGATTGCACTTGTTCCGCCTGTGTCGGTTAAGGGCCGGCCGTTGCATTGGATTCTAGTATGGTCACAGACTTATTATCCTGAGCACATACTTGTTTATGGGAGCAGGGAAGGCTCGTTGCTCTCTTGTCGTGGGTTCCGGCTCTTTCCGGACAGACTGATTGGAGACGGGGATAGTGGAGGTCTAAGCATCACACTGAGTCAGGGACTCAAGAGTGGGGGCTTAAAGTCCAAGTTTGGATGGGGACCTAGACCCCTTGATAGGAGAGTGGTGGGTTGGTCTTGCTTGTGCCTGGGGTACAAGCGGGGCGTGTGCTTCAGGGTACATGAATTACCGGGTAATCCGGTATGACTTGTCTACAACCTGGCACCGTAGTAAGAACTGGAAGATGAAAGATGGTAAAATAGTCCGGATTGTTTACCACTTGTTTGAAAGTAGCACATGTGCTTACATAGAATGGTTAGTTAATGAACTAATGATGACTGCTAATGAAATTGAATATAAAGACGCACGTTTAGTAATGCTTCCTGCAGATGCAATAAACCACAAGCCAGATAGCTTTGCATATCCTTGAAGTCTTTTCTTTTCTCCTGGTGGGTAGGTCTTGCGGAGTATAATTGAGTACTCAGGGTTTGTTCTACCCTGTTGCAGGTGCCAGGAACATGTGGAGCTGACACTTGTGTGTGGAAACCTCCTGGTGGGCTCAGCAAGGATTTCCTTAACGTTGCGGACAAAGAGTTTAATTGAAACATCCACCCAAAATGTTTTACAATAGAAAACTTATAACCTGTTATGATGTATATAACGGATCATCATGTTAATGTTTAACTTGTTGTTAAATGGTTTTATTTCCGCTGAAACTCTAATAGCATGGTTATATTCCGCTGTTATAAACAATAAATATTATACTCTGATGTTGCATGAAAAGTGATGTAAGAAATGTCTTAAGAATGTTGTAAGATTTATTCTCTCATTTGTGATCCTGATGAAAAAATGTGGATTTTTGGGTTCTCCCTTGGGGTGTGCTCGACGGAATTGCGTAATTTAGTATCCTCCCTTGAGTACTTAGTGTCTAATAGAAGATAAGTACTCCTGAGAGGCATTAGATTAGGCGGTTCTGCCACAGAAGCGCCAAAGATTGGGTTTATATGGATAACATAGATAAGTAGTTGGATATGTCGGTTCGATGATGATGGTACGATTTTATATCCTTTTGTGAGAGCAGTATTGGAGGCAGGCTTAGCATGTCGAGATGGAGAATGTGAAAGGGAAGTTTTAGTCTTATGGATGATATCGTGAAACAAAGAATGATATCTAGTTGCATGGAAAAATGTGAAAGGAAGAAATGCCTCTTGTTACATGCATGTTGGACACCTTTTGTCAATTGTCATGTCCAACGTGGAATCATAAATAAACACGTCCTTCGTAGCAAAAGTGTATAGGCAAAACCTAACCATCCATTTGTACAAGAGTATATTATATATAAGAGAAAAAAATCAAAATGTTAAATGTCATAACTTAATTTTAGGGTCTCTAGTTAAATAGTGGTATGTTACATTCTATTTCCCCCTTAGGGCTTGTTTAGATGCACTCTAACCCATCCAAATCAACATAGTTTGGGAGGAATTAGGGTGGAAATTAGTTAGACCCTGTTTTTAGCTCTCGAGGCTCCAATCAGAAAGTCTAAAGTGTTGTCTAAAGTTTAGCTAACCTCATAAAAATTTTAGACCATACGAGTGAGCTAAAATGGTGTAAGTTTTAGTTGTTAACTTTAGCCAACTAAACTTTAGACCATAGGATCAAACAAGCCCAATTTTCTATCTAAACAAGGCCTTGTTGTTCATCCATTTTCTAATTGATAAATTCTAAAGGGACGTGGCCCTTTATCGTAACTAGCCATTGCTGCCCGCGCTTCGCTGCGGGTGATGTGCTTGGTATATAAATTTTAAGAAATATAGCTTATATGTCTAATATGTTTTGTCATCGTGTTGGTACGGAAGGTTGGTCTCAATATTGTAAATGAACATAGAGGTTGGTTGTCACTACATGGTGCCTATTCTAGGCCAGCAAATAAATGACATGTTAGTGGAAAGAAGTATTTGATGGAGTTGGACTCAAGCAACTAACACACTTAGATTTAAAGTACAACATTGGATAGGATTACATTATAGGTGAAAATAGGAAAAACTACAACACAGTGAATTAGGATCCACTCCCCTTAGGCGAAACTACAACACGCATCCAATAACTACGGATGACAATAACGACAAGAGTACAATACAAGAGGAATGACGAAAAACACCACTACTACGGCATACTGACATTCCAAGGCAACTAATCTACCTTGGAACCACGCATCTTTATGCCTTTGCTCATGGATTCTTTCTATACGGCTATGGATCTGCGTCTTCTCGTGCCAATGTGAGTGAGTGAGAGGAACCAAGGGTTACGCTTCTAACACTTCCGAAGGTGGAGGTCTTTGGCGGTTCTACATCACCAGTTCTCCTTCTTTCAAAGGGTGGATAGGGACCCCCTCCAAGATCGGGGCATCCCGCCTTTCATCAACCAGCGTCCTCCGCTTGGCCCTAGTGAGCAGATAGGCCTCACCACCGGTGATGAACATGCCGATCTTCGGCCTCTTGAGCTTCGACATGCAGTCTCTCGGCTCTCAAAGAATTGCAAAGACTTGGCATGTGCTTCATGAAGCTGCACTGGAGCATTGAATGAAGATCTCGGCTTCTTCGGCGCGCTGGAGGCACGCCCTCAGCTCCAAGGCTTGCCGGTCATACTGCTCATCCAGAGCAAGCAGGTACGTGGTCAAGTGCACCATGGTAGGACTATCTTCTTGCACATCCCGCCCTTGCAAAGCCTCCATGCGAGCCATCCATGGCCGCCGATTCCTATCCAAGGGTGGAAAGAACTTCATGGGGGTACGGGCAATCGGCTCTTCATAGAGCTGGCAAAGGTACCGCAAGGCTTTGCGGGCCACAACCTGGTAGGTGTCAGTGAAGGTAAACCCGGTTGCGGTCACACTCCAAGCTTCGGTGATGTCGGGGAACTCTTTACTCTTCCCAATGTAGATGGTAACCTCACACCGATCGGTGCCATACTTTTGATACTCACGGCCCTCATACTCAGGACGATCTTTGACTCCGAGCTTTTGTAGGGTGGCATGCAGGATTCTAGGAAAACCCTCAACGTTCAGGCAGTAAGTGCTAACCCAGGCTCCTGTCATTTCTGGTGGTGGCTACAAAGAAGGCCTAAGCACAAAGCTTGCTCAAAGGGAAAACCTATGCGAGGTAAAGTGCGACGAGTGGTGGTACCAATGGCTAAGCCAGGCTCTGCTTATAAAGGCGGAGCGGTCTGTGGTCCTGGCGCGGTTCACTAGGGTTCTCGCGCGGGCTCACTACGAACGAATCGACCAAATTCCGCGCATTCGAGGCGAGTGACGTGCGGTGCCATTACTGAGTAGTACGACTACAGGGCAAGGGTCCGACAAGAGCGCAGAAAAGGGATACGAGGAGACGTGGGTCAATATTGACGTGACTCATGGGAGAACGGGGAGCACAAAGCCATAGTGCAGACCTAACTCTGTAACAAGCACGAGTAGGCCATGCACACTGCGACACGCGTGACACCTATGAATGGCGATCTCGCCAAAGAATACGGCCCAATAATGCACAAACAGGCTATGCATGAATGCACGCCCTATGCGTTCGAGGTGAGCAATGTCGAGGCCATTAATGACTAATACGGTACTGCAAGCCAAGGTTGCGACAAGAGCCCAAAAAAGAGTGCCAATGGCTAAGGTAGGCTCTGCTTATAAAGGCGGAGCGGTCTGTGGTCCTGGCGCGGTTCATCAGGGTTCTTGCGTGGGATCACTACGAACTAATCGACCAAATTCCGCGCATTCGAGGCGAGTGACGTGCGGTGCCATTATTGAGTAGTATGACTGCAAGGCAAGGGTCCGACAAGAGCGAAGAAAAGGGGTACGAGGAGACGTGGGTCACTACTGAAGTGACTCACGAGCGAACACGGAGAACAAAGCCACAGTGCAGACCTAACTGTGTAACAAGCACGAGTAGGCCATGCACACTACGACACGCGTGACACCTATGGATGCTGTATCTACCAACAATACGGCACAATAATGCACAAACAGGCTATGCATTAATGCACGTCCTATGCGTTCGAGGTGAGCGATGTCCGAGACCATTAAGGACTAATATGGCTGTAAGCCAAGGTTAAAACAAGAGCCCAAAAAGAGTGCGGGAGACTTGGGTCATGATAGGCGTAACCGCAGGCGATGCAAAGCACAAAGCCACAAGGAACGAGAGCCTCTGTAAGTATGGATGTAGATGCAATTATGATAGCTGTAGTAATGGCGACCAACCCCAACCACCGACCATCTCGGGAGCAACGTGCACATGCATGGATGCATGTGTAAGTACAAATGGTCCTGCATGGTCGATGAATCATTTTTATCTGATGGTAAGGAGGAGAGGCACTAAATGTGTCCACCAACCCCAACCACTGCTTTGCCAAGGCCATTGCGGGTGATGTGCTGTTGTAGGAGATTTGAAGTGTTTCAAGTAGAGAGAGAGTACAACCAAGTGGCAAATGCCTTAACCTCTTCAATGAGACGTGTAAAAAGTGGAAAGGAGAAAGCGCTGCGTGTGCTCGTCCTTCCATGCATGCCATTTGTAATTTGCGATGGCCATTATTAAGGAGAAGGCCGACGATTTCCACCACTAAAAATCATAAAGAAAGCGTAAACAGCCAAGACTCGACAAAAATTGCTTTGGAATGGTCGGGTGGTAGAACCAAAGGGTTCTGGTTACGTTAGCGGTCTATCACTGAGAACAGACTCTAAGCCCAACTAAAAAATGGTTACGTTAGCGGTCTATCATCGCTGCAAATACGTCATGAGCGACTTGCTCTACTGCAGGGCTTCAAGGCGTCCCAGTAGCAGTAGAATTCCGTGAAAATCGAGATTCAGACTTACATGGGTGTTCCCATTTCAACAGTATGTCCAAAGCAGACTTCGTGGTTACGCAAAAGTCAAACACCGAACACGGTAGTAACAATGTAGTAACAATAGTAAAACAATTAATCAATAGTATAAAGAAAAGGTTCCATACAAAAAGGTTATCACATCGACGTTGTTCATATACTGACCTCCGGGGAAATTTTACATTACAAGTAGCGTATCCATAAAATCCCTATTGAATTATATGCCTACCAAAATGTATCTGTCTTTCTCATCACTCCCACGGCCACTATGGCGGCCACAACCTCATCCCAAAAATGAAAGGAAAAATGGAGAACATGTTGGTACTTCTTTCTTTCTTTTGGCTTTACGGTGTACAATAGTTTATTCAACTCACAATGCTACATGAAATCTCTGCTCACACGGCAAAAAAAGTTGTCTTCCTATCCTACTGCAGAGCAGTAAAGAACCGGTGTTCATTTGCTTGTGAGAGAGAGAAATATTCCAGGAAACTTGTCTCGCTTAGTACATTGCTCATAGAAATATAGAACGCATGTGGAAATCAAAATCTTATATTTTAGCCCACATTTTGCCAACCTATGTCGAGCTAATAGGTACAGCCTAACCAGATTATTTTCATCTTCAAGCATATATCCAAAACAATGTGAGCCTATGGATCAGCATTTGGGGCCTCTACCATCAATTTGCAACAATGCTGTTTTCTTAAAGTGGTATAGAAAATGGTATCACAGTCAAATATCCACCAAAAAATCACGATTTAGCTTGTGTAAAATATCTATAATCATACACCTTCTTGAATTGGCAAACTACGTGCATATAGCTATTTACCATGTCAAACTGTTAAGCTGGGCAACACAATAGAAATATGGCTACAAGAATCTATGTATACCTCAAGAAACTAGTTCATGTAGGCAAGAGCGTTTTCCTCTCATCGGTTCCAATCCGATGGCTCGCTTTGAAATGAAAGCTAAAGTAGATGTAGCCTCTAAAATGACACATCTATTCTAAAATGGAAACCGCTGAGATACTCACATCATCAGTGCACACCGGCCATCATATTTACAAAGAAGATTCAGGATGACTGTGGAAAATATGCACCACATGAGGCCACATGTCAAAAGAAACTTAATAAACGACTTGCTATTTCTACAACAACATTAACAGCATCCCAAATCACATGCCAAAGCTATAAAAGTCTAGAGCGGAGATCATGGACACAAAGGCAAAAACAAAGCACTTCTTCAAAGGGCAATGCCAAGTGAAACCTAAATCAAGTATTGGAGTAATTTGTTAATACCATTTGAAGCGAGATAAAAACTTACCGGTGAATTTGGGTATCTTCCAACTCTATTAAGTCATTTGGTTTGTCATCTTTGACTTTAGCAAGTGGAGAAAAGAACTAAGGAGAAATGACAGAAAGATACATGAAATACAACAATGGTTGTTCAACAAAAAAAGTAATAAAAAGGCCGATTTACGGTGCATTGAAATAAACACCACCGATATGCCCGGAGAAAATTAATGGTCAAGGTATGCCCCAAGAATGCAGCAGAAGCTAGGACGAAGTAAATATTGTGGCAGCAGTTGATGAATACTTCTTTAAAATTGTGGCTGCGGTGTATTTCAATTAGACAATAGATGTGATAACCGCAATAATAATAAAGAGCAAATGTCAAAAACCATTACCGCATACTTAAGGAATAACGAAGATAGAATGGCTTGTGCAAGCATTGTTACATATGAGAAACATTGTGGCCCTTGAATGTCCTCGAAGAATATTAAAACTTTCCGCCCCGCAAAAGAGAGGACAATGTAATCATCATAAACATAAATGAGGACAACATACCTATCGTGTTTGCCTCGGAAAAAGGACATTCACATCCCCCCGGCCCCCTACTAAGCATTAGTAAATACTTTAAATTCTAATAATGTTCTACACAAAATCAAGAAGCTTTTTATGAGCTATGCGTTCGTTATGCATATCCTTTTTGTTGGTACAACTTGTTAACACCACCATACAAAATTATTTTTCTCATTGCCATCCGAATGTGGTGGACGGATAAATCTGACTAGTGGCCTAGTGCACTAGAAATGCATTGCCATCATCTATCAAGCCCTGGCGATTGATGTAGGCCGACCCTTGACAAATACCGATTCAAAGGATCGCCTCACTATCAAGCCCTAGCAACTAAGCGCAAGATTTTGGATGTATGATTTTTGGTTCCAGCTCGGTTGAATTATTAACGGCCAAATGAACACGATAAGAAATCATCATTTGGTGTTGCTACTACCACATCCAAGATTGTATCCGCTTCACCTTTCACCCCACCAAAGGTGAATATTGAGCCACCGAAAACACGGTGAAGAATGATATCCTCGGTGTAGTTCATGGGTTCAACCATCATCCATGACGGCATCCTTGGCTCGCACACCTCAACAGTAGCCACCATTGCTTTAGGCGATTGTCGTATCCACCAATCGAGAATCTGGAAGAAAATACAAAGGCAAATTACGTCAACAAAGGATAGTATACACCCGATGCCCCCCCTCATTTTTCTTTGGGCACGCGTTATATATATAGCATTTTTTTCGAAGGCACATCCTACATATCTTCAGTTCATTGTTTCAACATAAAAAGAAAGAGTTACATGACTTACATCTTCTCATCAAGCATTGTAAGTGTATGATGACCCTTCCTACACTCATCCTTGGTAGCATTTTCCAGTTAGGCTCCCGAGGATCAAGTCTTTCGATAGTGCCGCCAATACACATCATAAAGTTAGCGAATAGTTTTCTTGTTGCTCCTCTCACTTCAAATACCAACGCCATTATAGCAACAGAGAATATGCTAATGAACATTTACGAAATAATTCAGTTTATTTAGATTTGCACTAAACCATAGGCCAGCAGATGAGGTTTAACTAAGCTGTTTTTGAGATGTCGGAGGTTTTATGAGCTGTTGTATTGCCACCAGATCAAAACCAAACCAATCAAGTACTAAGTATGAGCAGGAAAGCACATCACCTCGGATATTCAACACCATTGAAGCCACCAACAAAGATAAATCACACCATTTAGTGCCACACCGGCTAGAGTTAATTATCAAGAAACAGTGTGACAAAGAGCAGTCAAGCTAGAGAGTTTATCATATTATGTGGAGATTTGTATCGAGAAGCAAATATTTTCCCAAAAAGGCCGGTACATCAAATTAAAATGGAACCGGGAACTATTTTTTCTTCTTTGTAGAATTACAGTTTTCATGAGTAAATGGTTATTATTTCCCAAGCTATTTGTGTCTTAGGCAGATTTATGCATGTTCCACCAAGTGTAAGGGCTTTAGTAATGTATGAGAAAAAAGTTTTCACATTCTAGAACAAATGAGCAGTAGAAAGCGATACCTTTTCCAAAGATAGGCTGATTTTTTATCCACTTACCATGAGTAGGATCAAACATCTCAACATCGAGAGAAACACTCGGTTCCATCTCCACCACCAAATGCATAGATTCTCCCATTGACACTAACTCAAAGAAGGCTCCACATCATCACGAGTCAACGATGGGCATGTGGACCAATCACCACTGGCCGGTCATAACAGTAAACTTCATCCAAAAGATAAATGCGAGAATCGGGATGAGATTGAAATACAAGAGCTCAAGAGGGAACTAAACTTAGAAGCCAAGTAGCAACTTTGTATCAAACCAAGCAAACACCATCACCACCATCGAGAACAAATATCTTGCCCTCTAGTGCAGCAGGTTGAGGTATATGACTTGCCAATGACCATTGGTTTGAGGGGTGTTACTACGTCCAATGAAGGGAAAAAGAGTCTAGTGATGGCACAAATGAGAAGCCATCAAAACCACCAACTAGATAAATGACATCATCTTCGAACCCAAGCATTGTTCTACAAAGCTGGTTAAGTTTAATCGTCTAGGGTCAAAGGATCTATTTTAGAATTCAATGTTTTAACTGTTCCCTTTAGTACAACAATTCTTTTCAAGTAATCTCTCATTCACCCCTTGTAAATGTTTGACTTCTTTGTTGGACCAAGCCTGCATTTTGAACATAAATTAGGTTTAACCACCAAAACTTTTGCCAACAAATGAGACGTTTTTCCATACTTTGGGCTTGCATCCTTTTCTCTACTTCCATATTGAAAGAGTGAGGTTGAACAATCGATCATAGAGGATCATATTTGAAAGCTTGATTAGAAACTAAGCGGAGATCTTGAGACTGATTTAGAAGCATAATGGAAAAATCTTTTCATTTCATCACGCCTTGCTTCTTCCATGTCTTTAGGTAGCCATGAACCAAAGACACTACAAGCTTCTTATGGATTCTCCTGTTAGTGCCAAGATAACAAATTTAGCCACTCTAGAGTGCAAAATTTAGCTATTCCAATCCTACACGCATGGGTCTACTATTATCGAAGTATAATAATATAATAATATACAAAAATTACTCAACATAATGTCACCGCTTTATTATCCTGGTTCCTACATTGCCATGCTAAGTTATCAACACATCTATTCAAAGTGCAATTTCGGTTTAATTTTTTGCATATAACATTCCCACAAATTTAAGATTGCATGGTTCGGTATAACAGATGCAAGGCTTCTCATGAGGTTATAGCATAAAGAAGAGACACGCTTCTTCTCCATCACCTCTATTCGTCTAGATAACTACAGCAATCATCATCGCAACTAGAATTAGTGTGAGAAACAACGAGGACACGAATTGACCAACAGAGGAAAAAAAACACAAAACAAGGCTCATAGATCCATTGCCACAAACAGAAGGTCCATCGGCGCACACACACCAAAGATCGAGGATACAGAGGACCCCAAATCAGATGGAAAAACAAATCAATACTCCCACGATCTAGAACCAAGAGGAGAGAAAAAGAACATTCCGTCGGGGAGAGGAGAAAAGTGAAAGGGTCCGGACCTTCTTGGAGCTTGCGACTCCTCAAAGATCGACCCTTGGATCCAGCCCACTCGCCTTGCCTCGGTAGGAGGCAAGGAAATTTGAGGCAGGCGGCGCCACCTGTGATGGAGGATGGCGTCGAGTAGGTGCGGGCACCGACGCGGATAGCACGGTGGCAAGCCTCGGCGGTCGGAGCGGACGAGAGTCAGAGGGCGACGACAACGCATAATGTTTGCTTGCCAAGACACGGGCATCTGTGCTTGCTGCTAGTGGTGGTGGAACGCCTCCCCTACAGTATACAGACACACTGGGGCGTGGTGCAGCTCTCCACGCCATGCTCGACCTCCATGGATGTGCTGCGCGCCGTAATGATTAATAGGGTAGCAAGGAATCAAACAATTAAAAAATTTCCCCACCTTCTAGAACAGATCCTCCACCTCCCTCTCCCGGATGTCGCCGGGAGGTTGCCGACGAGATCGTATGCGGCTCCGGTGCTGCTCATCCTTCACCGTTGACCTACCAACAAAGCAAGAAGGAAGAATTAATCACAAATCAGCCCCCGACGCTCGTCGCGTCGCATCCGCATCTACGCAACACGACACGACCCCCACAAGAAAACAAATCTAGAAGGCGGCCGGGGCACGAACCACCCGAGGAACGATGAGGAAAGGAGATTCGTGCACTGAGCAGTTTGTGGCGAGAGGAGATAGAGGTCGAGGCTAGGGTTCCGCTGTTGCGACTCTCGGCCCTTCCATCGCAGAGAACGCGAGGCCGTCATCGCTTGCAAATTGACTGCTGCATGATCACATCAAAGAAAATCAAATCAACTGAAGCATGTGTATTGTGAAGATGCGAGAGAAGAACAACGAGGACGGTGGTGTGATACGACGACTGGCGAGTTCAAACCTAGTCGCCGGCCGATGACCTCACCTCAAGACCCAGACGGATCTGGTGGGTAGATCAACGGACACGGGCACGCGAGTCACCGAGAGCGGCAATGGGGGAAGCGAGGGCTCGGACGCCGCCACGGCCACCGGCGTTGGACGGCGCACCATGGCGCCGTGCTTGGGGACGCCGCCGCTACCGCACGCGCACAGTCTTGGGAGCCTCGGTGGTCATGACGAGGAGCGAGGAGAGGCGCGAGCAAGCGCTGGAGAGGGCGCACCGCCGGTCTGAAGCGATGGGGAGGGCGGCACTTTGTGAGAGGCGGAGCAGGCGGCGGGGAAGAAGGAAGAGGGAAGGCGGCATACCACGGAGGAGACGACGGGACGCCGATTGGAGGGGACGAGATTTTTTTTCTGCGGACGGTACGGTTATCCCGTGAAGAAGCAAGTGAAGTAAGCAAGCAAGTGAGTGTCGGCAACTTTTGCATGCATGCAAGGAAGGGCCCAGCGAACTTTTGCATGCATGCAAGGAAGGGCCCAGCGACATGCGAGGATGCGTGCCGACCACCCGCACCGATGTCGAGAATCTCTCGTCCTCTGCTACCGTTCATCCTCGTCTATCTCATCTGAGCCGTGGAATTTCGATCTAACGCACAAAATTAAAAGAATTGACGTGGACAGCCTAGAAGGCCGCCGATTCGGCGTGCCTTCATATCTTTAATACTGATGTGCATGGTCCTGTGCGACCTCGGGCACTCTAGCTCTAGTTGGTGCTGATCCAAGATCCAACTCAGTATCAACGCATGTGTCTCCATGTACCTGAATACCTGATAGCCTAAATAAGTACAGAAGAATTGACAGTTGGGCACCCTGGTAACAATGCCCTTACCTACTAGTTTTTGCAAAGAGTGTTAGGATCCCAATCCTAAGACAGAATCCCACCCCACGTTTTAGATAGCCGAAACAATGCGGGTCCCACATGTGCATCTTAGGCCCTCCACAGTGACACACGGCAGAGGCCGATGCCCGTTTCTAGCGATGCTTAAAATTTTGAGAGCAAGACAACTACATGCACCGATGCCCAAACAGTAAAAAATTATTTTATTGCTTCTCTTCGGTTCAGGCCCCGTTTAGTTGGCTGGCGAAGTTGGCGCCGCCGGAATTTGCTTCCACTGTAGGGCACTGTAGCATTTCGTTTGTATTTGGTAATAATTGTTCAATCGTTGACTAATTAGACTTAAAATGTTCGTCTCGTAAAGTACAACCAAACTGTGCAATTAGTTTTTGATTTCGTCAACATTCAGTACTCTATACATGTACCGCAAATTTGATGTGACGGGAAATCTTCTTTTTGCATAGTATCAAAATTTAGATTTTGGGTAACTAAACAAGAGCTCAGCCAAAAGAGAACCAGTAAGGTGGAAAAGGAGAACAGTGACCTTACTTTATTTTTGGTTGGGTCCCAACCAGTACAGGTGGCTTGGTTCAAAATTCGGTGCCCACTATTTAAGGTGGGTCCAATTTTTTTTTTCCCTAGCGCTACTCGTACATTGCGGAAGGTCTGGTAATGCTATGGTATAGTGTACCATGATCTATGAGGTAAGGATCTCATAGAATCCTACTCCAAATGTAAAATAAAATAAAATAAAATCAACATATAAATTTGAGTAATATCTTTGAGTAGGAGTAATTATGGTCTATCAGTTTAATAATTTGATATCATTTTCTATATACAGTGCCATGTTAAGTAATTTAATTTGGAGTATAATGTCTAAAATTAAGTTGGAGTGAGATCGGCATAATATGTGGACTCAAGTTTACACAAATTTAATAAATTTATCAAAAATCGCCATTATATTATAGACTCAACTTTTTAGGAATATATTTAAAGTTGGATTTAAAAAATATATCTATTACTCAAAATCATGATTCGAATGTTAAATACTGTCAAATAAAAAGTAATCCTATCTAAGACTCTTTTGTCTTTTCCTATCAACCTCGCAGAGCTGCCATTGGAGGATGGTGCCTGAGCCGCTGCTGCTTCTGCTGGAAACAGGCCCATTGCTCGCCGGCGCTACGCTGGGAGCTCAGCTCGAGCTTCTTCTATCCTCTACAGCGCCTTGCAGGTACGCGCCCATATGGCCATCCATGCCCGTGAGGCCGTGAGTTTCGATGCAAAGGTTCGCGATTGTCAGCCTGTCGGCCTGCCCCTTATTGCTGTCTCACAGCTAGAGGCAACGTTTCTCAGTTTCTGTGCGTGCAGTTGACCACCATCGTCTCCACAGGGCAAAGGCAAATCGGGCAACGGGGAACAAACAAGTACAGCAAACAGAAACATCGATTAGAGTTCGAGGCCTTGTTTAGATACTCAAAATTCTAAGTTTTTCCACTCTCTCCATCACATCAATTTTTAGCCGTTTATATGAAGCATTAAATGTAGGTAAAAAAAAAAACTAATTGTACAGTTTAGTTGGAAATCACGAGATGAATCTTTTAAGCTTAGTTGATCCACGATTAGACAATATTTACTAAATAAGACGAAAGTGCTACTATTCATCGGGTTGAAATTTTTTTCAATCTAAACAAGACGCAACTGAGTATTCCGTACATGCACACATTGCACATACTACTATGAACATGCTACACGGAAACCCTAACATGGACTACCATCAAAAACCCTGAAACTTGAGCACTACTGTCCTTTTGTCCTACTGATGATATAATAGAACTAAAGTTTACTACTAATGATATAATAGAACTAAAGTTTTCCTTTTTAAAAAAGAACAGCTACTGAGTACTGACTGACTGCCACCGGTAATGGAATGGAAAGGCACGCACGGCAGCTAGTTTGGGTGGCCGGCGGTGGACGGGCAGGGGCTGGACCCGATCGGCTGCTGGTGTGCTGCGAGCGGCGACGCGCCGGGTTGGTGGTCGACGGAGGAAGAGTTTGCCTCGGCCATGTCGAGCTCGATGTCCTTGTGGCGGAGCATGAGCAGCAAGCGCCGGCTCTCCATGCGGAGGCGGTCGTTCTGCAGACGCGCGCGTTCCATGTCGCGCTCCTTGTCGCAGCGGAACCGCTCCCATTTCAGCCGCTGCCCATCCAGGTAGCACGCGTGGGAGTCCAGGCGGATCTGCTGCTCCTCCACCTCCACCGCGCGGCGGCGCACCCAGCTTCGGGCCTGCTGCGGGTCCATGGTCGCGGACGCGAGCTCGCTCTTCACCTGCCGCAGCATCGCCGATGGGTCGGGTGCCACCCGCGCCGCCGCCCTCCACCTCGCGCGTCTCCCACCACCGCCTTCCGCCTCGTCGTCGAGGTCCTCGGCCGCGGCGCCATTCTCGCCACGCCCGCGCTTGCTGCGCCCGCCGCCGCTGTGCTGACGGCGACTGGGGCGGTTGTTGCTGTGGTACATGTGGCCGCCGTCCTCCTCCTCGTCGTAGTCGTCCTCGTCCTCGTCCCCGTTGTCGCTCACGGCGTCGTCGCTGTCGTCGTCCTCGTCGTCCGCGACGTCGGCGGAGGAGTCCTTCATCCCCGGCGGGGACGGGGCCGCCGCCTGCTGCTGCGCGTAGGCGTGGCGAGCGGCGGACGAGTCTGCGGCGGCCACGGGCGCCGGCGGCGGGTGGTGGAGGCAGGCGGCGTCTCCCGCCGCGCCGCCGCCGGCGTGCGGCAGCAGGTTGTTGTGGTAGGTGCACATCTCGCGGAAGAAGAGGTGCTTGGAGCTGAGCAGCTTGCGCGCCTCGTCCTTGGCCTTGGGCGTGAGGTCGTCGAGGGTGTCGAGCAGCGCGTGGTTCTCGACCACGCGGCAGGCGCGGCCGCGGCCCAGCAGCTCGACCACGCGCTTGTACCGCTTGTTGAGGTCGTTGAACTTGTCCTCGCACTGCTGCGGCGACACCACGAAGCCCTTGTCCATCATGGCGTGCGACACCGACTTCCACTTGCCCTTCTTCTGCTGCTGCGCCGCCGCCGCGTGGCCGTGGCCGTGGCCGTGCCCCGACGAGCCCGCCCTGCCCGCCTTGCCTGCCCCCGCGCCGCCAGCCGTCGCCACTCCCTCCCCGTCGTCCCCGACGCTGTACACCACCCCGATGAGCAGGCGCACCATGGCGTCCGTCCATTTCATCCTCGTCCACGGGCACGCCGCCGACGCCAGCTGCTGCTGCTGCTGCGGCACCACCACTCCTCCCTTCCCGCCGCTGCCGTTGTTGCCCACCATGTCGTCGTCGTGCCCCACCATGACCCTGGACGACGACGTGTTGGAGTAGGGCGAGAACGACGGCGGCGCCTGCTGCTGCCTCACCGCCACCGCCACCGGCGCCGGCTGCTCCAGCTGGAACCCACCCTGCTGCTGGTGCTGGAACGCAGCGGCCGAGTGCATCTGCTGCGGGGCCAGGTGCATGTCCAGCCCCAGCATTGCCGCCGACCCCACCCCGCCGCCCCGCGGCGCCATCCCTCCTCCCCCGTCGCCCCTCTCCATCGGCAAACCGCCAATCTCAACCCTACCAGGTCTAGAAACCACTTGTCACTCTCGCTCGTGCTGCCGCTGTTGTACGATGCGCCGTGGGAAAACGGCAGCGAGGTGGGTGCGGTTTTTATGGGGGGAGCTGTGTGGGCGATCGCCGCCGGTTTCGCCCGTGCGGCTGCGACCGCCTCCGGGCGCGGCAGCGGCACGGGTACCCGGTTTTGCTCCCGCGCCTCACCGTTTCCAGCGGTGGGGGCCCACAGTCCCGCAAAACCGCCTGGGATCCCCTGAGCAGCGGCGCTCCCCGCTTCTACGTGCGTGTGCTACTGTTTCGGTTGGTTGGAGGTGTCAGGTGTACACACAAGATCCGATACCGCCTGTGGAGGACTACTGGATTGCGAGCGAAACAGCTGCCCGGAGTGGGCTGCCGGCTGCCCCTGGTTTTTGGTTTTACCGGAGCTGGAACCCACTGTTTTTCATTTTTCTCCATCTCTCAGTTTCTTTTGAGGACGCGATTACAGAAAAGACCCCACTGTTGGATGGACCTTTACTGTGGTTGGTTGCGGTGGCGATTTTTCATGCGGTGGTCAACCTGCAAGTGACAGTCACGTTGACCTTGTCAACCGTTTGTAGTAAGGTTCTGCTACGGTTGCTTCACAAGTTGTACCCGCTGTTCGCTATCACATCTGTCTCAACGTTTTTTGATACCATGATGAATATGAAATCTTCCCTCCGGACTCCTACATTTGGGCTGACCAAAAAAACTCAATGTATAATTTTGACTTTTGCCAAATTTTTGTAGGTTGTGGCAGTGAACTCATCAGGGGCGGATCTAGGATTTTGGGTCACTGATGTCAATATAAAATTATCAACTTATGACAACGACTTACAGTGAACAGTAATACATAAACGAGTGTAAATAGCAGTCTGGAATTGTTTCTAGAAACAATAATAAATATTTACCTCTTAAAGAAGCATTTTCCGATTGCGATTTTCCATCTTTTGAAAGCGATCAATTATAACATTGTCGGGATTGTCGCTAGAAACTCGGCTCAACAAAGCAAATGATGCAATCATTCATAAACTTGTTGCCAATACGATTACGCTGATATCGTCTTCACAGTTTTCATGGCCGAGAAGCACCTCTCCATAGATGCAGTGGCAACAGCAAAACAAGTACTAGCTTTAGGAGTGATAGACTAATGGAAAAGCAAGATGCTTCTTTGTATCCACCATCAGTTTAGCAAGTTACGTAATAGTATTCAATCTCGAAAACCTTTCATCACTTCGCACATTGTCAATGTAAATAGGCGACTTATGAGCAAGATCCTTTAATTGATCGGGGCTAAAATCATCGGGATAGAGTTTAGCCAATTCCAATAAGCTCTCCAATTTGAAATCGGCAAAAGAATCTTTAGGACTAAAAGCGACCATGAAAGTGAGCAAATTAGAATTTGTTTCACCAAACCGATCATTGAACTCGTAAGTAGCATATCCCTGGCCCGAGTTCAAACAATCCCATCTGTAGTTCGATAATTGGTTGGTTTGTCTTTTCCTTGGTTTATGGCGATCAACATACTCTTCTTCCATGTCCAACTTAGGAATACCATGCTCTTCACAAAAGGAATATATTGTCTCTAATAAAGATTCCCATCCATCATCTCTAATCTGCTTTGGAATTTTTGCTTGGTTAACTTTACCTCGACATGGCCTCCAATATATCTGATCTTTCCTTTGCAAATAAAGTGACAAAGAATTTGCATGCCCCAATATAATTAACATCAAGTGTAAATGAAACACAAAATCAAAATCCTTGAGATAATCTAGGAGACCCACGCATTGACGCCTCTTCTTATCATTAGGGCCATCTTTTTCCACATATTGAAGAACTTCAATAATAGAAGGAAACAAGCTGTTAAGACTCTTAAGGGTCTTATAGTGAGAGCACCAACGAGTGTCTCGAGGTCTTTGAAGAGATTGTTCTGATTCAGTCTGTTGTTCCAAAGACAAATCTGTCCACTCCCTATTGCTTTCTTCACCCTCTCTTGTTGACTTTGTCGTATCATGTCTTTTCTCTTGCAAGAAGCTCCAGCCACATTAAGAAGAAGAGATATCATGTCAAAGAAATCATCAATGTCATCATTCTTTTTAGCTATCGCCACAATAACTAGCTGAAGTTGGTGGGCAAAGCGGTGGACATAATATTTGAACTATTCTCTCTCATTATCAAAGCTCTCAATCCATTGAACTCACCTCTCATGTTGCTTGCTCCATCGTAACCTTGGCCTCTAACTTGTTTCCAACTCAATTTATACTTGGCAAATAAATCATCAATATTAGACTTGAGACATGTAGATGTTGTCTCGCTGACACGAACAACACCAATAAGTCTTTCTTTGAGTACTCCACATTTGTCAACATACCGCAAAACCACAGCCATCTGTTCCTTGTCTGAAACATCAGCAGACTCATCGACCAACAGACAGAATACATCACAGACAGAATACATCACCACCAATTTCTTCAATGATAGAATTCACTATGACCTGTACAGAAGCACAAAACACATTATAGATCATTTTACTATTACATTGGGTTCAAACATCTTTTGTAAAAAAGAAAATGGAACCAGGCCTGAATGGAACCAATATTACCTCTGCAAAGCAATTAGCAATGTCTTTTTGGATTTCTGGAGCTACCATCTGATGATTTTCAGGAGCATTTCTTAGAACAACCTTCTTTATCTTTTCATTTTGCTCTGCCAAAAGTTTCACCAACTCTAGAAAATTCCCCCTGTTACCGGACTCTTTGCTCTCATCATGACCACGAAAAGCTAATCCTTGATGTAACAGATACCTAACAGCATTTATCGAAGTACTTAGTCGAATAAAATACTCCTCTTTAGCAATATCTCTCTGTCTGCTGAGTGCAAACTCAATGGATTGGCTTGGCCTCAATAAATTGTTGCATCGCTTCACAGCTGCATTGTGATAGCTATTTATCCCTCCTACATGAATGTCTAGTCTTTTTTTAATATTCCATAAAGAAAATCCTTTTGTTACAAATGCATCATTTCCACCCTGTCCTTCAATGCAGTCTCTAAACAGATAGCAGTATATGCAAAAGGCTTTATCCACCTTCTCACTATACTCAAGCCAATCATATTTTTTAAACCATTCAGGATTAAACCGTCGTGGAACATTTGCTATGATTGATTGCGGATACTTGAAATTAGGTTGTGGTCTATGAGGGCCTCTAATCAAATATCTTCTCCTTATCTCTTCTCGTAGCTTAAGACCAGGATATTCAATTATTCTCTTCCTATCAGCTGGATCATCAAAAAGATCATCTAAATTAACATCTTTTGGTGATAGTATCAAAGAAGGACGACCTGTAGCTGTAGCATTGATGTTTGATGCACCAACATCTCCCTGTGAAGTCCCTTCATCACTGGCCGCTGGTGGTACTTTTCTTTTCAAGAATCGATCCATCAAATTCTTGCTTCCTCTACCTTGCTAGCTGTATAATTAATTAATGGTTAAATTAAATCACCAATCAATAAATAAAAAAAAAACCCAAACGAATCAGGATACAGGGAAAACCTTACCTGCCTCACTGCCTGAGTACCTGACGCACAGACGGAGTGAAACGATTGATGCAGGATTGCAGGCTGGCAGCCGATGGGGATGACTGATGCTGTTTGCCGCCGCCCCGCCGCTCTGGAATGAGGCGACGTCGCGTGCGGCCGTCTCGGCGAAGTCATGGAGGCGTCGTTGCTTGTCGTTCGGCTTCGCTGCAAGCCTGCAACCCTTCGTGGAGAAGGAAACGGAGGCCAAGAGGCTGGACGACGGAGGATTCTTTGATGTGGGCTGAGAGCACTGATGTCATTGGAGATTTTGGGCTGCTGTCATCTGATCCAATACAGAGGAGTATACCTGGGCCGGGCCAAATGCCACTGCTGTCACCTGACATCAGTGCCACTATACTGGATCCGCCACTGCAACTCATTGTCTATGTACCTAGATGAGACAGGCATAATGTTCACGATATAACTTCACGGGCTTGGCGGTTCACATCATGGTTATGTGAAGTTTCATACTACCTCAAGCTAGATAAGCTTGACGCTCCGATCGACAATTGATTATTAAGAATGTATATTATTTTCTTTGGCGGAAACGGAGTGCTTATTCGACGAGAGTACACTCACCTTACGGATGCTTTGTGTAATATGATGAAGTTATAGTACGTGTTTTGAACCACTATCACTTTTTGCTACTATTTTGTAAGAATCAATACTGCCCTATTTACTTGAATGGCTTGGACCATTAATTTTAGCTCTGGCTCGACAGTTGGTTTAGTGTGTCATTCATGATGGCTACGGACAATTATGGCACCGTTCAGTTAATGCAACAAAAAAAACATGAGACAAAAGCGTAGCTTGTACATATCTAATTCCTTATGAGGGAAAAAACGGAAAAAGTCTACTTAACCCCTCATCTTTCATACATGGTCTACTTCACCCCCAACTATAAAACCGTCTGTTTTACCCCCTAAACTTTTCAAAACCGTCTATTTTACCCCCCGGGCGGTTTTCAGCGGCGGGTTGCTACAGTAACAGCGGGTTTCCTACAGCTACGGCGGGTTTGCTACAGTACCGGTGGTTTTGAATTTCCTTTTTTAAATTTATTTTCGGTGATTTTTTGAAAAATCATAGTAAATCATAGAAAAATCATAAAATGAAAAATCTAATTTTATTGGACTCCACATGAGTAGATCTACACAGTGAATATATAATACGGTATGCTTTAGTACAATTTTTTTTAGCTTTAGATTAATTGGAAAATCCAATTTTTTCTGTAATTAATTAAATTTATCTATAACTAAGTTATACATAGTCCAATAAGTACGAAATTTTTACTATAGTTCAAGCATACAATAATTAGCGTACCATAAAAATTTCACTACAATTGGACCATAGAAGCTACAGCTATGAATTATTCCAATTAATTACAGACAAGATTAGATTTTCCAATTAATCTAAGGCTACAGTAATAATTTTGTACTAAAGCATACCGTATTATATATTCACTGTGTAGATCTACTCATGTGGAGTCCAATAAAATTAGATTTTTCATTTTATGATTTTTCAAAAATTCACTGAAAATAAATAAAAAAAAGAAAATTCAAACCCACCGGCATTGTAGCAAAACCGCTGTCAAAAAACCGCCCGGGGGGTAAAATAGACGGTTTTGAAAAGTTCAGGGGGTAAAACAGACGGTTTCATAGTTGGGGGTGAAGTAGACCATGTATGAAAGATTGGGGGGTTAAGTAGACTTTTTCCGGGAAAAAACCCGCCCCCACTTGAGGCTCTCCAACTCTGCGTGCTTTTCTGCTACGTGGCAATAGTCCTTCTACGCTTCTCTGTTTCATGGTGTCGAGTTCGTAAACCCGAAGTCCCCAATGGACACGCTTCCCTGCAATACTTGGTTCAGCTGGACACTATACAGTCTTTCAGACGCGTCAGAACACAAACAATATTGTAAGCGCCGTCGTTTGCAGTCCCTAGCGAACACTGTGCAGCCTGCCAGGCCATCAACAGTAAGGTGGCCGAACACTGTTCAGCTTATCAGATACAGCAGGTCATGAACAGTAAGGTGGGCAGTGGCGTGCCATACCCGACGTCATGGGCAACAAGACTAAGTAGCACACATACACATTCTCTCCATTTTTGTCTTTGACTTGCAAGGCCACCCCCTTCATCTATAAAAGAGGATGCGCTCTCTCCTAAAAGGACGACGGCTAAACAGCTCAACAGCTCTAGAGCTCGATAGCTACACAGTCTATATGCTCTCAACAGCTGATAAGCTCGGACACACAGAGCATACGCTCTAATACTTAGCGTATGTTTGAGCATCCATCACTCTCTTCCACTCGGTTCAGAGTCCGACGAGGCCTCTAACACCCCCTTCCTATTCCTTACTCGTTTATAACCCCACAACAAACTTCGAGCACCTGGGCTCAGGAATAAAGTCATCGACCGACTGAAACTGGATGTAGGGCACGTTACCTGAACCAGTATAAATCCTGTGTCATCGCGTGCTAGGCCATATCCAATCACAGTGCACGGTAAAACTACAAATATTTACTTGTTGGCCACATTTCGCACCGACAGTTGGCGCCGTCCGTGGGGAGAGACGTCGTGCGTTCACGCTTTTGGTCATCAGATGGCCCACATTTCCACCATCTTCGGCATGGCGGGCTCGAGCGATACCATTTGCTTCGGCTCACTGGAGTTTTCCACGCTCCCACTTGCTGGGATGTGGGCCCCTCCCGTCTTCGTGCCACTCCAGACCTTACTCTTTGGGAGTCTGGACTTCGTCGCCGTCCAGCTCGGCGTACTCCGCCTCCGCGAGGAGGCGCTCATCCCGGCATCCACTGGAGGAGGAGCACCCTCCACCGGCCTCGGGCCACTCGACGGCCTCAACGTCGAGACACCCACGCTTCGCCTCGAGCCCATGCTGGGCTCAAACCCCACGGTGAGTGATGTACATATTGTTCTTTACTCACTGTGCATCTAGCCCTTTAGTGGGTTTTGGATGATTGAATGACAACACGATTAAAGATCTAACATATTCACTAAGTGTTGGACAGGAAATTGGTTATCTCACAGATACTTGATTGAATTGTATAAAGCCAAAATGATGTGTTGTTGTATAAACAATCTAGTTCAAGCATAAGACAACAATGCAAATAGAATTCATGCAAAGGCTTATTTATTGTGAGATTTCCATGTTCTATGTGAAAGCAAGCATGGTAAGAATTAATTAATGAGACATGAGGGATTGCATATAGAATGATCTCATGTTTGAAGCTTGCTAAATTAAAATGAAAAAGATAACAATACAAATAAATGGATGATTCAACATAAGATGTGACTTGATGGCTTGAGATGGTGAAGATAGCAAGAAAAGGTTTTGAGGTACTAAGCAAAGGTGAAGGGCAAACGATGGCTTTACGGCCGAAGAACCTAGCTAGGGTGAAGAAGAAAGTACTTGCATTTAGTTGAGGTACTAATCAGGCTATGATGGTCATATTGATGTGGAGGATCAAATCTATATTGGACAAAGTGTTGGAAGTGACTTGATGCATTTGGAGTTATTCATATTTGATGAATGGAATCAAGTCACGTGCTCAAGATGGCTATGCTCAAGTGAAAAGATCAATATCAACATGTTGGCACCCTTACTTGATGAAGATTGAAAGAGATGGCATCAATTCAAAAGAGATCAACTCAAGCGGTATAAATTAGTTTTTCCTTTGATCTTGAGTTTAATAGGTATGCCGTACTATTAAGAGGGATGCATCATGTTGATAGATAATCATTCATAAGTGTGCATGCCAACCCATGTGAGTTTTGAGTATTTGAGAGACAAAAGAGGTAACTTGTTTGTCGTTGGTCTAGCAATATCGAACGTGTCTGGTATTGATACCGGATGTGTCCGGTATTTTCCCAGCCACGAAAAAATTCTTAGTGTTCTTGGGTTGGTTCGTCGGGAGTTCCGACGGTCGGGAGTTCCGATAATCGTCGGGAGTTCCAACGTCTCGCGCTTAACTGACTTGGAGAGTTGACTATCTGGTCACATCGGACGTGTCCGGTATGCTACCGGACATGTCCGATATAGTAGACCAAAGCCCAACGACTATTTTTCAAATGAGCCGAGGGTCGGGAGTTCTGACTTGAGTTGGTCGGGAGTTTTGGCAGTCGAAAGTCCTAGTAAACGTCGGGAGTTCTGACACCTCGCATACTTTTAACTCAATTACCATTGGCGCAGTGCAAGTCATACCGGACGTGTCCCCCTCAGTTTGCTCGGGCTGGCCAAAACATCACTGTTGCGGCGATGCTTCTGCACGGCCTCCCCGAGCCTGCCGACCCCTAGGACCAGGCGATCCACCGGAACCTCTAGGTGCTGGTGGAGACCGCCGCCGTTCAGCAGGTGAAAAGCTCCACGTCATGACACCGGCACGTGGCCTCTTGCCTAGCCGGGGACTAGGGCCGCACCAGTCGAATCACTCCATCCACTCACCACAGCAATTGCCGAGCGTGGAGCAGAGGCCGCGGCTCTACCGTAGCCCAACCCAACGCCCGCTCCACATCGACCACCTATGCGCGAACGGCATGGGCCATCATCAACAATCGACGCCACGCCTAGCACGATGATGACGTCCATCGAATGGCGGTGAGAGCAGGCGGCGTGGGCCCGGGCCCCAGCCTGACCATCGAGGAATGCGAGGACATGCGCACCCAGGCATGGCGGCCGACCAAACAATAGGAACCCCAGCCCGGGGCACGGGCCTTTGGTCGCCGCATCCAGAAAATGCCATTCCCACAGCGCTTCCGACCGCCCACCAACATCACCAGGTACACCACGGAGACAAACCCCGGTATATGGCTCAAAGACTTCCGGCTCGCCTGCCGAGCCGGAGGAGTGGATGATGACTACTCCATCATCTAGTACCTCCCCATCTGCATGGGGAGCATGTTCAAGCATGGCTCAAATTCCTTCCGCCAGACAGCATCCGCGATTGGGCGGATCTTAAGAGGGTCTTCGTCGGAAATTTCCAGGGGATGTATGTCCATCCTGAGAATTCCTAGGACCTCAAGAACTACCAGCAGGAGCCCAATGAGTCCTTGTAGGATTACATCCATAGGTTCTCAAAGCAGTGCAACTCCCTTCTTGATGTCATCGACGCGGATCGTCGTCAGCGCGTTCCTCTCTGGGACAACCTACAAGTCCCTGATCCACAAGCTCGGTTGTGTGAAGCCCCGTACCACCCACGACCTGCTCGACATCACGCCACGAACCACGCCTTCGGCGAGGAGGCGGTCAGGGCCGTCTTTAGTGATGGCCGGGACAGGGGCAAGGCCAAGCGCGAGGACTAAGGCGAGTGCCCCTCCACACAAAAGGGCAAGAAGAACAATAAGGATCGGCGCCGACCGGCCAACCCAGCTTTGGTCGCCATGGTCGACCGCGACGGGCAAGCAGCCCCAGTAGGGCCAGCCCGACCACTTCGACAAGCTCATGGAGAGTCCATGCACCAACCACACCTATCCCATCAAACACCTCTACAAGGACTATGAGCTCCTCAAGCGCTTCCTACGGCAAGCATCAAGACAAAGGAAGGGAAAGGCAAGGAGAAGGCAACCAAGAAACGAGGCATGACGGGCAAGAATGAAGATGGCTTTCTCGACCCCGAGGAATGCCTCATGATCTTTGGGGGATCTGATGCCATCCACTTCAAGCGCCAGCACAAGGTACGCTATAGAGAGGCATGTGCCACTGAGTCAGCCATCCCCTCTTTCCTTAGCTGGTCGGACTCCCCGATCCCTTTTGATCAGAGACACCATCCTTCTCACGTCGCCCGATTGGGTCGCTACCCGCTCATCGTCCACCCCATCATCCGCAAGAAGCGCCTCACCAAGGTCCTGATGGACGGAGGCAGTGGCATCAACATTCTCTACGTTGACACCCTCGATGCCATGCGCATCCCCAGTCAGAGCTCCACCCAGTGAGCTCTTCCTTCCATGGCATGATCCTAGGGGACGCACGCATACCCACTCAGACAGATTGACCAACCCGTCATGTTTGGTGACCACGCCAACTTCCGCTCGGAGGTCCTAACTTCGAGGTAGTGGACTTTTTGGGGTCCTACTACGCCATCTTGGGTGGCCATGCTACGCCAAGTTCATGGCGATCTCCAACTACACCTACCTCAAGCTGAAGATGCCAGGGCCAAACGGCGTCATCACCGTAGGTAGCACCTTCTCACACACCTACACATGCGACTGCGAGCATTACAAGCTCGCCACTGCCATCATCAACTCCACCGAGCTCCCAGAGCTTGGGAATTGATGACTCCAGCAGTCCCCAACTGCAACGGGCCGACCTCCTCAAGTACCTTCCATCCGACCGAGGAAACCAAGGCGGTGGAGATCGGCCCCACCGACCCGATTAAGATGGTTTGGTTCAGGACTAAGCTCCCATCCAAATAGGAAAGCAAGCTCGCTGACTTCCTACGCGCAAATCGTGATGTCTTCGCGTGGAAGACTTCTGACATACCGGGCATACCGAGGGAGGTCGCCGAGCACGCACTACGCATCATCCTGGGTTCAAACCCCACCAAGCAACGCCTGCGTCGCTTTGATGAGGAGATCGCCAAACTTCTGGCAGCTGGATTCGTCAAAGAGGTATACCACTCCGACTGGCTACCTAATCCTGTTCTCATGAAAAAGAAGGTTGGGAAATGGAGAATGTGTGTTGACTATACTGGTCTCAACAAGGCGTGCCCAAAGGACCACTTTCCTTTACCACGCATAGATCAGATAGTCGACTCCACCACAGGGTGCGAAATCCTCTCCTTCCTGGATGGCTACTCAGGCTACACCCAGATCACGATGAAAGAGTCCGACTAGGTCGCGACTTCATTTATCACCTCGTATGGTTTGTACTGTTATGTAACCATGTCTTTTGGTCTGAAGAACGCTAGTACCACCTATCAACAGTGCATGCAGTGATGCTTCACCGACCAAATCGACCCACCCGACCAACCTGACCAAGTCGAGCTGCCAAAACCAACAATTGTCGTCTATGTAGATGACATAGTGGTGAAAATGGCTTAAGCTAGCGACCTGATCGCAAACTTGTCCACCACATTCATGAACCTCTGAAGGTTCAGCGTCAAATTGAATCCCGAAAAATGTGTTTTTGGGGTTCCAAAGGGGAAGCTGCTCGGATACATCATGTCCGAGCGCGGCATTGAAGCCAACCCCAAAAAAATCACGGCCATCTCCAACATGAGCCCTATACACAACATCAAGGTCATACAGAGGCTCATCGGCTGTTTGGCCGCCCTGAGCCAGTTCATCTCCCGACTAGGCGAACAGGGGATGCCTCTCTACAAACTTCTCAAGAAGACCGATGCATTTGTCTAGACAAAGGAGGCACAATAGACTTTGGAAAGCCACAAAGCATCATTGATGTCGGCCCCAATCCTCGTCGCTCTCGAACGGGGAGAATCCCTCCTCCTCTACATCGCGGCAATCAACCATGTTGTGAGCGCCGCCCTTGTCATCAAGAGGGAGGAGCCGGGACACCCCCTGAAGGTCCAATGACCGATGTACTTTCATCGGTGAGGTACTCACCGATGCCAAAATTCGCTACCCTCAGGTTTAGAAGCTTCTGTGTGCCATGCTGATGGTGACCTAGAAGCTCCTGCACTACTTCACCAACCACGCGGTCATGGTCGTCACCTCATACCCACTCGGGGAGGTCGTCCATAACCACGACACCACCGGACGAATATCCAAGTGGGCTCTCAAGCTCATGGGCAACGACATCAGGTATGTCCCCTGCACTGCTATTAAGTCTCAGGCTATTGCTGACTTCATCGCCGAATGGACGAAAGTCCAGCTCCTGACCCCGGACGTCACCCATGAGTACTAGATGATGTACTTCGACAGGTCGGTCATGGCGCTCGGCTCAGGGCTAGAGTGGTTCTGATCTCCCCGAATGGGAGCAGGCTCCGCTACGCGATACGTCTCTATTTTTTGGCCTCGAACAATGCCACGGAGTACGAGGCCCTCATCAATGGACTACGCATAGCCATCGAGCTCGGCACCACGCGGCTGTATGTCCATGGTGACTTAGAGTTGGTCATTGACCAAGTCATGAAGGAGTCCCGCAAGAGCCCTCTCAGGGCAGCGTACTGCCAGGAGGCGCGTAAGCTCGAGGACAAGTTCCGAGGGATCGAACTACATCATGTCCCTCGAAATGACAACGCCGCCGCCAACTTCCTCGCAAAATTGGCGGCCAGACGGGAACATTCCGCCGATGGGGTCTTTGTGAATGACCTCCACGAGCCATCTGCCCGCATCCAAGAGGATCCGACCCAGACACGCTCTAACACCAATCTGGCACTTGGGGGCTCTGACCCCCCGACGTGCCCCGACCCCGACCGAGCGCTCGGGGGCTCCGACCTTGGCGCCTCCATGCAACATCGCCCGGTGACATCGCCATGATGGCACTCGATCTAGCCAACTAGAGAGCACCACTGCTCGCTTACCTCCTCGATGAGGTTCTGCGACCAAAAAGGACTGAAGCACGACGAATCGCTCAACATGCCAAGACGTTCATCACCATTAGTAATAAACTTTACAAGCGAAGTCCATCGAGAGTGCTCATGAAGTGCATCCCAACTGACTAGGGGAAACAGCTTCTCCTCGAAGTCCATGCCGGAATCTATGGACATCACACGACCCCAAGGTTGCTTATCGGGAAAGCCTTTCACCAAGGTTTTTACTGGCCCACTGCGTTACGAGATGCAGAGGAGGTGGTCCGCAGGTGTGAAGGATGCTAGCTCTACGCTCCGCAAACTCACCTACCAGCACAGGAGCTTCAGACCATCCCCATCACCTAGCCATTCATGGTCTAGGGCCTCGACATGGTCAGACCCCACAAAAATGCCCCTAGTGGCTTCACTCACCTACTCGTGGTGGTGGACAAGTTTACCAAGTGGATAGAGGTGAAGCCCATCACCAATATCCGCTTAAAAGAGGCGGTCAACTTCTTCCTCGATATCATCTATCGGTTTGGTGTCCCTAACTATATCATCATCGACCATGGAACAAACTTCAACAGGAAGAAGTTCTTGGACTTATGTGATGGATATGGCATTAGGATCGATTGGGCCTTAGTCGGACACCCATGTACTAATGGTCAAGTCGAGTAGGCCAATGGCATGGTCCTCTAAGGACTCAAGCCCCGCATCTTCGATCGACTCAAAAAGTATGCTGGGTGATGGGTAGCAGAGGTCCCAGTGATCCTCTAGAGCCTAAGAATGACCCTAAACCAGTCCATGGGGTTCACCCCTTTCTTCTTGGCATATGGAGCCAAAGCAGTGTTGCCATCCAACCTCGATCATGGTGCCCCAAGCGTAAAGGCCTTTGACCGAGACCAAGCCGCGGAGGCTCAGTAGGACGCGTTCTACCTGCTCGAGGAGGCTCGTGAGATGACTATCATCCACTCTGCTTGTTACCAACAAACTCTCCACGGGTACCATGATATAAAAATAGGGGAGGATCCTCGAGGTCAGTGATCTCATACTCCGGAGGAACCGGTCAACCAAGGACAAACATAAGCACTCTCCACCATGGGAAGGACCGTATGCGGTGGCCGAGGTGATCCGACCAGGCGCCTACCGGCTAAAGGACAACAACAACAACGTTCTCACCAACACATGGAACATCGAACAGTTACGTCGTTTCTTTCCCTAAACCTCGATCTTACCGTTTATTTCCATTCAATGCTTGCTCCTACAGTGCCCTAGCCCAAGCACTCTCGGCCTGGGTCACTTGGGGGCTCCATTGGGGTGTGATACCACCCCCTTTTTACTATCATTTTTTACTATAATGTAGTAACACTTTTCGCCCAAACAAAAGGGCATCGCCCAAATGAAAGGGCATCCTGTTCCTTTGATTACCCTACATAACTTGCGCTTTAGCCTCCTGACTGATCACACCCCGCCACGACCTATGGTTACGAGCAGCTGAGTCTCACAGGCCACTCCTAGGTTCTTAAGGTTGCAGCCTATGGGTCAACGGGCAGGTGCAAAAAAGAAAGGACAAAAAACAAAGCTACGTAAGGATAAAAACAAGGGTGGACGGGACAAGCTTCCCCTCACGAGTGATTTCATCACAAAATGAATTTAAAATATCCATGAATGTAAAATTGTTCACACGGGGGCTCCCCCATGAATTCATCTTTTACATAAACTGACTATTTCTAATCTAACTCTATTGTGGCCCCCCGGCGGCGTCGGTTGATGGTGAGGTTGGCGAGGACGAAGGCAGCTCGGTTGAGGTCAGGACGACGGTGCTCGGCTTGACTCCTATCGAGATGATGTTCGGCTTGGCTGGGGGCGAGACGACGCTCGCCTTTGACCCAGCCTCCGCTATGTCCATAGGCTGGACGATGTCTTCCCAACACACATCTGTGGCCATGATCGAACGGTGAGCCTCCATTACCCACTGTGCGGTGACATGCTCAGCGACCACCTGTGCGTGCAGCACCAAACTTTCTCCTAGCCTATGGACATTGACATATCCTCTATAGATGGCCATGAAGTCTAGATCAGGGTAGTGGGTCGCCACAAAGGTCAGCACCCCCGACGTCCCATAGAACATGCCGTCAGAGATGAGCGCCCAAACTTCATTCAAGACCTCCGCCAGCTGGATGGCGGGCGTACTAGTGCTTGGTCCCGACCCAAACACCTCGGAGACCACCACTTGCACAATGTTGCGAAGCTGGTCGAGCTCTCTATCAAGAGCGCGTCACTCCTTAATGGACTGGGCTAGCGCCTCTATGCTCCGACCGACTGCCGCCCAATTATGGAAACAGACGACAAATTCAGGAGCAAGGAAAAGAAAAATTTAAGGCATCCACCGAGGGCAGAATAGGTATGTACCGAGGCGAGCGCTTTTGAGAACAGAAAGCCCTTCCTCTTGCTGGGTCACCCTCTCGAGTAGCCGAGTGTTCGACTCCTCTGTCCCAAGCATCTGCCCCCAGAGCGCGACGACCTCCCACTCGGTGTCCGACCGGGCCTTCCGCTCTGCTTCTAGAGCCTCTAGGGACTTCCTGAGTGTTGCCTCGGTCTTCACCAAGTGGGCCTTCGCTGCGTCGAGATTCTGCTTAGCAGCAGTCGCCCACTCGACCGCATGCAGTTCCATATTGTCTCGAAGGACGAACTGGGCCTTTCTCGGCTCACTGGAGCAAGGCCACACCAGCTTGCGGGTCACCCCTGACCTACCGGAAGATCCAGCCATCATAGTATCAAGCGACGACCGGATCATCACCAACCCCCGAGATGGCGGGATGGCTGGTGGCTCCACCCTGGTGTCTTCCTCATCATCGAAGGGGATGTCCACCACCAACTCCATGGCTCGCCGGTGGCTGCTCTACCTCTGCATGGACATGGCTCCTCCGGCCCCCTCTAGCTCTGACTAGGCGAGCGAACCGTGCGCTCCTCTGCTAGGCAAGACAGGGAGCCCAGTGTAACACCCTAGATGATAAGCATGCATTTAACCTTAACATTGCATGAGCACAAGCATCATTGATCATTCATGAGCATGAGCATATCATGTATTCTATCTATGTTAGTTTATATTGGATGTGTTATTATTTAATTGCCTTACTTATGTTAGGGTTCTCATGTAACCAATGTGTAAAATGATTGTGGAACCTTAAGAATATCTTAAACATGTTTAGAATATCTTAAGGAACAACTTTGGTATTCATGACTAAGGCTAGTTTGGCCTCTAAGTCCTAGTTATAGTGTAAGTCATCATGTTAAAGTGGTATGTTTGACTGAGGTTGAACTATGTCATAGAGTTTTTGCATGGCAAAGCACCCTTAAGCAAAGTTGTAGTACTTGAGTAGAGCAACAACTTCTATTTTTGGGTCATGAGCTAATTCAGTGCATAGCTTGGTCATTTTGAGCTCACAAAAATCAGCAAAACACAAGATTTCTACACTTAGAAATTTTCTAAGTCAAAGTGCGTATACAGTTTCGCCATGCTGACTTTGTGATGTTGTATCTTCATAACCATTGAGAATTAGACCTTGATCTTTCAAGAGAAGTTGGAGCTAGTATGCAGATCTTCAACTTTTGTTAAGATAGTTTGCGCTAATGATATGTGGATTAGGATATTGAACATCATCAAATGGCGCTGTCAGGCTTGGGCACGGCTTTGATGGCCTACTCGGCCTAGCCATCAGTGGCCGACCTACGCAAGACCTGGCCGCTGCGTGGTGGTCGTACAACACCGACAGCCTGGCTGGTCGGGCCACGTCGAGCCACGATGCACAATCACCCACCCCACGCTCGCCCGTTCACTCCCGTGCGCTTTCATTTCCTGTCCTTGCCTCCTCCTTCGCTCGTGCCTCCGCCTACAGTAGCGCGGCGCTCGCCGCCGATGCCATTGCTGGCCACCCAGCTTGCACTGCTCGCTCGCTGCAGTCATGGCTCCGCTGTGTTCCCACCACCTCACCGAACCTGCCTTGTTGCTAGCCAAGCACGGTAAGGCCTCCTTGCAATGTCGTGGCCATCACCATCATCTCGACGCGATTGGGTGTGCGCTAGAATCACAGTAGAGTGTCGAAGCTCGGCGAAACCCTAAGTTGGGCTATCTCGGTCAGCTCCGGTAGCTCGTCATCGACCCGTGTCCGCCGTGCCGCCATGAGCACCGCCGTCATCTTTAGCCTCAGTAATCAATCCATCTAGATAGCTCCGTGTGTGCGGAATGTCTCAACGATCACTGTGGTGCCGGTGCCGTCGCCGGAGAGCTCGCCATCAGTGAACTCCGGCCGGTCAGCGCCGGTACTCTGTTGTTGGGCCTATGACGCACGGGCCCGGCTGACTCAAGGGCCCCAGCTGTCAGCGGCTTAGGTTTAGATGCTTGTTCATTTATTTCAGAAATGTATGCCAACTTTGAAAAATCATAAGTGAAGTTGTAGATGTCCAATTCTAGTGAACCAAATTTTGTTGTAATCCTCATGAAGTGTAGTATTTTATAAAAAATATGAAATGTACAGTTTCTAGTATTTTTATAGGTGAATATAATATATCTAGATAACTGCTTTTTGAATGTTAGTAATCTTGTAAAATAGATATCTTGAGCAAGAAAACTCATAAAATTGTGATTCCAATTTTTTGGTCTTGTTCTGACATGCTCTAGCTAGAAAAAATAATAAACTTGCTGTAAACTTGATTTAAGTAGGGTCTTTCTATTTATCTATTAATAAATGGTATTTTCTGAGGAAAATTGTAGGGATAAAAATATGTAACATATTGCTATGCAAATTTTTGTACAGTAGTATAGCACTAATATGAAGCTAGAAAAAATATATAATCTGTTGTTTGACACTTTTCTATAGGGTTAACTATTTTCACTAAAATAGGCCTTGCTAGCTTGTCATTTTTGTAAAGGATGTTATACATGGTCAAATGGCATGAAATTTTTACAGTAGTCTATTGGGAGCACTTGAAAGCCACTGTAATTTTCTGAGAATTTATTGTGCACATTTAGTAGATGTTTGTTATTTTTTCCTAATTATCTAATTAAATTAATAAAGGCATTTAAATAAATAAATTGGGATTTACCATTATATTTTCTTGAGTGTATTTGATGTTCCTGAACTGTTGGTATAGTTGGTGATGTCAAATTTGGAATGCTTATATGCAGTAAAAATATTGTTGCTCTAGAATTCGATTTAGAAGTGTTTTCGGATAGATTCTGTTGTTGGGCTATTGCATAGTCAAAATGATGTTTGCTGTAGAAATGGGTACTAACAAAGTTGTAGGGAACTTCTTCATCTATCTTGTGTTAATATTTTAGGGCAATAGGCCAAACGGTTTAGGAGTTCTAGCTGTTTTAAGTTAGTCTCCTGAAATGCTTGTTCTCTGGAATTTCTAGACAGCACTGGATAGATTGCCTGTTTTGGTTGGGATAGAGTGTGAATTTGCTTTTGGTGATTAAATAAGAGTTGCAGGAAATTTTATAATATTTCCATAAAGTCCAAGATCACAACATTTGGATATGTAGAACTTCAGTTATTATGTAAACTTGTAACTGCCATGTGTAGCTAGAAATTGTCTTGTGTAGAATTTCGGTAATGAATAGAGAAGAGATATGCACCTACTCAGTAAACAAGGAGTTAGCATTGTTATCATTGTGCTACTCAACCTAATTTTCATAGCATGTACATTCCCCTATCACATCATCTATGATCCTTCTTATACATTCATGAGACTTATGCATATGCATGCAATAGGTGCAACCGAGGAGATCACGTTGGTGGAGCTCGACATCGACCCCAGGAGGAGAACCAAGAGGTGCAGCACCAGGAGGTTCCTGGAGAAGGAGAGCAGACAGCAATGTTTGTGAAAGGTAAGCCTTGGAGCATTATAAGCCTCCCTACTTTATTAATGTCACCTAAGTTACTCATATTGATGCATTACGTGACAGGAATTGTTTGGAAACACTTGCTGAATATTACCTTCCTTGACCCAAAATATATACCATGAATCCTAATTAAGTCCAGGAACGCTTAATATGCTTAGCAATGCTTAGACCAATAGAAGTCAGGTGATTTCCTATCACCTGCGAGTTATAGGTGATAACTTGATCACGGTTGGCTATATTGTGCTATCATGGAACATAACCGGGTATTATTGAATAAATGGAGACCGAGACGAGTCTTATGTTGTGGTATCATAGTGATTCCGTCTATGTCATTTAAGGACTGGTCGTTGGAGGTTATCTTGTCATGTTGAACGCACGCCTCTAACATAGTTGGCCGGATAAGTCGTTCCGACCGCAAAGCCGAGTAGCTCAACTTAGGCCGGGACACGAGCAGTTAAAGTGCACACCTTGTAGGCAGTAAGGATGTGCATAGAGCTAATGGGGTAAGCCCAAGGGTAGGTTAGAGTCTTGAGCCCCCTTGGTAGATTGGTTGTATCTTTGAGGGTGCGGCGCTGGTCCTACCCATGATTGTACTTGAGTTGTCCCAAAGGTGACCTAATGCGACCTCGACGGGGGATGTATGGGTGTGTGTTAGGAATAATTCCCCAGCTAGGTAGGAATCGATTCGAATCGCCATCTCTTCTGGATAGTGAGAACTTGACAGGAGTATACTTCATCGTAGTAATTGATGGAAGTGTTGGTTATGAGATTATGCAAGAACTCAACTGGATATGGTTATTATTGTGATGACTTAATGGTACCAACATGTTTGGCATAGGATAAATGCTAATCTAGTATGAGATAGGATTAATAACGGGTGATTCACAACTTAAGAGATGTTGAACAACTTATGCTTTTTATGCAAATAATGTCTACTAGCTCTACTGATAAAGCCTTGCATACTCCTTAGTGTCTTAGTATTTTAGTTGGACGGGTAAGTCTAGCTGAGTACCTTCTTGTACTCAGGGTTTTATTCCCATTGTTGTAGATAATGTTATGTATCACGGCTACTGCAAGAACTGCTTTGCTCCTACAGTGGATGAGGACTACGACCACGGGCTTGGTCACTCTGTATATCATATCATCCTTATGCTTTTGGTTGGAGATGACTATGAAACTGGTTGTGTATTAACCTACGTGTGACGTTGATGTTAAACTACTTTGCTTCCGCTACTTTCAAACTTGGTTTGTAATAACTATGTGAACTCCGATGTATGTGAGATATTTGTGAACTGTGATGTAACATGTGACTGGTTATGTTGAATCTCTACGATCTTGGTTTGTATGTTGGTTGTTTGAGATCCTTCTAGATTTCATTGGACTACCGGGTTTATATGGGCTCAAGTATGACGGTTTGATCGCTTCGGTGATTGCTTTTGTACTTGTGCTCTTATAAATTGGACGGTTCTATGACAGCTGGCATCGGAGCAAGGATTCAACATTAGACTTGTCGTATGTGAATTTAAAAACAAAGGTTCTGTGTTATAAAAATTTAAAGTGTGCCAGTGGTCATCTCCTTTATACCCAGTTAAGGACTTTTAGGCGGCTATTTAAGTACTAACATGGGGGTTCTTACTTTCATCGTCCATACGACATGTTATTGTATGGATGCCACTCACTTGAGTGGTAATGTATGGATCAAATGCCTCTACACCAAGGTAAGAAGGTAAGTTGATGAGTGGCATGACCGCAAGATGTGAGCATGCGGTCAGGGAGAGCTAGCTTTGATACGGCTATATATGCATGCTTGCATGTGTATATGGTGTGTATTTAATTATGGGTAATAAATTGTCATCGGGTAGCTTTGATACGGAAGTATATGTATGGGTATACATATATGGAAGTATTTAGTTGCAACCTAGAGCCCAGATTTACATTTTTGTACTTATAACTATTGGGTTGGGCTAAAATGAATTTTCTATAGGTACACTAACAACGAAACGTGTAGCTCGTTTAATTACGATTATATTGAGAGAATGTATGTATGCCACCACGTATGTCGTTAGGAATTATTTTTCTAAGTTTGTGAGGACGTACGGAATGAGCATACATCATGGTGCATTATTTCTTCATGTTATTGCATTGTTTCCCCCTTAATTGATCTTATGGTTAAGTAACTCGTTTCTATAATCACGTTGTCTCACTTATTGTAGCCTTTTGTTACAGATGGCAGCCCCAGGAGCCCCTGTTGCTAGCGACACCTTTCTGTCATTGTTTTTGACTCCCACCTTACTATGGTGGGTGCTGAACTCTGTCGGGTACGCTGAACCGCCTCGCTACTTTTGGAGCGAAGTGGTAACTGAAGGACAGAGGTGGTATGATGTGCGAGTCACTATCGCAACCCGTGAGGACAATCCTCAGTGGCAAGGATGGAGTGTAGAGTCAGATGGATAGACCCCTTGGGAAGGTGCCCAAGTCGTCACTTTTGATGTTCTCAGTGAGATTTGTTAGGAATTTGGCGATGAGCTTGTAAATGGGCCTGTTGGATCTTTCCCCCGTGTCGATGCATCATAGACCGCTAGGGCCCAGCAAGGCGGTAATGCTTTAGTTAGAGACAGGGATGAAAGAGCGGAAAGTAGTAATGCTGCAATGAGTGCCATGCATGCAGTCATGAAGATGTTTTACTCATGCCAAGATAGCTACATCAATTGTATGCAAGAGCTCCAAAGAGCATAGGCCGCACAGCGTAGGATGCGTGGATGTGTGCGCAGGCACCGAAGGGTAGTTAGAGCAGCCCAGCATGAGATAGATAACTTCACGATAGCCTTAGAAGCTCGCTAGAGGCAATTTGGCCATGCTATTGCAGAAAGAGATGCAGCTAGAGCTGAATTATAGGGCATCCATGCTGAAAGGGACGATGTCATTCATTTTGCTGAAATAAGAGAGGCAGCTAGGATCAGGACAGTATTCTAGGCTGCTAGGCAGGCCACAGAGTTTGACCACAGAGAGCAAGAACTTATCCGCCAGATCAAGGAGCTTTAGATTGATGTTCATCGCCTCAACAACATAATTAACCCAATTATTCCTCCAGCTCCAGCGGTGGAAGAAGGCCCTAATGTGTTGTTTGCTGAGCATGATGGCATGGAGATGGATGCTGAGGAGGAGCCCGAAGATGAAGAGGTGGAGCCTTAGGAGGACGACCACGGTGATCGTGTGTCCGACGTCGACAGCGACCACTCTGAGGAGTAGCTTAGCTGTAGTAGTAGCGAGTTTGATGTCTTCGCTTTTTATTCTCGATCATTATGTAAGGAACTCATAACATAGGTCTCAATTTCATGATGTACCCTTGTGATGTTATTGGAACTATGCATGTACTATTTGAAGTGATTGCGCTGTTTAATGGACTTCTAGTTGTTTTTACATGAAAATTTGGCATGTATGGAACGCGTTGCGAGCACGATAAGTGATCATTTGGTGATGTTATATTGTGTAAATGAATTATTGTGCCTCTGTGTTATTGTATGAATTTATGATTCTCTCCAGTAATTATAGTGTGGCATGATTACACAATTCTTCTACAATCTCTTGACATCATCCAATAATCACTTGTTGTTGCAACTTTGAAGATGACGCACACTCGTAGGGGAGCTGGTGGTGATGATGTGGGTGGTAGTGATGACCGTGGCAATGGCAATGAGGTTCTTCCCCCACCACCGCATCCTACCCTAGCAGAGATGATGGCCCAACTCATGGAGACTCGATGTTCCATGGGAGAAGTGTTGCGTGGTCTCGCGCAGAATGTTGGCCAAGGACATGGAAGAGACCAACATCAAGGACCTGAGCCTAACTAGTTCAGCACTTTCAAGGACTTCCTTGACACCAAGCCTCCTATTTTTAAGGAAGCAGAAGAACCATTGCAGTCAGATGAATGGCTGAATACCATTGAATAGAAGTTTCGTCTTTTAAGGCTCACCGAGCACCTAAAGACAGAATATGCATCGCACCAGCTGCATGGACCTACAGGCATATGGTGGAGTCATCATCGATCCACTTTGCCTAAAGATGCTCAAATCACCTGGAATCAATTCAAGGCTGCATTTAGGGGACATTATATTCCCCCAGGTCTGATGAGTATGAAGCATACATAATTCATGAGGCTGACGCAGGGTACTAAGAGTTTAACTGAGTATCTGCATGCCTTTAACAACCTGTCAAGGTATGTCATAGAGTTTGTGGATACTGATGCAAAGAAGATTGCCAGTTTCAAGCGGAAACTTAGCCCAAAGTTGATGAAGACACCGGCTAACAACAAATGTGCCACTTTCATTGAGTTTGTTAGTGATGCATTCACCTAAGAAAATCATAACATCTATTCAGCATCCAAGAGTTGCAAGAGGGCTTATGAAGCAGGTGTATCTCAGCCAAAAGCTCCTACCACTGTGAGACCCTAGTTTCACCCTCCCGCTCCAAAGTATAGGCCACCTCAGAAGAAGGCATAGACTAGTCAGAACCAGAAAGTGTATCGCAAAGCCTACTCTATTGCCCTACCAAAGGATAGCAATGGCCAAGGATGCTCCAACATTCCACCTAGCAGTATGCCATGCTAGAACTGCAACAAGACTGACCATTGGTCAAGAAATTGCCCTTATCCCAAGAAGAACAACAATCAGAAGCAGGGCAATTCAAATGGACGTCAGGGACATGTGCACTATACCACCATGGAAGAGATTCCCTCTGATGAGGTTGTCATGGCTGGTATATTTCTTGTGAATCATCATCCTGCAGTCATTTTATTTGATTCTAGAGCTTTGCATTCATTAATGAGTCCAACATTTGCATCCAAGTATGATTAGAAAATAATTATAGTAGACAAGGGTGGTTATTGTATAAGTGCTGCTGGGAGTAACATTTCTACCAATCAGATAGTTAGAGATGTATATATCCAAATAAGTGAATGGGAGTATACTGCAAACTTAGTGATATTATCGGGATTGGGTATTGATGTGATCTTGGGTTTGAATTGGATGAAGAACCATGGTGTTCTTATCGATACCTCGACTAGAACCGTTATGTTGAGAGATCCCAAGAATAATGAGGCTTTTCTAGTACCTCTTCCTAGGGAGTTTGATCTCCATAATGTGGCCAATGCTATCCAACCTGTGGCCCTTACTGATATTCCGGTAGTATGTGAATTTCCTGATGTCTTTCCTGATGAATTGTCAGGGTTACCACCGGATAGGGAGATAGAGTTCAAGATAGAATTGTTACCTAGTACCACACCTATTTCCTGAAGACTGTATAGAATGCCTCCCAATGAGTTAGCAGAATTAAAGATTCAATTACATGAACTTTTAGAAAAGGGTCTCATTCGCCCCAGTTCGTCACCATGGGGTTGTCCAGCCATATTTGTGAAGAAGAAGGACAAGTCTTTGCGGATGTGTGTGGACTATCGACCACTCAATGCTGTTACTATCAAGAACAAATATCCTTTGCCTCGCAATGATATTTTGTTTGATCAATTGGCAAAAGCAAAAGTGTTCTCTAAGATTGATTTGAGGTCAGGTTATCCTCAAATCAAGATTAGGCCGAAAGACGTACCTAAGATGGCTTTTTCCACTAGGTATGGCCTTTATGAGTATTTAGTCATGTCCTTTGGATTGACCAATGCTCCTGCCTACTTCATGTACTTGATGAACTCGGTGTTCATGCCCGAACTTGACAAGTTCGTGGTTGTGTTCATCGATGATATCTTGATTTATTCTGAGATGGCAGAAGAACATAAAGAGCACTTGAGAGTGGTATTGTCGAGACTAAGAGAGCATAAGTTGTATGCAAAGTTTAGTAAATGTGAGTTTTGGTTGAAGAAGATACCTTTCCTAGGTCACGTATTATCTGAGGATGGAATTTCTATAGACCCATCCAAAGTGTAAGAAGTGATGGATTGGAAAGCCCCAACCTCAGTTCATGAAGTTTGAAGTTTTCTTGGTCTAGCTGGATACTATCGTCGGTTTATCCTAGATTTCTCCAAGATATCCAAGCCTATGATGAGGTACTTCAGAAGGATGAAAAGTTTATATGAACACCGGAGTGTGAATCAGCTTTTCACACTTTGTGGACTTTGCTAACTACTGCTCCTGTGTTGGCACAGCCTGACATTGAGAAACCGTTTGATGTATTTTGTGATGCCTTAGGTACCGGTTTAGGGTGTGTTTTAATGCAGGAAGGCCGAGTCATTGCTTATGCCTTGCGCCAGTTGAGAAAGCATGAAGTCAATTATCCAACACATGATTTAGAGCTTGCAGCAGTTGTCCATGCTCTAAAAATTTGGAGACATTACCTGCTTGGTAATGTTTGCCATATCTACACTGATCACAAGAGCCTTAAGTATATTTTCACTCAACCTGAGTTGAACATGAGGCAGCGCAGATGGTTAGAATTGATCAAGGACTACAACCTAGAAGTGCATTATCATCCGGGAAAGGCCAATGTGGTTGCTGATGCCTTAAGTCGGAAGTATCATGGTAATTCTTTGCTGGAAGATGGTTTCCACTTATTGCATCCTGCAGTTCTACACAATATCACTGTTAGTTGTTCTCTTGAGTCCAAGATCATTGAGCTACAAAAGACTGATATTGGTATATTCCATATCAAGAGAAAGATGATAGAAGAAGAAAGTAAGCATTTTTTATTGGATGAGAATGGTGTTCTGTAGTTTAAAGATCGACTTGTAGTGCCAAAGGATAGGGAGTTGAGGAACCAAATCCTAGAGGAAGCTCATTCTTCCAAGCTATCCATTCACCCAGGTAGCAACAAGATGTACCAAGATTTGAAGACTAAATTTTAGTGGACAAAAATGAAGAAAGAAATTATGGCATATGTTGCTAGATGTGATAATTGCTGTCGAGTTAAGGCCATGCATATGAAACCAGCAGGGTTACTTCATCCACTGTCCATTCCAAGTTGGAAATGGGAGGACATTAGTATGGATTTCATTGTCGGACTTCCAAACACCCAAAAGGGTCATGATTCTATATGGGTAATTGTTGACCGTCTCACCAAATTTGCACATTTTATTCCTGTCAATGTCAAGTATCCACATCATCAATATGCAAAGCTATACATTGAACAAATTGACAGATTGCATGGTGTACCTAAGAGTATTGTATCAAATCAAGGATCCCAATTTGTTAATCATTTTATGGAACATCTACACAAGTACTTAGGTACCACATTGATTCGTAGCTCTGCTTATCACCCCCAGACCGCAGGTCAAACTAAGCATGTAAATCAAATCTTGGAAAATATGTTGAGAGCATGTGTGATTTCTTCTAAGGGTTCATGGGAGGACTAGTTACCTTTGGTTGAATTCTCCTACAATAATAGTTATCAAGAGAGCATCAAGATGGTTCCGTTTGAAGCATTATATGGTCGCAAGTGTAGGGCCCCTCTGAATTGGATTGAGCCTGGTGAAAGAAGGTATTATGGAATTGACTTTGTCAAAGAAGCTGAAGAACAAGTCCAAATCATTCAACAACATATAGAACCGCTCAATCAAAACAAAAGAGTTATGCAGATAAGAGGAGAAGTCCTATTGTGTTCCAAGTTAGAGATTATGTGTATCTGAAGGTATCCCTAATGAGAAGAGTACAAAGGTTTGGAGTAAAACAAAAACTTGCTCCTAGATCATTGCACGAAAAGGACCAGAAGCCTACCAACTCTAGTTACCTCCGGAAATGAAAGCTATATTCAGTGTTTTTCATGTCTCCCAACTCAAGAAATGCCTTCATGTGCCTAAAGAAGCTATTGAACCCACTAGTCTCAAGATTCAGTCAGATTTAACCTATGAAGAAAGACCTATTCGAGTGCTTGAGGAAATGGAAAGAGTGACCCATAGCAAAGTCATCAAGTTCTATAAGGTGATTTGGAATAATCATAGTGAGCAAGACGCTACGTTGGAACGTGAGGACTATCTTCGTGAGGTTTATCCGAGTTTCTACGAGGAATGGTAGGTCGTGCAATCTTGGGATGAGATTTCTTTTAGGGGGAAGGGCTGTAACACCCTAGGTGTTAAGCATGCATTTAACCTTGACATTGCATGAGCATAAGCATCATTGATCATTCATGAGCATGAGCATGAGCATATCATGTATTCTATCTATGTTAGCTTATATTGCATGTGTTATTACTTAATTGCCTTACTTATGTTAGGGTTCTCATGTAACCAATGTGTAAAATGATTGTGGAACCTTAAGAGTACCTTAAACATGTTTAGAATATCTTAAGGAACAACTTTGGTATTCATGACTAAGGCTAGTTTGGCCTCTAAGTCCTTGTTATAGTGTAAGTCATCATGTTAAAGTGGTATGTTTGACCTAGGTTGAACTATGTCATAGAGTCTTTGCATGGCAAAGCACCCTTAAGTAAAGTTGTAGTACTTGAGTAGAGCAACAACTTCTATTTTTGGGTCATGAGCTAATTCAGTGCATAGCTTGGTCATTTTGAGCTCACAAAAATCAGCAAAACGCAAGTTTTCCACACTTAGACATTTTCTAAGTCAAAGTGCGTTTACAGTTTCGCCGTGCTGACTTTGTGATGTTGTATCTTCCTAACCGTTGAGAATTAGACCTTGATCTTTTAAGAGAAGTTGGAGCTGGTATGTAGGTCTTCAACTTTTGTTAAGATAGTTTGTGCTAATGATCTGTGGATTAGGAGATTGAACATCATCAAATGGTGTTGTTAGGCTTGGGCGTGGGCTCTGATGGCCTACTCGGCCTGACCATCAGTGGCCGACCGGCGTAGGACCGGGCCACCATGTGGCCGTCGTACAACGCCGTCGGCCTAGCCGGTCGGGCCATGTCAGACCACGACGCACAATCACCCACCCCGCGCTCGCCCGTTTACTCCCATGCGCTCTCATTTCCTCTCCTTGCCTCGTCCTTTGCTCGCGCCTCCGCTCGTATCAGCGCAGCGCTTGCCGCCGACGCCATTGCCAGCCACCCAGCTCGCACCGCTCGCTCGCCACAGTCATTGCTCCACCGTGTTCCCACCACCTCATCAAACCTGCCTTGTTGCTGGCCAAGCACGGTAAGGCCTCCTTGCAGCATCGCGGCCATCGTTGTTGTCTCACCGCTGTGCCACGCCGCATGTGGCCGGACCACCTCCGACCACCATTTGCCATGATTGGGTGTGCGCTAGAATTGTAGTAGTGTCGAAGCTCGGCGAGACCCTAACTTGGGTTGTCTCGGTCAGCTCCGGCGGCTCGCCGTTGACCTGCGTCGGCCGTGCCACCATGAGCGCCGCCATCATCTTTAGCCTTAGTAATCGATCCATCTAGATAGCTCGATGTGTGCGGAATGTCTCAAGGATCACTGTGGTGCTGATGCCATTGCCGGAGAGCTCATCGTCGGCGAACTCTGGTCGGTTAGCGCCGGTACTCTGTTGTTGAGCCTATGACGCATGGGCTCGGCTGACTCAAGGGCCCCAGCTGTTAGCAGCTTAGGTTTAGATGCTAGTTCATTTATTTCAGAAATGTATGCCAACTTTAAAAAATCATAAGTGGAGTTGTAGATGTTTGTTATTTTGCCTAATTATCTAATTAAATTAATAAAGGCATTTAAATGAATAGATTGGGCTTTACCATTATATTTTCTTGAGTGTATTTGATGTTCCTGAACTGTTGGTATAGTTGGTGATGTCAAATTTGGAATGCTTATATGCAGTAAAAATATTGTTGCTCTATAATTCGATTTAGAAGTGTTTTCGGATAGATTTTGTTGTTGGGCATGTTGCATAGTCAAAATGATGTTTGCTGTAGAAATGGTTAATAACAAAGTTGTAGGTAACTTCTTCATATATCTTGTGTTAAAATTTCATGGCAATAGGCCAAAGGGTTTAGGAGTTCTAGCTATTTTAAGTTAGTCTTCCGAAATACTTGTTCTCTAGAATTTCTGGACAGCACTGGATAGATTGCCTGTTTTGGTTAGGATAGAGTGTGAATTAGCTTTTGGTGATTAAATAAGAGTTGTAGGAAATTTTATAATATTTCCATAAAGTCCAAGATCACAGCATTTGGATATGTAGAACTTCAGTTATTATGTAAACTTGTAACTGCCATGTGTAGCTAGAAATTGTCTTGTGTAGAATTTCGGTAATGAATAGAGAAGAGATATGCACCTACTCAGTAAACAGGGAGTTAGCATTGTTATCATTGTGCTACTTAACCTAATTTTAATAGCATGTACATTCCCCTATCACATCATCTATGATCCTTCTTATGCATTCATGAGACTTATGCATATGCATGCAATAGGTGCAACCGAGGAGATCACGTTGGTGGAGCTCGACGTCGACCCCCAGGAGGAGAACCAAGAGGTGCAGCACTAGGAGGTTCCTGGAGAAGGAGAGCAGACAACAATGTTCGTGAAAGGCAAGCTCTGGAGCATTATAAGCCTCCCTACTTTATTAATGTCACCTAAGTTACTCGTATTGATGCATTACGTGACAGGAGTTGTTTGGAAACACTTGCTGCATATTACCTTCCTTGACCCAAAATATCTACCATGAATCCTAATTAAGTCCAGGGACGCTTAATATGCTTAGCAATGCTTAGACTAGTAGAAGTCAGGTGATTTCCTGTCACCTGCGAGCTATAGGTGATAACTTGATCATGATTGGCTATATTGTGCTATCGTGGAACATAACCGGGTATTGTTGAATAAATGGAGACCGGGTGGAGTCTTATGTTGTGGTATCATAGTGATTCCATCTGTGTCATTTAAGGACTGGCCGTTGGAGGTTATCTTGTCATGTTGAACGCACGCCTCTCACATAGTTGGCGGATAAGTCATTCCGACCGCGAAGCCGAGTAGCTCAACTCAGGCCGAGGACACGAGCAGTTAAAGTGCACACCTTGTAGGTAGTAAAGATGTGCATAGAGCTAATGGCGTAAGCCCAAGGGCGGGTTAGAGTCCCGAGCCCCCTTGGCAGATTGGTTGTATCTTTGAGGGTGCGGCATTGGTCCAACCCTCGATTGTACTTGAGTTGTCCCAAAGGTGACCTGATGCGACCCCGACGTGGGAAGTATGGGTGTGTGTTAGGAATAATTCCCCAGCTAGGTAGGAATCGATTTGAATTGCCATCTCTCTCGGATAGTGAGAACTTGACAGGAGTATACTTCATCGTAGTAATTGATGGAAGTGTTGGTTATGAGATTATGCAAGAACTCAACTAGATATGGTTATTATTGTGATGACTTAATGGTACCAACATGTTTGGCATAGGATAGATGCTAATCTAGTATGAGATAGGATTAATAACGGGTGATTCACAACTTAAGAGATGTTGAACAACTTATGCTTTTTATGGAAATAATGTCTACCAGCTCTACTGATAAAGCCTTGCATACTCCTTGGTGTCTTAGTATTTTAGTTTGATGGGTAAGTCTAGCTGAGTACCTTCTCGTACTCAGGGTTTTATTCCTATTGTTGTAGATAATGTTATGTATCATGGCTACTACAAGAACTGCTTTGCTCCTGCAGTGGATGAGGACTAGGACCACGAGCTTGGTCACTCTGTATATCATCTCATCCTTATGCTTTTGGTTGAAGATGACTATAAAACTAGCTTTGTATTAACCTACGTGTATTGTTGATGTCAAACTACTTTGCTTCCGCTACTTTCAAACTTGGTTTGTAATCACTATGTGAACTCTGAGGTATGTGAGATATTTGTGAACTGTGATGTAACATGTGATTGGTTATGTTGAATCTCTATGATCTTGGTTTGTATGTTGGTTGTTTGAGATACTTCGAGAGATTCATTGGACTACCGGGTTTATATGGGCTCAAGGATGACGGTTTGATCGCTTCGGTGATTGCTTTTGTACTTGTGCTCCTATAAATTGGATGGTTCTATGACAGCCAGCTTCCCTCCTCTCCTCCTCCACAACCGGTGGGGGAGGGACCACAAGAATCACCACCTACCCGGTCTCTGCCATCACCATGGGGATCGCCGCCATCACGGCCACCGCCATGCTCACGATCGGTTAGGAAGGTGCAACCCCCATTAAGGAAGGTCACGCCACCACCAGCCTGCTTCCCCCTTCACTCGTTGCAACCCGCCATAGGCTGGGTCTCCACTCTTCTCGCATGGGAGATGGGGAGATCCCCAGTCCTGCCGGCTCCTGGCCGCTGCCGCATAAGCGCAGGTTAGTCACACTCAAAAACTCAACTATGAGAACAAAGGGAAGCATGAATAGATACCCAAACAAAAGTGGTAGAACCTTGAAGCCCCAATCGGTTGACGATGAGCCGATCGGACAAGGATCGCTCAGGGGTCGCGACCCGCCCCTCGGATCAACTAAGGGTGGGGTGATTCGGCCGATCCCCGTTTGGCCCGTGAATGGCCGTGGCTGCCAGCTCATGGTGAAACCCCCAGAGCAACTACCGGCTCTGGGCCGCTGCCACACAAGCGCAGGTTAGTCATGCTCAAAAACTCAACTATGAGAACAAAGGGAAGCATGAATAGATACCTAGACGAAAGTGGCAGAACCTTGAAGCCCCGACCGGTAGACGACGAGCCGACCGGACGAGGATCGCTCAGGGGTCATGACCCATGCCCCCTCGGATCAACCGAGGGTGGGGGCGACCTGGTGGGTCCCTGTTCAACCTGAACGGCCGCGGCTGCTAGCTCATGGTGAAACCACCGGAGCAACTGGTGGGGCATCTCCCCATTGGGGGTTGCGCACACGCGTCGATCGACCCAAAGATGTAGGGGAATGATCACTTCCCCTCGATCGACCGGCATGCTCCGCCACACTTAGAGTAGGGGGCCACGAAGCCGATGATGCATCCGATGGGCGTGGCGACCGCGCCCACTTCGCCTCCCATTCATGGCGGCATCCTCACCCATGACATGTTTCCTTGACTCAGAGAGCGTCACCGCGTGTGTCTCCGTACCACGCCCGCCGCCGACAGGTGTAGTCGTAGGCTCACGGCGCTCCACCAAGGTCACAGTAGCGCCCCTATCTCCCTCGTCCTCCGAGGAACTCGCGTCATCACCCGTCTCCGTGGGCTCCTCTGACTTGAGCTCTGCCTCCACGTCGCTCGGCTCTTGCCACCACAGACCCACTGGTTGATCTCCTTCTCCATATCAAACCTCCTATGGACCTTCTCCTTTTTTCTTCTTCTTGGCAAGTGCGGGCTCCCTTTGGGCGGCTTGCCGAGCCACGCCTTCCGCCCTTCTTGGAAGATGTAGCAGGGATTTATACCTCGTGAGCCCTTGTGAAATAGGCGGCTTAAAATTGATCTAAAGATCAAAACAAAAAGGAAAAAAGGTCATGGGAAAGGAGTATACCATATCGAACAGCTTCACGGCATGGAGAGGTCCGGGCGTCCCTTCGAGGGACTCATTATCCCCCAACTGCAGCACTCGATTGAGACAACTCTAGACTTCATCCCTTGACAACTCCAGCGACGCCCGGTTGGGATCCATTGGGCTAGAGTATTCCCACATCGGTCGTGTTCTCTCCGCCAATGGGGTGACCCGACGGCGAAAGAAGGTGTGGAAGACCCACAACCCATCGAGGCCATGCCGCACGAGCCTCCGAAGCTTTGTCTCAATGATCTCTAGCTTTTTCTGCTGATGGGTAGGACCCCATGACCAGCTTTCCCTCCTCTCTAGCCTCTCCCCGGTGAACGTCGAGAATGGCGCCTCCACCGAGTTCCTGATGTAGAACCACTCGCCATGCTATCCTTGGTTGGAGTCACTAGGGGAGTACGTTGGGTAGGGGACCAATGGTTTAGGCCGCTTCTATAGGGTGAACCTATTGACTAGAGCGATTCTGGGTGATTTCCCCTCGGACAGGGCCCACCCCTGAAGATCCGTAGGAAGAGGTCCACGTGTGGTTCCATCCCAAGAGAGGCCTCACAAACGGTGATGAAGCTAACGATGTGCGGCACCCTAGTCGAGTTGAGGTGCTGCAACTCTAGGCCCCACTCATTGTGGAGCCCGCACAGGAACCAGTGCACGGGGTACCTGAGCGTACACTCGTGGAAGGCAAGGAAGGAGATGACCTCATCGGCCTAGGGTTGTGGAACAACCTCCCCCACCGTGGGAGCCCTCCAATATGCCACTTCCTTTGATGGGAGCAGCCCCTTCTCGGTGAAGACGGCCAGCACCTCCTCATCCACGTTGGAAGGCCTCCAGTTCGACATCACACCTCGGGTTTATGAATGAATATGTGAGTTTTTCCTCTCCCTCGCTCTGCCCTCCTCTCTCCTAGAAACCGTCATGGCACATGAACAAGCTTGGCAAATGGAAGGAAGGAGAAATGACAGCGGTTGAAGAAAGGCAAAAGAACGGGAGGAAAACCCTCTCCCTTCCCCCTATTTAATGTGGAAAGGCATGCGGTGGGACGTGGCCTTGGCTGACGGGATGTGGCTTGCCCGATGGGATGTTGCCTGGCTCACAGACGGGAAATGAGGCACAACCACATGCAAATGACCCTCCGCCTTCCCAAGCAGGGTTTGGAGCGGCCCATCGATGGAATCTCCATCGAGGAGAGGATGGCTCGAGCGACTGCCGAGAGATAGGTAAGGAGCAATGGGATGCCCCATGCGGTTTATGCCAACTCCATCATGAATGATGGGCCCGGATTCCACTCGGACATATCCGATAGGAGCTCCCCGAACCCATCACTCCAGCCATCGAGGTAACTTTACCAACCCCCATTTTACTTTTCTGGTGCATGAGCATTCATTCATCCATTCTCATGCATGCATTCATACATTCATACATTCATCCTATACATCCAAGCATAACATATGCAATTGTTGCATCACAACGCTTCGCGTCGCATCACAAAGCGGTAGTCGTCTTATTCGATATGAGCTACGACCGACCGAGGTTCGAAGGCTGGCCCACGAAGGGCTCGAGGCCGCCTCACATCAAACAGAGCCAGGGGAGAAAACACAGATGAGCCCCAGCGGCCCTTGCCTAACCCGCTCAAGAGCGAACAGGGTCATCTCAACCTTCTCGTTCGATCCTGACCTCAAGCCATGCCCACAATCTCTATTGAGGGGAGGCCAGCGGGCCACTAGAGTCGGTCTCTGAAAACGGCTCGGGCATCTGCCGGGAGGTGGGTTAAGGAGCGATGGAATGCCACATGAGGGCTATGTTGACCCTGTTAGAAACGATGGACCTGGATTCCACTCGGACATGCCCGTTAGTGAGCTCATCGAGCACGTCACTCAAGCCATCGAGGCAAGCGACGTTTGCTCAACCCCTCTAGTTGTGGAAATCATGGATGGGGTGACACATTAAACTCGACCGACCCCTACCGAGCCCAACAGGGCTCGAGGGCTCGGGCCACCCGACCCCGATTAGGGAATCTAACCGACCACGCAGGTCGCAGGTGGGACAAACACGAGCAAACACCCCGACCGGTAGGAACACAGGAGTCTATGGCCCTAGGAAAGAGTACTAAGGTGCTCAGCCTCCTACCAACTCACCAGTCGGCCGTAGGACTCGGGGGCTACACCCACCGAGTGTGCTCACGCGCACCCGATAGATGATGGACTACCGATGAGTTCCCCCTTTTGGGGGCTAGGCGCCTATGTCTACTCGGTGTGCCTCCGCGGCCTTCGCCAGTCCTCCCCGTGGAGGCTAGGTGCCTAAATCCTACTTGGTTACCCTACGTGGTGCAACAAACCAAGGGGGAAAACACCGAAGTTCCAATAAACAGCCCACCTCCACGGTGCAATGGGCACAGGAATTACAAAGCAAATACAAGCTTTCATTAAGGTAAAAACATAAGCCCTAGGCTTTTACAATGACACACAAAGCATGTGTGAATAGCCCCAAGACTGCTCCACACCTTGGGGCATGAAGCGAAATAAGGGAGCCAAGATCCTTGTTCTCCCGCTACAATGCTCTCCTCCCTCTCTCCGTCCTCTGATCCAAAATTTGGTACAGGGGCCCGTTTGAGACGTACGATGCTCTCTCCTTACGAGAGATCTTTTAGCATCGTACTCCCATGCGCTCTCAAAGGCGGCAACTCAACAGCCCCTTTACGGCTTCACAGAAGCCCCAAAGGGGCTCGGGGGCTCCTGTCGGGTTCATAAACCCGGGGTCCCCAATGGATCCGCTTCCCTGCAATACTTGGCCCAATAGGCAGCGCAGCGACAGCACGCGTCTGGGCCGGCCCAGATATACAATGACAGGCTGAGACCACGATCCGGTCCCTGACCGGCACCTTAGGCCAGGAGACCTGCTTGGAGCCCCAACCGGAAGGCCTGGCCGTGGTGGGACCACAGTCTGACTCCGACCCTATTCCTCCAACTGGGGATATGTCGGACCTTTGCTCGCCTCTCCTTCCCGACCGACATGGTTGGGCCAACTAGGAACGACCGACCAGGACGCCTGCTCGATGTGGGCCCAGGGAGCAGGAGGAGCAGATAAGGTAAGGCGCTCAAGTCAACCGCAATACCGAGGACTGTACCCTACCTTGTCGTGCGCACCTACAGGACGGTGCCACCAGGCCATATCAGATGGACACTATACAGCCTTCCAGACACGTCAGAACACAAACAGTATTGTGGGCGCCGTCGTTTACCGTCCCTGGCGAACACTGTGCAGCTTGCCAGGTCATGAACAGTAAGGTGGGTGAACATTGTGCAGCCTGTCAGGTCATGAACAGTAAGGTGGGCAATGGCGTGCCGTACCCGACGGCGTGGGCTACAAGACTAGGTAGCACACATACACATTCTCTCCCTTTCTGTCTTTGACTTGTAAGGTCATCCCCTTCATCTATAAAAGGGGATGCACTCTCTCCTAAAAGGACGACGGCTAAATAGCTCAATAGCTCTAGAGCTTGATAGCTACACAGTCTACACACTCTCAACAACTGATAAGCTCGGACACATAGAGCATACGCTCTAATACTTAGCGCACGTTTGAGCATCCGTCACTCTCTTCCACTCAGTTCAGAGTCCGACCAGGCCTCTAACACCCCCTTCCTATTCCTTACTCATTTGTAACCCCACAACAAACTTTGAACACCTAGGCTCAGGAATAAAGTCCCCGACCAACTTGAACTGGATGTAGGGCACATTGCTTGAACCAGTATAAATCATGTATCATCGCGTGCTAGGCCACATTCGATCACAGTGCACGGCAAAACTACAAATATTTACTTGTTAGCTATATTTCGCACCGACACATGGTTGCATTGGTTCTTTGTTTGTATATATACGAGGCAACGTACCAAATTTACTACTAGCGGCCAGGGAATCTATAAATTGTTGCTTTCTAAATTGTTGTGTACTTCCATACCCACATGGCATGCTTTTTGCTCGTCATGATACACTTTGTTGAGGTAACATCCTTCTAGCTACTCCTACTTAGGGCATCTGGCCATCTGCATTAGGCGATTATATAACAATCCTATATTGATGGAACTTGCTCCTATACACTGAGGTTGTTCCTATACCTAGAAACGAAGAACCTACTCCCATATTTGGAATCGGCTCCCATGAAATAAAATACCTCTCTTCATTCTTCATCATCATCTCTCTCCCCTGTTGTTGCCTCTCATGCTTGTAGGATGAACTCCAACGGCAGCAAGCTTTACAAATCAAGCTCAAGGAAGGCCTTTTTGCTGGCAGTGACCAAGACCAGGAGGGAGGCAAAATGGTCGATGAAGAAGGCACTCATATGGACGAGGATGCAGCGGTGGATGCTGACCAAAGGATCGTGAATGGAGCCAGCTGGATTAGCAAGGCCTTGCCCCCCTTTCCTAGACCTAAAAGTTTTTGAAGAGTTAAATGCATTAGTGGCCCTTGAACTTGTAGGTGTGTGTCATATAGGTCCATAAACTTAAAAAATGTATTTCTGGGTCACTAAATTTGTTAAGTGGTGCTACCGTAGGCCCATACCAGCCACGTGAACATTTTTTTTGGTGACGTGGTATGCTAGTATGACATATAATTTTCGTTTAACCCCTCACATGCTTGTGCATGAAGCGGCACCGCTGGCCATGCAGAGCCTGAAAAGACGGGTCACGTTTTTCGTGCATTGCATGCCATGCGACAAGGGACCGGAATGGTGCATGCATGCATGGAGACGGACGGAGGCAGCATGCAGTGCAACGCGCAGATCAGAGCCAGAGCCCCGCCATGCGTTTGCATCCGTCAGGTGGGCAGGGGGGACCGGGGGACAAGCGCAGAAGGCAACAAAAGCGCGGCACATACCATTGGCGCGGACTCTTGTAATATTCGAACTGCGCGCAGACGGTGCTCGGTGCTCGCTCGCCGGGCCCGGGCCGCTGGCCGCTGGCCGCTGGCCGCTCCGCACTGCCGCTGCCCATCCCCGCATGCGTTCATGCATGGAAAGCTCAATCTGGCCGGCCGGGCGCGGGTGGCCCGGACCTCGCCAAGTCCCGTGACGAAGGCGCTCCTCGATGGAGGGGACAGTGCGGAGGGGGGGTCAGTGCGACGGTCGAACCTTGTCCTCCGGCGCGACGACGGCGAGGTCCTGTGGCAGAGCACTGAGCATCCCACCGACACATGGCTCCCAGGAGTCGTCTCGGCATGAACATGATCACCGGCCACGTGCAGGCTCTGACTTGCTGGAGGAGCTCCAGTGACTCGGCTCCCGGCGTGTACTCGCTGGGGATCGACCCGAACGGGACCAGTCAGTTCTTCACGTACTAGAACACAACCGTGAGTTTCTGGAGCAGTAGAGAGTGGAACGGCAACATCTTTGCCGGTGTCCCGGAGATGACGTCGCACTACTTTTACAACTTCGAGTTCGTGTCCAACGACAACGCCAGCTACTTCGACTACTCTCTGCAAGACCCCACGGTCATCTCCAGGTTCGTCTTGGATGTCTCCGGCCAGGTGAGACAGCTCATCTGGGTGCCGTCGGCCGACGAGTGGATGATCATCTGGGCGGAGCCACACCAGCTCTGCGACGTCTACGCTGTCTGCGGCGCGTTTGGCGTCTGCGACGAGAAGAGTGAGCCATTCTGTAGCTGCCCCGCCGGCTTCCGCCCCTCCTCCATGGAGGACTAGGAGCTAGGAGATCACTCACACGGCTGCCGCCGAAACCATCCCTTGCAGTGTGACAGTGGCAAGGACGGCGACGCCTTCTTGCTGGTGCTAGGTATTTCTCTGCCGGGAAACCCGTCGCAGCCGGTTGAAGCATCAAGCGCTCAAGACTGCAGGTTGGCGTGCTTGAGGAATGGATGATCTTCACCTCCGGTTGTCTGCCATGGATGTGTCCTCAAAAGATCGTAACAGAACGGCAATCTTCGTTTCTACTGCCTCAGTTGCGTCGATCCTAGTCTTGTGTGCCATTGTGTCCGTGTTTGTTAAGATGTTTAGGAGAAGACAGAGCAGCATAAGATTCGTGCAAGCAGCAGCAGAAGGTGGTAGCCTCGTGGCGTTCAAGTACAGCGAGCTGAGGAGGGCGACCAAGAACTTCTCGGAGAAGCTCGGAGGCGCCTCCTCTGCGTGGGGGAGAAGCAGTTCAGGAACGAGGTGCGCACCATCGGCAGGATCCAGCACGTCAACCTCGTCCGCCTCCGCGGTTTCTCCTCCCACGGCAGCGAGCGGCTACTCGTCTACGACTACATGCCCAACGGTTCGCTGGACAGGGCGCTTTTTGGGGGAGCTGCGGCGCCGCCGACGCTGAGCTGGAGCGCCAGGTTCCAGATCGCGCTCGGCGCCGCCCGGGACTTGCTGTACCTCCACGAGGGTTGCCGGGACTGCATCATCCACTGCGACATGAAGCCGGAGAACATCCTGCTCGACGAGGACCTCGTCCCCAAGGTGGCCGACTTCGGCATGGCGAAACTGGTGGGGAGGGACTTCAGCCGCGTCCTGACGACGGTGCGGGGCACCATCGGGTACCTCGCGCCGGAGTGGATCTCCGGCGTGCCCATCACCGCCAAGGCCGACGTGTACAGCTACGGGATGGTGCTGCTGGAGATCATATCGGGAAGGCGGAACGCGCAGTGCTGGGTGACAACGGAGCACGGCGCGTCGCTGTCGTCAGAGTACTTCCCGCTGGTGACCGCGAGGAATGTCAGCAAAGGGGCAGCGCTTGTCGCGCTGCCGGACGAGCGGCTGCAGGGGGACGCCGACCCGCGGGAGCTGGGACGCCCGCCAAGGCGCATAGCCCGTCGCCGGCGGCCGAGCCGGCTGCCAAGATCGAGACGAGACGAGAGATGTGAGGGATTAAATGAAAATTATATGTTATACTAGCATGTCACATCAGCAAAAAATGTCCACGTGGCTGGTATGGGCCTGCGGTGCACCACTTAACAAGTTTAGTGACCCAAAAATGCATTTTCCAAGTTCATGGACCTATGTGACACACGTCTACAAGTTCGAGTGCCGCTGGTGCATTTAACTCATTTTTGAAACCCCTTTTGATCTTATGTTAGTCTAATTTGTTCATGTAAGCATATAAAATGACACATATGATGATCTACATATGTAAGAAACCTTTTAAATCTGCTAGATACTTCATAGCATGTAAGATCACTACATGTTTCTATATTTCAAGAAATATACCAACCTCTTCACTTCACACACACACACACACACACACACTAACAATGTGTATAGTTTGGGGAGCAACCTCATCCAGAATCGCATGATCTAGCATGACTTGATTACCTATAGGTTTAATTTGGATGATTCTTTGTTGATGATGCCGCGTGATCCACCGCTACGACATTCACCCTATGTTTTAAGAGCATTCACATGTGAAGGCACGATACGTCGACAGTGTCGTCTCGTGGTTTTTGAGCTCGACCATTGGTTTAATATGTCAATCATGATGGCTATGGATAATTGGGACACGGTTCGGTTAATGCAACAAAAAAACATGAGACAAAAGCGTAGCATGTACATATTTACTTTCTTATCATGGAAAGAACCCACCCCCATTCGAGGCTCTCCAACTCGGCGTGCTTTCTGCTGCAGCCGTATGGTGATCCTTCTACGTTTCTCTGTCACGTGGGTTGCATTGGTTTTTATTTGTATATATAGGGGCAAATGGCAGTGTACCAAAGTTACTACTAGCGGCCAACAAATCTATAAATTGTTGCCTCCTGCCTTATTTTATAACTAGTTTTTTTAAGGCATAAATTGCGCCACTGGTATGATGCCAACACGTATTTTTGGAAAAAAAAGATATAATCAAAGTTGGGTTGTATTTTGATTTGAGAAAAATCTGATGATGTTTTCGCAAAAAACGGTGAGAGTGTCTGGGGAGCGCGAGTTGATTTTCGATAAAGTGGAGGTCTTTTTTGCAAACAAATCAGTTCCCATCCGGTGATGGACTGGCGTTGATTTGGAAATAATCGAGGCGTTTTTGTAAAAATTCGAGAGGGCGTCTAGAGAGCTGGGTTGATTTCCGAAAACTTAAAGGGTTTTTCAGTAAAAACGACCTGGCTTCGCCGATCTGGACCATCTGTCTGCCGACGATCGAACGGCCGCAAAATGCGACGTGGCCACCACGAGGCTACGATAAAGTAAAAGTGGCCATACCAAATCATATTTTTAGATTTCATACCGACGTGGCATGCTTTTTGCTCGTCGTGATATACTTTGCTAAGGTAACATTCTTCTAGCTACTCCTACTTAGGCCGTCCGGACGTCTGCAATGGATGATTCTATGCAGGTCCTATATTGATGGAACTTGCTCGTATACATTGTGAGGGTCATTCCTATACTGAAAAACAAACAACCTACTCCCGTACTTGGAACCGGCTCCCATGAAATAAAATACTTCTCTTCATTCTTCATCGTCGTTAGGTAAATTTGTTAGGTAAATTTGTTGATGTAACCATATAATATAAAATGACACATATGATGATCTACTTACGTTAGAAACCTTCTATTTCTGCTAGATAGGGCATAACATCTAAGATCACTACATGTTTTTATGTTTCAATAAATATACCAGGCTTTCTCTCTCTCTCTCTCTCTCTCTCTCACACACACACACACACACACACACTAGCAACGTGTTTGGTTTAGGTGAGTGACCCCATTTGGAATCACCTGATCTAGCATGACTTTATTATCTATAGGTTTAGATGATTCTTTGTTGATGTCGCGTGACTCACCACTGCTACACTCTGTCTAGGTTCTTTTAAGAGCACTCGCTCGCAGAGGCGCTATACATGGACGGTGTCGCCCGGTGGGTTTTGAAGGAACGAGTCTGCGACTTGTTTGTACTGGTGGAAGGAATAATGGGCTGGTGGCGGAATGGTCTATTCTATGCATCAAACAAAAACACTGCTTTTAGGTTGGGATAGAGGATCCGTAAAAGAAAAAACTCATACATACGAAAATAAAGTTAGATAAATAGTCAAGAACTCTCACATACTTATAAAGAATGGTAAACCTTATGTGTATCTAATTCATTCTTAGACGTACCGTTGAATGATTGAGTTAATATAATTATACGCCAAATTAAAGTTGTTTTCATGTTGTATATGATATGATAGAGTGTCATCGAGCATCACCACATACATAGCTATCAACTTCACAATTGCAACATTTATTTTATAAATGATTTGCGACGAAAATATTTGGTGAGCACGGCTTAGTAAAGCACCAACTAAGGCGCATCCTCCTTTTGAAACGCATGTTTTATCTTTCTCGTTCAATTATTTAACGGAGAACAATATTGAGCTCATTGGCTTGCCCTCCTAGCTCCGTCCCTATAGAGGATTCTAATAAAGGGGAGCGTGAGAAGGATTATGGATACTACGGAAATTAAAGTCATAAGATTATAAAAATTATTCAAACACACAGGGCCTTTTAGCAACTACTCACAAAAAAAACTACTCACCAAAAAAAGCTATGCAAAGTAGTACAGCCTACTCCGTAGGTTCGTTCGTACACGTGGTTAGTGGTTTTGCGCACGTGTTTTGCTGCAAAACCGTGGCTAGCTATCATGAGCGGTGGGTCAACGGTATAGAGACAGAGAGAGATCAGATATGGTCAAGGACATGCAGATGGAGCGTTTCAATAAAAAAAAAGGACATGCAGATGGATACGGGCGTTGGTTATTGAATTCGGGCATAGCATACAGACACGAGTCATCAAGCCATACCACTAGCGGTTTATCATTATTACTCAGTATATGTTTTTTACTTTCTCCTTTAGTAGGTTGCTTCTTCATGGAGAGTCAACTGTTGTTGTCTTGAAATAAATTCAGCAGCCGCTTAGAAAGGATCCTAGACCAAATGACTTCAAGGCTAGGGGTGAAAGAGGAATTTTGTTCTTGACAGTCCTTGTATTTTTTTCAAAAGGATACACTATTTTTTTTTTGACAATCCTTATAAGATTATGAGGTCTTGATTCTCGATAGTTATTGTAAAGATCTGGATTTTGCAATAAAAAAATGAAGCCTGTTTTATAGACATGAATATTATAGATGGTTCAATAATAAGTGTTGCACATCCAATATCTCCGACAGTAGGATAGAGCTGTATAATTCTCATAATTTGGTGGTCCAATTGCAAGAGTCCGACTACTCGGATTCTATGATCAATTTTAGGAGATCCAAACAAAACCATATCTATAATTTCTATATTATATTATGTATAGCTAGTATGGTGGCACGTGTAAACAGCGTGGATAGGTAGCTTTTTTATTATAATATTTGGATTTTCTTACTTAGAAAATAATTTTGCTAAATAGTTTTGTTTATAATTTATTTTTTGAACTAATCAATATCTGTTATTTTAGTGCCTCAAAACTAATTGTTTTTGTAGTTATTGATAGTTAGAGTTTTTAAAAAAAAAAATTGTCTCCACCTTGTTCAAAACGACAAAAAATATATACTAAGGGAGTACTACACCACTTCAAGTTCAAATTCCACGCCTCGCTCAAAACCAATGGTTGCGAACTTGGAAAACCAATGATGACCGGTTTCCTTAGCTTTTTGCTCCAAACTAACTTGGTTTAGTCTGCCTAGCATCCATCAATTCGTCTATAGTATTTTTTGTTTAGCTTCAATCTAGATTCTAGAAGCCTATGCATAGGTTTCACGTTTGGAAAGCAAAAGTTCCCATCCGTTAATTCCATCCGGATTGAATAGTTCCCTGTGAGATTGATACGAGATTTGTGTCCTCGCTCCAAGCATGATCTCATCAAAATGTCTACTTTTTTATGGGTGTGTTTAGTTGGGTGAAAGTTGGAATTTGGGCTACTGTAGTACTTTCATTTTTATTTGGTAAATAGTGTTCAATCATGGACTAATTAGGCTCAAAACGGCATAGTCTACGGTATAATTAGTTTTTTTTTTCCGTAATGCTGTCTATGCACGATCGCTTAGAAAGATTCGATGATGAACTGAACTTTTTTGGATTTTGAGGTGCCAACTAAACACGCGCTATGTAACTTTTTTATGTGCTGACGCAGCTTGGCCGACCAACCCGGAGGAAGTAATGACTAATGACTGAACAGGAAGCTTTCCAGGTCGACGTGGGACTTAGTCATTGGCTGGTTCCTCACGTACTAGAAAGTAGTAGTATGAAACAATCTTCTAAATTACGTTCTCAATGCTTTTCTTTCTTTCTTTCTTTTTGTAAAATGAGGTCATGCACACTTGAACTCGTCCTGTTCACTTTTTCTGGTATATTAATAGTCCATCGACCCCCGAAAAATATCATTCTCACTTCCCAAAGAGTTAAACACCTCTAACTTTGACCAAATATATACAAGAAAATAATAATATTTATAGTACATAATTAGTTTCATTAGATAGATCGTTAAATCTGTTTTCATAATAAACTTATGTTGTTAATATTTTCTACAAACATAGTAAAAAATTTGACCGAACGAATACCATAGCGACACTTATTTTGGGACGGAGGGAGTAGGAGCCATAAGCTTCTGATTAAGTGTACCTCAGCTGGTTTAAAAAAAGTGTACCTCAGCTGGTTAGATATTGGGGCTGTTTTTGCTATCTGGTTTGTGACCAATCCCTCTCATTTTTCATAATTGTTCAATAAATCAGCCAATCTGTTTTGTTTTTCTCTCACAACAAAAAATTTGACCGAACGAATACCATAGGGACACTTGTTTGGGACGGAGGGAGTAGGAGCCAAGTTAAGACCAGCTGGTGAGCGGGGCCATTTTGTGGTGCAACCTATCCATTCGAATTTAAATTCTCGATGATATGGCTGCTCGCATTTTATGAACTTATTACATGATTTAATGACATTATTTCTCCAGTGGTAGGCGATGTACCCATCGATAACAAGACGTGATCTCGAGATTTATCGGTTATTCTTCCAATGATAGGCATGTGTGCCTGTTGATAATGAGGCAAAATTTCAGGATCTACCGCCTTATTAGTTTTCTAAGGTATTTTAAAGGTAAAATTTGTGTGTGTGCATTCTTATATGGAATGAGTATATGTATATGTTTGTGGGCGTCTACATTTGTACTAAACCGTAGACTGAGTCATCATGATGCATACTTTGGGCAATTAGACATCTAATAGGACGTATTTTGTCTAGAATTCAAACTAGCTTTTCTTTTCATTATCTTTATAAGGAATATATCAACTTTTCTTGAGGAAAGTTCAAAGCACCTCAGTGAGGTTAGATTGTTAATCAGTCATTGTTGATTTTGTTTTTTTAGTAAGTGGATGGCGTTTTTAATATAGGAAAAGGAAAGGAAGCCAAACATAATTCTCATGATGCAATTGGGCTGCAAGCCTGCAACTGCCTACAATGGATCAAATGCAGTCAAATAGACAAGGTCTCTAACGAGCTGGGAGGCCAGTAACGGAACGAGAATTTTTAGGGGATCAGAATTTTGGAACGTGTTCATTTTACAGGATTTGTACATGAAAATTTCCTTTCTTCAAAGGGAATCGGTTTACCTCTATTTCATACTAAAAGGAAAACATGAAAATTTCCTTTCTAACAAAGGGAGCCTTATTCTATCCATACTCTATACCCACTATCCCATATTTTATTCCCTTCTCTCCCCCTTTCTCTCTCACCAACTCTTTTTCTCTCTCCGCGCTACAGTGTTTAGCGTGGCTCTCCCGTCTGCGCTGTCTGTGGCGCTTTCCTGTGCGGCCGGTACGCTACCGTGCGTGTTGCAGACGCGCGGTGCGGGCGCGCGGTACGCCACCGCTAGCGTACCGGCCGCTTTAGAGGTCTGCGGTGCGGACAGCCTTAGAGGTAAGCAACTATGGGATGGATTCATTAGTAACGGGCTCTGGTCATGGACCATTAGGAAGGCCGGTCAGGCGGTCACGGAGTAAAGAAAGGAATGTTGGGCCGGATAAGAGTAAGACTAGGCCCACTCCTCCCAGCTTTAGGGACAACAATCCCGAGATGGAGGAGCGCAAGGACCCGCGATGGTGCCAGGTGACGTGCTGGTGGCGCGCAGCCTCACCGCGTCCCAACGCGTCTGCGATAGACCTGTCCAAATGGGCTAGCACATACCACACAAATGTTGGCCCAGAACATGCACGGCATAAAAAAAAAACAAGCACGGCATAAAGCAAGCACAGGCATGATGAGGGTAACCCTATGCTTGGACAGAAACTCAAGCAAGCCAGCAAGGCACGTACCACACTCTAGAATTTCAATTTGGTATGTGAATAGAAAACATCAAACAAAACAAATGTTTTAATATTTTCTACAATATTTCAAGATTTATTTAAATTATTTGTCAATTCAGTCAGAGAAAAATATAATTTTCTATTTTTAAAAAAATAATTTGTTAGGGTTTTTTATTTATGAGCTTTTTGTTGGTCTTGTTTGGTATGTATGCATGTAATTTTTTTTCAAAATATATGTTTATAAGAGGATGCATTTCCCCTAGATTTTTTTTCAGTCTTTTCTATAATTTGTTTTCCAATTTAGTGACTAAAGCTTCTTCATGAATACTTTCTACAAACTTAAGACTCGTTTGTATCCCTCCTCTATACTTTAGAGGTAAACAGCATGTTCGCTTGCTCGTAAATGATCGTAAATTTTCAGTCGGGAATAGTGTTTTTCTCTCATACCAAACTAGCCAGCAATAAATAATCCACGATACGATACGGCCTCCCGAACAGGCTGAAAGTCTCCAAACAGATTGTCTAAAGTTAGCTATACACTTTAGCTCACCCACATTAGAGCTTTAGTTCTCAAAACCGAGCTGAAGTGCTCTAAAGTTTTTAGAGCTTTAAAATTTAGAGGAGAGGACCCAAACATATCCTTATTCTCATATTTTTGCCAAATAGTTTATCAAAACAGTTCTAGCTCCACAATGGAGTTATTTATGAAGCTGAAGCCTAAAAAAATTCACTAGTAAAATGAAGTCGTGCCAAACGAGACAACACGTTGCCAATAGGTGAGTGTTGTGATAGTAGCTTAACTTTCGTGTTCCTCCGGAATGATTAGCTGGGCTGGGAATTTTTGTCGCCGTAAAAATGCTCTTCCTCTTAATACCCAGACTAGACATGTTATTATATACAGTATAAAATTATCTATGATTTATTTTCGGTAGAATAGCCATTTTGATCCCTGAACTATTTCTTGAGTATCAATTTCATCCCTTAACTTTTAAAACGGCCGTTTTAGTGCTCAAATTTTGCATTTTTTGCTCGGTTTCGTCCATAAAGTATCAAAATTGTATTTCAGTCTTTAAACTTTTATTTTCAACCCAATTTTGTCTATCCAAAAGAAAAGTTAATATTTTAGGCACAATTTTATCTATGAATTATCAAAATGCATTTTGACTCAACTTCGTCCTTTGTCCAGCACAACGTGCGATTTGAGATGGATAGTCATCGTTAGGTACTATTCTCCCTGGCGTCACCCTAACTACCGAATCGGATAGCACATTTTCAACATTTGTATTCATCTCAATATTCTTAAATATAACTTATTTTTAGCCTATGGATAAAAATATTATTTTATACACAAATGATTATTAGTTGAGCACTTGAGCCTAACTCTAGAAGTAGCTAATAAAAAATTATAGATCTATTATTGTTTCAATATATCCATGTTTCTTAAGGAATAAATAGCGTTCGAAGCAACTATAATTGCTCCCACAAAAATAATTTTAGGGATATATATATATATATATACTTTTGATAGTTTATGGATTAAATTGAGCGCAATATGCAAAGTTTGAAGACTGAAACGATCATCTTTATAGTTCTAGGACGAAATTGAGCTCAATATGCAAAGTTTGAGGACTGAAACGATCATCTTTATAGTTCTATGATTAAATTAAGTCTAAAAATATAGTTTGATGACTAAAATAGCTGTTTTAAAAGTTCAGGAATGAAACTGAGCCTTTGAGTAATAGTTCATGAACCAAAAACAACTATTGTGCCTTTATTTTCCACTGTTGCCGCTGATAAGTGAGCGGTAGACCTACAACAAAGGCAGCACATTTTATTTTAGTATAAAAAAGTAGCACATTTTGATTTAGGTGGTGTTTAGATCCAGGGTGTAAAGTTTGGGGGTGTCACATCGGATGTTATATGGGGTGTCACATGAGGTGTTCGGATACTAATAAAAAAATAAATTACAGAATTCGTCAGTAAACCACGAGACGAATTTATTAAGCCTAATTAATCCGTCAGTAGCACATATGTGTACTGTAGCACTTTATTGCCAAAACATTGATTAATTAGGCTTAAAAGTTCGAGAACACGCCGTCCTGCGTCTGGAGCGCCTCGCGCGCGTACTCGGGGGTGGACACCGCGAACGCGTGCAGACGGCCCAGGCGGAGGTGCAGCAGCCCGCCGTACTTCTCGGCAAGCGCCGCCAGGAGGCGGTGTGGGTCAGCTGGTCCATCGTCGCCATGTTGCCCACGATCGGCAGCGGCTTCGGGCCAGGCGGCAGCGGCGCTTTGCCCCGCCGTCGCAGCTGCAGGAGCACCACGGCCAGCGTGACCAGGAACACGCAGCTCAGAGGGTCTTGGAGCCACTCCATGGCGATCTTGGCCACGGCCGCCATGATCTATCGGCAGCTAGCACCTTTTATTTTCCCCCTTCTTTTTTGTCGTTTGGGTTTTAGATTGTGGACTTGTGGTGTGGTGGTAGAGCGCTCTTCGAGTAGAGCTGAGGAGAAAGGGGGCAGGAGCACGGCTTATATATAGCCGGAGGAGTAGGTGAAGCATCACAAGAGATGGCCAATGTCTGATCAGGAGAAATGGTGCGGGCTCAGAGGTCACATGGCAAGGACCAAGGACATGGTTAGGTGTAGCAGAGTTCCTTGTGTTCGTTAATGGAGTACCAGTATCCATTCATGACCAACCACTGCTTAGCAATAGCAAGCTCAGCCTGGCAACGTACGAGCCATGCCTCTTCTCTGTTTCAGTCTTCCTCGACACCACTGCTGCCAATCTTGCTTTCAAGGTTGAAAACGCACAGGCTGTTTAGCTGCAAAGACGAAATATACCAAAACACCATAAGTCAAAGGCACAAAGATGCGACAAGCCAAGTTGCAGTTGCATGGCATATTTTTCTCCTTTTTTTTCCTTTTCGATATAACGGTAACACAGCATGACATTGTTAATCTGGTACCCCAGAAGAGAAGGGTTAAGAACAACCAACCAACAAATCTACAATTTGGGTGAGACTTTCTTCCATCTAGGCAAAGCTGATATATGTACACTAAAGTCTAACTTGTGCGGCGATCCAGCACTTCCTATGTTGATGATATGGCCACCGATTTTGGTGGCGAGGCTACAAGATACATACACATCAGAGAGCCTAAGGCGTTTCTATCTGCTGCTTCATTCAGCAAAAACTTTGGGCTTACGGACCCTTTGGCTCCTCCTGCTATTTACAACCAGTACAGCCTTCTCAACCTGCAACTTCAGGGGGGCACTCGCGGTCTCTAGCTTCTTCTCTGTGGAGGATGAGCTTTCAGTCTCTTGCTTCTTTGTTGCTGAGCCCGCATTTTCAGCCTTTGCAGCTGCAGTCGACTTTTCAGTTTTCTGCTTCTTCACTGCTGAGGATGGCTTCCCAGTTTTCTGCTCCTTCGATGCCAAGGATGAGTTCAAAGATCTATGCTTCTTTGCATCTGCAGGTTCATTTCCAGATTTACGCTTCTTTCCAACCGGCCCTGCTGCAGCAGAGAGTGTGCTTTTAGTTTTCTCCTTTGCTGCATCAGAAGGCGTGCTCCTTTGATTCTTTGCAGCTGAGGACATGCCCTCAGTTTTTTCCTTTGCGTCAGGTGTTTTGGAGGCCTCTTTCCTCTGCTTCTTGGTAAAGAAAGAGACTTTGTTCTTCTGCCTTTTATTAGGTTCCAGCTCCTGCTTGTTCCCAGGGGAGACAGCCTTCCTCGAGGGTGACTTTTCAAGGAATGATTCTTGCTCCAATGCTGGAGCAGAAGTGCTATCTACTTCAACTGGAGCACAAATGCTCTCAACTTTTACTGCAGCACAAGTGTTCTTCACTTCCACTGGTGGAGAATTATTATTCATTTCTGCTGGAGTAGAAATGTTCTGGTCTTTGGAAGAACTTCCAGAAGGCTGCTTGGCCTTATAAAACTGCTCACAAGCTTCATTGGCTCCTTGATTGTCTATGAGGATATCATCAGTGTTCTACAGAAAAAGAAAAGAAACAGTAGTATCAACTAAATGCCAGTGCAAATATATTGCCCAATCAGCTAACACGTTCACTATTTTCAGGGAAGTGGTTCAAAATCAGTGAAATAGTTTTAGATGCACAACTATCATTAAGCTTTCAAAATGTAGTCATAGAAACATAACATACTATATTACTAGTATTTGTGTGTTTGTAAAAACAAATTTAAAAATAACTTGATTCATCACATTGCTCTCCTGATGGCTTCAATCTTATAACCTGCAAATTTCACTAGAGATATCTTCTATCTATGCTAACAAAGTAGATATAGACAATTCTGTATGGATCTAATTTACAAACATCCTAATAATTTTTAAGCCCCTACCTCATATCCAAGACATAACTACAGATCCAGGTTCCTACAGGGAAACAGTATCTGTTTACATGGGTATTATGCTTTTTTATTTAAACGTAGTCAAGTAAAGCGGCCATCCCTGCAATATTTTTAGAAATGCAGTATAATGTTCGACTATTTTCTCTAGAAATAGTAAATGGGGGAATTTATACATCCCAAGCTTAATGTGCATATAAGATGATCCAAATTCCAATGTGTAAGCAGCAATTCTCAGAGTATCAACCCAACTCCAAACAAGCAATGAATTATTAAATTAGGAATAAGAATAAGCAAAGGGCCAAAGACTTACTACTTTGTATAAATCCCCAATATCACTATTTGTTATGGAATTGCCAGTACCCAACAGTAGGTCCAATGTGATGGCTTTGTCCCTCAAGTGATTGCAGTCTCCACTTCTTTCTTCACTACTCCTACTTGTACCTATTATATGAGCATCAGTTTCCCTGTCAGGCAAAGCAGATCCTCCTGCAAGAGCTTGTCCATCATCATCCTTCAGCAAAATGTTTAGATTCTTCTTTTTCTGTGGTTTAGTATGTCGAGACTTTGTATAAGAGAATGAGTGCTTTTGAGTACGCTGTCTCTTCCGAGCCACCCTGACATGAGTATCGCCCCCAGAAAATGCCAAATTTTCTCCTTCAGAATGAGCCTTGCTGAGACGATCTTGCAGCAGATGAACTCGAGACTGAACCCCATCAATTGTCAAGAGAATATCCTGTAAAGTACGTTGCTCGCAAATCATATCATAATCCTCGGAATCAAGCAATGTAGCAGTGTCAAGTCCACCTCTCATACTACCATCAACTGCAATCAGAATGAACCAAATACACAGTTAGCACTTGCATGACAATTACTTAGGCAGAGAATAAAGATGAATCACAGTTTCTGCATGGCCAATTTAACTAAACCTCAAGTGGTTATGTATGTCCTTCATTGATCTATCAAAAAATGGGAAAGCTACCATAATATGCAATAAAATCATAGAGGGTCAGGAAGATGTTGGCATATTTTATCATATGGCTATATAAACTAACTCTGTCAAATTATGTAAGGTATACATGTTTCTGGAAATTCAAAGATCATATATCTGATTTAAGCTTAGTCAAATTATGTATTACTTGTGTATAAACTATACAGCTGCATAAATATTTCAAAATGCTTTCACACTAAATTCGTGTTATAGCTGTAATGTGTAAACAGTATTGCGAGAATAGAATGATCAAAGTCTAGTTTTCAATCCCAGTTAAAAAAGGTCTAGTTTTGAACACCGTGCCAAAATAAAATACACCCTACATACTTGGATAGAGAGAATATTTGCTTGGATACTTTACAACTTTAAAAACCAAGACCACAAAAGTACATGTAAGCATTAAGATTTGTCACATAAAATGACATTAAAAAATTGCCATGTAATGTGCTTTCAAGCAATTGTAAGTTTTATACTTTTATTGACATATATATTCTAATAAAGTAAAATCAAAGGTGTGTGTAGGAGACTGGTATAGTCTAAAACGAAAAAGCAAAAATGGAATGGTGTCTAGTTTCTAGTTTTGGTCAAGATCGTGTTTGTTGTATAAAAAGGGCACTTATGTTTTCTTAAAATCAAGGGTGTGTCGGTGTGCAATGTAAGGGTTCTTGCCCCTTTTTCTTCTTAATACAAAGATGCGCAGATCTCCTTTGTGTTAAAGAAAAAAACTGGGGCACCAAGGTTATATTAGATATCTTGGTTTCCTTTCATAGCGTGCATATGGTGTAACAAAAGCAATTTTTTTCTCACAACTGAGTCAAGAGCTAATTCTGTCTAATGGAGTAATGGTGTACCTTTGCTAGATACTATGTTTTCCATTTTAACTTCACTGAAAAGTTTGACAAAATACCGGATAGATACATTCATACCTGTGCCACAATCGTCATCAACTAAGACACCATCAGTTTCAGCTCCCTTATTTTGTTTATCTGCAAAATATTGAAAGAATTATTGTCATTAAGAACGAAACCTGGTGCAAAATTAACACAAACACAGATAAATTGATGTCCTATCCCTACAAAAAAGAAGACGACATAATTGGATGCCAGACCATGGTAGTATGACAATATCCGGTGCTTGTTGATGTACAAGGACGCATCCACGTTTTCTTCATGCCTCTTCCTCTTTCTCCTCTTCATGATACTGTTTCCATGGCCTTTGTGAATCTGCATCGATTCTGACATAGTACCATTTGCTTTGCTTTCTGCCTGTTTTGATTCCTTTTGTTTCTTTATTAGAGCAAGCTCCCTGTCATACTTCGATACTTGAGATGAAAGCTCCCTCATTCGCAACTCTAACCAGTGGCATCTCCACTGAATTGGACGAACAGAATTGCTCCACTCAGCCATCACCTTTTTCCTTCTGAAGAGTAATCACATGTCACAAAATTTGTATAAAAATGAAGCATGTCAGAATAAAACATTACAACAAAATATAATAAGAATATAGCAAGTATTCCCTCCATTCCAAATTATAAGACATTTTGGCTTTTCTAGGAATCTAGATACATAGTTTTTGCTATGCACTTAGATGTACACTATGTTTAGATACATTGTAAAATCAATGTATCTAGAAAAGCCAAAACGCCTTATAATTTAGAACAGAGGGAGTAATTGCTTGTTCAAATTATATTCTAGCCATACCCATAAAATGACAGGTAAGCTAACACTTTGAAGCATTCATAAGAGTAGCTCAATTATCGATTTCCTTGTTCATGACTGCACATTATAGTTTTTTTTATTAAAGCATGGATATCAGAAATAAGTATGCACAAATCAGAACCATACTTTCAAAGAAAGGCAATAAGCATAAAAATATACAATGTCTCCTGAAAGGCACAAAAGGAATCTATATAGGTCTACAGCAATAAAAAAAAAATCATCAATGCTGGCTGGTTTTGAATCCCAAGCTGGAAATTTCTTTTGCAAATTCAAACTGTCATGTTTAACATATACCATTTAGTAAAACACCTAGGTGAACTTCTCACAAAAGCTAAAGAAGAAAAAGGCAACACTGACCCAAGGACTCTCTAACGGTCTAACCAGAAGGATATTGGTGCTCTTTGTGTCAATATTTTGTGTTTTGGCCTACTACTGGATTGACAGACATATGGTCACCCATGAATCCATGCCGATTATAATGGAATTAATCTACCTGGTAGCTGAAACAAAGTCCTGGTTCAACAACCAAAACGGTAAATTCACAATGCTTTTGAATAAGCTACCATTTACTTAATTATCTTTCTAAATAGCTACCTGAAAGATATAAGATCATAGGAGTATCTGGTAATTGCCTCTTCTGATCGTGATTGGCATACTTCACATAAGTGGCACAGCACTTCATAGGACAGAACACATATTTTTTTTCTTGCTGTTGCTACCTGCTTCTATTTGGCATATAAGAATTGTGCAGAAATTATACCTGTCCTAATCTAAGTGTTATTATCACCTTCTGTTTTTAACATTTCATATATAAATGATGAACGAAATGTAGCCCAGAAAAGGAAAATTTCGATGAGAAGGTACTAATCAATAAGCATACAAGACACCGCATTACGTTACTGAATCATATATTTCTGTTTTAGGTACAATGATGATCCTACGTTTCTTGTCGCTTCCACAGTCAGGAAGGTGCAATAATTACAACATAGTATAACAGTCGAAAACCCTGCTACCTTCCGTTTTGTCACCAGGAGCACGGGAGAGAGGGAAAACCAAACACCGAAACACAAAAGCACATAACAACCTAGCATAATCTTACACCTGTTCATTCTTCCATGAACCAGGAGTGCGCAATAATGAGATCTAGCATTCAGGGCACACGAGGAACTATGGAGGACTCACCTAGGGGCCTTTGAGGGCCCAACACCATTGGCATGAGCAGACATGCCAGAATTCACTTCTGGTTCACCATTGTCTGCCTCACCTTCAAATCCAGAGCATGTGTCCCCAAACGAGCTCGAGCATTCAGTGGTATCGCCTCCCTCGTATTTCACAAGCTCAGTACCAACCACCAGAGGGCCACCATTCGTGCAGACAGCCTCGGATTTCACCACCACCATGCTGTTCTGGTTCTTGGCGCCACCGTCGCCCTCGTCCACCACCATGCTGCTCTGGTTCTTGGCGCCACCGTCACCGTCGTCCTTAGTATCCATGGCTGGAGGTAGAGCTGGAACGGGAACAGGAGCGGGAGCCATGGCTCGCCGCTGATGCGTCAGGCCAGGCCGTCAGGGGCCCTACGCGCCCACACGAACCCCACCAGAATTGCCCCCAATCTTCCTCCAGAAGAAGACCCTGCGGGCGGACAGATGACGTTCAGCAACGAAATTCGCACGGGTCGAAGAGAATCAAAGGAGCGCACGAGAATGGCCCAAGCCTCCGCAGGAAAAAGCTCAATTCTGCAACAGAAAACCCACGGATTCGTAATAGAACCCTATAGAACGGGAGGATTCCTACGAAAGACTAAACAAAACAAGAAGGAACGCAAGAAAATCGTAGCGAATGGGCGGATGAAAATACAAACACTCGAGCAGGCAACAAGGGAATCCGCGGAACACCCATACGCAAGACGAATCCGCAACAAAAAACGGCAAAGGAACCCGCAAGAACCTGACGAGCCATGTGAACCACGCAGGACCAAACCAGTGGGGGGGCGAGGGCTTACCGAGGATCGTCAGACGGAGAATCAGGCATTAGTCCGGGCGGATCGCCATGGAGGAGGAGAAAGATTGGTGGGTAATCGGGATCGGGGCACGATCGCTCGAGTCTGTGGCTCAAACGCGGAGGCGAGGGCGAGGGGAGGAAGCATCCATGAATCTGGGCCTTTTTATTCTGATGATGATGGATGAAAAACGCGGGGAGGGGGAGGAGGGGAGGAAGAAGACGAAGGCTGGGGGAGGAGGGCCTCGTGAGGAGGGGAGGGGAGTTTCTAGTTTCCAATTCCAATTCCAATTCCAATTCATTCCAATCGCGGCAGCGGGCGTCACGTTCTTATTAATTTTTTGAGCATCTTAGCGACTTCAAATGAAAAAACTCAAAACTAGAAAGTTGTAGATCTAATTGAGATCTATAATTTTCTAGTAAAAAATTATTTTCCCGGCGATAAAAAAAATATGATTTGATATGATTAATATATCTTGAAAAATCATCACGCCATGGAGGCCACCCCCGTCCGTTGTCCATGGAACCCAACGGGAGAGACGACCGACCGCTCCGACTCGCTCGCGTCTCTCTCGTCGCCTCATCGCCTTTTCCCCCTTTGGGCGGCCTTTATGCGATGGGCCCGAATCGCCTCAATTCCTTTCCCGGTGGACCTGTGGTTGTGTGAACACAGGGGCCGTGGCGATCGACGGCTCAGATTGCATGAGATGCTGCGCTTGGATCATCCTCGCCCAAGTAACCACTATGTTTGGTGGTTACACTATCTCCAACTTTTTTCTTAATATATACCCTTTATTAATTTCTTATTTTATGAGTCATTTTAATAAAAATCACTCTCTATACTATTTGTCCCTATTTTGTTCACAATCTTGGAGAGCCAACTCCGCTCTCTATCATTGATAAGCGAGAAGCTAGAAATAGGGAGATGAAAATATTTAGAGATCTAATTGAAGAAATTATTGGTAGGGATTTTTTCACGCAAATCTATTTTCCTATTAATACAGAATAATATAAATAGGCTCTTAGAGTTGCTTTTAGACTACTCTCAACATAGGCTAACAAAAGTGTTGTCCTCTGAAGACAGAAGTAGTGAAACTACTAATGGTTTAGCTCAAACTAATGCTAATGTCGTTATCTTTGCTTTGCCTCCTTCTGATTCCTGTGCTCTCTCCTCTTAGTAGATGGGTAGAGTCTATCACAAGGTCTTTATTTTTTTTTCTAGACCTAGTACAGACGTAGATATTTATATACACAAGTACACACCCACCTTTATGAACGTAAGAGCACACACCCTACCCCTATGAGCACCTCCGACGCGTGTGAAACAATGCCTTGTAAGTCATTCTAAGGGCATGAGTAAAGGAAGATGCCAGTTTTGTTAGCTACAACCAAAAGTCGTAGTCCATGTAGACGAAGAGTTGAGACCAATAGTCTTACAATGCGGTAAGAAGGAAGCTACTTTATTTGAGCCTACTAAGCATGCAGCTTCTACGGGCATTACAACTTCCCCATTTTCCCTCCGTCTTCCTAGGCTCCTGCAACCTTCTTCACAACATGAGTCTAGGTGTTGCTTCCACTTTATGTGAAGTGAGACCTATGCTGCTTCTCCTTCTATGAGTCATTCTAACAGTATGCAAGACCACCATCCTTGGTGACATGGATGCTCGATGGTGACGTGGAGACTAATAGGGCAGTACGATAGCTTGATGTGTTGGAGAAGCCCTGATGCTCTATGGAACCACTGTTCATGCTTGTTTGATATTAAATGCAGATGTGGAGCCTAGAACTCCCATCTAGAGTGTATCGTTGAGCCTGACCTTAGGATGTGTTTGGATTGGTTTCCAATATGCAAAAAGCTCGCAAGAGAGCCTCTATTTGTTTAGCTTCCATATTCTCCTACAAGTTTGGCTTATCAAACTTTTCTCTTCAGTTTACAATACAACACCATTTGCAGCACTTGACAGACAAACCATGTGTTGCGGTTTTGGGGTGCCACAGCTGCACAGTGGTGAGCTGAGGAGACAAGCTAAACAAACCCTAGACCATGGAGTAAGAAGAACATGCCTTACTAGTATAGGTTAGATCACCAGAGTTGCACAAGTCTCACCCCTCGTTAATCTCCAAAGTTGTGGTAGGTAGTAAGTTCCACTAAATTTACTTGTGTTGCGATCATCAAAATATGTACTACCTCTATACTGGTAATTCAAGTTGTTTTGGGCAGCGACGCGGTCTTCAAAGCATAACTTTGACTTCTTATTTTTATAAAAATATTTATTGGAAAGTGATATATGTATATTTTTATGAAAGTACTTTTCAAGACAAATATATTCATATGGTTTTCACATTTCCACACTTAACAACTTAAAAGTTATTCATGATTTATATTCCCAACGTTTGACCCAAGTCTTATCCAAAATGACTTGAACTACTAGTATGGAGGGAGTATAGTTCATTGGTTTAGATGTGTGTGGTGTTAGTGTATGTGTTTACTCCTGTACGTTGAAGAAAAGGTGGGGAAACCCTTTCCCTCTTGGCGCGTGAAATTAAATCTTAGTGACGGGTCTACTAGATATCTTTTAATGAAGTGTTGTTTAATGCTGATATAATAGAAAAAAGGAGCTAAAACAAGAAGAGTTACATCATGTTTTTGGCATGTCTAATCCCTGTATTGCATGAGATGGATTTTTTTACAATGATGGTTTTCTTACTCCTGTTTCCTAAAATGCGGCTATCTAGTACTGGAGCACCTCACCCTAGTGCACTAGGTGGCGATTGGTTTCCTTTATATCTCATGGCTTGGTCAAGTGTGGGCAACCAGGATGAGCAAATCTAAGTTCTAATGATATATTTCACAAGCTAGCTAGACTCGTTAGAGATTTTTATTGGATTTTTGCACAAGAATTGACATCCTTACCTAGCATGTAACATTGTCACTATTGCATTCTTGCCCACAGTAAAGAAAAAGCAAAGAAATCAAGAACTAACACAATGCATCCAAATCATATGAAAAATTCAAAAAAAACCATTATGTCAATTATGACAAACTAGAATTAAAATTCTGACAAAATGTGAGAACCTCTTGCAGAAACAAACAAACATAGTTTTTATGTGCGCACAATGCATGTGCATAAAGAGCCAAACATGGAATTAATGCATGCATAAATTCTAGCATGAAGGATGGGAGGGAGTGGGAATGGTGGTGGAAATGGGAGCTTGTGATGATCTATGTTATTCCTTTGATCATATGTTATGCCTGAATTCAGTTTATCTTATGCATTTGGAGTTTTGGACCATGTGACATATGTTTAAAATTTTTAAATTGTTTGATTTGGATTGTGTGCAGTAGAAACATACTAATTTGAATTATTGTGATGTGAAAATGGAATTTTCACATTGTTTATGTGCAAGTATAGAGACAAACATAACACAATGGATTATTGAGGAAATGCAAAAGCATCATCCCCAATAAATAGTATTGGGGTAGTCATAATACTACCTTTTTGGAGATGGATTTTTGGTCGACAGCTAAAGATGTTCTTGGCCCCAACTTAGCAACTGTATTCCAAGAATATTTGTGTGAAATAGTCTTTACGTAGCTACACACTACTTTAAAATTACAACATAAGATAAGGTTGCTTCGATAGTCATGCTTACCAAGCCAATCTTTTACTGCGCATTGACTCTTTGCTCTAGGGCTATGGGTTTGGCCTTCAACCAAGGGTCTTTGTCCCTAGGCTCCTTTGAATTAGATTCTTTTTTTTATCAAGACTTTGATTCAAACCTTTGTCCTCTTATCTTTGTCATAGTGGCTTGTATTTGACCTTTGAGTTGGGCCTTCTCCTAAATACTACATATTTGATTCCATCTATAAATCGACTTTCCCTCCTATGCTCTGAGTTCTAGTATCGATAAGAATTCGATGTTATGGTATGAATATACCATACCGGTTCGTTATGTACGGATGATGGATGAGATTCCATGGATAGAGAGCCAGTTCCAATAGACTTATGGAATGTCCCGTTCGTGTGCATCCAACAAGAATTGAACCCGCAAGTTTACCAATTATGAGTTGGGCGCTTTAACCATTCAGCCATGGATGCTTAACAAGGATCATCATACATCATAAATAACCAATTTTCATATAGAAAGACATATCATAGAAAAATGAAATAAAAAATTCAGAGATGGCAAATATTCGGAGATGACTATAAAACCTCATACAAAGGACAAGTCTTTTCCACCTACGTGACAACACAAGAATTTTTAAACGACTGGTGATTGAAGGGGGGGTGAGGTATAAAAGGTAAATCCCAACAACGTGCTTTAGTCTATCCTAAGAGAATATCCAAGAGTTTACAACAAAAAAATCATTCCAAAAAATTATGATTTTGGAAGCTCACAAACACTATTTGGTATAGAAAAACATGCCCTTCTACAGTATTTTTATATTTTTGTTTCTAAAATATCAAATCTGGACCTATGTGTCCTGTCCACTTTATTACTGAGGCTGCTTGGCCTTCTAATATCGTCGCCAACCAACAACTTCCCTAGTTGGCCAGTGAGCGGTCAGGGACGACCAAGACTGGTTAGGCGCGACAAGGGTAGCTAGTAGTGGGGCGATGGAGGATAAAAAACCACTCAAGAGAAACAAAAAACAAGTGAGGGAAACAAATAGTTGCATGAGGAAACAAAAATGCAATCCAGAAGAGTGATTGGGAAGGTAGGGAACATGGGAAAGATGAGGACTTGATCCAGATATTCAGGAACCGATAAAATATTGGAAGTGTGGACTAGGAGTTGTTGGAGGGCCAATTTTTTGTTTTTGGCTAAAATGATTTTGAGAATAGTTTGAAGGAGCTCTTGGAGATGCTTTAAGCAAACTAGTTTGTCCCCCTTGTAAGAATCTCTATCCTAAGAGTCCAAGCTAGCGATGGGTATAGTCCTTGGAAGTTTGCATCGCTTCCACACTATCACCCCTACTTTTTTTCTAGTCCTCTATTTCTTGCCAAGCTTGGGTTTATCCCTCTAACTTGAAATGGCAACAACTTGGTATGCATTTTTGGAACTAAAAAGAGCAAATGTGCCGATTCATGTTAGTGTTGTAACTCATAATTGTGATGTCACTTTTGTGTTCTTGCCTTCTTCTTGCTAATATTTTTTGTTGGAAGATTTGTTTCATGGTTTCTATGATCTTGCAGAAGTGTTATGTCACTGACTATACATCTTACTATAAACTATTATTGTAGGGTTCTAACTTCCATTAATGCTTGTTCTCACTCCATGTCCGATTCCTATTTGTTGAAATTCTTCTATGGTCCTAAGATCTTTTCATTTTGCCCAGTGTAGGGTTTGTGTCACAAGGTATGATGTAACACACTAGCATTGGAGGAACCACTCCAAGGTCTTGGCAAGAGATATAAAACAAAGTTTTTCAAGGAACAACTTTAACATACTAGCAGATAATGCCCTAAGGGAAACCTAATTCATCAAATAGTAGATCTTAAAACAAATCTATAATAGGAATGCCATCAAGTTAATATATAGCAGAGTGCATGAATCCCAAAAACTATAAAATATTAATTGCCTCTGTTTATAGGCTCCAAAGTTGTACATGATTCATGACAACTACTAGCCAACTAGATGGCAACATAATTGACAACTAGGATTTTACTCACATAATACTCATCCAACTCAATGACATCTAAGAGACAATTTATTGGACAACTAGATATCTTCTAGCAATAAAATAACATATTCTATGACATCACAATTCTTGGCAAAGTAACTCTTCCTAAAGCGTGTAGTATAGTGGCAAATCTCACATTGACTCCTTGTTCTTAGTAGCAAAATTGAGATTTAATTATTGTGCTTGGTAGTTTATGATTTGGTCTTGTTATGTCCCTCATAGGATTTGTTGGCAATGATGGTGTAGTGATTGCGAGGATGTCATATTGAAATCATGCAGCGCACAAGATGCAATCCTAGTGTAATCATATATGCCTCCACTATATTTCCATTATGTAAAGTTGTAGGATCTCTGGTTGGCCTAGATGTGGGTGAATAGGTCTGTCAAAACAAACACTCAAACTTTTATCAAATTTACCCTACGGCACTGCCGCTCTGGAGGACGGCGCTGCCGGACTAGAACAGCGGCACTGCCGCACCTGCAGACAACTTTGAGTCACAGTTCAAAATCTATGAATAAAAACTTAGATCGAAGAAATTTCCTAGGTTACTGCAGGTATGACAATCACAGATCAAGAGCTAGAAGTGGTAGAAACATCACACACAAGTAGATCGACAAAAAAACCTAGAAATCACCTCAACCACAATATGTCATGCAAGTAATGTAAATCAAGCACAAGTGACACAATGATTTATCCCGTGATTCGGCTCGCCACCAAGGCTTGCCTACCTCCACGTTGTTGAGGTTAGCCACTAAGGCTTAGAGCTTTCTAGCCCTTCCTCGTTCTCAAATGAAGAGACTTAACTCTTGAGATGAGGGGTGAGTTTACTAGTTTCAAGAGATGGTTACAAACCTCCCGGGGCTGCTACATAAGTTGGCAAGCTCCACGGACGACGCTCTAGCCAGCTAGGAGCCAAGCTCCAAGAGTAACAAACACAACCGCCGGCCAAAACATGAACCAAGTGTTCTTTAGAGTTGTGAAATCAATGGAGCTGCTCTTTAATCGAGTTTAGGACCCTTTTTTCCTCAAGGATTGATGGGGAAATCAATAAATTTGCTTGAGGGCTTGAGGTCAACAATGGAGGGAGAGGGAGAGAGCTTCTGCTCTGCTTTGGACGTGCTCAAGTGAGGAAGAAGAGGTAGGTTCCCATTAGGAAGGAAGGGGAAAGGTATATATACCCCCAGCCCCCAACGGTCACTTAAATCGTAGATAGCCATTGGGGAGGAAAGGGAAAAGTATATATACCCCCAGCCCACAACGGTCACCGCACCCAAGGGGTCGGGCGATACGAAGCCCGCTGCCTCGAGGTCGGGCGAGACGGAGCCTGTGGCCTAGAGATCGGGTGAGACGGAGCCCGTGACTTTGGGGTTGGGCGAGACGGAGCCCATAACCTTGGGGTTGGGCGAGATGGATCCCGCGACCTTGGGGTCGGGCGAGATGAAGCTCGCACCAAGGGGGTTGGGCGAGACGGATCCCGTGACCTTGGGGTCGGGCGAGACGGAGCCCGCACCAAGGGGTTGGACAAGACGGATCCTGCGACCTTGGGGACGGGCGAGACGGATCCCGCACCCAAGGAGTCGGGCGAGACCGTTTAATACGTCTCGAGCCATCAAGGAAAGTCAGCATGGGCGCTAACTTCCTTATGCCGCGACTCAAGTGCGTTAGTGCCTCTCTTCAAATGCGACAGTGCCGCACCACACAAGACAGCAAGGGTAATAGTGAAGTGTAGACTATCTTGGCTATAAATCTGAGGATGCTTGTGGTTGTTTGAACACTTGGTAGCACATATTAGCTTAAGCATTGTGTCCCCCTTTATAGTACGGCTTTTCTTATACTCAAATTCAAGATATAAAAGAATCTTAAATCTCTTTTGAGTTTGAAGCCATCTATATTTGTAATTGGGGGCTCCTCCGTTTCGTGTAGCATCCTCGAATATAAATTTTCTGCTTGTCATCTCGATAAATTTCATTAGTTCTCTAATTGCGTGGTCATTATCACCAAAACCCACAATTTAGGCTTGATTGCACTTTCAAAAGTGTACCAACTATTTTAGTTTTTTTGTGCTCATTTATTACCTTATTTCTCACCTACTATTGAACTAGACGATATCTAACTTATGAAAACAAAGCTGGTATGTGATTATATAGACTATTCTCATATTTAATTAACCTAGTATTTAATGTAATATTCTATAAAGTTGTAGTTGCATAAGGACTATTATGACATATGGCATACACCATCTTTTGTACAACGTCGTAAGAACTATAACCCAACATCATAACAATATTACCATGGTCAATCAACACTATGGGTGTTGTCCCAAGGAGGTTGGCTAGGTGGTACCCACCCAAGGACACTTATGCAAATCCTTTTATAGTTGAGATATGATTGTGTTTACACCAAAATTTGGTAAGCATATCCTGAAAAGGAAGAGATCGGCCGGTGATGTCAAAAGCAAGAAAGTTTCCTAATTAAGGGATATTTATGAGCCAGCCAGGAAAAATTATTTAATAAATTTGAGAGAGACATGACGTCCAGGTGCATATTAGGATGAAAGAAATAAGGACACGTATCAAACAAAGAAGCTTCATCAGCAAGGATTCTGCATAAGGGAAATTAGAGTCCATGTATCTTGATATTTATTTTTGTTATCTAGTCGTGTTCGTTTAGGACTCTTATCAGCCCAGGGTATAAATATAAACCCCCGGCAATTGTAATATAGACACACATCAATCAAAATCAGTCTTTACTTTTTTGGCTTCACGCCAACCCTTAGGAGTAGGAGTAATGTAGATCTCGACGAGTTCTTCAACAAGCAAGGCTGCATCGATCCGGTTGACCTCCGACTTGTCTGTAAGTACCGTCATGGCTTATACTTTTGTTTGTAAGGCTGCATCGGTCCGACCGACCTCTTACGAGCTCTAGTATAAGTTAGTTATCGATCCTTATCTAGTTCAAGTACGGCTGTATCGGTTAAGTTTGACCTCCACTGCTCGAATTGGATTAAGGTCAAGTTATCGGCTCTACCTAAGGGTGGAATTCTTTGGGTAGATTCATTAAGTTACCGATTTTGCTGATGTTCTTGTTGTCATTAGTTTCAGCAATATCAATCTGCCTGATCGAGATTGATCTAGATCGGCCTCATATCCTTTTAGTCCATTGTTTATTTTGTCACATTGTGATGGTTCTTACTTAAAACGACGGATTATGTTTTATCGGCCGTTCTACTTCGATCTTCATCATGCATAGTATGCGGCTAAGGCATGTCTGATCTTGAGAAGGTTTACTAGCTAGTTGAATCTGGTTTATAGCTTGTTATTATGGCTGTAACGATCCGGTCGATCCCCACTGTTAGCACTTTAAATTGAAGTATGCTAATTGGTAGATTTGCTTTCGACCAGGCGTGACCTTAGCTGTTTGCTATGCTTGCATCGGCTAAATAGCCGATTGCTAGTACTTTAACGCTTATAGTGTGTCTTCATGATTTTATTAAATGTGAATAGATCTATTTATTTTAAAGGTTTGATCAGTTATCTTTATCATAGCTGCCATCGATCCGGTCAAACCCCAGCTGTTAAAGATAATAGATTAGATTTGATGAGTTTATAAATCTGTTCATATTAAATAGTCGATTGTTTACATGTTATAATTCTTTTTCTACCTGGATCAGCTATTTTAGCCGATTAGCATGTGCTCTCACACATATAGCATGTTTTTCATGAACCTGTCAATATATAGATGGTTTTATAGATTCATTGGCTTTAGTTTGTTATCATTATCATAGCTATATCGATCTGGTCGAACCTCACTGTTGATGGTAACAGATTAGATTCAGAGCGTTTGTAGATTCATTTGTAATAGACAGTCGATTTGTTCGCATGTTATATCCTTTCTTGTTAAACTTATCGGCTCAATGCTTTACATTGGTTATATCCATTTGCTGATGATGTTTCTTTATATTACTTATATTTGGGTGTATAATGCTTGTTCTGTCTGGATTAATCAATCATAATAAATTGCTATGACCAATAAGTATCGGTTATTTTAAATTCATACCATCATTATTGATATTAGCCAATAATCTTCAATTCAGCGATCTTTGCTTTACTGATATGTTGGATATCGACTATTTAGTCGATAGCCCCATTGAATCTGCTATCCAGCCACATATCAGAACTGTCTGGTGCAACATCAGCATGTTCCACCTTAAATTACTGATTATTTTCTCCTTGTCAATTGTAGGGTCAAATTGACTGGCATGCCTTCGGTCCCAAAACCGACCGATCCTGTGTTTGAAGCCAAGCTGATCTCCGGACTTACTCTAAGCAGATCTTTCCGGCTTGCTGTGTGTTGATCACATCGCCACATTTTTATGTCAACACACTTTTTGGCACGCCCGGTGGGACCACAATTGTTTGATTAGAAGTCGGCCGAAATTGATCATTATGCTAAATCTTCAGGACTGTTCTGAGAACATCATCCATATTGCCAAGATTTACCACTGCATGAGGCTTGCAAGCCAATCCTGCTGTGCGTGTCATCTGCATGAGGCCGGTTGCGGCGTGTGGCAACACGTTGACACTCCAAGTGATAAGCTCAAGAAGATCAAAACCTACTGCTCCTGTACTCCACCGCTCCAAGAACTATTTGGCTGAGCGCACACAGAGATATTCACTCGGCTTGGTCAGACTACTACCTTAAAGATGACTTATATCGTACATTGATTTGGATCGGAGAAGATGGAAAGGGACTATATTGGTCATATATATCAAATCAGATATGGTGTGCTCAAGCACATGTTGGACAAACTCATAGATGGAGATATTTATGGAAGCTTGCCGATGGAGATCGACTGTCTAAAAGTGGAATCGGCTAGGGTCCAAAGTCTTGCTCGCTAAGCCGATGTAGCCTCGAAGAGCCGATTTCCATATTGCAATAGCCGATAAATTTCTTGGCGAATGACTTCAAGTTGCTTCATCAGCTTGATAAGGATCCAGGAACAGGTCCAGAGATCAGATTAATGATTATTATAATTTTGGTATAAGGAATCGGCTGTTGAGGAGAAGAATCGGCTATTGGCTTAATTTCAGAAGAAACTAGCAAGGGATTCAGATTTTAGAAGTAGTCTTGGCCCGAGCAAGTACGGTGACCATACGAGTATATCATCACCGAAACACACCTCGAAGAACAAGCTAGTGGGTCTCCCTGTGCAGCAGGCACTGGACGACAAAAAGCCATCCTAGGCCACATTCAAAAGTATCGGCTGAGTAGAGAGCGTGTTAGTCGATACAGTGGAGTAATCGGATTCTTCTTAAAAGCCCAAAGAGGGATATCAGCTTGGAGAACATCGGCAACAGAAGTCCACAACAATCATCTAGGCAGCCGATACTTCTACAAAGGTGGTCTAAAGAGATGTTACCTAATATCAGCGCATCGGCTATTTACAGTTTGGCGTACGCACAACCAATGTGATCAATCATGTAAGAATAATAACCAATGTCTCCTAGAAATATATTACCAGGGCTGCTGTTAATAGAATTCATAGCAGTAGAAGTTGAAAGATTCTATTTTTGGAAAATTGGTGGTAGTACTTTGAGAAGCCATCATGAGATGATCTTATTGGCTATGAGCATTTCTAATTTAAAGCCGGTAGCCCTCAATGAATATCAATGCAGCTTCTGGTTATATCTTGAATTCTTTCATCGGCTATTGTTTCTTGAAACGATAAATAGTCGATGGAGGTAACAACAAAGGATAGCCGATGGATGGATTTTTGCTCTGGCTAAGCATATTCTATCGGCTTATTACCTAAGCTTGTTCACGGTAGAATCACAATCGTTTGAGAAGTCAGGGATCAGCTCCAATATTGAAAAGTATTTGGCACTATTCTAAGGCAAGCTGGAATTCACGTACGAAGGAAGTTGAAGAAGAATTGACTTTGCCTACCAGTTACGTAGTTGCATGTGAGATTATTTAAAAAGTACAAGAGATAAAGTCCGAATGCCACACATGTGCACATGGCCACGTTGATGCTTGGAGTCTGAAGCTCGGTGCTTGACAGCAGTATCCGATTGAAGCACAGAGCAGAGGCGGGACCTACCTATATTCAAAGGCGTAACATATCGGCTATTAATATCGGCTATTTGATCAAGCTGCAGATATTGTCATCAGCTCAGGAAATAGTTACTTAACCGAAAATCAAGTATCCGGGCCAATGACGCCAACAGAAGGTGATTAGCAAGGATTGTTCAAAGCCGATGGAATCCAGACAATCATCATTGGAAGTTGGTATATACAATGCTATCTTATGCGTGCGGAAGACGACTTGCAAGCGTCTTGGAATCCAGTTGGAGACGTATGATAGAAACAAGGAAGCCAAGTCCGTTAAGTGTATACGTGCATGTCATGCATGGGGATTCCAAGAAGAATATGGGTATACGTCTGTAGTTGATCGGCTAGATGGAGCCGATAAAGTCCGGTCAATCATTTATGAACCCCTAGTGATCAAATCCATCTTGGGTTCGATACTCCAATTTTATTGGTACTTTTGTGTGTCTTGCTAGCCTGGTTGTTTATGAGAGGAAAAAACAAAAGGGAAATATTTATATAAGACAGTCACCAGCCCAACAGCAAAGCCAAATCATGAAGCCGATAAAGACTGACAGTTGATGACAATTGCTGACTCAGTTGGAACCAATCGACGAGTATGTGAAGATAGCCGATATCGATGGTTGAAAGTATATTGAAATATTTTATTGCATCAAGTTGATCAGCAAGTCAATTGGACATTGGCTTTTAGGAATATTGATGCATCGGTTATTTTTTATTCAAAGATTGTTGCCTCCAGGTTGCTTATCGGCTTGCATAAGTATAGCTGCCGATGGAGCATGATCACGTAATGAAGAACAAGTTCTAAAGGAAGATGATGTGGACCCCGAGGAGATCATCAGCTGTGCCGGACGAGCAAGAGTGCCGAGAAAAAGATCCGTGAGCTGATCAACAGCTATGCCGACTACGACTTTTGCTCTCTGGGCATATCGTACCAACAGGTCCCTAAGAAAAGGAAAGCACTGACCAACCATGGCAGTTCATCGGCCTCCTGTCGCTGTTCAATCCACTATGACACGACAAAACGGAGATCATCCGGTGCACGTTCCACCTAGGCGAGAATGTGAAGGTAATCACCGGTGACTAGCTGGATATCGGCAAGGGGACAGTGTGGCGCCCTAGCATGGGCAGCAACATGTACCCGTCCTCTGGTGATGGACGGTCTGATCGACAAGGTGGATGGATCCGCCGAGATGTTCCTAGAGCGCAAGTACGAGATCATGAAGTGGCTAGACACATCTACGGCATGCCGACGATGGCGTGAACAACACGTCGACACTAACTAAGACGGACATCGACATCGCAATGAACGACGTGATGAATACGGCCCCGAGTGCGTCGAACATCATATGAAGAATTCGAGTTGAGCATGATCTTGAGTACCATGTTCGCCAACTACAGCGAGGGTGAACGAGAAGCGCTGGCGCGATGCAGAGGATGTTGCACGGCCTCAACCAGGCTACCACCAATCCAGACTTCTTCGGCGATGACAACCAGGACTGCTACAAACTGTTAGAACTCGCCGAGCAGGTCACAAAGTACGCCGAGGTAGTCAGGTCCAGGGAGCTGCACACATTCAAGGGGCACGTCAAATCCATCATCAAGCTCAAAAAACTTCAACTTATGACAGCTGCTAGCACACATCTCAGTAAAAGTCGATGATGGCTCTTTTACTATGAGCAGCCAAGAATCAAGAGTCCAGGTGCATCACGTTGAAATTTATCAGGCTATTCACCTCCATTGGCTGCTCACCCCCATCGGCTCCAAGTACAGATATATAGAGATCAGCTTGGGGGCCAGTATTGGCTCAAGTTCCACTTTAGCTGATACGTCAGGTGATGGAGCCATCCGGCCTGGCAGACGCGACATGGCCAGCTCTGCCGCAGCAAAGGTACCTCAATAGTAGACGAACCGATAGCGCCGCAGGAGAGCCGATAGTTCACAATCAGTAGTTGACAAATCAGGAAGAGGAACCAAAAGGTGGGTTAAGCATAAAGCCGATGAGATCGGCCTATCGGCTTCTATTAATATGGTTGTCTTTTCCTACAGCATACAAAGCTCAATTCGAAGATGGAAGAAGTGAAAGCGATAAGCTCGAAAGGCTTGTTCTAAATGGAGGGCAATATAGTAATGTATTCTTCAATAAGAGAGGCTGCGTCAGAAACACAAAAAAGCTGGCAACTTGACAGTCGATAGGGGACCATCGGCTGAATAATTTTGAAATGGTAAATATTCCCGGTTCTCAAATTTATGGCGAAGAGGGATTTATCTTGAGCCGGGAATTATTATTAAATAAGATGCAAGAGTGAACACCTCATATTTGCTACGTGCCTCTGTTGAGCGCTCTTCTACGTGTGGCACTATATATTGCTAAGAGAAGATCAAAAGAGTTGTCCGCTTGGTTGTTGCAAGCTGTTGGAAGTCAGCCAAGGATGACTTATATTGCTGCATGCCAGAAAGAAAGGCCGGAGGCCTAGCACAGAGGAGAAAAGATCCAGCAACATGAAAAGGGTGTACACAGGAAGTAACTAGGAACCATCACGTATGCAATCGAGAAAAAAGCCAATGTTTATGCTTCCAAATATAGCCAATAGTCCAAGTCATCAAAGACATCGGCTCCGAGTATTGAAGTGTAGTGGAGCTTTTGAGACAACGGCTTCGGATGCAAAAAGAGCCGATGGTGAACCTTGTGTATGCAACTCCAGGCCATGTGTTGCTATTATGGCGGTGTAAGACTAATGGCAGCCACGACAGGGGCAAGGTCAAGGAACTCATGGCCGACGGCGATGACAAGGAAGTGATGCTGGCAAACAAGGCTGTGGGCCTCCTCCTCTACATCGACTATATTCTCTCATGGAGGCATAGCCAATGGATGAGCAAAGGATGTGGAAGAGTCTAGGCCATAACACAATAAATGCTGCTCATTGTTGTCCACACGGAGTCTCATTGATATGGCAAGTGGCCTTAGCTGCGCCGTGTCCGATGCATCCACATCCTTCTCGGAGTAGTGCAGCAGCATCGACATCAACAGATAGTTTGAGCCGACCACCATAGTGCCAAGCTCATCGGCCGATCCTCGCCATTTACCGTCGCGCCCTTCAGACGGCTCAGCATGAAGCCCCGTGCCGACATGATCGACCACTGCTCCATTGGTGACAAGATAGGAGTTGGCGGAAAATAGGGTCTCTAAGCTCGTGCTTGGCGGGTGTTGTCCCAAGGAGGTTCGCTAGGTTGGCAAGGTTAGGGTTAGGGTTCGGGATTCGGGGTGTTACCTGAATCTGGCGGGCTTAGAAGGATTCCTGGGAAAAGACTGCCCTAGTGGTGGTTGCAGGTGCGGGGGTGGCAAGGGGCGAGGCAACAGTGGCATTGCCAGCTGGGCAGTGAAGGAAGGCGGTTGGACATGGCAAGGGTGGGGGCGTGATGGAGATATCTTGACAACCTCCACCGGGTTAGCGTGGCGGCGGGGGTCTCGACCAAAGATGAAGAAGACAACAAGGAGGCATATCCAATGGATTTTAGGACCAGGTCGGACCATGGTGGAGGGTAGCGGATCCAACAACCAGGGAGCCGCTAGAGCCAAGCAGGGCGGCAAAGGCGAGTGGCTCGTCAGGGTCAAGTTGGAGTTAGGGATAGGCGCGCGGAGGAAGAAGACGGAAGAAGATAGAGTGGAGAGAGATTTGGGGGCCGTTCGGCTGCCCTGAAATCCATCCTGAAAACACTGTTTACGGATGAAAACACTGTTCACTATCTCACAGATTCATCCAGATTCCTCTAAATTTCCTCCAAATTTCCTCCAAGCGAACAGGGCCTTGATCTCAACCCTCTATTTTATATCTATATAAGCGTAAAAAAATTGACTAATGGCTGCCCTTGAATCACTCAATTGTTATCTACACAGATCCTTCAAAAAATATGTATAGCAATAGAACCCTACGTTACTGGCTGAAGTGTAGTGTTTAGCGATAGTACTCTACGTTACTGGTTTAAGCTGCTCAGAAGTAAACTTGACACGGCAACCATATGGAGCAACTAAAATTTCCCTTCTAGACCAGTATCAAATCACAACATTGCTGGGTCAACACAATTATCTTCCTTTACCTAGAGACTATGTGCGATCTGGGGCGCTCTGATCACGGTTTGGATGACAAAGATTGATGATATGCAAACAACAGTGCCTTGCAGACTTCTCAATATAGACCGATCAAATTTGGATTATTATCAGATGATGAAAGCAGGCTAATATAACTTGGAAAATAGATCTTTCAGTAATCAAAGCATTAACGACAGCATATGCAGCGACTACATCAAAGTGGACATGCCAACTTGCCAAGGTCCAGGACAAATAACAGTTGCAAAATGCAAATGCTAGCTAGTTCTTGGACGCATTGCTCTCCAGCTCTTTCCTCAGCTGCAGCGAGAAGTCATCATTGACATCGTCATCATCCCAGTCATCCTCCCATTGCTGAAGTGCTTCATTGCCTTCTTCCTTGTCATCCCATTCTGTAATTCAGAAGTTAGTATCAGATTGGTACTTAGGTAATGCAAGCATTGTTTTTGTCTGTAACATAGTTTGATAAACAAATTTGATATCTTGTCGAATTGAACAGGTTCCGACATCGATGGCAAGAGTATTTTGACAAATTGTTCAATGGTGAGAATATGGACACAACCTTTCAGTTGGATAACTCTTTTGATGACACCAATAGGCGCTTTGTGCGGAGAATCCATGAATCTGAGGTCAGAGAGGCGTTGAAAAGGATGAAAGGAGGTAAGGCGATGGGACCGGATGGTATCCCAATCGAGGTGTGGAGATGCCTCGGGGACATAGCTGTAGTATGGTTGACCAAGTTGTTCAACCATATTTTTCGATCAAACAAGATGCCTGATGAGTGGAGAAGTATATTGGTACCGATCTACAAGAATAAAGGGGATATTTAAAGTTGTACAAATTACCGGGGAATTAAGTTGATGAGCCATACTATGAAGCTATGGGAGAGAGTTATCGAGCATCGCTTGAGAGCAATAACACGGGTCTCTATGAACCAATTTGGTTTCATGCCCGGAAGGTCAACCATGGAAGCCATTTTCTTAATAAGACAAGTTATGGAGCGGTATAGGGAGAAGAAGAAGGACCTACACATGGTTTTTATTGACTTGGAGAAGGCTTATGATAAAATACCAATGAATGTTATGTGGTGGGCTTTGGACAAACATAAAGTCCCAACGAAGTACGCCGGGCTCATTAAGGACATGTACAACAATGTTGTGACTAGAGTTCGAACAAGTGATGGAGACACGGATGACTTCTCGATTAGGATAGGACTACATCAAGGGTCGACTTTGAGCCCTTATTTGTTTGCTTTAGTGATGGATGAGGTCACAAGGGACATACAAGGGGACATCCTTGGTGTATGCTTTTCATGAGACGATATAGTGCTAGTTGATGAAAGCCGGACAGAGTGAATCGTAAGCTGGAGTTATGGCGGGAGACTTTGGAGTCCAAAGGTTTTAGACTTAGTAGAACTAAAACCGAGTATATGAGATGTGACTTGACACTACTACTCGGGAGGAGGAAGATGTTAGTTTGGAAGGTCAAGTAGTGCCTAGGATGGATATCTTTCGATATTTAGGATCAATGCTACTGAGAGGGATGGAGATATTGATGAAGATGTTAGCCATAGAATCAAAGCGGGGTGGATGAAGTGGCGGCAAGCGTCACAGTGTCCTATGTGACAAAAGGATACCATGAAGCTAAAAGACAAGTTTTATAGGACGGTGATTAGACACGCTATGTTGTATGGTGCGAGAATGTTGGCCCACGAAAAGGCGACATATTCAACGACTAAGTGTCGCGGAAATGCGTATGTTTGCGTTGGATTTGCGGGCATACAAGAAGGGATCGAGTTGAACGATGATATACATGAGAGATTAGGGGTAGCGCCTAATTGAAGAAAAGCTTGTCCAACACCGATTGAGATGGTTTGGACATGTGCAACGGAGACCTTCAGATGCACCGGTCATGTAGTGGAATCCTAAGTCGGGATAGTAACGTGAAGAGAGGCAGAGGAAGACCGAAGTTGACTTGGGTAGAGGCAATAAAAGGAGACTTGAAAGGATGGAATATACCCAAAGACTTAGCCTTAGATAGGAATGCTTGGAAGACAGCTATTCACGTGCCTGAACCTTGATTGTTTCTGTTGGGTTTCAACTCTAGCCTACCCCAACTTGTTTGGGACTTAAAAGGCTTGTTGTTGTTGTTGTTGTTGTTGTCGTCGTCGTCGTCGTCGTCGTCGTCGAATTGAACAGGTCATTACATTACACAACCAAAAGAAACAATGGTATTAGAAAGAGGAAACTAAAAAAACAAGATTATCCAAATGAGTCATGATGAACAGATTAATTAGGAAACAACACCAGAACACTAAAATACAACATCAATGTTGTGATGTCTTCTAAGCTTCTAATGCAAAGCAAGCATAAAGGGATCTGGGATTTGATCTTTCAACTTGGTCTAGCATATAGGCATGTACAGATTGTCTAAATAAAGCAAGGGATTTTTAAGCACAAAAAATGGGCTGAATGCACCCATGGCAGTAACGTGTCGTGCATGTAGTAACCAATCCCTCTATGAACATTTATGGACTGCACACACAAAACATGATGCAAATCAATCTAGAAAAACACTATCTCGATATAAGAACTGTTAGTTTGTGTCGATGTTGCCACAGAAACTCACTGTCGTAGTTTCCTGAAGGCTGCATTATTATTGTTCTATAAATGGCGTTTGCTTGCGACTGGGGTGAGCGATTGATAAATGAATCTAGTAATTCATACAGATAAATAAACCACAATTCAAAATATCTCAGGTTGTGGATAGAATTTCATAACATGGCACAGCAGGCAAATGTTTTTATACATACATCTGTCAGTGCAGAAAGAGCAAACCCTCCTGAAATCATCAATTTTATAGCAGCCGGTTAGCTACAAATGTTAGCTACTTTACAGAAAGATAAGACTCAGGTCCACAAGATAAACAAGACCTGAATGCCCAGCGCGTGTACCACCGAAGCACAAGTAACTGACAATAGTTTGGGCACAACCGTATATCGCAGAAGTGATAGTAACAGATAATAGTTTCACACCCCTATGTGTACGTGACACAAAAACACCTGAGCTAATATGTCACGAACCCTGGCCAGATCTTGACAACGGCGCCACCTAGCAGATGACCAGGAAGAAACGGGGATTGGACGAGGAACCATACCTTGATCGATCTCAAACTCCTCGAACTCGTCGTCGTCCTCGAGCAGGTCCATCTTAGCTTCCTCCGTCACCTCGGGCTTCGCTGGTTCCGCCATCGGGACTCGCTACACTAATTGGATCAGATCAGATACGGGTACAAATAGTTAGGGTTTGGGTGCTCGGTTTCGCACAGCAGGAACGGAAGAGATGGGATGAGCGTGCCTGGTGGGTGCTCGTCGCCGGTGAAGGGCCCGAGCCTGGAAACCTAGCGAGCGGCGGCGGGCGCCGGCGGGCGCGTAGTCGTCGCCGTTATAGAGACAGAACGCAAGCGAAGGACACCGGAGAACCACGATGCGTGTGGGGGGCTGGGCTCGGGGGACGGGAGGCAAGGACGGGTCCGCAGGATAATAAAGGGCCGGGCCGGTACTGCTCGTGCTCTAGTAGGATTCGTAATTCAAACGTATTATTACTCCTAATATAAGAGCATTTCTTAGAACCTTTATAGAACTTATTACTCTCTAAATTATTATTCGGAGAGCCACTATAAAAATCGCTTTTTTAGTTTAA